>CAJVGC010000001.1:346905-1007737 GCA_910822075.1 Senecio squalidus | reverse complement strand
TAGGTCATCAACGTATGCTTCCAGATTCCTTCCGATCTGTTCCGAAAAAGCCTTGTCTATTAACCTCTGATAAGTTGCTCCAGCGTTCTTGAGACCGAAAGACATCTTTCGGTAACAGAAAACTCCCATATCAGTGTGAAAAGCTGTCTTGTCCTCATCTTCTTTAGCCATTTGTATCTGGTGGTAACCTTTGTATGCGTCTAAGAAGCATTTGAATCGGAAACCTACCAACGCTTCTACTTTCAAATCTATCTCCGGTAGTGGATACGCGTCTTTCGGGCAAGCGTCATTGAGGTCTTTGAAGTCAACACACATTCTCCATGTATTATCACTTTTCCGAATCATGACTGGATTGGCTACCCAGGTTCGGTACCGAACCTCGCGAAGGATTCCAGCCTCGGTCAACTGTTTAACCTCTTCACAAGCTGCCCTGCTTCGATCAGGCGCTAGACCTCGTTTCTTCTGGACTATGGGACTCTTTCCTTTCTGAATGGTTAGCTTATGTTCGGCTAACCCTCTTGGCACTCCCGTCATATCCGAGGGTTTCCAAGCAAAGACATCTCTACTTTGTCGGAGGAGCGTGATGAGTTTTTCTTTGCCTTCTCGAGTGAAGGTGTCTCCAATCGTTACATTTTGCTCCGGATGGTCCGGATGAATGATAACCTTTCCCAACTTGACCTCTTCTTCCTCCTTCCGCAATATCTTCTCAATTTTTTGACATTCCAATACTTTATGAGCCTCCGGACGAATTTCAACAATTCCTCCGGGAGTAGGGAATTTCATGAGGGAGTGTGCTGTCGACACAATAGCTCCGAGCTTGGCTATTCCGGGCCTTCCAATAATGACATTGTATGGAGAGCTGGCCCGAACTACTAGGAAATCAATATCAACTGTCCGGAACTTTTCATCATTTCCGATTGTGAGGGGTAACCGGATTTGTCCTATCGGTTTCACTGCTTCTCCGGAAAAACCGATCAAGTACTGAGAGCATCTCTCCATCCTTTTTTGTACTTCAGGATCTAGCTTCAAAAAGCATTGTTCAAAAAGTATTTCTGAAGCACTTCCATTGTCGATGTAGATCCTGTGTACTGTCTGGTTTCCAATGTCCCCTACCACGACCATTGGGTCGGTGGTTCTTTCAGCGGTGCCTACCGGAGGAAAAGACATCTCCTGTATCATCCAGGGTTCCGTTCTTTCCTCCCGGCGTCCACTACTTTCTCCTTCGCAAAAGACCATTTGTATCTCCTTCCCTTTCCCCTTTCCGGGGTATTGCGGTCCTTGCTTCTTTTGACCTCCTAACTTGATTCCTTCCATGAGATGGTTCAGCTGACCAGTTCTTACGGCCTCCTCAATCTGCTTCTTTAACTGAAAGCAGTCGTTCGTGTAGTGTCCCTTGTCCTGATGGAATTCACACCATCGATCAAGGAACCTCTTATCTGGAGTTCCTACTAAGGGGGCCGGAGCAGTAAAGTGTACTCTTCCTTTTTCTGTGGCGAAAACTTCGCTAGGGGTCTTACTCAGTTCCGTGAAGCTGACTTGCCTCCGGGATTCTCCGGAAGAAACGAAAGGAGATGTTCGGACAGGTCCTCGTCCGAACCTTCTTTCATGACTGCCGGGAGAAAAGCTTTTTCTGTTTGGGGAAGGTCTCCATGGAGGACTTGCTGGTGGAAAGACTGTTTTCGATCCCTTTCGGGATGCAGCTGTACTGGATTCCAAGTATTGTCTTGAGGCTTCCTTCCCATTGAGGAACCTCTTCACGCGTTCCATCATTTCATCCACTGTCTCGGGTACCCTGGCGTTGAGCTTTGCGATGAGAGCCGGTATCCGGATCCCTTCCATGAACCCCGAAACTTTTAACATATCGTCTCCTCCTTTAATCTGCAGGAGTTCCCGCTTCCATCTTTCTACAAAGTCTTGGAGACTTTCATTTTCCCTTTGCTTGATTTTAGCAATATCAGTGGGACCTCGAGTATACCTGCGTTGTTGCATGAAATAGAGTTCAAACTTCTTCTTCAGATCCTTAAAACTGTCGATGCCTTCTTCCGGCAACTCGCCGAACCATATTCTCGCCGGCCCAACAAAAGTTTGGGCAAACATCCGGCACCAAATAGGCATAGGCCAGCCCTCAGTATCGGCTGCTCCGGAGAAAATGACCAAATGATCATCAGGGTCACCACTTCCGTCATAGGTGCGCACGATACTAGGCGTCTAATCCCACCGCCTCTCTCGGCCAATGGAATAGCGACAAGTGGCATAAGCATTAAATGCAGCAGTTTGAAAATCTTCCCGCCGAAGCTAAAACCCAATTATCCCGCCTAAATAGTCAGACGGTTACTAATTTCCGAAGTAACTCAAGAGACACACCCCTGTCAACCGAAAGAACAAGCTGAAAGAGTCAAAACACTTTATTTTTTCTTCTAGTCAAGCATTACATAGTCTTAACTACGTAATACTGGACTAGGGGGGCTGATGACGTACCATCGGTGGCCGATAGAAGTCTATCGGCCAAACCGATGGTACGCCGAAAGATCTTTTAACTGGGCACAATCTCTAAGAAAAGGAATCTAAACAACATCTATTATCCGAAGAGCATCCTAAGGACCATAAGGCCGAAGGATGACTTCTCGACAGAAAGTACAATACTTCGCAATACCTCTAGGATAAACAAGGTATTATACTTAGAGCATGTTATTATCCGAAACTCAAGATCTATAAATACCAAGCTCACTCTTCACTTTTCGAGGCATCTTAAACGTGGAGATCCTCCGAGTGAACTTAGAAGCAAAGTCTGACTGATAAGGGAGGCTCAGATCCTCTTCGCCATCACTATCTTCTCGCTCCGATTCACTCATGTAGCGAATCTTTCGGGCAACCGGAGGAGTCTTCCGGGAATGATCTTTCTTCTTCTTTCGCTCATGTTCTTCCAGCATGGCTTTAAGCGCGTCATAGTTCTGTTCAAGGAACTTCTCAGAGATCCCTATACTTTTTTCTACATTAGTCTGATCATTACCCGGAGTTTCGTCTTCAATTATTGGTTCCATATTGTTTCCTGAGGTACTACCGAT
Source organism: Senecio squalidus (assembly GCA_910822075.1). NCBI lineage: Eukaryota > Viridiplantae > Streptophyta > Magnoliopsida > Asterales > Asteraceae > Senecio > Senecio squalidus. Next base: position 1,004,672 of record CAJVGC010000001.1, on the reverse strand, counting down.
AAAAGGCGTATATGGTCCTGTAGAAGCCATAAACGTCCCACGGATGGCGCCAAATGTTGCGACACCGGAATATCACAAGTACAACTGGGTAGAAGGTTCGGATCCGAAAGAGATGATCCGAAGAAGACCTTCAGCCTAGTTCTTATCTTCGATCTCGAACTATCTGCACAAGCAGGTAAACACACGAGTAAACGGAGCGGGGATGATCCCCTGGTTTACCTCGGGCGTAAGAGTAAGTTTACGAAGAGTAAGAGTAAAGATATAAAGTAAAAGTATAGAATATTTGTGAACGTTACCCTTGAAGTGAAGAGTGAGCTTGGTATTTATAGATCTTGAGTTTCGGATAATAACATGCTCTAAGTATAATAACTTGTTTATCCTAGAGGTATTGCGAAGTATTGTACTTTCTGTCGAGAAGTCATCCTTCGGCCTTATGGTCCTTAGGATGCTCTTCGGATAATAGATGTTGTTTAGATTCCTTTTCTTAGAGATTGTGCCCAGTTAAAAGATCTTTCAGCGTACCATCGGTTTGGCCGATAGACTTCTATCGGCCACCGATGGTACGTCATCAGGCCTATTCTTTAACCATGATTAAAAACTTACATATATCGTATAACTAAAATGTATGGAAATAAAGTTTTTTGATATGTTATATTATAGTTGTTAAACAAATATGATGATATGGTACACGTCTGCTTTGTGGTTAGTGATATATGTGTAGTTTTCCTTTTAATTTGTCCTAAAATGAGTGATAATCATTGGCTAAAATCTACTAATGATGTATTAAATATTTTGAATATAAATTTAACCATCTAATATTTAGTATGACCATACAGATATGTAAATACTTTTATGAAAAACAATTTGGATTCAGAGATGATATTCAGATTTACAGATGATATTCAGATTTAGAGAATAAATCTTTTACAGAAACAAACAACACTCATTTTAGGACAAATAGGATTCAGAGATGATATTCTTATTCAGAGAATAAACCTTTTACATAAAAAAACAACAATTAACTTTAGAAATTTATAATTTATAAATGAAATTAAAAATTTTAAAATTTTGGGATAAACTGTATGGACAATTTATGTAATTTACTCTTATTTGTTAAAACAAGTTTCCATTTGGTTTATCTTCTGTTATAAAGAAAATATTATGAACGAAACATTTATGACTTGTGTTGACTAACTAATTCTTCAGTTTAAATTTAACTCTGATGAACTCCAGTTAGCTCGGGTGAAGTAACATGTTCACCCGAGTTAAATTCTCACTGAATGATTTTCTATGTTTAAGTCGGGTGATGAACTTAGTTCACCCGACTTAAACATTCAGATTATGAACACACTTTTCGTCCATACTATTCAGTACTCAACACAAATTCTATTAATTTGGATTCATTTGTCACAATTGAAATGTCTAATACACTCTAAACCCAGTGATTAAGATAACATGATGAGAAAATCTAACATTACACCGAATCAATCAAAACATTGATTTGTTGACTTTTAAAAATCTTGTAAACTTCTAAAAACAAATTGATATTTTAAATTAATTGAAATTCCTTTATATTACATGTGATTAAGAAAAGAAAAAATTATCAGTTTGAACTTCTATAACAAATCAAACGAATTCATAAGTTGACTTTGATATTCATAGTTATGGTCAACATTTTGTGTAACAAACGAAGAAATTGTTTAATTAATTTGGTCTTTTAATTTCGGAATTATTTTAGCCGGTTCAAATAATTTAGATAATCAAATGAACAAAGAAGAAATATGTTACATAAAATCAATATTTAGAAAAACTAAACCCTATAAAAGTCAACAATTATAAGTTTGAAAAAAAATTAATGACAATGAGTAGATAACAATTTTGTAATTTAAAGGTTTGAGTATAAAAATAAGAAATGAAACTCACTAATCATTTCATTCTTCATACCCACAAAAGTGGCCGAGTTTACGGTTTCATTTCCATTCCCATCCCCATTCATTTCCATTCCCATTCCCATTTTCATTCCCATTCCATCTCATTATGAATCTCATATAGGGATGGCAACGGGGCGGGTTCGGATCGGATATCACTAAACCCGTACCCGCATCCATTTATAAAACTCATACCAATATCCAACCCAATACCCATCGGATATCCATATAGTTTTACCCATCGATTTTTCGGGTTTTCCCACGGGTATTGGGTATACCCATTTACATTTATGCTAGAAAAAATGTCGAGTTAGGGATAAAAAAAATTGGGAAAATGCACTGGATAACCATTGTACTACCTAAAAATATCCGTATAGGTCATTGTACAAAATTTACGTCTGTCTACATCACTATACCGCAAGTAACCTGTTATTTAAACCATTATTACCCGACCAACAGGTCACTAATTCTCTCTCTCTCTCTCTCTCTCTTTCATTGATGAACCCAAAAAATCCGGCGACACCATCTTTACCGGCGACACCTGCAAGCGTCACCATTCTTCCATATTAATCGTTGCACTAATAAAGATCAAAATGGGAACTATAGCATTTCAGTAGGCTGTTCACCATCCACCATCACATTATAGCTCCCCAAATTAACCGTCAACAGTCTAGGCGGATTATGCTCATGAAGCATTTTATCAAACACCTTCTGTGCAACATCAAACTTCCCATTTTTACACAAAGCATCCAACATAGCATTATACACGATTATTATCGAACTTGTTACCTCTTGTAAAGCTTAAAAGACAAGATGTATAGCAACCAGTAGACTTATGTCTATGGGTAAGCATATGGCTATCAAAAGAGGTCGAATTTCGAGTTATGTTTTTTTCATTTGAATATTATTTATGCTATCATAATTCAAAAAAAGACTATATAAGAAGCTTTAAACACTTGTACCTGTTTTAATCGGAATAGACCTGGCTTACTATTTTGACTCGTAACCTCTTCACTTTCCGCTACCATCATTCAAAGATATGATCAAATTCATGTATGCAATAATAAAAAGCGTTGAGTGGTTAGGGATGACCTCAGCCTGTTCTGCAAATGGTTTTATTACATGATTCTCTATATCGTCTTATCAAGGGGTATTTTAGATATTTTGATATTATAATACTCCATAGCATTATCCACTTTTCGACAATCCATATAAGTAGTAATAATCAAATTATATGTCACAATATTCGCCGGAAAATGTCGGAGAATGTCGGAAAATTCTATGGGTTGCTAATTTGATGCCGGAAAATGTCGCCGGAGTAGATCAATCAACCGGCGAGTGTCATCATCTCTTCAGTTTATCATCATCTCTTCATCATCATCATCAGTTTATATCATATATTTTGATGGTGGTCGGAGCAATGATGGAGTGGTTATAAATTTCGGTAAAGGAGGTTTCGTTGTGAGAATGAGATAGAGAGGGGTGAAGAGAGAAGGAAGAAATGTTTGGGTGGTCTGATGACGTGGCGGTTACCAACAGGTTGCAGGTGACCAAAATGATCTATTTAAACGGTTTCTTAAAGTTAAGGTTATAATTTAAACGGTAAAATGCGGTATAGTGATGTAGATAGACGTAAATTTTGTACAATGACCTATACGGATATTTGTAAATAGTACAATGGTCATCCAGTGCATTTTCCCAAAAAAATTCTTAACGAATTACTAAAACCCAACAAAATACCTAATTCATTATCGACATTTCAAAAATTTTAAACGATTATTTTAAAGGATATAATTTAAGTTATGTGAAATCAATTAATACAAAAAGTTATTATTAGTAATATGTATTTTTATAAATAAAAAAAGAAAAAAAAGACTTAATATGTGTATGGTAAGGGTATGGGTACGGATACGGATAATCTGGCGGGTATTTGACAAAACCCATATCCATACCCGAACCCGCAAAAGAAATATTTTTTTACCCATACCCGCCTCCAAACCCGCCAATCCATCTCCGAACCCGAGCCAACTGTCTCGGGTTTCGGTTGTCCCCGTCGGTTTCGGGTGGTTTTCCCATCCCTAATCTCATACGCATAATAATTCCTATTTACAATCCAAACGCTACCTAAAAGCATTAAAAAGAAAGAAAATCATTGATTTTCCTTTTGTTTTATCGATAAAATTGGTACATATGTCTGGGTGGGTCCATGTAACAGGTAGCCATAAACAACAAATGAAATAGAACGGCTAGGATTGGGTGGTTTCATGGACGGGAGCAGCCGCTTCAAGTAGTCCATCCATTTGTTGTACTTGTACCACACTTTCGTTTTATGTCGTACACAAAAAAGAAAGTCAAAAGTCAATATTTCTGTTCAATAACTTCTACTCTATCAATTTCCCATATACTCATTACAAAATTTACATAAAAAAATCATATCAATATTTATTGTCTAGTTAATCACATATGTAATCTTTTTCGGGTTTATAAATTAGAGAAAAAATAAAAAAGATGATTAATTTTCCAAGAATTCAATTTAATCTCAATCATTTATTTATTTTTAATTCAAAAACTAAAATTAAAATAAAAATTATTAAATTAATTTATCTCATAAATCGTTAATCGATAGACAAAACAAATTATACCGTTGCGACCGTCGTGTTCTCCTCTTTAATTAGAGAAGTGGTCATATATATTTTCGACGACTTTTATCTTTTGAATTTTTAGGTGGGTATTGAAAATTGTAAAATTAATATCATATGCGATTTTAACATAATAAATAAACTTTAAAAACAAAAAATGTTATATAATATATAATTTATATAAACCCAGAAAAAAAAACCAAATTTTGACAACGTTTATTTTGGTTTTGTCAAATGTTTAAAAAAAACCGAATTTTGTCAACGTTTATTTTTTCGGTTTTTTACAAATGTTTAAACTCGTAAGATTATATCACATGTGATATTAACATTATAAAAAAAATGTGGATTTAAAGATCTAAAAGTGTTATATGATATATAATTAAATTAAACCTATAAAGGAAATCTAATGTGATAATACTAAAATCACATGTGTTATTAACGTAAATCATATGTGATATTATAATATACGTAGAGCTTAAAACAAATAATGTAAGTCAATAACACACACGATTTTAACTTTAAATGTGAAATTTTAAACTCAATTATATTATATGAGGTATAATCTATATAAACCCGAAAGAAAAAACAAACGAATTTTGACGATCTTTTTTCTTCGTTATTTGTCAAATGTTGATATTCGTAAAGGAAAATTACATGTGATATGAACACTAAATATGAATTTCAAAACCTAAATATATTATATGGTGTATATTTAACTAAAATAAAAAGAAAAACACAAAAATCAAAAGTCAAACTACTAATATCACACGTGATAAAACTGTGATTTTAGAATATAAATTTTTCAAAACCCGTAAAAAAATCCTCAATTTTTTTTCCGTCAAAGTATATCAAGTGGGTACTATATATAAAAGGAAATAATGCTCATTTTAATGGTGTAATTTATTCGTTTAATATATTTACGGTGTTTTAGATATTAACTTTTAAACAAAAGTAAATTAAATTGGGTTTTAAAATGAGAAGTTGTGATTGGTTCATTTGATCTCAAATTTTATAATGTTCTTAAATGATCACAACCATTATAAATTGTTTCAAAATTATGTATTTGATCTTTTAAAATTTTAGAGTTAATTACATAATTGGTCCCTGAGCTTGTCCCAATTTAACTTGTTCAGTCCCTGGGTCGAAAATCTTTCGGATTTAGTCTCTGGGTCATCAATTTGGCTACAAGAATAGTCCATTTGTCACTTAAAATGACTAAAATACCCTTAATAAATAAATATTAATTTATCTATCAATTTAAAAAATAAATAAATAATAAAAACTAATCATCCCAATCCCAAATCATAACAACCCAAAATAAAAAACCTGCAAATCCTTAATTTGACCTAATTACCTCTCAAACCCTAAATCTCCAGTTTTCTTCTCAATCACCGCCTCTATTTGATTCCTTCTCTTTTCCCTTTCATCCCACCTCTCCAACACCTTTATGGATTCCGGCCACCATTTACCTCTGATCGCCACTACTTCCAACCACCACCCACCACAGACCGCCACTACTTCCGACTACCACATGTCGTTTATTTCATCGTCGTTACAACACCATACAATTTTACGTTTTGAGTTTCTTTACCTCAAAAACATATTCACTTTTTTTCTAGATCTGAACATTCAATCGATTTAGATATTTGATTCAAATGTAGAAAAAAACACATACACAAGTTTGTTGTAAGATATAAAGAACATTGAAAAAGAGTAAGCGGAATTATATTTACACAACAAGAAAAATCTTAGATTTTAAGATTTATATTAAAATCTTACATTGAAAAAGAATAAGCAAAAACTTTTTTGTTTTATTTCCTCTCGGTTTTTCGCGTGGTCGTTCATTTCGATCATCCGCAAAAATATCGTCCGATATATCAACGTCTTCAAGATTGACGGTCGTAACTGGAGTTTTTATTTTCCCAAAAGCACGCCACTTGCTATGTTCTCTCCAAATTTTCCACACTGCCGCTTGCCTAAAAGGCACATCATCCGTTTCAAGGTACATATCATGCGCCCCCTCTAAAACCTTTGCATCGTCTTTTCCGCTACTCCGAAGTCGTAAAGCCTATGCATAGTGCCCAATAAAGTTCTTTACTGCGCCACTCATCGCCGTGAACTTGTTCGTTGTAACCCGACACAATTCGTCTCCAAAATCGTCCGTCTGATTGGTTGTTCGCGATGTCGACATCTTCCGAAATGTGACACCACATCTTCGCTAAAAGTACTTCCTCGCTCGTGTTCCATAGCACCATGTTACACACCTTTTTCTTTTTTTGCTTAGATGTTCTTGGTCGTTGCGTTTCTTTGATAACTTCTTGAGTTTCTTGCACAACTTCTTGCGTTTCTTGAAGCGTTTGTGATTGTTGAGGTGGAAATTGTGATTGTTGTGGTAGAAATTGTGATTGGTGTGCTTGAAATTGTGATTGTTGTTGTATAATTTGTTGTTGTTGTTGTTGTTGTTGCAACAATAGTTGTCGATGCATAAAAAATTGTTCGAGGTTGAAACACATCGGTTGAGGTTGTTGTTGTGTAGTTTGTTTCGAAAAAAAGGTGTTTAAAATTTGATGTTGTTGTTGTTTGTTAAAATTTGGTATTTGCGGTGATAACAATGAGTTTGCTTGATTATGGTAGTTTCCGAAATCGAAATTCGGGATGGTTTGTGACTGTGGTGTCGAATGTGTGTTTGCGTTTGTTGGATGAGCGTTTGAAGACGATGATGACATTTTTACGATTTTGAGATTATAAATGAAATGTATATAAAGGTAGAATAAGACTGAGAAATTGTATGATTTTTTGGTTAAATTGAGAAGTATTTGTAGGTGAAACTAGCTTATTGACCCGTCTAATATGCGGAGAATTATATCAAAAAATATATAATGTTAACAAACAACATATAACTTGTATAAAAAGATTAGAGTAAATTACATAGATCGTCCCTAAGGTTTATATGGAATTACGGTTATCGTCCCTAAGTTAAAAAAGTTGCATGGTATGTCCCAAAGTTTGGAGTAATTATGGATTTCGTCCCTATTTTTGACGTCCGTCTAATTTACCGTTAGGGTTCCCTCACGTGTTAAACACGTGAGGGGTATTTTCGTCATTTCGCAGTCCTCTCTCCCATTTAATGTCTTTCATCTCAAAAATCCCCAAACCGAAAATTGATTTTCCCAATTGATTTTCCTAGAATAATTCCTAAACATAAACAAAATCACAACTATAATCAAAACCATAACCATAACTATAACCAATATTATTAACTTCTGATTTGCATTCTAATTATGAATATTCCCTGCCTAAACAGGAGAAATAAATGCCAATTCCCGAACTTGAAACCACCACCGGCGCCGCCGTCGCCACCACCACCTTCGCCGCCATCATCATCACCACACACACACACAGATCCGGCAAAACAGGTTTTGGTGGATCAATAATAACATCTTCTTCTTCTGATTCCGGTAATGCTTCTAGCCATGTCGCCGGAGTTGACCGGAACCGAGATAGTCCGCCACTGCCGCCGTTTGTCGAGTCCAGCAACGTGGCATTGAAATGCCGGAATCGATTGTTGAAATGCCGGAATTCGATTGTTGAAATGCCCGAATCAAGGAAAGAGGAGGTAGTATTGAAATGCCGGAATCGAATCGGTTAATTAATCGTGTTACTCGAATCGGTTAATCTTCAAGAACAACAACAAAACAGAGGTATTTGATCTTTAGTTAAGTTCATTTATGGGTTTTGTTATTCGATCGAATCGGTTAATCGTGTTTTTGGGTATTTAGGGTTCTTAGTGTTTTCAATTGAAAAAGATGAAATTGATGTTTTTTGATTGTGATTTAATGGTTTCTGTTTGTTGGGTTTTGTTTAGTTGATGTAAAGATTGTTAAAGTTTGTTCTTTGGAGTTTATATGATTTGATGATGGTTTTTTAGGGTTTGGATTGAAAAAGATGACTGAGAAGAATAGATGCAAAATGACGAAAATACCCCTCACGTGTTTAACACGTGAGGGAACCCTAACGGTGAAATTAACGGACGTCAAAAATAGGGACGAAATCCATAATTACTCCAAACTTTGGGACATACCATGCAACTTTTTAAACTTAGGGACGATAACCGTAATTCCATATAAACCTTAGGGACGATCTATGTAATTTACTCAAAAGATTAATAGAAAGCTATTGGCCATGTAGACAAAATGATTATGTTAGCAAATGAGAAGTTAAATAAAACATTTATTGTGTAGTCCGGAAAAAACCTTATTAAAAATAAAATAATTATAATATATAAAAAAACTAAAAATATTGGGTAAATAGGACGAAAAAAAAAGATTTTTTTTATATAATATGTTTTCCGTTTTTATGAAAACACTCGTAAAACAATAAAATATATTTTTTTTCTTTTTATAATATATAGAAAATTTAAAAATATTGGGTAAATAGGACAAAAAGAAAAGAAAAAAAACATAATATTTTTTTATATTATATATGTTTTCCGTTTATATGCAAAACACGCGTAAAACAATAAAATAATTTTAGTTTCTTTTTATACTAAAAATGTGTATGTGTTTGAAGAAAAAATATGTTTTGTATTTTTTTAGAATTAATTTAAAATATAAGTGTTAGATTATTTAAAGTAGAAAAATTAATTAGTTTTATTTAATTAATACTATTAAAAATAAGGATTAAATTATTTAAAGTAAAAGGGTTAAAATGAAATTAATGTTCACATCATCAAAATATCTAATAGTTCAAATTAAAGTTGAATTTCCATCTAATGGTTAATACTTTGCCAAGTGGCATTTTAGGCCTCTCTTTTATTATATATTAAGATAGTATTAAAAAAAAAGAAATTAAAATTTAAAATTTTTATAGCTATATAGTTATATAGCCGTTGGTTTAAAACAATTAATTTTTTTTAAGAAAACACCTTACCGTGTGATTTTTTTCCCCAAACCAAGTAGTTGCTACAACGACGAGAGTGACAACAAGTCCCCACAACAAGTGGGGCGTAGTGATAACGATGACGGCCGCTCGTTGTTGAGCTAAAAACGAGCCTATAACAACTCCACTCCGCCTGCTCATAACGATTCACACTCAAGAAAAAACTAGTATATATAATTAAATGAAATGGTAGATAGAATTCTAAAATAATTGATAAAAGGAATATGGTATTATTCTAGGATGGTGGGTGGAAGTGGAACATGAAAACATTTCCGGTTAAGGTAATATTACAAAACCTTAAAAAAACCCTTTTCATTATTTTCTTCTTATATTTCCAAATCGGGACAAACCACAAGTTTCACGCCTCTGCACTTCCCCCACCTTTCCCTTGACCGGCATATCCCGGTTACCTCACCGTATCACCAACGCTATCCTTACTCCCATTCATATCTTGCCACGTGTTATTTGCTTTCTTTTTCAAAATTATTTCACCTACCCAAATTAATAAATTATAGTATGAAATCATTAAAAAAAAAAAATCATTTTCTATCATTGAATCATTAATTATTAAGTATGAACAACTATAAGCTCTCCTACTATTTATAAATTTATATGATAACATAAATTACAAAACTAACATTATTATGTCTATTCAAAAACACTTCTGATGCTAAACTTCTACTCAGTCTTCATTTTGATTTAACTCTTATGATATTCACTTTAACTCGAAAGAACTGCTTCATCATTAGAATTAAATTCTTCAACTTTAACTTGAGTTAGAGCAATTAAATTTAGTTTGGAAGTTAATATTTGTTCTTTCGAACTAAACTCTTATACAAAATTGCACTAAGAAGATTTATCCATTAAGCTTCAATATCCAACAATAACCTATTTATGAACTTATTGAAGTTCATAGGAGTAAAGTGATTATAAGTTTAATAAAAGTAATTGTTTATAAAAAAAACTAATATGATATGACGTGACATTGCTATGGAATTGATAAATTCCAATGCTCTTAGTTCGTTAGAATGGTTATAAATATATCTCGATTTCAATTTTCTGTTTTCTAAGTTGTAACTGGCAATTACAGTTGATTGTTTTGGGTCTAATTGTTTATTTTACAAACATATTTAATTTATTATCGTGCAATAAATTGTGTGAATCATACCTATTAATGGCGATTGACGGTATAAAAGTGTTGGTAAGTCTTTCCGAACCGATTATAACGTGAGAATCATAAATAGAAGATACTTGGTAGAATAAAGTGCATTTTTTACCTTACAAACCGTTTCCTCTGTGAAAATCAGTGATGGTAACAGATGTAGATTCGTAATTAAATTCTGATATGGTAGTCGATTCAGATCCGGGAAAAAAAAAATTGTAGTTATAATTCTCAAATTGCTTTGAGTTAGCTGATGTCGACAACAAATGTATATTCGTAATTAATTTCTGAAGAAAAACAAACCGGAAATAGCAACGAACGTAGCTCCGACCCGTCGTCACGCGCCACCACAAGCAACGAGTCTTTATTAGCATCTATGTATAGTTTTAGTTTGTTATTTTTTTTCATAATAATAGTGTTTCTACTACAGTTCTAGCTTTTACGATTTCGTCGTTCGAACTACCGGAGAGTATTAGATGTATCTTAAGTCCGACATGTGGGCTTAGTAACCGTTAAAGTTAGGATTTTGTATACTCTATAAATATTAATCAATAATATATCATAACCTGAGGGGTTTATTACTTTGATAGCCATAAGTGTTATGAATGTATTATTAGAATGTTAAAACCCCTTGATTATTATTATTATTGATAAACCTATATATAGGAATACATAAACCTTAATAAAACCCTAATGGACCCAAACCCACATATCGGGTTTGGGTTTATTATTTAATACTCCCCGGCAGTTCGAACCCAAACCCACATATCGGGTTTGGGCTTATTATCTAATACTCCCCGGCAGTTCGAGCGGCGAAATCGCGAAAGCTCGAACTGGACAAAAAACTATTATTACGAAATAAAACATAGATAATTGATAATAAGACTCATTGCTTGCGGTGACGCATGGCGACGGGTCGAAGCTGTGTTCGTTGCTTTTTCCGGTTTGCTTTTCTTCGGAATTTAATTACGAATTCACAGCCGCTAACGGCGTCAGCTAACTCCAAGCGGTATGAAAATTATAAGCAAAACAAATTATTTTTTTTCCAGATCTAAACCCGACACCTTGTATCGGAGCGTGACGGTGCGTCCGGTGGTCTTCTGCTGCGATTCCAGTATGCTTTTCTTCGGAATTTAATTACGAAGCCAACGGAGCTGACCTCGTCAGTTAACTCCAAACGGTTTGGGAGTTATGGCCAAAACAGTGATCGACTGAACTTCAAATCCGAATTTTTTTATTTTTTTTTTTGTTTTTTTTTTTTAGGGTTTGGAACCTAGTCAAGCTAGGCCGCTCATCCCTATTAGATAATAAGCCCAAACCCGATATGTGGATTTGGGTCGATTAGGGTTTCCATTGTATTACTATATATATGTTTGATCATGATAATAATAATGAAGGGGTTTTATCATTCTATCATGGTATCAGAGCGGGTCTGATCCGGTCTCTATTTTTCTTCAAACCCTAATCGGCGTAGGGATGAGCCGCCTAGCTTGACTAGGTTCCAAACCCTAAAAGAAAAAAAAAAAAAAAAATTCGGATTTGAAGTTTAGTCGATCACTATTTTGGCCATAACTCCCAAACCGTTTGGAGTTAACTGACGAGGTCAGCGCAGTTGGCTTCGTAATTAAATTCCGAAGAAAAGAATACCGGAATCGCAACAGAAGACCACCGAACGCACCGTCACGCTCCGATATAAGGTGTCGGGTTTAGATGTGGAAAAAAAATTTGTTTTGCTTATAATTTTCAAACCGCTTGGAGTTAGCTGACGCCGTTAGCGGCTGTGAATTCGTAATTAAATTCCGAAGAAAAGCAAACCGGAAAAAGCAACGAACGCAACTCCGACCCGTCGTCATCCGTCACCGCAAGCAATGAGTCTTATTAGTAATTATCTATGTTTTATTTTATGTTTATTTTCGTAATAATAGTTTTTTGTCCAGTTCGAGCTTTCGCGATTTTGCCGCTCGAACTGCCGGGGAGTATTAGATAATAAGCCCAAACCCGATATGTGGGTTTGGGTCGATTAGGGTTTCCATTGTATTACTATATATATGTTTGATCATGATAATAATAATGAAGGGGTTTTATCATTCTATCAATCCCTACGCCGATTAGGGTTTGAAGAAAAAAATAGAGACGGGATCAGACCAGGGGCGAATTTAGGCATGGGCCAGGCAGGTCCGCGGAACTACCTTAATTTTAAAAAACATTTAGAAACGATGTCGAAATTTTTCAAAGGACCTGGTTAAAAATATTCGAAGGACCTCGGTAAAATCTTTGGTTTACAGATATATTACAAAATAATGATCTTGCCAGCGTGGTTTTTCAACATTATGTAACAACTACAGATTTTGGTGTACATATTCTCTTTTATTTATATATAAATACATTTTAACCCTTCACATTATATATGTCTAGAAAAAAAAATGTCAATTTTTGATTTTAAACTGAAACTAGTACATATTCCCTTTTATTTATATATAAATACATTTTAACCCTTCACATTATATATGTCTAGAAAAAAAAATGCTCCAGTTAGTAATTAATAACACTATGAGGTTAATTTTTTGGATATTCGAAGAATATACATTTTAGATTACAATAGTTAAAATTAGTCAAATAAATATTTTACTTTACCATAGTAGCGAATGCCTATATGAAACATGAAAAAATAGAAAACGATGGTTTGTTTATTTCTTATTTCGATTTGTCCAATCTTTTTATCTATCGTAAATTTGTATTATTGGTCAATCTGACCCGACCCGTTTGTCTCAAACCAACCCACTTTACTAAAAAAATTGAAGGACCTACCTTCAAGTTCATCCTGGCTTCGCCACTGGATCAAACCCGCTCTGACAAACCCCTTGATTATTGTTATTATTATTGATAAACTTATATATAGGAATACATAAACCCTAATAAAACCCTAATGGACCCAAACCCACATATCAGGTTTGAGCTTATTATCTAATATGTATGTGAAGAATATTGAGGTTTCACCATCATCAATCTCTTTGTGATGACTATTACATGTTTTAAAGTGAATTAGTTATATTGTTTAGAAAAAAAAAAAGTGAGATATAATATTGTAACATCTTTTGCAAAATGCGAAAATTATAATGATAAAAAGTGTCCAAAACATGGTAAGATGATACAAGGTGGGACCTTTTCCGATGTCGGAGAGTTGTTGTTGGAGTGTCGGCAAGGAAAATGTACGAGGTTTTAATTATTAAAAAACTAGAATGTCGACGTGGACTATCCAACTCCACTCTCTCTTACTACTTTCCATTTTTATATTTTCATAATTCATTCTTAAACCATATCCTTATTTAATCTAAAATACTTTTTAAATAGAATAAATGATTTTTTTTTTTTACCCATTTGGTTACATACCATTTACTCGTATATCATGTTACTTCATCTACACAATGGATAAAAAAAATTGGAAAATAAATTGTGTACGAATTAATCCCCCTCGGGATCATGTTTGTTATGACTAGTTATTTAGTTTCTTTGTAAATGTTTAGTAGGGATAAGCGGACTTGTATTGTGTCTTTTTGTTGATAGTTAGATTATGAAGCGCGAATATACATGTATTATCTCTAACCTTTACTCTATAACCATCTTTATCTTTAAATATTTGAAGGTGTGAAAATGAAGAAACCATGCTCGAAATTTGAAGGAAATTTTTGAAGAAAAGCAAAATTTCTTCAAAATTGAAGAAACAATATTCATTACTTCAAATATTAATTCATCAATTTACTATTTTTGGTTAATTTTAACTCATTATTTATTAACATTAAATTACTATCTGATTATTATAAGTTAAAATGCAAATTACTATAAGTTAAGTTAGTATAAATCTTTTGAAGTTGAATTTATGGTTAATGATTGGAGATAAAAGTGTTTTGTAGTAAAAATATGGTTAAAAGATGTTTATAACCTATTTTTTACATATTTAAAAATGAAGAAACAAAGATGATTGGAAAAACCGTTATATATATATATATATATATATAGGGTGAGGTTCAATAGAGATCCCTTTTTTTCTAGAGATCCAGGGATCACCTTTAGAGCCACACAATTTCATTAATAGATCAAACCCACGGAGGGGTATTTTAGTCATATTGAAAAAATATTTAAAAGTTATTACACGCGCCCCTGTTCCAAACACTCACACACACACACACAAACACACACTAATCTTCTTTCTCAATTTCTCAATCACTCAATCACTTTCTTAAATCTCAATTTTCTAGATATTTATTTTCCCCCAATTTCTTTTTCACCATTCGGGAATGATTACCCCCAATTTCTTCAATCTGTGATTGCCAATTTCCTTCGAAAACCCTAATTTCATGCAAACTCAGATTAAAGTTGTTGAATTTGTCAAAAAGGAGACATAGATTTGGATTGAGTTATACCTCACCCAGGATTTTTACACAGACTCGTGTAGCCAGAACCGATGCAAGCCGGTTCGAAGACGATGAATCTATTCAGGTATGAATTGGATTCTAAATACAGAATGATACTTTTCATTTGCATTGTTTGTAGAATTTGAGTTTTCGAATATCGGAAATCCTTCAATTAGTGACTTAGGACTGACTATATGCTGGTTGGCTAAATGATCCGTGTTGTACACAGTCAGACTTTCAAAATGCTGTCGGATGAGAAAGTAAATGCCTCTGCTGGATTTTAAATTGATTAGTGAATGGGTCGGTCTAGGACAAAGTTGCAGCTAAATGAGATCTAATTTGTAAATTGCCTCGAAACAATTAAAATGTTTTATGCTGCTGTGCAAAAGTGCTTTGTGTGTGTGTGTGTATTGCAAGACATTAGATAGAGTGACCAGCATGCACACATAATTACGCAGGAAACCATTTTTACAGCTATGAGTTTATTGCCACTCTGAAGTGCACACATACATTGCTTTATTACTTGTACTTTTAAACACTCTCACTCATTAGTTGTTGTTATTTACAAAAGCTTAAATTCCCGTATTTACCCTTTTATGTTTTATTAATACCATATTTATTAAATAATTTGTATATTAATAATAAGTGTGTATATAATTTCTATAGTAATCACCTGTGATTGTATTAATTTAGTGTCTTAAATGTCATAAAAAATGTTTAGTAATCACTTGTGATTATAAAGTTTTTACATTAAGAACTGTTTATAATTTAGTGGCTTATTACCTTGATGTAAAATGTCACCAAAATGTTTAGTAATCACCTAGTAATCACCTGTGATTTTATTAATAATGTGCCTTAGTATGTTGATGTAAAATGTCACAAAAATGTTTAGTAATCACCTGTGATTTTATTAATAATGTGCCTTAGTATGTTGATGTAAAATGTCACAAAAATGTTTAGTAATCACCTGTGATTTTATTAATAATGTTCCTTAGTATGTTGATGTAAAATGTCACAAAATGTTTAGTAATCACCTAGTAATCACCTGTGATTTTATTAATAATGTGCCTTAGTATGTTGATGTAAAATGTCACAAAAATGTTTAGTAATCACGTGTGATTTTATTAATAATGTGCCTTAGTATGTTGATGTAAAATGTCACAAAAATGTTTAGTAATCACCTGTGATTTTATTAATAATGTGCCTTAGTATGTTGATGTAAAATGTCACAAAAATGTTTAGTAATCACCTGTGATTTTATTAATAATGTTCCTTAGTATGTTGATGTAAAATGTCACAAAATGTTTAGTAATCACCTAGTAATCACCTGTGATTTTATTAATAATGTGCCTTAGTATGTTGATGTAAAATGTCACAAAAATGTTTAGTAATCACCTGTGATTTTTTTAATAATGTGCCTTAGTATGTTGATGTAAAATGTCACAATAATGTTTAGTAATCACCTGTGATTTTATTAATAATGTGCCTTAGTATGTTGATGTAAAATGTCACAAAAATGTTTAGTAATCACCTGTGATTTTATTAATAATGTGCCTTAGATTGTAATATTAACAATCAATTGAAGGTTTGACACAAATATTTTGAATTTAATATGTTACTTTACTAGTTGAATTTTATTTGAAATGAGTAGACAAATATTTTGTTTGAGAATACTTTCGGTTTGGTGTATTTTCTTTGAACAATAACTATGTCACATGTGATTTTATTAAATTAAGTCACTAAATATCTTAAATGTAATTTTGTAGTCAACAAATTGTAAAGGAAAATCACCTGTGATTTAGTGCCTTAATACCTTAATACATTTAAGGTTCTTAATTTAGTGCCTTAGTACCTTGATGTAAATGTCTATTAATCACCTGTGATTGTTTTAATTTAGTGCCTTATATATTGATGTAAAATATCATCAAAATGTTTAGTAATCACCTGTGATTTTATTAATAATTTTCTTTAGTATGTTGATGTAAAATGTCATCAAATGCTTATTTAATCACCTGTGATTATATAGTTTTTACATTAAGAAACTATTTATTATTTAATGTCTTAGTATATTGATGTAAAATGTCACCAAATGTTTAGTAATCACCTGTAATTTGCTTTTTAAAATCATAAACCTTACATATTCTAATTTACAACCCAATAAAATAAATGATTTGCTTTTTAAAATGATTTAATGATATTTCAACTTTTAAAGAGAGAGAAAGTATGAAAAGGTGACAACTTGGAGAAAGAGAAAGTATGAAAAAGTGAAAACTGTGCAGAGGATTTGCAGAAATAGTACATTAATAGTACATTACCATGTTCATACCCACCATATTTGACTTTTATTCTATAGCAAAAGCGCGTGAATAAAATAAAAAGAGAAAAAGGTAAAAAGACCATTATGCCCCTCCGTGTGTTTTTAAAGGATTTTCACTTAACTCTACTTTTAATCTCAGCCACGAATTTTAGTTGATCTTGTGGCTGGGAGGGTGATCTCTGGATCTCTAGCAAAATAGAGATCTCTATTGAACCCCAATCTATATATATATATATATATATATATATATATATATATATATATATATATATATATATATATTGAATGGTTCATGCGATAACTCTTTTTTTTGTGAGAACTGCGAGAACTCTCATAAAAGTGTTAAATCACGTTTCACTTTGTTCATTCACATGCAAACTCTTTTGGAGATTAATAATCAAGTAAATATAAACGTAAAAAACTAAAAAAAAATCGTATAAAATAACGTAAAAAATTTCGTTCACATGTGAACAATTCTAAATACGCCTGATTTTTTTAATTTTCAATTTATATTTTCACTAGATTTTTAAAATTCAATAGTTTTTACATGTCAATAGACATAATTACATTTTATTTGACATTTTTTTTAAGAGTTCTCGCAGTTTTTGCAGAAATAAGAGTTCTCACATCAGTCAGTCCCTATATATATCTATATATATACTATATATAAAGCATTTGAGGTGTTTTCCTTAATGTTGAAAATTAAAAATGAAATTACTAAATTACCCCTTAATTTTCTTTTTATTACTAATATGTCAACCCATCTTTCCATATCTACTATTAAATTTACCAAAATACACTAATTCATATTTATTTCCTACATATATTTAAATACAATTTAAACTAAATTTAAATCTAGAGTTATTTTCTATTTATTAATCTAATGTCCAAACCGACATAATATAATTCAATATAATTTTATCGTTTATAAAGTTTTTGTCCCGCTGCAACGCGCGGGTTTACAGCTAGTATATATATATATATATATATATATATATATATATATATATATATATATATATATATATATATATATATATATATATATATATATATATATATATATATATATATATATATATAGGGAGAGGTTCTTATAAACCAAAACTAAAAGTAAAATAAGTAAAAAAAAATGAAAAAATAATTTATTATATGTGTAATTTTTTATTATGTTTATTTATTCAATTATAACAAACTTAAAAAAAGCAAGTTTTGATATGCGTCAAAATATATGACGTTTAGAGACTGTGCATCAAATTCTTTGTTTTCGTGCAGTAAATATTCAAATTTGATGCACAACGGTAAAACTACCCATTTTATGATGTACGACAAAACTTCGTTTTTTAAAGTTTGAGATATGGGTAAAATGAACGATAATCCAAAATATCTAACATTATAAATTATTTTTTAATTTTTTTTTACTTATTTTACCGTAAGGTTTGTTTTACAAGAACCAACCTCTCTATATATATATATATATATATATATATATATTATCTTTTTCAGAACGAAAAAATAAACCCACCATTTGACTCTTAATAAAACATATGAAGTTGACTCGTCCAAGTCGTTCATACAATCCATTTTTCTACATATGCATTAATGTTGGTAAACGATATTTTTAAAACGTTACATTTATGTTTCGAAGAATTAGTCTATTTCGATAATCAATAAATGTAAATGAAAAAGTCGCTTATATTAATGAAGTACTATACCTAGTTTGCCCCCATGGATGAGAAGGGGCGTATGGATATATGCCCTCTTTTTGTATTGGAAAACATGTTACATGGCACTTGACCACTAATGTTTAATATCCGAAGCGTTTATTCAAACAACTACCTTTTAGTTTTAAGCATAAACTAACTTGGTGTTTGTTTTTATTAATTTTTATATTATTATTATTATTATTATTAACTGAAGTTGATGCGGTATGCCTTCAAGCCTCCCACTCCTCTGGCTTAGCCGTCGGTTCTTTGGTTAACATGTGACGTCACGTTTTGATCGTTCGAGAAGATGACGGATTAAATATGACAATTTTAATTGTAATTATCTATCTTTTAACATTAATTATTTATCTTTTCCTTCAAGTTATGTTTTAGGTTTATAGTTATATATAGTTGTTTAGGTTTAGGGTTTTAATAAGTTTTGAGAATGAATTAAGAAAAGGGAGAGTTTCTCTTGAAGTCCCGTTTGGGCACCCTTTTAGGGTTTATCGAAATTCCATATTGTTTTTTGGTGTGATTTCTATTCATTCACAACATTACTGCATCATTTGGTATCAGAGCTTAGGTTAGAGGTAAGAAATCACACAACTTGAAGATGTCAATTCGAAAAATACCCACAAATTCGTTCATGTCCGTCCAGATCTGCGCAGCTGCGGGAAAAATGGCGGCACGGATTCGTTCACCGTTGGATCGCTCTGAATTTTGGATATGTGGTTCAAGACTCATTGATGCACGTTCTGACCGGAGGGATTTTCGATTGGATTTTTCTACCGTGAGATATTACTGTCCGAATTTTCTGCAGTTTTGTGCAAAATTTTGGATCAACTAACGCAAGACTTTTGATTTAGGTAATCGTAGATTCGCCGGACGAGGCAACGATACCATCACCCAATGATACACACATGTTGTAGAGAATGAAGACCTCCATAAACAGTGAAGGAACTTCAAACAGATTCCAAGAATGAACTAACCGTTGAGTTGCTGAAAAAAGAAAACCGAATCTGATCCTAACGTCAGGGACGAAGGTGAGGAGGAAGAGGAGCATCCTTTTGCCTCCGGTAGCATGATTTGAGGATGATGTCCCCGTATATTTTTATTAAATGGTTGATCATGATGTCACATGGTCTTTTTTGAGGAGCCGAGTTAAAGAAAACGAAGAGGGGTTAGAAAGTTTCAGAGTTAGAGACTTGAGAAAAACAAGACTCGAGGACGAGTCTTTTTCCAAGAGGGGGAGAATGATGCGGTATGCCTTCAAGCCTCCAACTTCTCTGGCTTAGCCGTCGGTTCTTTGGTTAACATGTGACGTCACGTTTTGATCGTTCGAAAAGATGACGGGTTAAATATGACAATTTTAATTGTCATTATCTATCTTTTAATATTAATTATTTATCTTTTCCTTCTAGTTATGTTTTAGGTTTATAGTTATATATAGTTGTTTAGGTTTAGGGTTTTAATAAGTTTTGAGAATGAATTAAGAAAAGGGAGAGTTTCTCTTGAAGTCCCGTTTGGGCACCATTTTAGGGTTTATCGAAATTCCATATTGTTTTTTGGTGTGATTTCTATTCATTCACAACATTACTGCATCAGAAGTTCAATCCCAAACATGAGCTCAGAAGGAATAACAAGTGTTGTTCAAAACTCGACTTGAGTTTATCTTATGTTGCCTCTCATGTTAACCATGTTGTGCTAGTTAGTGAAGATTAGATTATAAAAACGACCAATAAAGTTCATGCCTTCATCGAGACGAGCTTTTAAAGTGTATATGAGTTCAATCATAACCTCACTCCAACGAGTCGTGCTCATACGTTGCTTGCTGATCGACAACCTGGGTTTTGTTGGTGGTAATAAGGTAAGGGAATCCGAAAACCGGATATTTCAATAGATTGTGTTCACAGTTTGGCAAAACTATGAAACTTTATAATAGTAAAGGAAACAATTTTTTTTTGATAAAAATCAATGATATGGTAGTGATTGCATAGTCCAATCATGTGATTCATACATATAAAAGTCCAATAGTATCTTCGTTTAATTGTATGGTTGATATTCAAAACCTTATTTTGATAGTGATGTATTTGACATTACTTTCTTAAACAGAATAAATCCTACAAAATCACACCAATCAAGTTTACATCAACCAACAGTAGCTCTTACAGCACACACAACCCTATCTTTATATGGACAACTCATATCACAGTTTTATTTGATTTATTTTACAAAAAATTATGAAACATCGTCTATTAGAAATGTTTAAGTGTTTAACATTATTTTTTTGGAAACGGCAAATGTTTATACAACGTAGCCAACTCGTAATATTTAAACAAGCACCCCAGGTTCGAGCTTCGTATAGCGGACAAACCCAGCCCCCCAGGAGGGTTCCCAGGGGAATATTCGCCACGTGTGCCAAACATTATACAATATGTAATTAGTGATCTCTAACTTCATTAATTACAATCTATGTGCATCTTCACTGTTTGGTTACGAAATCAAACTTTGGCTTCGACACCCTTCTCTTGCATCGTTAATCTCATGTGATGTGATGCATCATTCTTCTTCTTCTTCTTCTTCATTAAGCTTCATGTTCTTTATCGTCATATTTAGAATGTACTCGAATATCTTAAATGTCATTTAACAATTTTAGCCCCAAAACATCTTATTAGAACCAATCTTTTCGATAAAATAACCCCAATATAAATATAGCCAATGAGAATCGACATTAATATTTCTCCCTTTTTGGTTATAGTTTTATTCAAGTTCAAATTACCACCAAGCCCAACTCCCGACAACAATAAAAACAATCTTAACAATGCTTTCTTATGATAATTAGGGGTAAATAAATAAAAGTTAACCTTACCAAAAGTATAAAATATTGTCTACTTTTTTTCTTTCTAGATTAGTGAGTATGATTGGTAATTAGGTGCAATGTTACGTACAACCTTAAAGTATTATAAATGGGGCCAAAACCTAGGAATCCACTTGCCCTAGAAGAAAGTCTTCTTATATCATAGTACGCATAATATATTAATTAACAATATATTTAATCAATAATATCAACTTGATGATCATTGCCACACCTTAACAGATCACTACTCACATATTTTATTTATTATACTATTCAATTAAATATTAAATTAATTAGTTTATATTATTAGATGCAAAGCTCACAAGCTAGGGAGAATTAAGATGCAAAAATCATTATTTAATCGAAAAATTGTCTTAATCCATGTGATTATGTTAATATAATAATTTACGACTATTCACCCGTACTTAAAAACTAATAAAGTTCGTTCGTTCCTTCGAGATACCATCACATTTCTTTAAACCTATAATGACAGGCATATTTGACATTCTTCGTCACATAAACCTTGTACATCGGTTATTTAAATAATATTCATTTTTCAGAAGTATATGAGTGTGTCTTTTTACCTTTTATATGACAACAAAGTAAATTAAATGCATAAGTAAGTAAAGGAATTTTAAAAATTGGGTTACTATTAAACTTGACTGTGAACTACTTGAGAGTTTAAATATTAAAAGAGATACTCAAACTTACCTCTAATGACAATTAGAAACACTTTTCCGTATCGTGATCGTGATTTAGAATTTTCATTATTGTTATACTAAGTAAAGGAATTTTGGAAAATGTGGTACTATTAAATTTGATTGTGAACTACTTAAGAGCTTAAATATTAAAACATATCTTCGAACTAAAGACCTTCTATGGTAATCAGAAACACTTTGTCACGAGGCCATCTTGCTCTTGGTTTAGAATTACATTATATTGTTATACATGCAATGGGTTCAAAATAACTATGATTTTTTTTTAACAACAAAAATACAAACAAGAAGCTTCGGCATGGTCATCACCCCGTGCCTGTATTCAAATATATTAAAATTAGCAAGAAGCTAAAAAGAATCATTTACATAAGTATATACATTGGATTTTTAATCCAAAATGACCAATCAAGTTTGCGTCTACCTCTATTGTCAACCATAAAAAAAACCGAGAGTAATGATGATAATAATGATAATGATAGCATACACCAAGGGTTGGTTGGCACTTAATTTAGTGGGTGAGACTTCAAACATCTCATATAAACATCTTGGCTATATTGCACACAACAAGGATTCCTTAATATAAAAACATATAATAAGAACTTTAGCAAGTTGTGATAAATGAGGATCTATGAATAGTTTTATGTCAATATCTTTAAAGCAAGAATAAAAAAACACATAAAATATTAAGAGAAGAGTCTAGGCTTAGACTATAAAAAGGTAATAACTAATAAAACATAAACTAATTAAAGTTGTTCGACCATATTTTTTAGATTCTTGGTCTGTTTTTTGTCGTTCTAGGTTTTTGTTACTTTTTGTTTATTGGCCATTTGGTCATATGTATAAATTATAAAAAAAAAAATATGGTTATTATTTTAGTACCATTTGATTGTATAAAACAAAAAAATATTGCCGTTCAAAATAATAGTATTATTTAACCTTAACTTTGGATTGATGTGAAAATAAAATATTATACTAGTAAACATAAAATAAAGTATACAAAAATAGAAAAAGAAAAAAGAGCATATTGTCCTTTGGTTTAAACAAAGAATAAGTCAATAAATTGCCATGAATTTTGATGGAGTGCATATTAAGGTATTCTTGTTAGACCACAGAATGAATAGTTTAAGTGAGTTATACATCACTCTAATCAAGCTCAATGAACTCGAGTAAGAAATTTAAAGAAGTATTATGAAACCGTAACAAATTAAGACATAAATATGAACCTTATTTTATGATGACAAAATTATTCCAGAAAAAAAAAAAAATATATATTTGAATATGTGAGCTTGTAAGCTTATTTTAAACAAAAAAAGAAAAAACAAAATAAATCAACTTCATAATTTTTAAATCTAAAGTGAAAATTCCAAAAAGAAAAATATAACATACATCCTTTTATAATCATGTTTCATATTAAATTTGAATTTATTTGTTATTTTGTCTATTTTTTTATCTTTATATAAAAACTACAATTTTCAACGTAAACCATATCTAGTAGCGGTCAATGTCTCGACTCACACCATGAGTCTCTGGGTTTCTTTCGAACATTTATTATTATCGAACATACAAAATTAGGAGTTTAAGACAACATACAACTTAAGTACCTTTTAATGTTGATTAAATTGTTGGCGAATAACATTTGTAAGATGCAGTCGTTCAAATGTCACATAAAGTGATAAAGAACCATATATCTATAATGAAAAAGCATAAAACCAACATGTTTTTAACCTAACAAGGTGATCTATATTCAAAATTTAGTAAAGACCATTCTATAAATGAAACTAGATTATTGTTCCATGCTAACGTGAAAAAAAAAATAAAAATTGAATCGTAAATTTTATATTTATGTAGATTTTAATTTATTATGAAAAAATAATGTTATATGTATAATAATAAATATTGTTTTACGTTTATACACATGTTATTTATAGTTATAATAATATATACACTTTTACGTTTATACATATGTTTTGATTTTTTGTATTAGGAAATTTTAGAATAATAATAAGTTAAATCATAGTCCAAATTGAACGATTCTATAAGTAAATTATAGTGAAAAAATAATGTTATATGTATAATAATATATATTGTTTTACGTTTATACACATGTTATTGATAGTTATAATAATATATACACTTTTACGTTTTTACATATGTTTTGATTTTTTGTATTAGGAGATTTTAGAATAATAATAAGTTACATCATAGTTCAAATTGAACGATTTTATAAGTAAAAATTTTAAATACTAGCCCAAATACTTTAACATATAATATATTTTGCCCATTGGGCTACTTTCTCAAAGCCATATTATTTGGTCCATATTGCTTGAGTTCAAGTAAGATTGTAAGATATATTTGTTTTAAATGTATCTTTAATGGATATAAAGGACGATTATACACCTATATTGGTTTACCCAAAATTTTCCATGTAAATATAACCACCTAAAGCTTAAATTTATGAACAAATAGATCGTTTTAAGTAATATTACTATATTGGTAACGGTCTCACCGTAACAAAAGGTTATGCTTTTGAAAAAAGATTTAAACTTTTGCTTTTATTAGAAGAAAATTAAAATAAGTTTTTTTACCTTTGGAGCCGGTAGCATGTCAATTTTTCGAATTTCTTGAAATAGTTTATGATTCTGGAACAAGAAAACGAGTTTGGTTTATTACAATGGTATTTTATAAAGTATATTGATATTGATTACAATGATATAAACTCGTAAATATATTGTATTTTCATGACCTATACAATTAAGTGATTTTTAAACTTTTTTCAAAAATGAATATGTAATTTAAAACATTAAAAATACTTGTAGGCTTTAGAGTTCAGATTTTAGATTATGATAGCACACTAGCGCCTTACCCGTTAAACTAACTAACGAGATCTTGAATTTCATTTTAGTAAACATCTACCAATGGTTAGTATAGTTAGATATATTTATATTTTGTTAAGGGTACTCTTAAACGTATCTCCTTGCGACAAATGCACACATGGGCGAGTTCAGTATTGAGCCAGGCAGGTCCTCGGACCTACCTTAATTTTCGAAATCGTTTAAAAACGATATTGACTTTTTCGTAGGACATACTAACAAATTTAGAAGGAACTGGCTAAGATAATTGTTTTACAAAATCATAACAAAAGATGGTCCTGGTGGAGTGGTTACTTTTTTTTTGTGATGTTGAATCTTAATATTATTTGGCCAAGCGTTCAAATCTCACCCTACACATTTTTTTTATATTTTTTTTAACTTTGCCTGTTGGGTTGTATAATTTACAAATAATCTTTTATGTTTTCTAAAATTATCTTTTAATATTTCATTAATCATAACAATTATTCTTATTCGGTAATAGTATTCATATTTCATTTTACGTCAAATATGTGCCTAAAACTTATAAATACACAATAAAATTATAAACTTATCAAGTTTATTAATTATGTTATATGAACCATACATTTTATTTTAAAGTCAACAAATAACATTGACAATATCATGTTAAGTAAACACGATTTTACTCATTTACATATTTATGGTTAAAATTCTTGGAACGTATACGCCTTACATAAACTTATATAAAATATTGTGACTTAACTACTTAAGTATTGTATGGTTTGTTAATCACTACTACTTTTCTTTTTATGTATATTCGTAGTAATCTTCGACCCAACCCGTTTAACATCTTCGAACCGCTCGATTCATTACTTTTTGTAGTCTAAATTATTTTATGACCTACCTTCATTACCATCTTAGATTCGCCATTGAATGCACATGAACACAAACACAATTTATGGTTATCGGAAATGGTCATCAAACAAGATACATAGCAATAATAGAGATCAAATTTAACTTGTAGACTAACCATTAAAATGCCAAAAACAATTACTTCAAAATGCCATCTTTGCAACTTCGACGTAAAATCCTAGAAGGTACATAGAATGATAGAAATAATAGTTTTAATGGGTGGTATAGTATGATAGTGTAATTAATGAGTATTACCAACTATTAAGCCACCATATGATAAGTTGCTTTCATGGGGTTCATGTTATTTAATAATTTTAGTACCAATTAGTACGACTTTTTTGTTGCTTCTATAACTACACTAGATATATTTAAATTAAATAATGAATTATTACTTGATATGTTAACGGGGGTTTGTCTCAGAAGGTTGTACTCCCCTAGGGGAAGTCTTGGGTTCGAGCACTATGGTCCCGAATCACTAACTTTGTCGTTAAAAAAAAATAAAAAAATATTACTTGATATAACAGGTTTACCCCAATTATCTATATTTATTATATTCATAATTTATTATTAGATACCATGACACTATTTTATTTCCTCTTTTTCCATATCAGCATATGTATTTTGACATTATCTTTATACTACTTTATGTAAAGATTTCGTTTTCAGAGTTTTAATGAATTACTTTTCATTGTATTATCAAATAACATATAATGTAAGAATTATTTTGAGAGTAGGAAAAGGTAATTAAATTCCGTCCAAAGAATACATAAATTAATGATATACGTATTAGATGATATTGTGGTATGGCACAATCCAAGTTCTGTTGACGGATAGGGTCCATAAATAAATTAGATGATATTGTGATATGGTCCATCCCAAGTTCTGTAGATGGGTTAGGGCCTATTATAAAAAGAGGTTTATCGGAAGGTGTTTTTTAGCTTCTGGTATACATTTGTATACCTATTAATTTCACTATGCAAGACACACGTGTTTGTAAATTACCTACTCTGAGAGAGCCTGATTAAGGTTTATTTATGTATTCTTGTAATGCTATAAATAAGTTATTAATAATACTAAATGATCATGGGATTTTCTTGATTCAATATGGTATCAGAACGGGTTTTATATCCCTCTACCCCCCTTCTTCCTTTCTAGTTTCGGCTTTGGCCATTTGGATGTCGTTAAACATTAACATGTTTCTTACTTTTCTATTATTCTAAAGCAATTTTGAAAGTATCCAATAAGTTAAATTCATTTTTTTATTATTATTTGCCAGCTTAAGACAAAAATAGAAAAAGAAAAAAAAAATTATCAAATCAAATTGTGATTTTCTTTTTGCTTGTAATGTGCCTAACATTATCCACAATTCTTATAATTAAATTTCTTTTAACACTTTTGATTTAAAAAAGAAAGAAACAGAAAGAAAAAAAAACCATAGTTGCATTTCTTGCTTCTTAATTCCCATGCTATCATCAATTACTCGTAAAGTGAGTACGCGCAATATACTAAAAAAAAAAGTGATCTCTGCCAAAGTGGTTACAACCAAAGATCCAATGATCCAAAATCAAAACCTTTTTCTTAGAGCATGGGAGTGGGTCGTTACTCCCCTCGTTGTCACTCCACAACGAAATCATCATCTTCGTTATCACTCTATCTCAGTCTCGTTGTCACTCTCTCGTTCTCCACAAAACGAGCCGTTGATGATTTTTTTTTTCTTTTTTCTTTTTCTTTCTCAACGTCTTATTGGTTAAAAAAAGGTTTGTGGGACCACAAACACCCATAACTAGGTTAAACACTCCGTCCACAATTTCACAACCATGGTTGTGGGATGCTTTTGTTGACTTGTCACTCACAACCATGGTTATCACTCCTCTTACCCTTAGGGTTATTCAACCGAGTGAAACATGATCTAGTAAAGTACTATCTCTTTTCGAGTGAAACATGATCGAAAAAATATTAAGCTTTCTATTTCCGATTCTGAGTGAAAAATGATCGGTTTTGGTTTTTGGTTGTCCCTATGAAGACTTAAAAGTCGATGAAGACAAAGCAAACGGGATCCCAATGTTTTATTGAAGACTTTATTGTATCATCATAGTTTTTTTTTTTTTTGGTCATGTATTTACGTTTCACTTTGGACGTCCGTTTTACTCGCATTCAAATTGCGATAGCGTATTAGATGATATTACGGTATGGCCCAACCCAAGTCTTGTTGACGGGTTAGGGTGCATTAAAGATTATGGTGAAGATTATGGTTTATTTATGTATTTTTGTAATGCTATAATGAAGTTATCAATAATACTAAATGGTCATGGGATTTTCTTGATTCAATAATACAAAAAAATAAATAAATAACATGCATAACACATAACTATGAAAAATATCGCATATAATTTTAATATAGAAAACTAACGAGATTTAATGTTAAATTTTACATTCAATGTCAACAAAATGAAAGTTTATAATTTTGTTTGATAAAAAAACAAATTAATTACATAAAACTACAATTCAGTCAAAGTTCGTAATATTTTTGTTCAATTTTTCTATTAAAATAAGTAAAGATATCATTTTGTTTTATAAATGCATGTATGGTAGTGAGTTCAAGTCAAGCAAGTGATTAAAAAAGTACACAATAACAGATTCACCCGGACGAATGAAACAAGTTGTCGAATCATGAACAAGTTACACTAGTTGTGAGTGAATCGTAATCTTTTAGAACGAAAACTATAAATACTTGACGGTTTTCGTATCATTTCATACATTTTCTGGTTTCGGTGTCGTCAAACACAACAAACTGACTTGCTGTAATGCCCATAGTTTTGTGAAACTAATACCAAATGATGACATTCTTTCTAGAAGCATTACGTAAGTTCAGTTGTCATCACTCTCCCTTGCAACACAAGTAACAAAAAACACATCACTTTAGAGTTTACAGCTCATATCAAACTAAAAAGTTTCAATTTAACCCCTCTACTTTCACCATATGTCTACTTTGCACCCCTCAAACTTTCTATAAAAGAAACGCAAGCTTCATTTCAAATTTCCTCCATTTATCATTCAATTCTTTTATTCATCCCTACCATGACAAAAGTAACCCTATCTGTTCTGTTTTTGATTGAAAAAGTTCCATAATTTGTTCTAATTTCGATACTCTGTTTTTCATCTTTTCTTCAAAGATTCAAAATTTCTCAAAATTTCTTAAAATTCCCGATCAAATTTCATCTTTTTTCATTAAAATCCTTCTTAGATTCTCAAATCCTCTGTTTCCCATCTTTAATTTTCCGTAATTTCGATTATAATCATTTACTAGAATAATCTAAGCTTAAAAGCTCTGTTTTTAAAACCACCAATGGCGGCAACTTTTTCGACACCGCCGGTGAAGAAACCGACGACGTTTCCAGTGATTAGGAGGGGAAAAATCAAAGCTCGAATTTTTGGAGGGATTGCAGAAACACTTGTTTTTGTAGCCTCAAGAGCTTATGAGTTTTTCAAAAAAGATGACGGTTTTACCCCTGCACCACCAACCAAAACCACCGATGTTTATGGTGGATGATGTTGAAGATGAAAGGGCTTTTTAGTCATTTCATAATCTATCTTATATATTGTTTTGAAGTAGTATATTTCATGAGAAAGAGATTTCATTTCCTAGTTTTTTACAAAGGTAAATGATCTTGATCTTCATGAGGGTATTTATGTAATTTACTTGTTTGATATGTTTGGTCTCTTTAGTTTTTGAACAAGAGATGGATGTGATTGTTAATGTATTTCGTGTTTCTATTTCGAATTTATTAAATAAAGTTGATGTTTGTTTATGTTTCTCTGCTTCCGTCAATCCTCTGCATCTAGAATCGATCAACTATACGGAATTTCTTATGTTCTAGATGAACCCTTACCAAGTTTTCACAAAACCAACCACTTCAATCACAAAAAGAGTCAAACAGTTGATGGGTTCTACACCAAACCTCCAAATTAAAGAATTCGTCCAAACCTCCAAATTTGACTCCCATCAATTACCAGCTTTCCAGGTTGAACACTTGGTTGTGATTTTTGTGTTGCTGTTTTTTAATGGTTAGTTATGAATGTTGAGAAATGCTAGATTTATGATATATTTTATCTGTAAAAGAATGTGAGTAGTCGAAGAAACTAGACTGAAGTTTATTCTTTTAACTACTTTCATTAGTTTTTCAATTTGTAAACCCGTAAAACCTTTCAAATTTTACTAAAAAAGTGAACAAAGCTAAACGTTCAAGCTATAAATCATCAAAAACATCGTGCCAATCACAAAATAGTTCGTCAAACGCACCTATAATCTTAAAAATTATATGTCTAATTATTTCCTAATATGTTATACTAAATTGAGTACCCCAACACATTGTTTTACTTTTTCATAGTCGTTTAGTGTACGGAGTGTATATAAATGGTAAATTACATCATTCAACATGTTTTGAGTCAAGTCGTGTACGAACCTTATGACTAGAGAGTTAAACCAACCAAAAATGAATCAAACTCCCTTTTCACCGAACTCTATTCAAGCTATATTTGCCTATAAATATAAGAAACTAGATCGCAAGTCTACACTTAATGGTTAAGCATTTGAAATGTTTAAATCTTGTTCCCAAAAGGAAGTTTTATTTTTAATTTAATTTTATATTAATAAATAACTTGTACTTAATATGAAATTATAATTGTCACTATCCTTTAATTAGATTTAAGCAATAAAGTACCAATAAAGGGATAAAAGTGAACTGTTATATAATTAAAAATATAACAGGTGATTTTAAGACTATCAAATGTAATTTCGTTGAATTTTTTTATAGGTTTAATTTAATTATATATCATATAACGATTTCAGATTTTTGAATTCACATTTTATGTTAATATCACATTTGATATAATCTTATGAGTTTAAACATTTGTCCAAAAACGAAAAAATAAAAGTTGTTAAAATTTGATTATTTTTCTGGGTTTAAATAAATCATATTTTATATAACAATTTTTGTTTTTGAAGTTTACTCATTTATGTTAAAATCACATGTGATATTAACGTGACAATTTCAATACCCACCCGAAAATCGAAAAAATAAAAGTCGTCAAAAGTATATATAACCACTGCTCTAATTAAAGAGGAGAACACGACAGTCGCAACGATGTAATTTATTTTGTCTAACGATTAATAGTTTACGAGATATATTAATTAAAAAGATAATTTAAAAGTAAATTTTAATTTTTATATCAAAAATAAATTAATAGTGAAAATTAAGTCTTATGATCTTCATTTTGATCTTTTCCATGATTTCAATAGGCTATTATTTGTTTACACTATAAAACAAATATATAAATCGAACATCAAAGTCTTGTGCACTTTTGGTTTGGTTTTGATTCAAAACTTGTATCCATATTTTTTTTAATGTTTTGAACTAGGGGTTTTCGTGTCAAGAAAAGCCGACTAAATCCCGATTTAAGTATCATTTGCTATGAAACAAGTTCGAAACCAAATTAAAAATAAAAAAATGGATTTGATATTCGCTTTGCCATAAAACTTATAAACTTTTGCACAATACCCAAATTAACCGAAGAATGTTACTAGAGCAAGAAAACCATAATCTTGCCTACGTCGATAAAATTAGAACAAATATCAAGGTTGTGGATGACAACAATTTTTAATCTTCTATAAGCACGAGTTTAATCTTATAATTTCGTATCGATTTCACATTAAACTTGACCGAACTAACAACACAATAAAATAAATATCCGACATCACAAATGGCAATAAACAGATTAGTAAATTAAAAATTTTGTTCTTTGTTGAGGATTGGCCAAAAAGTTCCCATTTCTTTTCATTTTTTTTATTTGGAGAAAAAGTCTAACCATAATAATGTATCCAAATTTTAAATAAGAAAGTGTTACCTAAATGATAAAATATAAATCAATATAGGATCCACGTACGTATGAAACAGACAACCATGTACTTTTTTTCCATAGGACAAGAGTGTCTTTACCAAAATCCTTGGATTAGTATAAGCTAATCAATGTCATGAACTACTTGCATACTAAGAGTGTCTCCAATCATAATATTAAAATCGGTGGTGCTATGGCCACGTCATCTTAACACCACCCATAATATAAATCAGAAATACACCCAGTCATAATACAAAAATCTTGCATACTAAGTGTTAGGCTACGATGTCATACCAAGTGTCGTATTCCAAGTCGAGCTACCGAGAAAAAGTGTCCGAAAATCGGGCCATGACGTCGGACAATAGTGTCAGGCCACCATGTCGTACCACCGGGCAAGTGTGCCATCTCGAGTGTCAGACACCAATCTTTGTTTCCGAGCCGTGAACGCCACGAGTACGGACACATATCGGCTTAAGGACCGTCCGAATACGAATGTCGGGCCACACCCAGGTGTAGTCCACGTCCCGGGTGCGGGGCACAAGTGCGGACCATATCCGGGTGTCGGACACGAGGTTAATTAGGTGTTTGTATTAGGTTGTTTGGGGCTGATCAAGTTCATTTTCTACTAACATTATTAGTTACCAAATAATTTTCCTAGATGTTTGTATTACGTTGTTTGGAGTTTTCGTATCAAATAAAACCAACTAAAAGAAGAATTAAGTATCATTTGCTACTAACAAATTCTAAACCAAAACGAAAAATGAATTTTGTTGTCCGTGTGGGTTAAGCTCAAAAACTTCATCAAAATTAAAGACATTTATCTTTTATAAAATCGGAACATATTTTAATTTTTTGAGTTATTAATCATGGTTATAGATGATAAGAATTAACAATAAATCTTTTGTGATTAAGCAAGAGTCTAATCTACTAATTTCATATAGGATTCGCAATAAACTTGACCATATAATTGGTGCATGGTGATCAATAAAAAGATTAATAAACTTTGAATTTTGTTCTTTGTTCGGAGGATTTTGGCCTAAAAGTTTCAAATTCTTCACAATTTTTTTTCTTTAATTTGGAGAAAAAGTCTAACTTTAATAATTTATTCATCCAAATTTTAAAATACGAAAAAAAAGTAAGAATTTTAATGATTAAAATATAAAATCGATGTAGGATCCACGTACGTATGAAACAGACAACCATGTACTTTTTTTCCTTTAAGAAAGTGATACGCTGTAACAAAGGTTTTTCTATCATGTGCCTTTAAATATATGATAACAATCATTTATTAATATTAAAATTACCATTAAAAGTATCAAAGTTAAAAAACGAAGAAAAAAATGGTACTTTTAATATTAATAAGTTATTGTTAACATTTGTCTTAGGCATAAGTTAGAAAAACTCTTGTAAAAATTTCATTTACTAACAAAGAGGAATGTTGAGGGACAGCTTAGAGCACCCCGGGGGGGGGGGGGGGGGGGGGGGTGGAGCTCACAACGACCGTTCTCCTCGTTATCACTCCGCCATCCGTCGTTGTGGGACTCGTTGTGGGTGCTTCGTTGTTGGGACAACGGTTGATTGTCAAATTTTTTTTTATTTCTTTTTTTTCTTGTTGCTTTTCTTTCTTTTCTTCGATTTCTTCTTTTTTTCTTCGATTTGTTAACCTTCGATTTGGTTTTTTGTTTTTGCAGGTTTGAAGATGAAGCAGGGAAGATAAAGATGAAGGAGGTTTCTTTAATTTTTGTTTTATAATCTAATTTGTCTTTTTCCTAAAGTTAATTTGTTTTAAATTTGATTATATATTATTTATTTGTAGTTTTGTTTTTTATTTTAATAAAATGTTATATATATTTTATTTAAATGTTTAAAAAAAAAATAATAATAATAAAATAATCCCACAACCTCCACAACCCTTCCGATCATACCAACCCAACAATCTCACAACCCACATTTTCACTGCCACGTCATCACCTTTTTCACCCACAACCTCCACAACCCACATTGTGGCTCATTATCACTCCGGGTGCTCTTACCTGTTTATTTTTTATTTATTTATTTTTTTGCTTTTTCTGGATTTTGTTTTCGTTTTGTCCTGTTTTTTTCTTCGGATTTTACATTTTATGTTTAATTTTTGAGTTACGCAATTAAATAAGATGATTAACTTTCATTTTGATTGATGGTTAATTGTTAGATTTAGCCAATGTTTTGAAAACCGGGTCAATGATCGACCCCGCCTAGCCACCGGGTTATCGGGGCAACCGGTTGAACCGGCGGGTCAACCCGGTCTCTGCAAATGTCCAAAATTTCCAATATCCCCTGTCAAAAGTTCAAAACACTAACCTTTGCTGCATAAAAACACAAAGAAGCATGTTTATCTAATCAAGAAATAAAAGATTACAACTTTTTACTTCAAAAGATTATAAGTTTCATACTCTATACTTGATAAGGCATAAGTCCTACTGAGATTACAAGACTTATGCTTCAAAAGACTATACCCACGCATAAATCTTACGAGATTATAAGTTTTAAACTTCAAATGGCATAAATCTTACGAGATTATAACCTTATAACTTTCAAAAATCGTATAAAAAACAAAACCCGGCGGGTATTAGCGAACCGGGTTGACCCGGGTGTCTAAAACCCGCCGGTTCTCAGGTTCCTTAAAACCCGGGTTGTTTTGACCCGTTTTTTTGGCCGGAAGCGGTCCAACCGGTTCAACCGGCCGGGTCGACCCGGGTTTCAAAACACTGGATTTAGCCTTTCCTTTTAGGTTGCGATTTTTTCTCAAATATTTGGTTGTATCTTTTGTTTTTAGGTTATAATATTAGATAAAGTAGTTACGTCTACTTTTCGGGTTACGTCTTTCTTTTCAAATATTAGGTTTTACATTTTCTTATTGAGTTATACTATTAAATAAAGTAGTTACTTATTTCGATTATTATTAATTTTCGATTTAATTTCTTTATTTTATATTATATTATTTAGTTTTTCTTTTTAAATTAAGTTATTCAACTTTTATTTTTGTGTTATATTAAATAAATTTTTGTTCCCCGTAGTACACGGGGACAAATAATCTAGTTATGTTTAATACTCTGTTAACGGTTAACGAATAGAATATAACAACATATAGAATAGGATATAACTAACATATATAAAAAACAGGAAAAATATTCTCTTATTGTCAATAGAATCGATGTAGGATCCACGTACGATCATGATGAATCGACTCGTATATTATTCATCATTTATAAGTCAATATAAATAGTATTAATTAACTAGTGACTGTCATTTGCTTATTAATTATTTTTGGTTTACCCTATAATCATCTACTTTTATAAAAAAAAAAAACAAAACTATCTATCTTTTTATTTACGTTTATTTTAAAATTGTACATAATTATTAGTTGGTTTAACTTAAATGGATACTTATTAACTATGGGTCGGGTTGACACATATTGAAGTCCTTTCTCAAATTTTCATTATTATTTTTTATTTTATATGATTTATTGCGTCATATGTTGCTCTTAAACGAAAGAATTTTGTACATTGAATGCATACGCATACGCATACATTGATAGACTTTCAAACAACGAGATTCATTGAACCCATCTTAATCGATTCTTTTTAGTAAGCGTTACTATGGGCAAAGGCAGGTTAGTTTTGCATTGAAGTCGAAACCAAATAAAAGTTGTTCACTTTGTGGCCACTAAACTCGTATGGCTTGGGCTCTCTTTTTTGGAGTTTCTGGTTTACATCGTTCGTTTACATCGTTCGAATCTCGGTTTCTTTTAACTGTTTTTCTTTTGTTGGTTTACTGTTTTGGTTTTTCCATTTTTTATGGAAAATTATATGTGTTGTTGTCGGTATATATATGACATTTGCAGTAACACAAAAAAAAAATATAAATATTTAGTTTTAATTTTCAAAGTTTTGTAAGAAAAACATAAAACACCCTTATCACTTACTCTCTCGGTTTCAAAAAAAGGCGTCGGGAAACAAAAAGCGGTTAAAATAAGATAGATACAATTAATAAAGTATTTTTTATTTGATTACTTGTTTGTCTTTATATTAAATATATTGGTTACTTTTAAAATTTATAAAGTTAAAAATATTTAAGGATAATAAAAAATTATTATAAAATTAATATTTCAAAAGTAGGACAATAGTTTTAAGACATATATAAATAAAAATGTGAACATCTTTTTTGGAATGAGGATAATTATTTATACTTTACTCTTTTGGCTTTTTTATATTTTTGTTTTTTTTTAACGGAAATCATATATGTGGTCAGCGTATATATATGATATGAGTTGAGATCATTAAAAATCATTAAAATTTTTGAGACTAAAAGACTCAATTATAACTGTTTATTTTAAAAACTCACTTAAAATTTTATTTTATTTAAAAATTAAATATCTCAAAAACCGTAAATGTGTTAAACGAATAAATTACACCGTTGTAACGAGCATTAAATTATATTTCTATAGAGTACTTACTCAATATAATTTTGAAGAAATTTTTTTCCCCGTTTTTAAATTTTATATTATAAAATCACGTTTTATCACAAGTGATTTTAGGTAGTTTGACATATTTTTTTTCGTTTTTCTTTTTGATTATAGTTGAATGTATATAATATAACAAATATTTGTTTTGAAATTCATATTTAGTGTTCAAATCATATGTGATTGTACCTTACGAATATTAACATTTGTCCGAAAACGGAAAAATAAAAAATCTTCAATTTTTTATTTTTTTCCGGGTCTATTTAGATTATACCTAATATAATATTTTTGTGTCTTAAAATTAACAATTAAAGTTAAAATCTTGTGTTTTATTGTCTTATAAGTGTTCAAACTTTTACATACATAATAAAATCATATATGATATAAAATACTATCAAATGTGATATGCGTACTATCACATGTAATATGCGACTATCACATGTGATATGCATACTACACGTTTATGTCAAAAAAATGAAGGAAAACAAAATTTGTCACGTATGATATACAATACTAGCACATGTGATATGCGTACTATTACATTTATGTCAACAAAAATGAAGGGGGAAAAAATCGTCAAAATTCGATATTTTTTTTGGTAATTTATACGTTTTATAGTAATTCTCTTTTATAAAGTTTTACGAATTCATGCTAATATAACATATGATATATACATAATTTAGTTTCACTATAATTATTGAAAAGATTATTTTTACAAATTAAGAGAACTTGTTTTAGTTATATAAAATAATATAAAATGTTTAATAATTTATTAGAGATCACCTTAGGATGATTATTATCAATATTCGTTAATATATACATGGTCAAAAATTTATTTGTTTAAGTGAGAGTTTAAAGTCTTTGTTGTATAAAAGGAATATGCGCTACAGTTAGCTAGGGTAGTTGGTAGATACACTTCAAGTCTTTTAAGCCAACTTTGCAATTATAAAAGATCATATAACATATATTTCTTCTCTACTTAATTTTAAATAATTGCAAGTTTTGGTATTCTAAGATTTTTAATTAGATGATGGTTGTGTAGATATGTGCTAAACCAATTCAATTGCTTCTTCATATCTCTTCTTACCATATATTACTAACAAGTTATTGGTTAAACAAAACGAAAAATCACAATTCCGTTACAAACGTTGGTTCTATGTCATCTTTGTCTTAGATTGCTTTCGTTTAACATTATTTGTATCTACCCCTTTGCTGTAACTTATGGGTTTATTAACAAAAGCATTTGTCCCACATCATAGAAGAGAAGAGTGAAAATGGGTTTATAAATGCAAGTAATGTTTCAACATAAATTGATAGCAAGGGATATGTCTCTTGGGTTTCAATGAAAGGGTGCTTCCGAGGGATATGTATGTTGGGTTTCAAGGGTTGTGTTGGTACGGTTTAACCATCACAAACAGCCCTATAAATAGATGTCTTACATTATGTTTTCGACATCTTTTCCTTACATACTTTTCATCATATACAAAATGCAAATAAACGATGTCCATGGAGAACCTTTTATACGCTGCATAAAGTTCTAGAATAGAGGTCGAATCATGTGAAGAAGTTAGTCCGTTTCCCATCAGCGTTTGTAGTGGGGGCTAATATTCTTTAAGGACAGTGAAACCGTGTTCTGTTATTCGTTTATATTATTACCAACAGTCATTAATTTATAACACCCCTTAAGTTAAAGAACCTAACATTCTTGTCAATCATATGAAAATATACGTTTTACATAAATCTTACAAATTATATTGGAGAAACTATACTAGATTACATATATGGATAGAGGTCATGATTCACGATTCAAAACATAAAATTTATGCATCAAAATCAAAACTCAATTAAATTCGTGCATCAAATCTCTCATCTATGCATGATAAGTGAGCGGCACAAAATGGTCTTTATGGTATATATTAAATTTTGATTCTTATTAAGGATGTTTTCATAAATAGAAATAACTAGATTATTGTCCGTGTTAACTCGGAAAAAAATAAAAATTGAATTGTAAATTTTATGTTTATGTAGATTTTAATTTATTATGAAAAATAATGTTATATTATATATAGTTTACGTTTATACAAATGTTGTTTATAGTTATAATAACATATACACTTTTACGTTTATACACATGTTTTGATATTTTGTATTAGAAGATTTTAGAATAATACGGAGTAATAAGTTAAATCATATTACAAATTGAACGATTCTATAAATAAATATATTTATATTTTTTATTTTAGTAAAGATGGAATTAAATAGAGAATGTAATTATGTATTGTAATAGAGTGTAAAGTGAAAATAATCTTTGATGAAATCATCAATCTGGTCTAACGGCTGCCATAAAAAAAATTAACTCATCCAAGGGACCTTTATTCACTATATATTATTTAAAATCCATCTTTTATTATATATTAAAGATACCAATATCTGCGTAAAGAAACAATTATTTTGGAGGTGACATGAGTAAACGTATCGTGTTGAGATACATTTGGTTAGATCTTCTAAATTTTACCGTGGCACTTTACCGTGCATTAGAAGTAAAAAGTTCTTCACTCTATTATTGTTACAAATCAAACCCTTAAATTTATTTTATTTACACTTTCTACCCTAAATGTTTGCCTATAAGAACCCACAGCCTTGGCTCTAATTCATCATTCAACTCATCCAAACTTATCATAATGACAAAAGTAACCCTCTCTGTTCTTGTTTTGATCCAAAAAGTTCCATAATTTGTTCCAATTTCAATCCTCTGTTTTTCATATTTTTCGATCTTTTAAAATTCTCAATATTCACAATCAATTTCATCTTTTTTTCTTCAAATTCCTTCTTAGATTCTCAAATCCTCTGTTTCCCATCTCCAATTTCCTAAAATTTCGATTATTATCAGCTATTAGAATAATTTTTAGTCTAAAGCTCTGTTTTTTTCATCTTTCAAAGAATTAATTTTTTTTCAAAATTCTCCATCAAAATCGTTCTAAATTACTGTAATCTCTGTTTCCCATCTTTAATTTTCTGTAATTTCGAGTATAATCAATCACTAGAATAATATTTTAGTGTAAAGCTCTGTTTTTCGGTGATCCATCAATGGCGGGAACTTTTTCAAAACCGCAGACGTCGTTTCCCCCTATTAGAAGGGGGAAAGTGAAAGCTCAGATTTTTGGAGGGATTGCAGAAACCGTTGTTTCTGCAACCTCGAGAGCTTTTCGTCTCATCAAGAAACATGACGGTTTTGCCCTTGCAAAACCGCCCAAAACCATCGATACTAGTGATGGTTGATGGAGATGTTTGAAGGGCATTTTAGTCATATTATATCTATTATCTATATGTCATGTGTGTATGTTTTTGAATTATGTGTGCAAGTAATATTTATGTTTGATATGTTTTGTCTCTTTGATTTTTGGGTAAGAGATAAATGTGATGTAATTTTACTGTTTTTGTGTATAAATAAATAAAAGTTGGTATTTGTTAGTGTATATTTG
Source organism: Senecio squalidus (assembly GCA_910822075.1). NCBI lineage: Eukaryota > Viridiplantae > Streptophyta > Magnoliopsida > Asterales > Asteraceae > Senecio > Senecio squalidus. The sequence goes on along the minus strand of CAJVGC010000001.1, from coordinate 964,379 downwards.
GTTATTATAATTGTCGAGTTGCTATTATGTTCAGCTTCCGGCTCTACTTATAAGTTCTTACTACCAATTATCGGTTAGTGTTACCGAAGCATAAAAATGGAGTGTGATATAGTGACTTTTATCATACATGTATACATCGATTTTTAAATTATTTTAGTTTCGTTCGTTTATGATCTAAAATTAAATCTAAACCCAAGTGGTTAGGTTTTTCTTCCCATAGACTTTGGTTGGTTTCTTTTAGACCACTCCCAACCGTTGTTCCTACTGACACGGTCAGTTTTTGCCAACTCAGCGCCACGTCAGCTGACACCCAACTGACTAAATCACTGACTAAATCACTGTCAACAGTTAGCGGTCAGTCAGTTTCTCTGGACCCCACATATTTTATTATTTTTACATTTAAAATATATCAAAACTTATTAAAACAACTTCATTAAAATAAAAAACATATTTTTCGTTTGTTTTCTCGGCATTTTTCCGGGTTGTGTTTGAGTTTGAGTGTTGAATGTAGGTGTTTGAGTGATGAATATGTGTATTTGAATGATGAATGTGTATTGTAGATATATGTTGCGTGTTAAATTGTTAAATGTGTATGGATATATATAGAGTATTGTGAGTTGGTTTAAAAAGAAAAAAGAAAAAAAAAAAGCTATTAAAGCAAGGGGGCGGTGCCATTGGTTGGGAAACCAATGAACCAAGGAATGAGCCAACCGATTATCCGTTGGGAGGGGTCTTATAACTTATTTCTAAAGATTTAGGTTTTGACCATCAAATCTCTTAAATTTTTTGTTTTTTTTTAAGTTGATTTTTTTTAATGAAAGTAATTTGTTAAGATAATAGAACTTAATATCAAGTTGTTGGTCGCCTTTTCCGAACCTCGATTTGGACCCAAACTCTATTTATATGCGGAATGACTAAATAGAGAATATGTAACGGTAAAACTCACAATTTAACTAAAAGATTGATATTATTAAACTAACAGAGTGTTAAACAATACGAATAATATCAATAACAATTGATTAAAATGACTTTAGACCTCTTGAAATGTTGTTACGCTAGTTTCTCTCTCTAGAACCGTAACAACCTTTCTCTCTCTAGATCTGTTTCATTTATGACGGTTAGGTGTGATATTTATACCCGTAACACCTTGTTACGCACCTGTAACACCCGGAGTGGAATGTTGCACCATGTTACGCCATGTTATTGTGCAACAAGCGTGTTGCATGCCCAACATCTGCGTAACATGCCATAAATACACGTTTTTTCGCTTTACAACTCGATCTATGTACTACTAGGACTTCACGACACATCCTATGTACAATACAAACTACAAAAAAGACATTTATGCTCCAACACAAGTAAACCAGTTCAAAAATCGTAGAGGTCTATTTTTTTTACTTCTTTTTGCTTAAATTATAAAATATTAATTTACCTATAATTTTAATAGTCTAAAGAAATTTAGAAAACAAAAAGTGTATACAAAGCGTACCATCTTATATTTTAAAATTGAAATAGCTAATTTGGCCGGCTTTAACCACATTGACTAAAGTGTAAGTCGCGACTCGTTTATCCTGTCACATTCTAATGCTTTGATGACTACTATAACATGTCGACATAATATTTTATTAAATTCTAAAATAAAATGTGTCGTTTCGATTGGGTGAAAGATACACTAATCAAATATAATACCAAAAATTCATTTTGTTTACAAACAAATCAATCGCTAAACTTAAAGTGATGTAAACTTACTATAAAAGGGCAATGACCATAAAACTTCTAAATCCCATATATCCATATAAATTACATTAAAAGTTTAATATGAAGAAAATTAGTACCAAAAAAATAAGCTTCTTAATAAAAAAGGTTTCGTTTAGATAGAAAAACTTTTAACTTTTATTTTGAAAAAAAAGCTCAAATAATCTCCAAAATAAAAAGATAATGAAAATAATTTTCAAAAATAAAAAAACTCAAGCTTATAGCTTCCGACTACAACTCGTATCTTCAACTTCAGTTTCCGCTTCCAGCTACAACTATTTGCGCCAAACATACGTAAAATATAAAATTATAAATATTTATAACGCTTTGAGATATATTCATCAAAGTAATAATCCGTATTCTAATACATTAATCAATGTAGCATTGTTAAAACTTTAATCACATAAGATTGATTGATTTTCCAAAATATTCGACTTCTTTATAGAGTTTTTTGTATCATCGTCATTTCTAATTTCTTATTTTTTGGAAATCCGTCTAAATTTGATTTAACTTTTAATATTATTCAACCTCTTTTAAGACTTCTAATTTGAAAAAGTAAAACGGTAAAATATATTAAGTTGATTAATTACATTTATTTGTTTGGGCAATTTCTAATTGTGATTAAGCAAACATATTTTATTTCCCCTATATGTGAGATTCTTTAAATAAAGATTTTGAGTAGTAGATATAATTTAATCTAAATAATAATGTGTTAGACCCTAATCTCATTGACTAAACGTTTGAGTCTCGGCTTGCTTATGTGTCACATTGTCACAATATTATGCTTATACGATTAAAATCATGAAAAAAATTTACTATTTTTTATTTAGTTTAAAAAAAATAAGACTTAACATATTTACATGTTTTTAGCAATTGCTTGTAAAGTTGTAATTTTATTGGAGGATGTTGATAGGCATTATAATCGATTCATTGAGAATTCCAAGTAAATTCGTTGTGCCACTATCTTATAATCTATTGAATTATTCATTCGACTTGGTTCGATTAAATTTTATAAGTTTAAAATTCTGGTTTGGTCTGATTGATTGTTAACGTAATATGAGTCACGAAGAGGAAATTTAGATGTCCGGACAACGATATAAAATTATAGAGCTAATAGATAATAAGTCCAAACTCGATACGTGAATTTGTGTCCGTTAGATTTAGTGACCAACAAAAATATATATATTTTGTTCAACTAATCCTTATTAATAGTGTATTTTGATGAAAAAAACTAGAAATATCGTATTTTTGATATCTATAGTTGCCACCACCCTAAATCTTCCACGTGGATTATTATTACACAACTAACTTGCATAAATTTTCCACTGGCAATGTGGATTATGACATCAATCGAAAATATTAAATGAACTAACCTAAAGTATTTCTATTTGACTATTACTTAAGGATATAATTAGTCGAGTTTCAACATTTTTCATTTGATTTTTATATATAAACTAGTTTTAATATTCGTATAATATACAGTAATCGAAAATATATTATAATATTAATAAATTGTTTTTATAAATATTAACTCATGTTATTTTAAGAGACTGTCATATATAATGCATTTCGCTTATATTATATTAAATAAAATGTCCGTTTCTATATTAAAATTCACATTATTAATTATTGTAAAACAACAACAATAATAATAATATATTGATAATAATAATAATAACAATAATTATAATCCAATATTTATAAACTTTATCAATAATAGAAAATAAACATATGATATATTACAATTTGAGTATAACTAAAAAGTATATGACTATATGAAAACGTTTTAGAAAAAGTTTAAATATTTAGTATTATATTTTTTTTTATTAAATATGGATTATCTCTAGGTAATTAATTAAAAATTATTATTATTATTATTATTAATATTTAAATACTTTGATTAAGGTATTGAATTTTGATTAAAATAATCTCAAATTTTTATTTAAATCATTGTATTTTTGCCATGTGTCGTTTCGAAATAGTTATATATTTAGATATTTTTATCAACAATATAAAAATAGTTTATTATAAGTCGGTGTTTATATATAAAAATCGTAAGTTTTTTAAACTTATGACTTTCAACATTTTTCATTAAACTTTTATAAACACTACCAAAAATTATAAATACAAACAAAAATTGTATGTAATTACATAGTTTTTTATGAAGAGTTATTATATAATTTTTTTTTTTAAACTTATGACTTTTACAAAATTTAATTATGATCAAACATGTATTTGTCATCAATGACAAAAATCTGGTTTCTCAAGTGCTATTTTATAGTGATATTAACGGAGTTGCATAATAATGATGATAGTGCCCGAAGATTTTTATTGAGCTACATATCCATGATCATTTATTACGGTTAAATCTCCTTCAATGGATAAATGACTAACATATTATCAAAACATCAAAGATCGCATACTAATCGTATGGAGAAGAGAAAAAGAATACAAAAATGTGCGATGATTGTAAGAAATAAAGGGTAACTCGATCATCATAAATACGAAAATAGGCAATAAATGATTATAAACCCCACCCCTTCCTATTTGTGCCGGCCAAAAGCGCACTTTATTCCTTTACATTGATTGAAAAGGAACGAAATTTTCACAACCCATAAAAAAGATACACTTACACATAACGATTTTATATAATGTTATATATGAAATAAGATGCTATCGACACCGGTCAAATAATAACACTCGTTATTTCACCATTCACATAAAGCACGACCCATGCATTTGGTTGACGGTTATTTTTTGATGGTTAAGATACATGTAACTGATGCATGAAATTTATATTTTATCGATTCTATCTTCATATTAGACATTTTCGCTTGCGTTAAAGGTTAAAGGTTATGGTTAGCAAACTCTATAAAATAATTGATAAACATAATTAGCATGTAACTCCCTTTAACGCTTTTCATACTTATATCGATTCTATCTTCATATTGGACATTTTCGCTTGCGATGATGCTCATTTTCTTGTAAAAGACGGCTATTACAGCCTAACTTTTCATGAGTTCAAATGTTCAATGTATCTAAAGTCACCATAAAACGTATAGGCCCCATAAACAAGAAACTTCATCCCAAAGTCTTTAGATGTTTACGTTAGAAACATTTAAGGAACAACGAGAAGATTGAGGCTGGTGTTGGTTTTAGTTGTTGATAGTCGTACTTTGGACTGGTTTTCTTGCAGGTCCGTCCCCCAAGCTGTTAATATTTCAGGTGGTGATTCTTTTTACAGTAATATTATCACATAAGATACGGTTGAACGTTTGAATTAGGCTTATAAGTTATAATAGGTTACGTTACCAATCAACGAAACTTGCTTGGTGTTTTGCAAGACTTTCACTATTACACAACAGAAAAGATATATTAGTATAGCATACATATCAAATAAAGGAAATTAAAGATATACTATTACACAACAGAACAGCTTCCAAGCATGTTACTTAATGCTGCTCGACGCACCCATACAAAATTCTAAACGCTGGTGTTAAACAATTTTTTTTTATTAGAAAACGATAGAGATGCTTGAAGTCCTATGCTAATGAAGTTATAGCAACAGAGGATAGAAATCCTGAGTTAAATGAATTGCTAAACGGGCCTGATTCATACACGGTGTCCCAGATCCTGTCTTGTTCAGGTACATCGATGCTATGATGAACCTCATCACACTCTTCAGTAATAAATCCTTCGTTGGATGTTCGAATGAGTTCCAATTCTATACTTACTTCCATCATTCTTGGCCTTTTTCTCCCATCCAAATTGAAACATCTTTTTGCAAGTGCGGCGAATCTTTTTATTTGACGTACTGATTAATAATATTAAACAAACCATTTTCCTCCATTGCGGACAAAAAATATGTTGCCAAGCTACGAGTTTCGTCATCCCTAAATAAAGCGATTGGTTTTTGTCCGGTTAACAACTCTACAAGAACCACTCCAAAGCTATAAACGTCACTTTTTTCTGTAAACTGGCTTGATTGGAAGTACTCTGGGTCTAAGTATCCGAATGTGCCGTGTACTTGTGTGGTGAGATAAGTTTGATCAACTGAAATTGTTCTTGAAGTCCCAAAATCTGCAACTTTTGCTCTATAACTTTCATCCAGGAGTATGTTTGTGGACTTTCTATCCCGGTGATAAATAGGCATAGCGGCAGCTGAGTGAAGGTATGAAAGTGCTCCAGCAATTTCAGTTGCAATTCGTAAGCGGGTTTCCTATGTTAGAGGGAAATATTCATTTTTAGCATGTATATATTCATAGAGAGTTCCATTGGGGATAAACTCATAAACTAAAAGAGGCACTTCTGTCTCCAAACAACAACCATGTAATTTTACCACATTTCTATGGTTAATTTGTGATAAAATGACAACCTCATTTATGAAGTGTTCGCTTTTGCTCTCATCGTCGATTTTTGACTTCTTAATTGCTACAATTGTTCCATCAACCAACATTCCCTTGAATACAGTTCCCTGGCCCCCTTGACCCAAGATCCGGTTCTCGTTAAACTGGTCAGTAGCTTTCTCAAGCTCTTTTGAGGTGAAGAGTTTTGATTTTTCAACATTACCATCGTTACCTGGGGACATTTGTTGACGCAATAATAAACCACCATTTCTTTTGAACTTCTTTATGATTTTGTACACCCACCATGCAACAAATAGTAAAAGAATAACCCCCGAACCATTTAAACAACCTACAGTTTCAGTAGAAATGATCAGTTACTTTTCTATCATGCATTACATAGCTAGAATTGGCAAGATGGGTGGGTTGGGTACCAGGTTATTGGGTCAAACCGGGTCAAACCCACATAAATGGGTAATCACACCCGCTGACAAAAGACAGAAGTTAGAAAATGGCGGTTAAATAACTGTAAATCAGTTATTTAACAAACAGACACAATGGTTCCTTGAACCGACACACCCTTTCCTTGAACAGACACAACTCTTGGAAATACCTTTCCACTATGTATAAATAGAGTAGGATTATGTAAGAACAATTTGTCAGAAACATATATATGAAATCGTATATTTTGATTATTTGGTTGTAAGAATCGTCAATTCGATCCAACACAGGTGTGGACGGGATTGTGTCAAAATTTAAATGACCCAGGTCAGATTGGATTGACCCGCTAACACCTTTTTATCCATTTAAAGAAAAACAACTTATAAAATGCAAGTAAAAACATAATTTCTTATTCTACAGCAGCCACGGAGGAAACCTTTTATTTTTTTTATTTTTATGAGAATGAGTAGTGCCTAACCCTGGTCTGAAATCCTATATCCATCACTAACACCCATTGTCATGCCTCATTTGCCATACTCATGTTTTTGTTACATGTATTATTCATAATAATATGTGTTATAATTCTAAGGGCAGATGATGCATATAGTCATAGTCATTCATACCTATGAGTATTATCTTCGTTTTGTTGTTTTCTTGATTTTTCATACACGATTTTGCAACTAGTAAATACGCATTTGGGCAAGAACATCTGTAACTTCCTGGCGTGTTTGTACAGATAATCGCACAATCATTTGTTGAAGAGCTGGCGCATTCATCATTATCAGAAAAAAGAATTGAGTCAGTATAGGCATAGTTCTTCAAATGACAGTTCGAGGCTCCTACGAAAGAAATTTTATGGTTCGAATCTTGTTGTATATGATGATTTTTTATGCAAATGGATAATGGTGTGCAGGCTACAAGAGCCAAACGTGTGTGAAAAGAGTTGTAATAATAAATTTTTGAAGAAGGCGTTTTGTGTCAAACCAACCCATCCAACCCGCTCATTCTGCCATCTCTTGATGAGGACCTAGACCACATAAAAGGTTAATGGTGTACAGGCCTGAAAATCCAAGCGTGTTATTACTATAAATTTACATTGGCAACCACCAGACACGTACGGGTTTCCTTGATACCCTGGGAAACAAGAGCATAAACTTTGGTTTGAACAGAAAGCACCAGTATCACAAACAAAAATATTATTAGAAGCTGAAGTTAAAGGTCCAAATGCATTGCAAGTCCCGGATAATCTCCAATCAAGCACAATGTTTTGAACCGAATATATATATATCCGTCAAGTTACCAAACCAATCAACTGTTGGAAAATGTTGATGAAAATATGATATTTTCATCAACTTTGGACTTGTATAAAGTGATGCATATTTAATATTTACGAAGAATATTTTATATGTATGTGTAGCCCTTAGAAAGGGCTTCGCAACGATATATTATACGTCCAAAACGGAGTTATTGAAATAGTAATTGTGATCACCACTTTTATCGTCTACTTGTTCTAGCCAGTTACTCAAGTAAACCTGACTGGTTTACTTATGTTTAACTCGTTTTATTTTTAGTTAAAGTCGTCAAAGTACAACCTACTTTTTTCAGATGTCCATTTTATGTAATGAACTCTATTTTCGTTAATTTGGGTATTTCTACTATCTTGGGTGTCCTTTTTTTAGAAAGGCAAAGGTTTCAAAATATGCAACAATTTATAGTTTTTTTAGACTCGAACCTCTAATCTTTAGGTTGATGGGTCACTCATATCCCGTCAGGCTATAAATTTTATAAAGAAAAATAAGTCGATTTCAGCTCGAATTAACAACAAGCTCTTATGTGTCATTTAAACCACACAAGAGCTTGAGGTGGTTTGTGTAAAATGATTAAAAAAAACAACCGCTTTCAATTTTTAATATTAAAGATTGAATTACAATGATAAGAACTTTAGATAAGGAAAAAAAAAAGATAAAAAAAACTTATCGACCACCGCAATATATTTCTCCTTCGCCAACCAACTAGTCATCCAAAATGTAAAGTGCGAAATGGTGTTGTATAACATTCTCGCGTGTTAGAAAACGATAAGAATATAGCAAAAAGCCAAATATGACATGCTTAGAGAGTTCAAGTAAATAATTAGTATTAGCTAGTTTAGAGAGTTTATGTATCCAACCGAACAAAACAAAAGTGCATAATGTAAAATGAATATTTATGGAATGTATGTTATGTTCTGACGAATTTAATAATTTAATTTTTAGGGTGTATATACGTGTATGTTTAGTGTTTAAAAGACATGATAAGTTTTTCTAACTAAGAAACGTAAGCTTTTTCAAAAATATATCTTTTCTTCTTAAAGTAATTATTTTTCGTAAGGAAATATTTACTTATCCGCTTAGATTTCTTCCTAGAGTTTCCTTTTGGGACAAATATTACTTTTGGATATTTTCTTTAGGGTTTGGCTAACCGTCTTCTTGTCTTAGGACAATGATTAAACTTGCAATAGCCAATTGAAATCTATAATCATACACTACCAAAAATCTTATTTGTTCATATCTTTTGTTTTTCACACTTACAATAATGAGAAAAAAACATTTGTTAATTTGTTCACACTTTAAAAATACTTATAAATTTTTTAAATTTAAGAGTGTAATATGAATTTTAGTAATCATAACAATATTCACACATATACATATTTAAAGAAAGAAATCATTTACAAAAATTTATAAATATAACAATTTTATACATTTAAAAAGTATGAAAATTTGACAAATTTAAGCATGGATAATTGATCATTTTTTTTTTATCACTTTGTGAAAGGGTAAAGAAAAATAACTGAAAATAAAAAAAGTATTTTTAGCAATTTTTTTTTTTTTTTTTTAACGACAATGTTAATGATTCGGGCCACAGTGACATCCATTTGTGCAGTATGCGACCTCCCCTAGGGGAGGACAACCTCCTTACGAACGAGACAAACCCCATTGGCTTTTAGCATTTTTCTTGTATGGTAAATATATTATATATATAATTAATGATGATCATAATGACAATATGTTAAAATTTTATATAAATATGAAAAATATGAGTTTTCATTTAATAGGCTTTATATAATTATTGTGAACAAATCTATAGCTCCAAGGAGAACAATTAACAAAACCATTTATTTTATTGTATTGGTTTTGCTAACTATTGTACTTTCACTATATAAATATTATCCGAGTGAACATTGGATAAATATCAATATTTTCACATTAGAAATGAATATATTAATTAGATGAGCCAATCTATATATTTTGTAAAACAAAATACGAAAGCAACTTTTGTTTTTTTGCACATTCCTTGTATAAAATGATGCACTAACCCATACACTCAAAACCATATTTTGTTTATACTTCAAAGTTTAAGCACAAAATTCAAAAAGGCAATTGGTGCTTCGAGATCCAGAATGAGTCGAATCTTACCAAAAAGAGGTCAGATAAAAATCAAGATTCTCAAGATGATTGCTAAATCAATCCAGAATTTACCAACTGCGTTCGCTAGAAAGAAGAGGAAAGAGGCCGAAAGTGTAAGAGGAAACGATGGACTATGTAGCTCAACGACGACAACAATAATCCTGGTTGAAACTGAAAAAGAGCTAAAATCAGTTTCTAAATGTTTGGTCAAGCAAAATCGTCCAAAAAGGGGTCAGATTAAAATCAAGATTTTCAAGACGATTGCTAAATTACTTAAAGATTTAACAATTGGAGTCATCGGAGGAGGAAAGAAGAAAGGGTGCGGCGACGTGTGATTTGTACGCCATTAAATTTGAAATGTACACCAATAAATTACTAGATAAAAACACATGTTACAACACCCCATAACAAATTTAGCTGTTTGCAATTCCATTATAGTAATATAAATTCAATTCCTTTTAAATCGATTAATTTTGTTTAAATTTAGGAAATGAAGAGTTGTTTAATTATTAATTATATACATGTTTTATGAAATATATTTGTTTAAAATATTTATTTTTATCTATTTTGGACATTACCCTTTAGACACTAACATGATTAACTTTAAAGTGACATGACTAACATGTGTGTTACTGTTAGGAGAAAATTTCATTTTTTTAATAATATTAAGCTTATATTAACAACGAGTTTTTTATTTTTATTTTTTATACTTGGAAGTTGTAGCAGGTTAAAAAATTTGGATTTTAATCTGTTGCGGTAATATAGTTTAAAAAAATATTTTAGGAGATGTTAAAGAAAAGAAATAAAAAATAGAACAAACTAAAAAGAAAAAACGTTGTCAAAAATGATATACCAATATAACATATAAAAATATAGCTACTTTAGATTTGTTTTTCCTTTTTAGAGCAATTGTGGAATCAATTTCGGGTTGGGAAAATTGCCAGAACAATGTTACCGAACAAGATTTGTTTTTCCTTTACTGTATATTGGCTCAGCGACCGTGAAACCTTTCACAAAGTGTTTGAAACTTTATCTGTATGAGAGGTCTCATGGTAAGGATAAGGGGGCGATTTGTGGTGGCACATTTATATGTCACTTGACATTTCGGTTAGGACTTGCCGATAGGGAGGTGTTGGATAATACGATTGGGACGTCGGCAGTTGTCCGTACTTTATCGAATATATTTAAAGGTGGAGTTTGAGTATAACAGAAACTACGTAATATTTTTTGTACACGCGATATTTTCTTAGTTTTCTATTATAATTTCATTATATATATTCGATAAAGTTCTCTCTATATATAATATAAATGTGAAGCTGAAAACACGGACATATATATAACGAAACGACAAATATTTGAAAGCACAACTCATATTAACATACGTTTTAATAATATTCAATTTTGTGCAGTTTGTATTTATTATATTTGTATTTTTCATAACAGGAAAATAAACTAGTAATATTCCGATATGAAACCCACTTATTTATTATTATCTTTAGTATATTATTCTAAAAGAAGTATTATATATATATATATATATATATATATATATATATATATATATATATATATATATATATATATATATATATATATATATATATATATATATATATATATATATATATATATAGGGAGAGGTTATTATAAACCAAAACTTAAATTAAATAAGTAAAAAAATATGAAAAAATAATTTATTATATGTGTAATTTTGTATTATGTTTATTTATTCAATTATAACAAACTTTATAAAAGCAAGTTTTGATATGCATCAAAATATATGTCGTTTAGGGACTGTGCATCAAATTCTTTGTTTTTGTGCAGTAAATATTCAAATTTGATGCACAACGCTAAAACTACCCATTTTATGATGTACAACAAAACTTCGTTTTTTAAAATTTGAGATATGGTTAAAATGAACGATAATCCAAGATATCTAACGTTTTAAATTATTATTATTATTTTTTTACTTATTTTACCTTAAAGTTTGTTTTACATGAACCAACCTCTCTCTCTCTCTCTCTCTCTATATATATATATATATATATATATATATATATATATATATATATATATATATATATATATATATATATATATATATATATATATATATATATATATATATATATAATATATATATATATGGGTGGGTTATTGTAAAAAGTTTTTAAAATAAAAAGGATAGGGAGGAATGTGAGCCACTCATTTAGTCAACAAAAAGGGGGTTTGAAAAAGTCAACGCGGTGGCATTTTGGTAATTATTTCGAACTTTCATGCCCTTTTGGTAATTTGCGGAAATCTGTTTTTTTTTTTTTTTTTTTTCATTTTACCAGATTACTTATTTTCTGAATCTCTGTGCATACCTTTTATCAATACGTGTGCATCGATTTTCTTGTGCATCGATTTTATCAAAATAATGTGTGAATTGATTTTATGTAAGTTTTTTTATACAAAACATATCCACCGCCGGAAAATTAATCCACCAAAACAAAACAATCAATCAACCAAAACAAACAAAACATGTGCATAAAAATAAACATGTGCATAAAGAAATCACTGTGCATAAAAATCAATCCACCAAAACAAAACATATACATAAAAATTTAATGTGCATAAATATCAATCCACCGAAACAAACACATGTGCACCGGAAAATCCACCGGAAAAAAAACATGTGCATAAAAAAAATGTACAACTTGTTATGCACAACTTACATGTTCATCCCAAACTTACAACTATTATAAAACTTTATTTATAATAAATTTCAAAACCGATCATTTTCCCCAATATTCCGGCCAAAATCATTAATCATTTCCAGTTCTCTGGCGAGAAATGTCGTCTCAGTTATCACAAACACAAAGATACGCCACCGCAGCTTTATCGCCGTCATCACCATCAAAGATCCGCCGCTTACCGCCGTCACGAATCCACCACCATCTCCGCCGCAGTCATCGTCGCCGCCGCCGGTTACAAAAAGGAAAAGAAGAATCGGACAAAAGGAAAAGAAGAATCACCGTCACCAGTTTACGCCGTCGTCATCCTCGCCGGAAAACTGAAGCTCGCCAGATTCTCGCCGTCGTCATCCTCCGCCATCCTCGCCGTCGCAGCAGCAGGTGGTGGTGATTGTGGTTCGCCGTCGCAGCAGGTGGTGGTGGTTGTGGTTCGCCGTCGCAAGCAGGTGGTGGTGGTTGTGTTTCGCCGTCGCAGCAGGTGGTGGTGGTTGTGGTTTGCCGGCGGGATTCTTGAGAGAGAGAGAGAGAGATTTGTTAGGGTTAGAGTTTTAGATTTAAGGAATTTAAGGAAGAAGGTTGGCTGCGTTTTTTGAGAGAGAGAAATGATAGGGTTAGGTTGATTTTTAGATTTATGGTGTTAAATGACCATTTTGCCCTTCACGGGGTTTTTTGGGGTTTTAAATTTTGGGACACGTGTCAGCACATAAACACTCCCTATTCTTTTTATTTTCAAAGTGTTTTTATTATATCCTAATTCTATATATATATATATATATATATAGGGGTGGGTTAATGAAAAAAGTTTTTAAAATAAAAAGGATAGGAAGGATTGTGTGAGTGCCATATGACAATTTTGAAATTTTTTTTTTTTAATAAAAAATAATATTTTTATAAAAAAAAAATATTTTTTTAATAAAAATAAAAAAAAAAATCGGGGGAAAAAAAATAATTTTGGCTCGAAAAAGTTATGCACGAAAAAATTGCCAAAAATGATGCACAATAATTCATTTTTTCAAAAATTGATGTACGAAAAATATTTTTTAAACGAACTTATACAGCAAAATCACTTTATTTGTAAAATGATGCACTAAAATTGTTATTTTTCTTATAAAATGATGCACCAAAAATTACTTTTTTAGTTGGTGTATCAATTTTTCGTGTAAATAAGTTCAAAACTTGTGCACGAAAATAATTACGTTATCGGAAAAAATTTAATTTTTTTTTTCCACTGAATTTTTATTTTTCCCCCAATTTTTTTTATTAAAAAATAAATAAATGACATATGTCACTCTCACATTCCTTCCTATCATTTCTATTTTCAAACCCTTTTTATAATATCCTACTCATATATATATATATATATATATATATATATATATATATATATATATATATATATATATATATATATATATATATATAGGGACTGATTCATGCGAGAACTCTTATTTCTGCGAGAACTGCGAGAACTCTTAAAAAAAGTGTCAATTAACATGTAATTATGTTTATTGACATGTAAAAACTATTGAATGTTAAAAATCTAGTAAAAATATAAATGAAAAATTTTAAAAAATTGTATGAAATCACGCGTATTAAGAATTGTTCACATGTGAACGTTTTTTTTTCAAAAAATGAGTTCATATATGAACGAAAATTTTTCACGTCATTTTATATGATTTTTTTTAGTTTTTTACGTTTATATTTACTTGATTATTAAACTCCAAAAGAGTGTGCATTTGAATGAACAAAGTGAAACGTGATTTAACACTTTTTGTGAGAGTTCTCGCAGTTCTCGCAAAAAAAGGAGTTCTCGCATGAACCATTCACTATATATATATATATATATATATATATATATATATATATATATATATATATATATATATATATATATATATATATATATATATATATATATATATATATATATATATATATATATATATATGGCGTCATCCCAATTACACCCCCTCCAAAACACCATGACGACCATGGCGCGGTTGGTTAGTCGTGACGCTAGAGAGCAATAACGTTCGTATAACACCAAGATTGGAAACACTTTAAAAGGAAATCAGAAACAAATACTTAAATATATATGACGAAATCAGAAACAAACACTTAAATATATATGACTACACAAAAACTAAAAAACACCTAAATGTAGAATTCATGTTTCAAGATCAAATCAAGATCAAAGTCAACCATTATTTTTTAGTCAATACATAAGTCAACCATTAGCATTATTTCCTCCTAACTTCACAAACCAATCAACTTTGATTTCCATGTTCAACACATCATTCAAACAAGTTACAACAATTGACCACTAATCATGCACTAATGAACCTTTCACACCACACATTCACACAAGACCAAGACATTTCAAATTTCCAATAGCAAAACAAAAATGATGACAAAAAAGGTCCCACATTTTCAAAATCAAATTCAAAAACCCCACCACTTTTTCTTTCCTTTATTTCATTATAAATCCAACTAAAAATGATCATTTTTTTTCATCAATTGTAGAATTTGAAATTAATCAATCAATGGAATCAAAAAGTAATGGTGGTGTTGGGGTGGTGTTGAAAGGAGTTCCGGCATACGACGGCGATTATATACAATACAATGTTCTTGGAAACTTGTTTGAGGTTTCTTCCAAGTATGTTCCTCCCATACAACCCGTTGGTCGTGGTGCTTATGGCATAGTTTGGTATGATTACTCGATTCGAAACTTTGTGAGTTTTTGGCTTATTGAATATGTTTTTAACATTCTCGTATTAAATTGACAATTATACCTTTACTTTTTATAAGTAGAATAGTATTGGACGGCCTTTATTAATGTTAAATGATTAAATTTTGAATACCTTAATGTTTTATAGTATAATATAAATATATATTCGTGGCCTACTTTAGTTATGGTTAATATTAGAAAGCATTTCGAAATTAAAACCCAAATTTTGTATTTTCAAGCCCGTTTGACTTTGTTTTTTTTTTTTTTTGAGTGAGTGACTTGATGTGAGCCGCTAACGTCCCCAATAGAAATGCATCATGTGAGAATCGAACTTGGTAGCTCTCACCTTTGGTACCTTTTGTGAGAGTTTGATCCAGATTCAATTCGCCACATGCCAACTCCTAGGGGACTTGTTTGACAGTTTTGTTTAGCTTAGTTTAGATGCCTAGTTAGTTCTAACTAGTATAGTTATGGACTTATTGCCGCTTGTTACTGCAGTTGTGCTAAAAATTCTGAAACAAAGGAAGAAGTTGCAATCAAGAAAATCGGGAATGCGTTTGATAACAGTATTGATGCTAAGAGGACTTTGCGAGAAATCAAACTCCTCTGCCATATGGATCATGAGAATGTATGCACATTTCTTTTACATGGATCGTTATTAAAGTTGTATTTTGGACTTATCGGTCAAAGTGTTTAAACTGCTAATTATGATTTGCAGGTTGTCAAAATTAAGGACATTATAAGGCCAGCAGATAGAGAAAAGTTTACTGATGTGTATATTGTGTATGAGCTCATGGATACCGATCTGCATCAGATTATTCGTTCTTCTCAGATACTAACAGATGACCATTGTCAGGTGACCATAAAATATACCGACTTTATTTATAGTTTTCGGGAATATCAAAATTTGCAACCTTTTTTTTATTTTTCATTTTGAATGATTCTAAGTTGTAGTTTGTTGTGTGGCAGTATTTTCTCTATCAGTTATTACGCGGATTGAAATACATACACTCCGCAAACGTTTTGCACCGTGATTTGAAACCTAGCAATTTACTTCTTGATGCAAACTGTGATTTGAAGATTTGTGACTTTGGGCTTGCAAGAACTACATCCGAGACAGATTTCATGACCGAATATGTTGTCACGAGATGGTATAGAGCCCCTGAATTGTTGCTTAACTGTTCAGAGTATACCGCAGCTATTGATATATGGTCAGTCGGCTGCATTTTAATGGAGATTATTTTAAGGGAACCGCTCTTTCCTGGAAAAGATTACGTGCAGCAACTCGCTCTCATTACTCAAGTACCAAAAGATTACTTATTATGCTGCCTATAAGATTAACCAATAACAAATGCTTATATATGTTCTGTTGTTGAATATAGCTTTTAGGTTCTCCTGATGACTCGGATCTTGGATTTCTTAGAAGTGATAATGCTCGGAGGTATGTTAAGCAGCTTCCTCATGTCCCAAAGAAGACGTTTCAGGAAAAGTTCCCAAAGGTGTCGCCTGTTGCTTTGGACCTTGCACAAAGAATGTTAGTTTTTGACCCGTCCAAACGCATAACTGGTAAGACCTTTCACCATCCGTTACTGATAACAATCAATTTTTTCCTATTACTAGCTCAATTCTAATAAACTTATACTTAAATGATGTGTTAATAGTCGAAGAAGCACTAAACCATCCCATGGTGCGCAATCTCCATGAAATCAACGAAGAGCCTACTTGTCCATCTCCTTTCTTCTTTGATTTTGAGCAAGCTTCTTTAAGCGAGGAAGACGTGAAACATCTCATTTGGAAAGAGTCTTTAAAATTTAACCCGGATACTATAACCCATTAATCAAAGGTGGGTTGATTGTATCATGTAAGAAAGAGCTTTTTCTCGAGAGTTTAGTGTTCATTTTTCATGTTTGCTTGTTTTTGTTTGTATACATTCTTTGTCATATGTTTTTGTGTGGCCAAAATAATAAATTCCGACCATTGTATAATTATCATTATTAAGACTATTGCCCCCGGGTTAATACAAACTAGTCTTTTCTACAAGAACGTGTCGAAAGTTCTTTGTGGCGGGTTGGGATGGTGTTCCAAAAGCATCTTAGATGGATTTTCGTTCAATGTCTATAAATCATCAAATTGGTTAAGTGCAAACTTTGACATAATATATATGTTCGATAACTAGTAAATTTATTGTAATACTATTCATTATCAATGACTACTACCACCACCGCGGGTACTTTCAAGGTATCAACAACTATATCATCCTCTCTCATTGGCACTGTTGACAACCAAAGTTACACGATTCGTTGCCTTGTTTCATCAGAGTTTTTCGATAATGACTCTTTGAGCCGGTAAATGTCCCCAACAGGATTCGAACTTGGTACCTCCCACCTTTGGTGTGAGTTTTATCCAATTTCAAATTGCCACTACTCCTGAAGGACTTGTTTCACCGGAGTTGATTGCACATACATATTTGTCAATGTATTTTGCTTACCAATTGTTAAATGCATAAATCGTGTATGTTCCTACATTCTCAAAAATACAAATACAAATACAAATACAATACCTATTATAATTTTATATATGAATATGGTTCATGATTTCAATGATTTTAAACTTTTAAATTCATAAACCAAATCTGTTAGGAATGATATCGACACAAACGATTTATTCTAAAGATTGTGTATTTGTGTTTATATGCTCGAAAATATAAAAGCGAAAGATACATCTACACGTCAAAAACGGTTTATACAATTAACTCGTCTACTAGAGAGCAAAAGTACCGAAATTCATGTACCGTATCGGTATCAACCGAACACAAGTAGTACGGTATTCGGTACCACATATTCCGAAAAGTTCGGTATTCCGTACCAATGCAACCAACATTTTACCGATTTTTTCGATATTTTGTATAGTACCATACCGACCGTTTTTTATCAATACAATATTCGATACCAACAAAAAGTTAAAATAAAACCGATACCAACCGATTCAATACCAGACTAATATCACGCTCACCCTAAACTCGTTTCTTTAAAAACATAGGATGGATTTAGGTGAGGTGGGTTATGACCCAAAATCCCATACAATTGAAAATAAAATAAAAAAAATGTAATTAATTAAACTAAGCAGGGTTTTACTCCAAAGTTTCCAGACGTGTCCATCTTGCTTTATTTAATTAAAAAATAGTTACATTTGTAAATATACGTGTCCACCTCCAAAACGCGTCATAATTCTATTTTTTTATTAATAACTAATATAAAGCGTGACATATCTAACTTTAGCTAAACTATAATTTTGTAGAAAGTTGTTTATATTTCTGTTAAATTCTTTCCATCGCATATATAATTTTTCATTAAAGAAAAATGGTCAAAGATATCAAAATATATTTTTCTAAATAAAATAATACATTTATTTATTTATTTACATATATGTATTTTCAAAAACAATTATCTTTTTAAATGATAATACTGAAATATAATAAAATTTTACTTAAAAATATTGATAACAATACACTAAAAAACAATAACATACATAAAAAATTATATTTCGTAGTTATATATGATTATCGAAACCCAAAACTTAAATACACATATCAACTTTGTGACCTATCCCTTAAATGTCATATGACGAAGTAGGGACCCTTTGATGAGTTAAAATTTTTTTACGTCAACCGTTAGATCAAATTGATAATGTCATCAAATACTAATTTCATTTTACACCCTCTTACAATAGATAATAACATTATCTTTTTAATTCTCATCTCAACTAAAATAAAAACAAAATCATAATTTACTTATATAATTACTCAATTTGGACTATGATTTACATTATTGTTATTTTAAAATAATCTAATAAAAAATATTAAAACATGTGTATAAACGTAAAGGTATATATGTTATTATAATCATAAACAACATGTGTATAAACGTAAAGGTATATATGTTATTATTCGTATAACATTGTCTTTTCATGATAACTTTAAATCTACATAAACATAATGTTTACAATTTAATTTTTATATATGTTCGCGTTATAGCGGGACAATAATCTAGTAGTATAATACACAAAATGTGGAAAAATACGATATATATATATGGGTTTTTCTAAATTGTGCTCTATGGGCACATGTTAACAACCATTTTTTAATATTAAAGTACCGTTAAAGTACAATCAAAAGTATCAAAAGTTAAGAAATAAATAAAAAATTGATACTTTTAATGGTACTTTAATATTAAAAAATCGTTGTTAACATGTGTCCTAGGGCACAAGTTAGAAAAACCCTATATATATTAACATAAAATTTTATCATTAGAGAAAGTAACAAAATAAATAAACAAAATAAAAATAAATTAATTTAATAAAAGAATGACCCCTTCGGTTCCGTCTCCCTCTATAATGGTGTGTTCTTAAAAAAAGCCAGAAAACGAACAACCTATACATACACAAAATCTATATCTATATATTCATATTCATATAGGTATATACAATATACAATATATACAATAAATACATAAATATATAGTCTAGAGAGAGAAAGCTAGTGTGAGAAACAAAAAAGAAGAGATGGGTTGTTTCTTGAGCAAAGATTCAAAATCTCAAAAAAACAACAAAAAAATCAACAATCAATCACAACCATCATCTGGTATGAACAATGCAATCAATTTTTCATATAATTGAATTCATAATTGTGATTTCTGTAACATTAATTGATTGGATTTTTGTTTTGGGGATTCATTTTGGTGTTGTTTTTTGATGAATCTTGCATGCCCATAAGGTGTTCAACGTAATGCGTAACCCAGTTTTTTTTATTTTCGAAAATATTTGATTATTTTTTATGTCATTGTTGTTTAAAGATGTGAATTCTTTGTTTTATTTTCTTCAATGATGTTAAAGTTTTGATTTTTTCGACTTTTTTGGTGTTTTATGTAGTTCTAATGTTAATAGTGATTGGAATTTTGTTGTATTTGCTGTTTAGATAAGTCGAAATTGGTTCCGACTAACGAAGAACAGAAGGATAAGGCTTCTGAATTGAAGCAACCGTTGGTTGCTGATACGCGTGATGATAAAAAAAGTAACAATGTTAATAATAATAAGTCGTTTACGTTTGCTCAAATGGTGGCTGCTACCCAGAACTTTAATCCTGGGAATTTCTTGGGTGAGGGTGGATTTGGCAAAGTTTATAAAGGAAGGTTGGAAGATACTGATCAGGTTTGTGATTTACGATCAATAAAGATCCAAAGAATGTTATGGAGATATGTTTAAAACGTTGAATTACTCTGATGTTTTTTGTCTGTGTGTGTGCAGATTGTTGCTATCAAGCAGTTGGATCCTGATGGAGGTCAAGGGATTCGGGAATTTATCGTTGAAGTGTTGACACTAAGCTTGGCTGATCATCCGAATCTGGTGAAATTAATTGGTTACTGCGCTGAAGATGAGCAAAGGTTATTAGTATATGAGTTCATGCCGTTAGGTTCTTTGGAGGATCATTTGCATGGTACGTTACTTGTCACAAATGTCGAAACCTCATAAATCTTTTGATAATTGCTACTAGAATTAGAATTCAAAATTTGTATAACATGCGGCTAAAATTATGTATAGTTACGTAATTTTACGTCAACCCTTCTTCAAATTTAATAATTTTTTAAAATCAGTTTCTCTTTTGTTGCCAAAAATTGAAACTGAGTACCATGATTCGTGAACATCAGTTTAAACACAAAGCCAAACACCCCTAAATGCATTTTTTGTACTTTAGGTGTGGGTCCCAACAGAAAAGTGCTTGACTGGAACACAAGGTTGATGATAGCAGGTGGTGCAGCGAGGGGTTTAACCTATTTGCATGATCAGATGAACCCTCCAGTCATATACCGTGACTTGAAATGCTCAAACATTTTGTTAGGTGACGGTTATCATCCCAAGCTCTCAGATTTCGGGCTGGCTAAGGTGGGCCCACTCGGGGATGATACACATGTCTCCACTCGTGTCATGGGCACCTACGGCTACTGCGCTCCTGATTACGCAATGACTGGTCAACTTACTTTCAAATCCGACATCTATAGCTTCGGTGTTGTTCTCTTGGAGCTCCTTACAGGTAGAAAAGCAATTGATAATACAAAACCTGCATCAGAGCAAAATCTTGTTTCTTGGGTAAGTTCTTTTTTTTCCACTATATTGTGTTAAATAAATGCTGTATTTGCGTTTTGAAACTGAACTTGTATATAATCAGTTTTTATTAATGGTATAAGAAAATCTTATTTATAAAATTATGTTATATATTTGTTCATTTTCGCGGTCATATTCATTTCTTGTAAAAAGGAGTATCCCGAATGTCTTAAAACATTATATTTGGGTGATTCTTTATTTTATGGGTCCCGTTCTAAATCATTACTATCAATTTCAGGCTCGACCATTGTTCAAAGACAGAAAGAAATTCCACCAAATGGCGGACCCCGCGCTGGAGGGGGTGTACCCGATGAGAGGACTGTTTCAAGCTTTAGCGATATCTGCAATGTGTCTTCAAGAGCAACCAAATAATAGACCCCGTGCAGGAGAGGTTGTAGCGGCTCTTGAGTATCTTGCTTCGCAAACATACGATATTCAAAGTCCAAATGTACAGAGTTCTAGTAGAGCAAGATCAGGAGAAGGAGAAGGATCTAGCGGTGGTGAAAACAAGCCTGACGAAGGTGGTGAGAGGTAGGTTTGTTTGTTATAAACAAGTGGTTTTGGTTGCTTTCAAACGATTATCGTATTAGTAGGGTATATAATACGCAACAGGAGAAAGCTCTCCGGTTTTGGTTTTGCAGTTTCTTTTTGGTGTAAATGAGAATTATTGTTGCGGGAAGTACGTATACATGAGATGAATCTTTGTAGGAATACTATGGTATGGGCTTAGAAAATGTAGTTTTGTAAAGTTGGTTTTGAGCTCGGTTTCCTATCTTTTTATATGCTAAAATGTTCAATTCTGCAAAATATTTACGTAACATTGACCATGCGTTTATGGACGACGAAACATTGAAGGAGTGAAATACATCAGGCCTGATATATAATTGATTAATTGCTATCAAAATTGAGGGAATGATTCGTTCTATAGACGAAAAGTTCAAAAAAATCAATCAAACACGCCTTCGGTTCCACTAGAGAAAAATGTTTAGCTATTAATCGAATGATGATATAACAACATGCTCAAAGTAAGTTATACATACTATATGTAATCATCGGTACAAGTACAATCAAAGTTTACACGAAAATGTTACTCATAAAAAACCGAGTAACGATAACAAAAGATAATATGTTTGATAGTATTGTCGATGAATATGCACATTATATAGAACAAATCTACACCTCAATAACTTCATTTTCTCTACAAATACCAACCCATAAGTACATGATTCCTTCCTTTTTCGAAGGCAAAACTCTACAACAATCCTTTCTTGGTGCCTGCATCGAACACATAAAGATAGAGAAACCGATTACCAAATAAGAAGTACAACCAGTTTTCACCGCGTGGAAAAAAATGTTTGCACTTATTGACATGTAAGCAAGACGAAGCTTGAGAAAATTAAGTGTAGCAAATTTTATGTTTTTAAACAACAGTTCAAACTTTTTACTAATCATGATAGAATAAGTGTGCAAATCATATATTTTTGTTATAGTGTTCATAAAATGTACCCGTTGCCAACGATCAGGATCTTCCTGCTTCAACACAACAACTGTATGAATCTTTTCAGGAGATTCCATCTTCCACGAGCAACGTCGGTGACGTTCTTTATGAATAGTATAGATCCCAATAATCTGTCTCCTAGCTTTATCGTATCTAGTTGAATTTATATAGTACACGAAAGGCGTTTGACATTTGTGGCCAGAGACAGGCCGGGTATTGAATGCATAGGCTGTAATATCAAGAACTTTGTACCAATTGTTGAACGTTCGACTTGGAGTTTCTAGCTCTCGTGGAGAAAGTATTCCTCTCATAATTTGAACCGCAAAACCCCATGACACTATAATGGACCATTCTCTTTTATTGTCGTAGCAAATGGATTGTTGTATGAGACTTGCTGAATCATATTTGGCGGATTGTAGCAAGTGTTTGAGGGATTCAACACGTTCCATTCCAGGGAATATGGGGTCGACTACGTCGAAGTGGTGGAGTGATACTAATGGAGTTACTGGATGTCCTGATAGTAAACCTAAGAGGTTTCCATACACATCATTCTGCAAAATTATGAGGAAATAAAATTAACAGCGTTAATCATGAATGTTTGTTTTTACAACGGCAAAGATTCACACACGTACACATCACACCAAAAATATATACATTTCCCCTAAACGAGACTTGAATCCAAAACCTATACAACTAAATAATGATTTAATATGATCTAAAGAGTGTTCGGATTTGTGTTTTAACTAACTCATTTCGTGTCTCATTTCGTACATATTTTTTCTGATTGAAGCTGGTAGGAATCGAATATGAGTCATATCCAGAATGAACATCTAAGGACCTAAAATTACGAAAACTAACCTGATGAAACCCGGGTTCTTTAGTAAGTGGGACATTAAGTTCAGCCATACAAGCTTGCATTCTATCATCACTTCCATACAAACCAGGATACCGTTTAATACACCGATCTTGCATCTTTACCAACTCCTTCACCAACGGATAACTAATTGCAAACCCACCACCACCATACGCCATAGAATACGAAAAAAATATATTCTGAAAATGACTCTCGGACGAACTACCAATATAATAAAACTGATTGTAATCATATTTATTCAAAACTCTAACAATATTATCCACAACAAAAACAGTATCATCGTCTCCCATCACAAACCAACGAATATCCTCCAAACCTAACCTCAATGCCTCCGAAACAATCCTAGATATGCGAATGGCGGATTTATGACCTTGTCGGTTTGTGTAGGGGAACCTTGATGTGTCTTCTGAGATATGGATATCGGGTAGGCTTTCATTTGTATAAATCCTTACATGATTGTCTAACCAAACTGTCCCTCGGGTTTTCTCAGGTTGCCACCATAGTTTAATGTATTCTTTTCTTGTGTCCCATAATTTAGAGGACGCAGCAATGCAAAATGCAATGTGTTTGAGCTCGGTGTTGTGCCCCGTCTTTGTTTGCTTGTTAAGTAAGGTAGAGTTTGTTGTGTAGTTAGAATTTTGACAGTTAACTTTGGTGGTGAAATGTGGAGAGGAAATAAGGAGTTTTGAGGTGTAGAGAAGGTAGAGAAGGAGGACGAGGAGGAAGAGAGACGGGAGGAACGATCGGAGGGTGGTGGTGACGGTGGAGGTCATTATGGTGGTGGTGGTGAGGTTTGGAAAGTGAGAAAATGGTGGAGTATGGTGGTTGCATGGTGGTCCATTGTTAGAGAGGATTTTTAGGTAAAATTATGTTTGCATGGAAATAATTGTTTGTCATGAGTGATGTTCGGATTGTGAAAAGAGGATGTGTTACTAAGTAAAAGTTATGAACAAGTCAAGTAAACTTCATAATATGTCTACAAAGTCGCAACATGTGACACATTTTCGGTTCAAATTTCATCGATCCCTAATTCCCTATAATTAGAAAGCATGAAATAACATAGTAGACATGCTAACTGACTCTTCGAATTCGGTTATGTGTGCCTCTCGTGGTCTCTTTCTTCCTTCTATTAGTATCTCAACTTTCTGAAGTCAATCTATATAGGTTGTAAGGGATTTTACATGTTCAAGCTTTCCTTTTTTTAGCTTTGGCATTTTTGACGTGTAATGGTTGCGCGAAGTAGGCTTGGAGACAAAGGACCCCGATTTAGGGAATCGAAGGTCGAGGAAATCTATAGGATCGAATTCGCATAATTGATGGTTCCATACGTTCATCCATGTGTGTACCCAGGTCGAGGAAAAAGACCTGGGTACACACATGGATGAACGTATGGAACCACCAATTATGCGAATTCGATCCTATAGCCGTCTTCTTCGTTCGGTAGATGGGCAGTGTAAAGGGATGCTATTTTGCTCGGAGAATGGTCGAACAACAATTTTGTTCTTGCGATGATGGTTTAGTGGTAAGGGACATCTTTAATGTATAATAAAAGAGAGGCCTTAAATGCCACTTGGCGAAGTAAGATCCGTTGGATGGATTAACCTCTTTGATGTCATCCGTTAGATCAGATTGATGATGTCATCAAAGATTATTTTCATTTTACACTCTCTTACAATACATAATTACATTCTCTCTTTTATTCAATCTCTATTCAAATAAAAAAATAATTATAATTTATTTATAGAATCATTTAATTTGGACTATAATTTACCTTATTATTATTCTAAAATATCTTAACACAAAATATCAAACCATGGGTATAAAAATGAAGGTGTATATGTTATTATAATTATAAACAACATGTGTATAAACGTAAAAATATATATATGTATTCTACGTACAACACTATTTTTTCATAATAAATTAAAATCTACATAAAAATAAAATTATGATTCAATTTTTATTTTTTCCGCGCTATCGCGGGACAATAATCTAGTACATTATAAATCTAAGGTTTGGATCTTAATAGAGAAAAAGCTAAGGGTGAGCTGGAAAACAAAAAAATCGAACCAAAAAAAAACCAAGGGTTTTGTTTTTGATTTATGAAAAATCGAAATGTTCTGTTCGGTTTTGATTTCACACAAAAAACTGAAAAAAAACCGAATTGAACAGTTTAAAATATATAATTAACTTAAACTTTTGATACATAATGATTATGTTTATACTACTTGTTTAGTAAAAAATAATTATAAATAGTATAGTAAATTTGTTCTAGCTTAATAAGTGTAAAATATTTAAGTCAAAGTTATATTTGTTTGTAAAAATAATGAATAAAATGTTGCTTAATATGAAGAAATAGCCAAAGCCTAAAAGGACAATAAAAAATGAACCGAACCAAAGCGATTCAACCCTAAGAAACGAAAAATCAAACCGATATAAAATTGAACCGAACATTTCTTAACTTTTAAAAATCCCGAATTTTGGTTCAGTTTCGTTGTACAAAAAAACCTAACCGGACCTAACCACGCTATGCATGTATTTTTCTATACCTGTAATATTATTTTTTGATTTGTAAAATCTGAGTTAAAATATTTATTAGAAATGATTTATACATATTCTAGAGATTAAAAAACAATTAGGCAAGTATACCTATTCGTTAAGTAATAAATCATCGGTAAGTCTTCGATTGGTTTAATTGTGATTCATATTATAATTAGATTTTCTATTAGGGTTATCTAGTCCAACAAATTAGGAAATTATTATACGAATGATCTTATATCAAGAGCTATCTAGGACTATTCATAACATTTTGAGCATAAAGTTCACTATTATTACAATTTACTTTGTCAACTACGAATTAACAAAAGTGTCAATTTTTCAATTACTGTATAATTGTCATGTTCGTTTTATTTATTATGTTAATATTGATGTTAATCAAGTCTCAAGCTATAATTACCTAACAAGTAAAACTATTATAAATAACTAATAAACTCATAAGACCGCTAGTTATGATATAAGTTTACCAATCACTCTAAGTAGATAACCTAACAACTCTAAATAAACATGGATCGTGATTAAACATTTAAAATAATCTAAAACCCAATTAGTTCAAACGTAAACTTATCTATAACATCAATATCAACAGTAAAATATTCACTTTAAAAAGTTTAGCTCATGTTGGAATGGATAGAAAGAGAAAAACAAACAAGAGACATAACATTAAGTTGTAAGTTTTAACTAAAATAAACGAACCACAACCAAACGATCTTCAAACTCAATTAAACGATGTTAACTGTGGCTTCTAACTCGATCTAAGGCCTCAAAAACCTTCCTTGCAGCCAAGGTTGTTAAGATCGGGATCTTACTATGGATCGTTTTTGCATTTACAAGATCGTGATCGCATGCTCGTTAAAAGATCGGAAAAAGATCGTATCAAAAATTGTAGTCAATATCATGCGTTATAATTAATATAAAAGTATAAATATATGACATAATCATAATAATTATTAATTTAAACATAATATAAAAAACTTTAATGTATTTACATACATTCATATTACTTAATATATTACTTTGTTTTTAGGTTTTAAAATATTGAACTATCAAAGTGAATATATGATGAGATATATACTTTTAGAGGTTCTCCATTCACTATTTTCATATTTTTTTTTTTTGCATATTTATGGTTTTTAACTCTGTAAGTCAAGCTAAGTAGGATCGACTCGGATCGAGATCTTAAGATCTTATGAGCAAGATCGGAATCCTATGTAGATCCAATGGTATAGAGATCCGACGTAAGATCTTGCACGTTTTCAATGACTATAATCGTAAAATTGTAAGATTTTAAGATCTTGATCGTAAGATCAATAACCTTGCTTGCAGCTCTTCTGGTAGAAAGATGGGTGAAAATGTGGAAAAAGAGATATCTAATTCGTAACCTAGAGGGTTTTATTTATAGATGCTTCTAACCGACCATCGAGTCTACGGCTAGAATTCAGCCGACGGCTGACACGTCCGGGTGAATTCTTTGATTCAGTAACAAGTTTGGCCAGCTGACGGCCGGTTCTTCATTCTTCACCATTTTGTTCGTTTATCCTAGTTTTCAGTCAGTTTGAGCTCTTGTTTTCTCTATGATCCAAGTTTAACTTTTATATGCGTATATACATGAAAATACTACTCATATTATAACAAAATGTGAAAAAAGAGTACAATAAGAAATACAATTAATAAACTGTCAATTATTTTGAGCATATCAAAGTAGACTATCAGATTTAGAACAAAACAATCATCTTCAACAAAAATAAAATATGCAACGAATCAAGTAAATTTCAAAAAATTGGAATTATAGAAAATGAATTTAACAATTACCAAGCCAAAAATTAAATGCATAACTATACATCTCATGATTTGGGAAGTATGATACTCAATTACTCGAGAAGCTAATCGAGTAATATATATAGAAATCGTTCAACGCTCAGTCACGACAAGTATTCTATTATAAGTTTGATAACGATACGCTTCTTTACCACTATAGAGTCTAAGTAGCTAGTTTTGAGCTCTTACGGGTTGTAACAACGGATGAAGGGTAGAAAATGGAATATGAAGTAAGGTTTAAATGTACTAGATAGGGTAAGTGAGTATCGTATCCATGAGTAGTGTATGTGGTTACTACAAGAGTTTATGTGAAAAGTTCTTCGGTTTGATTTGATTTCAATTAACCAATGATTAAACTACTAGAAAACATGTAAAGATCGGCAAACTGTTATCAATGCAATGTTTATAATGGTTACAAGAAATTATAAATTGGTCTTTGTAAAGAATTGGTGGAAAGTAATAATCGTCTCAGTTCTAGATATAGTTAGAAATAATTTATTGTTTAACCTATTAAACTAACTTGTTCTTTTTCAATTATATACACATAATTGAGACAATTTAACGTAAACAATTTTGAGTACATTTGTATTCAACGTACAAATTGTTTTGGCTAAGTAGGCTCGTCGACAAATGACCCTTTATCAGTTAGGGCAATCGAAGGCCATAAAAGTTTATAAACAAGTCGAATTAAGGTCAAAAGGGTAAGTCGACTAAAAAGGTTACCTGTTAAATTAAGCAATTGGGTTTTTCAACAACTGTTTCACATATAGTCCTAAAGACTATAAACAAAAGGTTATCGTAGTCACTTACATTGCGATTCTGATTTTTTTTAAACGTATTTTGCGTTTGCAAACACCCAACCCCCAGAAAGCGTGTTTTAAATTTTTTCAGATAGTTTGTCAAACACAATTATAAAACGCAATCCAAAACGCCCTGCAACTATCGAAGTTCATTAATTGTGAACCCGCAAATCAGAAACTGAATGTACATATCTAAAGGTTGCAATAACTTCTTGAAAATGCATATGAGAATTCATATGCACAGTCAAAGAAATAGTAAAACCTATCATAGTGCTCACGATTTATATACATATTTAGCTGAGTATAAAACTACCAAAAAAGTTATTGGATATCCAACAGCCCGCCTTTTAATCAAAATTGTCGCAAATTTGTGTTTTTCATCATCAGCTCAAGATAACATCACATCTGGTCGCTTGCACAGCTCAAATTCAGAAACACTGCCAACAAATTTCAACAATTACGAAACCAGAAATTTGAAGGCAACAATTTTGACTCATTTACTTAAAACGGGTCGAGTTGGGTGATACTTTATATCCAAAGGGGTCAAACTAGTCATTTTTAAAAATTCGATTAAAAAGGAAATAGAAAAAGAAACAAAAAAACTGGCAGGTCAACCCGACTCGGCCCTAATGACCCAACCCGCCCACTATAACACCTGTTTTGGGTGCATACCTTTGTTTAACTCCAATCATTCCTGTGCCAGTTGTCATTGGTACGCCCATGATAATACATTCACTTACACCTTCTATCTTGTCCACTCTTCCATTTATCGAAGCATTAAAAAGATGATCTGATGTTCTCTCAAATGATGCCAACATCAACACGCTTTCTTTCATTTTCTGAATCCCAAATCTCGTTATCCCCAATACTTCCCCCTGTTATAATGAAAAACAACATTTACTCATTTAAACATACAAGTTACAATCATCATCGTCATTATCTAAATTAAACCAAATGATATACCTTATATGTCATGACATCAGCTAAAAGCATCATATGTCGAATATCTATACTCATTCCGTGACTTTCCATAGTGTATTGAATTTCTTTAATGATGGACCTTCTTGCAGCTTCGATTCCAAGTATATTTTGTACTTCTAGAATATGATTACTCGTCGTTTCATGACCAATAACTCCTTCCATACCCATCACTGCTTGAAGTCCCGTTCTAAAGACAGTAAATTCATTTTAATCAAATAACGCTTAACTGAGTTGGACAGTGAGAAGAAAACCCAAAAGAGCGTATCATCATTTACTATTTAGTAATAATTACAGACTTACCCTTCTACAAGCAAGTTAAACTTGTCTAACTCCTTCTTTTTGTTTATCACAGCACGTTCAATAGTACCAATTCCCTGGAAATAAATTACAGATTACATATATATAAAAGCGTGAGCATGTAATTCAAGCCTTTCAATCAATTCAAACCATTATAGTGGCAATTATGGCCAATTATTTATGAAGAGGTCCATTTGCGAAACGTTTAGTGTCAAACGGGTTATACAAAAGACTTAGCTATAAAGGGAATGGGTCAAACGGGCAGAGAATAGCCGAACGTATGTCTATTAAACATGTCTTTACACGGGTTTCTTTAAGAAGAATAGAATATTATTCTGATGATATAGTTTTTGTAATCATAATTAACGGAATACTTCTATATATAATTTTAAAAAAGGACAAAATAAGGGTATGTTGGTCAATACCAACATACCCGGAGTAACAAAATTACCCATATTGCGACCTCTAATAGTAGGAGTTACAAGTTCATTTGCGGTGTTTTCTCACCTTCACAACGACCGTTGGAAGCCTATTTCTGAGCCAATGAAGGTCAAAATAAAGTTTGCTCCTATCAGACGGAGGAGTAATTTCAAGTTTTCTCGCATCCAAAATCTTGATATGCTGCATAAGTAATAAATATTTCAGTAATTTTCTGGAACACTTGGAAAAGTCTAAAATAAAGTTCAGAAAATCTTACCGGTTCCTTTACTTTGATTTTAGGAGTCTTTATTATTGATTCTTTCACGGTATATGCATCAATATTAAGTTGTAGGGCTTGAATCGTTTCCTTATCAAGACTAATAACAATAGAAGCGGATCTTAATCCCATTACAAGCTTTATACTCTTTGCAACCTACATTAAAGAAGAAAAAGTCAAACTCCATATTCCCAGAACGCAAGACAAAGCAGAAACACTGACAAAATCTCAAATTGATGGTCAAATTTAAATTATGTAAAAACTTGAACAAACGATATCTAACCTGCCCCAAAAGAGTTCTCTCCATTTGACCTTTTACCAGCTTCGCAAAAGATAAGTTCTCATTAGATGTGAGTTTTGCAGTAATGACAGGTGTGCTGATTTTCTTGGCTGCATTTAAGATTTCCTTAATACGAGGAACCCCAAGAGTGACATCTGTTCAAGAGAGTTAAGTAGCAAACAACAATATAACACTACAAGTATGAACAAAAAAATGCTACGATTAAATGAAAATGATGACGAAAAAAAAGGATACTCATGCTAGCAACTCCAGCAAAATGGAAAGTTTTTAAAGTCATTTGCGTTCCAGGTTCTCCAATACTTTGAGCACCAATCGCACCAATATTTGTTCCAGCATCAATCTTCTTATCATGGTAACGATCCTTGCAAGTTTTTAAGAATACCTAACAAACAAATGAATCAGACTGGAGAACATCATGACAATAAGCGTTCACACAAATAATAGATAAAAAGACGAAAATCCATGATCCACGGCACATATGCTTTGAACAGTCTCAATTACCAATAATATAAATCCATAATCTTAAAGATACTGATAAAAGAACTTTAAACCTAGTTTACCTACTCAAATTCATCATCTTTTTTAAGAAAACGAAATTCTGCCAGCTAAATAACTGATTTAAAGAAAGAAAAAAAAAATGCGTGTTGCATAAAATATTTGAAAGACATGAGATGAATTTACTGTTAATTATATTCAAAGCAAAAAATATCTAAAAGACATGGATATTGGAATTCTACAAATATTTATAATAAGGGGGTGTTGTTTAAAGTC
This sequence comes from Senecio squalidus, assembly GCA_910822075.1. Taxonomy (NCBI): domain Eukaryota; kingdom Viridiplantae; phylum Streptophyta; class Magnoliopsida; order Asterales; family Asteraceae; genus Senecio; species Senecio squalidus. The sequence continues at coordinate 932,185 of CAJVGC010000001.1, read as the reverse complement.
CAAAACCAAACAAATAAAAGACGAAAAACTTGGACTGTCTTAAACATGTGTTTGCTTTATATTTACTATTTAGTTCGTAAAATTCCTATAAATTCCTATAAAAGATCATTAAATTAGAATTTCAGCAATTAACCACTTGGACTAGTATGTTAAATACCTTCAGCTGCTTCAAAGTGAGGCCACATATGCTTTGAGCAACATTTTCGATAATTCTAGATTCTTCATCATTAAGTTGCCCATCATGCGGTTGAAGTGCCTTTCTAGTGGATTCTAATGTCACAGCATACTTTTCAAGAAATTGTTTTAATTTCTTCCTGAAATCCTCAGAGCAACCCCCTTCTGGAGTCATTTTATGCTTTGAAAGCTTATAATTAACCACTTCACGGATCTCTGCAGGAGACATGCCTCCATGTTGCTCAGCAGGACATGTAGCCTTTCATAGAAAACCTTTCATTAGTACATGTGGTAAAATGATTGGGGTAGGGTAACGCATTCAAACGGGTAAATATATAGACTATCATTGAATTTGCACCTAAGTCACTGATTATTTTAGCATGGCTTTATCCTTTACCTTACAAAACTTAACGAAAATATCCCTTAATTTAACAGCTTAAAGCAAAAAGAAGAATCTTTTTGTTAACCTTATAGAAAAGGTCGGCTTAAATGAGGCAAAAATAAAGTGCAGGAAATCAAGGACTTACGTGAGAATATAGTGAGAGTCCATCAGGTTTTTTAGGAATAAATAAGATATTACATATGATTATAAAATTGAAAACTATTACTACAATAGTGATCCTATTAGTTTTTATTAAACAGTGTAGGAAGTTTTTAAAAATACTTGGTTATGTCAAGCGGTTACTTGTAGCACATTTGGCCTGTTTCCCTTTTAGTTAAGCTTTTAAATATTAACGTTTGACCGATTAGCATATAAATAGAGCCCAAATCAACCTATTTACAGATGAAGGGGTTGAAATCGCCACCACTATATATGAATCAAATGTTAGCATGAGCATAAACTGTTGATATGATAAAATAGAAATTTGGGTCAAACCTTGGCTTTCATCAACAACCGGTCAAAATTTAGGGGAAATCCTGCCTTTCCTTCCATCAGAGACGGGTCCCGCCCATCACCGCCATATGTAAATTGAACAATACACGCACTGGAATCCCTTACTGTGTTGTCATAATAAACAGATAAATCTTCCAACCCTTTCATTAATTTCCGGGACATATAACCTGTGTCAGCTGTTTTAACCTGTCATGGCAACAGAAACCAAAGCATAAGAAAATGGACGGGCCAGGCAAGTTGGGTAACAGATTAAAAGAAGTCTGGGTCAGAACGAAAAACTTTTTAGTTCGTGTTAAAACAAGTCGGGTCTGTCCAGCCCATGAACCTTTGTCTTTTTATTTCTTGAATTTTGTATTCAGTTGGTGTTAAATATAATTGAAAAACTATCAGTACCATGATGATCTAATTTTTGAAATAACACCATATAGGACGTTTGATAAATTTTTAACTCTTTGACTTTAACCCAATCGGCCCACTTTAATTTAGTAAAAAAATTCCGTTTTACCCATTTGACCCGTATGGACAAGGTATAACTCGAATCACCCAATTACCCATAAATGGGTTGCAAATGCCAACTTTGAATCTTTAACTTGTACTTGTTAGTTACAAAACCAAGAACCCTATGAAATCTGGCACTAACAGTGATAAACTCATGAACATCTAAAAGAACGTCAAATAATATCAAGCAAGTCAAATGCACAAGATTATCAAGTTTGTCAACAATTTCCAAATTTATAACTTGTGAATTTTCGGTTCATTATTTAAAAGCTTACCGCTGTATCCACAAGACCTTCTCGCCCTCCCATGGTGTGAAAGAAAAACTCAGTAGCAGTCAAACCGCTATAAAAAGAATTTGCTACAAACCCTTTTGCCTGTGTTGGATAAAAGATAGGAAGAAAGAAACAGTTAACAAATGAAAAAGTTGTCAAGTATTCAACTTACACTTAAACAAAAAAACATACGGCAGGGGTCTTTGATTTTCTGGGAAAATGGGGAAGACTTCGATCAATAAATCCATTTGGAGCACGTTGACCTCCAACTGATTGCTGACCAACACACGCAATCATTTGACTAATATTGATAGGAGATCCTTTCGACCCACACTGAGACATAATTAAAGGGCTGTTTCTCCAGTGTAGTTTTTCCATGCAAACCTATTAAAACAATCCATCATTTACATTAGTTTAAAACTATCAAACACTTAACAGGGGCTTTTTGAAATCGTCAAAAACAAACTAATAGGAAGATGTTGCAGCAGCCTACATGGATATCGAAATCAGAAAATATTTGTATAAACGATTACGTACTAAACTATTTTGATTATATAACTTATTAATAAATAACAGATCAAATCAAACAAACAAATAATTGTAAAAGTGAAAACGCATTGATCAATTATAAATGTATTAACAAAGAAGATAAGGTATAAATTTGAATGAAAATAATTCAACTAAAAATATATATACATCGAGCACAAGCAAATTAACGTTTTTGTAAAAATACATATACGATTTAAGTCGGCATACATCGTCCGCTCACAACCAGGATTGATGTTCATGAATACCTTAAGTTTTATATTTGAACTCAAACTTGGACATTATGCAACATTGGTGCATATTTTAACCCTCTTCTATAAAAATTATGGAGTATACTATTAGCATATAATTAACAGATAAAAGATTTAATGAAGTACAAACGATTGGAGTATTACCTTTCCAGTTTCATCTCTAATTTTATTTAGGACACCGGTTATCTCAGCTTCAAGGGTTTGAGCAGCATTACAACCAGGTTGCAACTTGAGTTTTCCTTTATTGAAATCAATAATGAAATTGTCACATTTTCTATTCCCTTCAGAAATGATACTATGTGTGTTCTCATTCAAATTATCCCCAGGTTGCACATCATCAATTCCAATTGAGAATCCATGATTTCCTATCCACCGAGCACTGTATCAGATTAATATCATCAATCCATGGTTTCATATATATGGAGTACATGTTAGGGATGGGATCTAATAGAAAAGGGGTTTTAAAAAAACACCTACAATCCACAAACTATATTTTTAAGTAGACAAACACTTCATTAAATAAGAGTAAATTCTTAGAAGAACCCAATAAGTCCGGCTTAGACAAACCATAGTCACATAATGTTAAATACGCACCTTAGTTTTGCTAAGCGGTTCATACACACAGCAGCAGCATGTGACTTATAGTCCCTAAGAAGAACCGAGTAAAGTCCATCCTTGTTCCCATTTCCTGACACATTGCATACAACCTCCTAAGTCGTTTTATTTAACATAACATAGGTTTTGTAATCATATTTAACTCAATATCTACTTTCCAAAAACAAAAACAAAAACACTCTTAACCAAACATCAAAGTAAAAATCAAAATGGCCCAAAACTCTTCGGATAAGACCAAGCACCCTTATTAAAATGTTATTCCACTCAGCTAACAAAAGTATAAGTTATCAACTATTCATCTAACTTACAGTCAAACTCAAATAAATCTATTATGGCTAAAGGAAGTCTCAACGGAACTCTTACAGTGACATTTTTAATGCTTTTAAAAAGATTATAATGATAGAAACATATCCAAAATTAATCGAATTCCATGTTGATGATACACAAAAGGCCAAATTTAATAGAGTTGACAATTCCAACACATTTACTTATGATTGGGTCGATACTGGTCATCAATTATCTACGTAGTGTACTCTCATGCATAAAACATGCAAGATCTAGTTTATCAAAAAAAAATAAAAAAGAACTTGATTATACTGAAACTAAATATTTTGTTATCATATTTAACCCACTAAATCTTTATAAAAAAAATTAAAAAAATTGGGCAGATAGTGTTTCAGGTCAACCCAATCGATACCAAGATGTACTTGTTTTGACATGTCGCACAACCCGCCCGACCCTCCGATTTTGCCACCTCTACATATCATATCCAAAAACAACTTTTTTTTATTTTTGTAACAGAAAGAATACCGACCTAGTGTAGCCTTGCCAAGCTGGCCACTTAGAAGTTCACTGTTGTGAAAGTAGACATATCCGTCATTAGGGCACATTGTCTCATAAGGTTTGACCCTATTTCCACTTGGTTTGGTGTAACTCTTTTCGGTTAGAGTCAGATTCAAATAAACTTTCATATTTGCATCTGGTCTCAACAGGACGCTAAACAATTGCTTACCGGTCCAAAGCTCTATTGGCTGCAAAATAGTAAAATTAACATTTATCAAGCTACATAGCTCCAATATGCACGAATAACATATATTATATCCAAAACTAGTACTTCAAAGCTAAACACACCAATATAAATAGTGAATGCTTGGCTGGCTAGAATGGAATGAACGGGATCATTATCCATTATTATGTTTGGTTTGCTATAATAACAAAATTAATTTCTATTCATATGGATTTTTGAATGATATATAGAGACTATTGGATAATTTTATCTCTACTTTACACACTATCTGATATATCTTATTGAACTTTTATGTTCAATTAAACATTATAAAGGTCATTAAAACCTTAACTAGGACTCTAGGATTATAACAAAAACATATATTTTCTAGTTATTTTTTAAGGGAAATTATCCAAGTAATTAGTTGCACGGATCAGTAATCCTATGTTTTAAAGAAAAATACAATTTAAGTAAATTCCTGAGACTTTAAAAAGAATTATGTTACTAAAGTTTACATATATAGAGTTATATAAAAATTTGTTATTCCATTCCGTAATGAAAAGGAAAGGTTAAAAACCCCTTACCCACAAAACCGAAGGAATCACATTTTTTCAGGAATGATTCATTCCATTCCATTAGATTAAACAAAGAGATTTTTTTGTTCTTATTGAACAAACCATATCATTATTCTCTGATTCCATTACGGTGATTGAATGGAGTTAATTAAATTTAAAAACATATAGTGAGAGTGCTCTTTTCTTGCCTTAATTACAGCGGGAGTTGGTAAATCGAGTGTATCCATTGCATCACCCATATAACAGCACATAAGGGAAAATGAAGCACGATCATAGAATGTGTCTTTTCTTGTTATAAGGAAGGAAGATGTCAAAAAATCTTGAGTAGATGCAACCAATATCTCCCCATTTTTTGGTGTGCACAAATTGTTTTGTACCTGCATTATTAAAAAACAAACATTTATTTTGCAGTAATAATACTAGGTGTTATCACAAAAAATCTAGGCAAAATTCTGTCAATAATATAATGGAGTAAAAGTGGATTATAGAGATGATTACCCCCATTAGCATTAGAGCCTCTGTTCGAGCCTCTTCTGTTTGTGGAACGTGCATATTCATTTCATCACCATCAAAATCAGCATTGTAAGGATTACAAACAGATTCATTAAATCTCAACGTGCGCCAAGGCATAATCCTTGCCTATATACACCAAATAACAATAAAGTAATAGAATAAATAAATAATAGCAATATTATATTTACAACTTTCGATAAAAAGAAAGTTTCATCAAACTCACCCTGTGACTCATGATTGACATACGATGCAAACTGGGTTGTCTGTTAAAGAGAACAACATCACCGTCAATTAAATGACGATCAACTACGTCACCATATTTCAACTCATCAGCCAAACGCTTTCTGGCATTGATACTCAACGACCTACAAAAGTATACTTATTAATATCATGTTCATTCTGAAGAGCTTAGGTATGGCAACTTCGACCCGTTTACTTACAAATTGGTCAGTTTGAGTGGTGTTTTATCTCAAACAGGTCAAATCAAACACTTTTAGCAATGAGAATACAGCCCCCTAAATGTTTTTGTTCAAATGGTTAAGATTATTATTGTAATAATATTGTAGTGGTAATCATAAACTTACAACTAAGGCGCTAGTTAAAAAAAATGGAGAAAAGTGTTACCGGGTCAACCCAACCTGACCCAGTCTGTTTCAACCCATACAAAAATGACACACTCCACCAGAACCCGTTTTAACCATCTACCCAAAAATCTTTCTTACATCATGGAACCATCTGGCTTTCTGATATGCTTAGCACCAGGATATTTAGAAGTTCCATTACGCACAGCAAGTCTCAATCTCTCTATATTGTGATTTGAAACACGCTCAGGGAAGGTCAAAATTCGAGCCATCAAGATAGGAATTGCAACCTGTACCAATATCACCATAAGAAATCAACAGTCTCATATGATAGGAACATAAATCATGATAGCCGCACAGTAGAGGTGGAAAAACGGGCTGGTTGGATAACAAGTCAAAATGACACTTTTTTGGCCACCTGTTTGTCCATTTAAATATGATAAAATAAATACAATTATTATATAATAAGTCAATAACATAATGTCTTTTAAACAAATGGTTTAGGATGTTGTAAGCAACTAAGCATTTTGAATACACGTTAAACATCTTTTGAAATTCGATATCGTCTGACCAGTTTCATATTTAGTTACTTTCTAAGTATTTTACGCATTTGACTTGTTATCAAACAAATCCAACCCGAATTGACCGATTTACATATAAGTGGGTTGACATTTCATACTTCTGTAATCTTTAAATTAGGATCAGGAGAGATAACTGTCCTGCCAGTATACTCGACACGTTTCCCAGATAAGTTTCCACGAAAACGCCCCTGTTTTCCTTTCATACGTTGAACAAGACCACTCATTACTTTAGTATTTTGCAGAGCATAAGCTGCCGGTACACGAACATCACTATTTATATACTGTGCAGCTGTCAGTTGCAGAAACTCCCAACAATCCTACAAAAAACATTATCAAAAAAAAACGGCCAAGTCAACAGTCATCTCTTTGCAACAGTATAAATTATTCATGGTTTACGAATGTAAATAAGAATAATTTTTGTTGACAAGATTAAATAGAAGTAGAAGAAAACCATACCAGGCTTTTGTTACTAAAACTTATTTCTGATAACACTTGATTAACTTTAGCATTGCATTTTATAATCTCTGCTAATCTCAGGGTAACATCATTCTCGTTACTGCAAGATAGAGGAGAGATTAATAAGTGGAATCCGTGTCAGCGACGGCATATTTTACTCGTCAAATAAGTACATACTTCTTCAATGCCATCTTCCACATACATGACCATTTGGTACTAATAATTGTATTTTATTCTTATTAGTTTATTCCAAATTAGCATACCACAATCAACGTTAGCAAAAAGCTCCATTATTTATTTTTTGAATTTATTATTTCTTCATCATTTAATCAAGCTATAGGAATCCTTAGTTTAAAAATAAGAAAACAACGCTCTGTTATAAATCTGCTAATTGTCGGTAAAACAAAATAAATTAGCTATAACATGTTACAGAATATTGCTCATTGTCTCTATAGTCCTAAAGATGTCCTAACTTTAAAAAGCATGACTTGCGATAAGATATCCATGTATAGATGCCTAGGAACCCAAAAAAACAATACAAAATTTATTTAAAACATTTTAGTAATAAGACGATAACAGCTCTTTCATGATCTAAGAAAGCATTATACAATCACCAAAGTATGTAAGTTTTCACAACTATGCATTTGCAATAAAACACAGTTATGAAACTTTTAATTTTCAAATTTTAATGTATAGTTTTCTATAATTCTATTTACCATAATATGCATTAGCAACAAAACACGTCATAATACAAAGCAGAGTGTAAGCATTTTGTAGTTTAAGTTAACCTTGTTGATGTCCCATCAACTCTGACAGAAGGACGAATAGGTAGTGGAGGAACGGGAAGGATCGTTATGATGAGTTTCTCGGGTCTATCGCCAAGATAAAGCAAAACACAATCCTGTAACAAAGTGAAGAAATAAATTAAGTACATAAACATCCATAATTATATATCAACATTTGCAGCTTAGCAAAAAAGAAGGAGCAAGTAATTGTGCAATGCAAGGGATGAAATTACAAAGAAAGCGTTATGGATATAATTTATAACAAATTTTGATGTCAATTACTTAGCAGGCATTAACTATTTAACGATTTGAATCGAGTTCATTAGTTATTATTATAAATCAGAACTGTACATTCTCATCCATGTCCATTGATATTAGATATGTAAGTATATATAGTATCAAGAGCATATGCTAATAACATTATATGTTTCTATCACAGTTGTTAAAGGCGCGCCTAGGCTCTGAGGCTCACTACGCGCAAATCATGGGGTTTTTTATTTCTAGGGCTATAATGCTGTTTTTTGCATACACATATGTTTATTTCCCACTAATACATGCGCCTAGCATTTATGAAGCTCGTGCCTGAGCCTGCGCCTTTATAACATGGGTTTATATATGCGCTAATGTTATGTTATCATATAACATACTAGAGACAAGAGACAGGTTCACATAAGAACCAAATATGACGAGAATGTAAGTACCAATCACGGTCATCCATCACATTTAATCTAGTGGTTTTCAATGTGCCCTTAAATTATGCCCTTCATTTTTACATTAATTGCGAAAATGCCATCATAGCCCTGATCTAGACATCTGGTAAATTTTAATGGCTGCAATATGTTCTCATGTTCTCACTATTTAGCAACTCTTTTATGCTAAACCGGAATTTAGCTATATAAGAAAACACTTGAATATATGTATGTTTTCAGTATGCTACACAACTTAATAAAATCAAACACTAATTCAAATTGAGTGCAAGAATAATGTCAGAACAAAAATGAAGCAAGAGGTCAACTATACCACATCAAGCATCTTCTTAAAAAGTTTGAGTACTTTGTCCGGGTTTAACATATGAGTCAAACTGGCAGGTGTCTTCAACTCCTTTATGTTGAAAATCGCCTCATTTGAATCCTTTGATGCATGATCTTGAACTTTGCTACGATCATGTATGACTCCAACTGTTCCAACAGCTCTTTTTACTATACCTGTAAAGTATTATATAATAGCCATTAAAGTTACGAAACAATTAATTCTATAAAAAATAATTATACATAAAGCATAGATCTTTAATAAGTTGGCTACGATTAGTCACTTCGGAAAAGAATTATTGTAAGATTATAAAGTCTGTAATCGATGTAAACAATAAACAAAATAGTTTTAAAAAAAAAAATAGGGTAAGCGTTGAACCGTTTATATAACCACATCTGGAGCATGTTACTGCCTTTTTGCTACTTGCCATTGCTGTGCACCTTTTAACTACACTTTTACAAATTTCGTTCTTCTTCAAATGATCTAGTTTTGGATTTCTCATCTTCTTTAAAAAGTTTACACGTTCTTCCTCAACCAACAGTATACGGGAACAAAACTGAAAAGAAAAAAAACAAGCAATTATTAAAAGTAAAGTCAAATATATTAAATCCAAAAAAATAAAGCTTTTTGACACACAAGTACAAACAAAACATCGTCTTCAAGGCTAATATAGCAAAACTACAATACCTTGCATATACACTTCAAAATATCAACAATATGAGATAGATATCCAACATTATAAACTGGCAGCGCAAGTGTCGTGTAACCAAAGTGACCAGGGCAATTTTGGAAAGTCCCATGACATGTTTCACATGTGCCAAACTTGTTTGGAGGACCCTGAAATACCAAAAAACATGCGTATCAGAACTTCATAAACAGACACTAACTTTCAAAAAAAAACAAGTAAAAAAAAACGTATCAGAAGTTGGCAAACAAAGACATTATAACCCCGTAAAACTTCCAATTGTGCAGTTCATTGTTTCAGAAAAATGCACTCATATGATTCAAATCATTAAGACATGTAAACGACCAATTCAGTTAACGTTCCACAAAAGATTGTTGTTTCATGTCTAAAAACCATCTTATAAACAGTAAAAGTGTGTTTTGGATTAGGTTTTATAGCGCTTATTCGTTTTGTAATGATCAATTTTGGGCGGTGTTTGGGATTGAATATTTTCAGTTTTGCACTTATGCTATTGCGCTTAAGCAGAACGCAGCTTAAAAAATGTGCACCAACCTCCCAGCTTAAAAAATAAAAAAAACGCACCAGATACGGTTTTCATTAAAACAACAGAAACTATATATCGCATTAAAAAATATGCAATCCCAAACACCCCCGGAATAAATTTGTTCCAAGCTTCGCATATATTCTATAATTCGTTCAAAAACGCATAGCAGTTTCATCAAAACTAAAGTTGCACAAAACAAATGAACATATAAAACAATACCATATGAGCATCCAACAAGCCATTCTCCGCGGGGCTTTTAACGTCTGCACTAACATAACACTGTGACTTATGCACTTGAACCTCCCCCATTTTAAGCACATCAGAATCAGACAACATTGAGAACTTAATACTCTTACTGGGTTTCAAAAAAAATCAAAACTTTAACACAATTAGTACATAATCAACTATTAACAATTACTAATTCAATTAAAAAAAAAAAAAATGAAGAAAAATACATTCTTCTGGGGCCCACATCTTCGATAAAAGGCTGTTTAGTGAATGTGATTGATGGGGTTTCTGGACCCCTGTTTCTGTTCATCTTCTTTTGATCGCGGATCAGAGGGTGAATTGTGATTTTAGAAATTAGGGTTTTGCAGTTTGATTGAAAATTTGGGGTTTTAGAAATATATTTTTTGTTTTTTTTGGTTTATGTAATTAAAATATGATTACTTGAAGAAAAACCCTCGCTAGATCAATGGTTTATGGGCTTTTTGAGTGTTTGTTTTAGCAAATGGTGTCCAAGTTCGACTCCTTTTGATAGCATTTTTATAAAAATTCTTTTGTAATGTTCATCAAACAAACCTTTAACCTCGATAATTCATGTTCTAATATCGCGATTCATGTCCACTAAACCAATCTGGTTTCCGATGCAAATATATAGTTTTTTCATATGTGGGGTATCCTTATTGTACATATTTGGATACTTTGACCATATTTTGGTTTTAAAGCTTTTAGCGGGAGAAAACTGCTTTTTGTCGACATAGTCGAGTTTAGTTCATATATCATTATCAAGAACGAACATTGATGTTTAACTTGATGCAATGCATTAGGTGAATCTTAATTTCAATTAGTTCCATTATGATTCATTGGTACTTTGTAAGGGTTTTTGAAAATGTAATAGAGACATTTAAGAGTTTTGAATGATACTTGGGTTTGTAAAGCTAAAGCAGTATTTATTTATTTATATATATATATATATATATATATATATATATATATATATATATATATATATATATATATATATATAAAAGAAATCGATTGTTGATTGTTTTTAGTGTGGTGATGATGTTTTATCACTATAAACATTTTCTTTTGCTAATATGAATTTTCTTGGTGATGTTATTTACTTTATCTTTGAATTATTCAGATTGTTAGACTTGGTGATGAAAATTTTAACGAGGTTGTGTATGTTGTTCTTAATTCCAATATTTTGTTTGAGCAACGTTTCATAATCACAAAAAATATACTATTTGTTTATAGTCTCTAACGCGTGAATTAGTTGTTTGATAGTTTAAAACTGTAACATTATGGTGTGATTGTCCTAACGCAACTCCAATCTCATGCAAGTTAAGTCCTTTCACTTTCAACCTAGCGTACCGTACTCCAACCTAATAAATAGGAAGTTCTCTCGCAACTCAAAAAAGAAAAGGATGCTTGCAACTTAACACTTAACTAAGTAGTGCTCTGACGTGAAGAGCTTTCGGAAACTACAAGTTACATAAAGCCTAACTAGTCTATGATCTTCTATTCTATATTAGATAAGAAATTTCACTTCTTTTAAAGTAGAAGGGCAGTGTTTGGAACAACGAGTTCTATGATGACGACATCGCAGATTTTTGTCTTTTTCTGTTTCGGAGCCCCTGTTTCATGAAGCCAGATGCTGTTTGCTTTCCGGATCTATGGTGAGTTGTTAAGGTATGTAAAGATACATTTGTTAATCATATTTGTAGTAAGCATCATGCCCCAAGTCTATGTGATTGTGGAGAGTTGGCCACAAAAGATCCTTTTACAGGACACTTTGATTCACTCGGCTCAAGTAGTATACTGGGCATTCCTTCCCATTGCAATGCCCCACGAGAAGTAGAAGTGAGTTAAAGTTGCAAGGGATTGGATGAATATTGATCCAGTTTAGGCAGCTTTCAGTCTCTATAAACTTATCTGGTATTCCATGCACACACTAACAATACAAACATCAACAATGCACAACCCTGTTGAGGACGGGATATGATGAGGTAAAATGTAAATAGTCATACATCTACCAAAAAGTAGAGAAAATGGTTCTCGAAAGACCGCCATGCACTCACTAACCATGTGTAAAGGTCGATCTAGCACCAACTCTATGTCATTGAATTTATAGTTTGGTTAGTCTATTGTGTATACGTTTATATATATACACGTTGTAATATGTTTTCATTCACATCTATACAATAATATACAAGTGTTCAGATCATGATACAATTTATATGACATTATCAAAAAAAGGTGGAACAAGTTAGCTTACCGGTAAATTTGGGTAAACCAAAAACAAAGAACAAGAAGGAATGGTTTAAATCTAATTTTAACCCTTCTTTATAAAGTCATATCACTTAATTAAGATGGGTCAAGTGGAAGACGAAGATACCAATGTTTGGACAGTTGTAGGGCGACAAATTTCGGGAAATAATTGGCCAGACCAGGCCGAGTCAGCAATTAGTGAGTTGACTACACGTCCAGGATTGAAAAGATCCCACCACACATAGGTCGAAGGGTCTTCACAAGCCATGTTCATGGACATGCACCCACGTATCCCACGGTCCATGCCCACCCCACAACAAGCATTATTCACATTCTCAATTCCTGTAAAAACATATAAGCAATTAAGGTTCTTTAAAGATTCATAAAGAGGTTAAAATTATGACATAATCATGATAAAAACCAAATCGTAATTGAGAAAAGAAAACGAAATTTTCTTTTAGGATTTAACTTAAATATTACATTTCATCAAAACTTTTTAAAGGCTTTCTTTTAAAGCGTGGAAAATATAGCTTTCGGTCATACCATAGATGGTTGGGTTGTCAATGATCTCCACAATAGCGCGATAAATATCACAAAATATTAACTGAGCACCCACTAATTCCATATTGAGGCGGACAATGCGCTGTTCTAGAAACGAATTATACTTTAAAACAAAGTTGTTAATGTCATATGCACAAACAACCTCATATCCTATGTGTCTGCCTCCATTAGTACTACTTGCTGAATCATTCATCGACTGCAAAAACCTGGGTGTGCATCCTAAAGGTAGTATCCCCATACATACAAACTTTCTCACATTTGAACCATAAAGATACTCAATAGCGTTAGTCATCTGATCCACTAATACATGGGACAACTTTTCTGCATCCGATCTTGGACCATTGTTAGAGTTGCTACGAAAGAGGTCAATGTAGTCATCTTTCCCAAACGATAGGTAGAAGAGGGTAGAGGATTGTAGAAAATCATTAGCGGTTTCTTCACCAAGTTCTAGTTGTAAAAGCTGAAAAATCTCAAATGCTTGGCGAAGCTGCTGGTTTAGAGACTGGAGGACCGGGTTGGTTGGGTTGCTCATGATGGTGGATCCGGTTGAACCAAGGTTGACACCACGTTTAAGAATCTCTGCAGATCCATTTTGACTATAAAATGGTATGGGATATGGCAATCCCATCTTTTTTGCTACATAAACAACAAACATATGAACTTGTATTAGCCAAAAAATAGATCAACATGAATCAAAAGAATGTAAATTGTGATTTTCTACCCAATCCAATACATAAAGGAATATGACGACGATAGAAAAAACCTTTTTTTACAAATAAACCAAGATGTTTAACACTTATGTCATGAACGTACCTATTATCGAATCCATAATAATGTATTAAGGAACTAGAAAATCTTTTCTCATTTTGAAGATCCAGAAATCCATGAAAAACATCACAAAAATAGAAATAAAACGAAGAAAATGAGACCAAAATACCTAGAAGGTGTGGAAGAATGTTGAAAGGAGGACTATCACAGGGGTGCAAAGATAGATTATTTAGGAGAAATGGAAAAAAGAGAGTATTTTCTCCGCAATCGACAGTTGAATCCCCCAACACATACAAAGCCTTCATCTTACTCACTGTTGTTGAATTGCTACACACCAGTTTTACGAATATCGCGGTAACAATAGGAAGAAGAAGAACTTTCATTCTAGTTTCTATCATTTCTAACTCGGTTCTCTCTTGTTTTTCTTCCTACTTATTACTCTAGTGAATGCATCTCTGGCTTTTCTAAAAGTAAATAAACAAGTTACATTTAGTTAGAAAAAATGGTTTATGCAATTCAAAAGATTATCTACAAGATACATATAGTTAGTTTACGATTAAGTTGCAGTCAAATGAAAATATACACAATGTATTTAGAGATTAGCTAGAAGGTCATTGGATTTTCGCCTATTTAGAAGTTAAAATACATGTTGATGTGCATGTTTAAAGCATCATAAGTAGGTTCATCATGAATGTTATGTTGAGATCCATATATACAACCCATTTAGGGATAATGAATGGAAATTGATTTTTGATTTCATTATAGGGGATTGATTGTTTTTAACTTAATCCGAAAACAAAACTTAACCCGGAAAGTCATATGAGTGTTGCTTTCCTCATTAAGTCATTGATTTGAAAAAAACAATCTTTAAGAAAAATAATTATACTATTTTGAATGCAACCGTTTTTAATACTTTGATAATTTATAGAGTTAATTACATAATTGGTCACTGAGCTTGTTCCAAATTAACGGGTTCAGTCCTTGGTTCTCAAATTCTTCCGGTCCAGTCCCTAATGTACATGTTTGGTTACACGCTTGGTCCCTGTGTCTAACAACTGTTAATTTTTAACGTTAAATATGACATGTGTCAGACAAGTGATTGGTAAATAAGTCATTTCGTGTATCTTTTTCCCCTATATATACATCCATCTGTCTTGGTGAACATGTGCATTAGGGGTTGGACCCGAAGGATTTACGACCCAGGGACTAAATCCGTTAATTTGAAACAAGCTCAGGGACCAATTATGTAATTAACTCTAATTTATAATATCAAGAAACTATATACAATTTTTTTAAATGACATAAAACCTTATGATTGTAATTTAGAAATAATTAAGGTAACCAAATTAAGGCTTAAGAATCTAGGTTATGTGAGCAAGTGAAGAAAGGAATGACAGAATGAGTGATACAAAGAACCACCTTCACGTTCTACGTATTTGAATACTCATTATATACTTTCTTGACATATGGAGCTCCAAAGAACGAATCTACATTGTTTTTTCGTGAAAAAAAAACGTAAGTTAACGTTATGAAAATAATGAGGGTGAGCAATTTTAAATGGCCGATCTTTGTGTTATTGATTGTTGTTATTCAAGCTGTGTTTTCAAAAGATTTACTAGTGGCATCACGGGTCACTCTCCCTCTTCATCCTAAAGAGAAGGTAAATGTCATACTTGAATATCGAAATTTTGTGCACTCTTGTTGTCAACCATAACCAATCGACTTATTTTTGTTTTTTTGTTGTAGAGGAATTGCACGTATGCAATAACAATAGAAACGACATGTACAAAGGGTGCAGACACTTCCAACCACGTGAGCATAAGGTTTGGGGACTCGAATTCAAATGACATCTTGGTGCATGGCCTCAACACGAAACATGTAAAAAGACTTGATCCACTCGAGCCACAAGTTCTTAATGATGTACCAATAAAACCATTTCAAGCTTGCACAATAGACCAATTTGAACACACGAGCCAGTGTGTGGATTTACCTGTTTGTTACTTATACCTAAAATTATATGGAAACGACGATTGGCGTCCTGGTTTTGCACAGATCCGTGTTTTTGAAGGCCCACGTCTTAGTTCAGAATACTTCTATTTTCGCCGATATCTACCAAGAAACGTGTGGCATGGTATTGATATTTGTGACACTAAAGTTACACCTTTTGGGTTAAAATACAAAAGGAAGGTTTATAGCTAGTAATTTTAGAACCTCTCATGTTGTAATATGATCAATAGATTTATCCAACTTTACGTTTCATATTTAAAGTAATTTATAAGTTTCGATACATAGATAGAGTCGTTTTGGAACTTTCGATTCTCAATCATTTCAAATGTTTGTAAAAATAAGAAAATGGACATCATGTAAACTAGTTTATTTAAAAAGTTTTTATAACAGCCTAAATGCAAATGTGAACAAGATAAAGCAACCCAAACTGTCCTTAACCATCAATGGAAGGTTAAGAATCTTGAACTTTTTGATTTCGATATCTTTATTGAGATACATTTTAATAAAAGTTAAGTATCGGTTTATTAGGATATCGGTTGAGCTCATAACATCTAAATAGGTTAATGTACTTTCAAAATTTGACTTTTAGACTCAGATGTATCTGGATATCGATCGAGCTTATAACACCTTATCGAAATGGTTATCGACATAGGGACATTTACTTTATCGACATGGTTACCGACATTGCGACTCTATTGTTCTGAAAAAACCATTTCAAGCTGTCTAACATATAAGTTTTTGTTTTAACTACTTATGAGCTCAATTTATTAAAATAAATTCTAATGAACACTTGGCAAAAAAGGAGTATATAATGTTCACTTTATAGTACTCTGTGGACGGTTTAGTACATAATTAAATTATATTGAATATTTAATTTTCATTTTCCTAAAATTAGACAAATTTCAATTTTAAACCGATCTTTTTAGTAATTATCATAAGTAACATTAACATTATTTAAAGAAATGAAATAATGTTTTTAGTTAACTAATTTTTTTAATCACATCACCTAACAATATATTTTGTTAGTATATATATCCATTTCGACTCGAAACCGTTTTAAGTGACACTCAACCCTTCAACTTGCTTATTATACTTATTCTATTTTAATTTGAAACCGTTTTGAGTGCCGCTCAAACCCTCCAAACCGCTCATTATGCTTTCTCTACAAAAACAAGTTTCATAAAAATATTTGTCAAAAAACAATGCAATGTTTAGTTTATTTATGTCGAAGTTAGAGTACATGTACTTTGAAAAGAAAAAAAGAAAATCAAAAAAGCAAAAGACATTCTTGTTGGATGCAAAGAATCACAATTAAAGTGGTTTGTTATGTTCATTTAATTCTGACTTAATTTAAGAAAATGTCATCTTGTCTTCTGATTCATTCATAATCATTCAAACTTAACTGAATTACTTTTTTTTTTGAAACGGCAACTCCTGCGAGCCAGTAATGGAGTATCATCGTGCCACCATTACCAACCACCCCTCAATGCCCACCAAAGAGGAAACCCTCTGGAGAGGCTCGAACTCGAGACCTCTCCTTCACCAGGAAAACCCCTTACCAACCAGTTGAATTACTTCTACCTACTATATCACAAATTAATAGTTTTTTTAGGTTAATATTTTGTGTATCATACTGATAATTTTTCTCTAAAAACCCGATCTATTATATGATTTATAAAAAAATTAAAATTAAATACAAATAATAGAAGTTTTAAAGGTTGTACTTACAATATTAAAAACGCGCAAAGTTTATTTCCAGTTTCATTTATTTAAACTTTTTATCTCTAGAATAAAAATGTTATTTAGTGGCGACTTAAATTTGATCACTAATATTTTTAGTAACCAAATATTTGGTAACTAACTTCATTAATGACCAATATTTGGTCACTAATGATGTTAGTGACCAATTTTGAATGGTCACTTTTCGTTACTATATGTCTGTCACTAATTTTATTAAATAAGATAATTTTGTAGTCACTAACTCTATTTAGTGACCAAATTTAATGACCTTTTTCTAATAGTGACTAAATAAGGTTATTAGTGACCAAAAATATTTGTTAGCACCTATTTTTTTCGTAATATTTTTATAAATGCTCAAAAGGAAGATGGGAATAATTTTTGCTTACGTTCACTGATAACTACGATAATTAATTGAATCACAAATAGTAGTAATTTTGTATAATTTGTATAATTTTATTTTTTGTTATTCTAGTTAGATACTTTACTTATGTATGCAATTTTTTTGAATTTTATGTAAAACATTAAATTAACATCAATTTTGTTGTAACAAAATCTATAACATCTTAATTTAAGAAAAGATACACTGTTGTTTCTCTTTTGAAACAATGTTAGTACAACACTGCGTTACAGAATTAATGTTCAGTTAATTAGACAATGTTTTAAATGGTGGAAAGCAACTCTACTAAAATTAGAACACGAGTACACATTAGTATATTAGGCCTGCCTCATCTTAAATGTTTATTTATGTTCTTTAACTTTCCACAATATAACATTACAATTAAAAAAGAAAATAGTGATTTTTAAAGAGTTATGTTATATTAACTTACTGTCACTACAAAAAGCATCATATTGTTCCTTCATGATTTTAAAAAGTTTGTACTTTTGTTGATTTGTTCCTATTTTTAACTTTATACAAAATGATTATATTTATAAGTGTAAAAAAATATGTAAAATGTCTTAGATTTATACACTTTTAGTTGTTTAAAAGAATGTACACAATTAAAAGTGTACAAAAATATACAACTTCTTCATATTTAAAAGTGGAGAGTAAAAAATTGTAACGCCTAAATACTTCACACCCAATGACTGTGGAGTAGGGGTGTCGTTTTTACCTAAGCGTTAATAACCTACCTGACCCGAATTGAATTTGGGTAAAATATGTTGGGTTAAACGGGTTAAATGGGTCAAACCCAATTAACCCGAAGCTTCTGTGTGTTGGTATTTGAATAATTTTAACAAATATGTGTCCGTAAATGTGTGAGCTTTTGGGAGCGCACGCGTCGATTGAGATATCGTTTATTTGTCTTTAAGTTATTAATTACTAGTTAAGTGTTAAAAGTTAATAATTAAATAACTATATGGATTGTTTTTGTAAGTTAATGGTTAATTTGGTGATTAAGTTTTGCCTATCTTAATTAAACTTTATAGATTAGGTTTAGGGATCCTAACATTAATCTAGAAAATCAATCTCTCTCATTCTCCTTATTTGGTTCGACCGAACACACCTACGTAGGGGGTTTTCGGTTTTGTTGATTCAAGCAAAGGAAGAGAAAGTCAAGCCAGTTGACTAGATCGAGGCAAGTGCTAGCTCACAAGCATATCGATAAAGACAGTGTCGTGTACGCAACTAAAGATAGATCTTACACTTAAATCTACAATGTTGATACAAATAATTCAAGAACTAAAGGTATAACTTTATTCCAGAGTGGCTCTTCAAAGGCTACCTACAAGGACTAATCTAAACTATTGTGATTTGTGATGACGGTCAAGAAACAAAGATAAATTTTTTTACAAAATGTCACGTGACGATAGAATTGTGCAAATTCGTATCTTTATGTCGATGCTCTATTGATAATCTTCACTTTGACACTATTGATCAAATGCTCGATGCTTCAAACAAAACCAACCTCTCAAAAGATCTTCGAAAAATATTTGATGTGGTGTTGCAAACAACTATTTGGCGATATAGAAATAAGTTAATTTTTAGCTCCAAGAAACCGACATGTGGTTTTCTTGGAGATGATAGTAGATTTTCTTTTTTTTTAATCTCATGCATATAGAAAAAAACGAAACTTAATTGGGTTGATTGGCTCTCTAGTCCAAAACTATCCCAATTAATCTCTTTGTAATATTTGTTATTCTTCTAGCTACTTGGTAGTTTATTAATTCAATTTTAACGTTCAAAAAGGAAAAAAAAAATGTAACAAAAGATTTGAAAGTCTCCCGTTTAAGATTTGAGTGGTCAACAAAATGTCATTTAGGTGTTTGAAGTTGTTGGAATAATCCCCACCATTTAAAACCGCACACCAAAGATAACGAGTTCCTCCACACTTTGGGAAAATATGATTTACTAGTTTCTTGCTCAACCTCGCACAAAGGACACCTCGTTGAAGGGATATCCATTCCTATAAGATCAAGGTTTACGTGGGTTGGGAGATGTTCGTTGATTATACACCAAGAACTAATGTTTACATTAATTGGAATCCAAGAGTTCCATTTAACCTTTTTAAATGTGATGTTTAGATTAATCTGATAATTGAGAATCCGACCATCTTTTACAATAAACGTATCTGACCCATTAAAAATGCACTTCTATGACGCCAAACCTCCACACAAACTTGTTAGATAAGTGAGTTGTTCAGCTTCAATTCCTGACCTAATGGGTCACCTCCATGTCCAAAGTAAAGGAAGACCCCATTTATAACCTCAACCTTTAATCACTTTCTTAAGATATTAGGCCTTGATATATGATCCGAATTAAGTTGGAATACTTTTTTACAAATAAATAAACAAATAATAAATAAAAACAAAAAAATAAAAATAAAAAATGTTTGCACGGCTGCATAGATCCCATCCACTTTACTTTTATATTCCATGAATTTTATTTTATTCAAAAAAGTACATGCAAAATGAGGATGACGATTACATAATCAAATCATTTTCACTCTATAAATACCCTTACCCACCAAGACCCTTCACAATTAAACCCCGTAAATTACCAAAGAGACATCGATGACTACAACCGAAGCGGTCGTCTCACGGTCATCAAACAGTGGTGGTGGTGGCGGGAGCAGATGGTGTCCAACACCCGAGCAGGTGATGTTGCTAGAAGGAATGTATAGAGGAGGTTTAAAAACACCAACGGCAACACAAATACAACAAATTACCGCAAGACTCGCTCTTTACGGAAAAATTCAAGGCAAAAATGTATTTTATTGGTTTCAAAATCATAAAGCTCGAGATCGACAAAAGCTTCGCAAGAAACTTATGGCAATGTATCAACAACAATGTTTCTACCCTTCTTACAACTCATCTTATCATCATTCCTTTCCTCTTCTGGTAAATTAACTTCTCACTTCTCTTGGTTTGATCGGTTAAAACTTGTTTAAAATTGTAAGTTCTAATTTAAGACTTGATAATGTCGTTTAACTCGGGTGTTCTTAGCGAATCTGAAGAGGCATATAAAATGTATTTTCTTGGTCATAATTTGAAATGTTCACATATAAAAGTCCTAAACCTAATTAGGGTTTTGGATGTATTTGAATAAGTAAAAAAAAAACAAAAGTTGTTACTCATCCGAATAGTCAATTGGTTTTGAGTATATTTGATATTTTGTTAAGCAATGTTATATCTTTCTAAAATACTTATTAGTAACACATCATGATTTACTTGCAAATAACTTCATATCTAATAAAGTATGGAGCATATTTTATACAATAGATGAATTAGTAAGGAGCAAGAAAATATGTAAAAAGTCCCCATGAATTAGCCAGGATGATGTACAGCATTTATGTTCAAAATATAAGGACCACAAGTTTTATATGACTACGATAATTAAATTTTGAGATTTGTGGGTCGCATACTGCCAAAATGGATGTCACTGTGGCCCCGAATCACTAATATTGTCGTTCAAAAAAAAAAAAATTAGAAATCATTTCAATGGTTTAATTTTACCCTTTTGGAATTGGGAGAATTAAAGTCGGTTTATAACAACATATCACAATCATAAATCAAAATCCAAGAATTTGAACGACAAATTCAACAAGGGGTTAGCTTAAGTCATTGTGGAATGACCCTTATTGCTAGCAACACACATGTCGGTAAGTTATGTCAATTGTCATGTGATATGATATATATGCCCATATCATATTTGATGAATCGCGCACAATGTTTCGGTCTTACACCCACAACCGCACATAAGAAATCATTCCTCTAAGTTATAGCTCTATATAAATGTGCAATTATCTAACCTTATATGGTATACATACAGGGTGGTGCTATAATTGAAGGCAAGGCAAGCTGCAAAAACATGATCAATGAATGGAATATAGATCAAACTTGCAACAAGGTGATGAGTGATTATTTCCCACTCATGACGACGACGATGATGATGTCGGAGAATGTAAGTCCATATAGCACAAGAGTAACACCCAAAACCCTACAACTCTTCCCAACAACAACAACAACAACAACTAGTCTCAAAGATGATCTACTCTAAACCCTAGTCAACCTAAGTGAAATTGACAAGACCAGAACCTTTGACATTAGGGTTAGGTTATCAAGAACATGATTTAAATTAACTAGGGCACCAATGGAATTAATTCTCAATTGTAGTAGTGTAAGGTCGTTGTTGAAATGACTTGTAAATCGTGCAATAAAGATTGTACCGTTACATTTGGAGTGTTGTGACTTGTGGGTTTCTGTTATGTCAATAGACGTTTGCATGCCAGTAGTATAGTACTATATAAAGAAACATGAAAGATCTGAATTGCTATAGAAGCTAGCATTTAGTGATGGAATTGAAATGTCTATTTCATAAACTTGGCATATGCACTGGGATTGCCGAAATTTCTGTGTTTGGGTAATTTAAATTTTGTTTTATGTTCCCTTTGTCATTTCTTTTAATAGTTTAAGGTATAACAAATAATATTGTATGTTTCTATTTTTATTTTTTTTTAGGTTTTGATGATATGGTTATAGCATCTCTTAATTTAAAAAATAAAAAAGATGTGTAATGTATAAACTCTAAATACGTGTCTGAACCCATAAACCATTAACTATGAACTTTATAAACAGGGTTGGAGCTACATTGTACCGAGCGGGTTCATCCGAACCCGCTGTATTGGAAAAAATTTAGAATTTTAATGAATTTTGAGCCTTATTTAGTATATAAATCCGCTGATTTTGCACACAAACATAACTAAATTTTAATTATGAACTCACTCAAAAATTTTGCTAGCTCCGTCCCTGTTTATAAGTGTAGTCAAACACTATCAAGATGAGAAAGTGGTAATGTGTCATAATTTTCTTACAAAAGGTCTTAACGTCAAACTTTCATAGATAACATCATGGAGGTGGCTGAGAAAAAGCTTTGGAATTAGGCCGTGTTCAATCCATAAAAAAAAAAACTAGTCATCCCTCTTAACCTGTATATAGAAAAATATTTCCCATTTACTCATTTATCTTAGGACTACGGTTTTGAAAACTTTAAAAAAAAAAACTATTCTTAGTTATCTTCATTTTAACACTTTTGATTATACTACTTCATGAAAAATGATGTCAAATCATTTTCAATATGCAATGTATAGTACAAACCAAACAAGGCACAACCTAAATGTAACCAAAGTACATGTGTCCTGATATATTAACAAAAGATTATGTATTTAACAATCATGATATCTACAAGCGAGTGGCGGAAACAAAGGGAGATCGAAGGGTATTCAGCCCCCTAACAAGCCTAATTTATATAGATTTTATTTAGTTTCATCCCAACTCTAAGGCAAAAAAAATACACAACTATTCCCCTTACTTAACACGGGTTTATATGTTGTTTCGATAATACATAACGAGCTCCCTCTAATATAAAATTCTGGCTTCATGCATCTATTACGAGCTAAGTGTGTTTAACTTCTTTTTTTTCCATCAAATGATGAGCTAACTACAAAAAAAAAGTGTTTGAAACAAATTTGAATTAAGAAGGTACATCAAAACCAAGCCAAAACTAAAAGTTATCAAACAATAAAAACAAACTTTTGATATTTTAAGAAACATATAACTTTTAAGAAGTTAAATTAAATTAGTGACACCACATATAGCAAATAGACAAACAGTACCTGTGGATGCTGGCAAGGTTTCAGATGGTCGATCAGTACTTTATGATTTACATAGACATGTCTTGCAGGCAAAATTTACTTGTGTTTTAAGTTTTGTCAGCAAGAAAAAGTAAAGTCAAATTGCAATGCATGCAAGATTCAAATAACTCACCTACAACGTGTAAAAACTTTTATTACTATTGTTATAATAGTTTAAGAGTGAAAACTGATATAACATTATAAATGTTTGCCAAAAGTTACCAATCCATAAAATAATTTTTTATCAGTTATTTACATCTACTCCATTTGTTGAACAATATAATTTGTAAAACATGATAAGAGGACTTTGCGAGTGATGGGTTATGCCACATAGGATAAGAGAACTTTCTCAACGACGGGTTATGCATACATGGTTGTCACCTATAAATGGTGTTTTCCAATGACGGATTATATAATTTTGAACGTATAACATGCACATGTATGGTAGTAACTATAAAAAGGGTTTTTCCGAATGACGGGTTATGAGTTTAATAAGCATATATCATATTCATAGATTAAAAAAAAAAACTCATATTTAATTTCTTTTATAAATATATATTTTTTTATATAGAAATTCGTAATAATTTTTAATAAGTTATTATCATTACTAAAACTATCATATTATTACAGTAGAAACTCGATAAATTAAAACTCGATTAATTAATAAACTCTCTAAAATAATACTTTTTTCCGGTCCCGACTTGGGGAAAGGGTCCCAAATTAATAATTCTCTAAAATTATAAGATATTAGACTTTTTATAATCTATGTAAACCCCATATAAAATATAAATTAATAATTTGCTATAAATTTAATATTACATTAATAATTTATAAAGATTTATTAAAAAACGACTCACCTCTCTTTTGTTTTTTTGTTGAAATCAACTTCACATTGAATATGGTATTTAATTCTTCTTATCGTTGTAAGAACTTCTGGTTTTGTTTTCTCATAGCTCAACAGGAATTTATTCAAAGTAATTGTCGCTTTCATAGCCTCTTTCCGCAAAGGTTGTTATGTTATTATAAATGGATTTCCACTACTTATCTTTTCTCATATCAACCAATACTATTACATTACATATATTGGTATGAGTAATCAGTTTTGGTATCAAGTTCGGGTAATCGGGGTGGGGATCATACAATACTATCCCCGAACCCGACCCGTTAAAAAAAATAAGTTTTAATACCATACCCGCAACCGTCCCCACGAACCCGCTTAATTACTTAGGATTTCGGTTTTTCCCGTCGATTTTGAGATTTTTTGCCATCCCTAATGACACCTCTCCTAAAATTATGTGTTCGGGAACGCATGCATCGACATTTAGACACGACTATACGTTTATTATTTTCTAATTGTTAATTAAATGAGTTAATTGTAATAATTAATAAATTAGAGGATGTATTATGTAATTATGGAGGTTTCCTAATTATAATTGAACTTGTGTTTCAAGTAATTATCACATATATAATAAACCTTTGGTTTATTGTTTTGGAGTTAGAAATCGATCTCTTCCTCTCCCCTTTGGTCCGATCGGTTGAAACCCTAAAGGGGAATTCGGTTTCCAAGCAAAGGAAAAGATTACCAATTGGTTGATTGAATCTAAACTTGTACTAGCATACAAGTCTGTTGTTAAAGAAGGTGTCGCGTACGTAACCGTGGAACAGATCTTATACTTAGATGCATAGTTAGGAGTGTTATTCGGGTCAACCCGACCCTAATAAGCAACTTTCGGGTCGGGTTCATTCGGGTTTAACTAAAAATTTCTAACCCTAACCCGACCCTAATAAGGGTTCGGGTTTTAGGGTTCGGGTCGTTTTCCGGTCGGGTCCAAGAGAGTCGGGTTATATCGGGTCCGGGTACACAACAATTATAAAAGTTCAAAAAAAAACTACAGCCAACATATTGAGTATAGAAATGAAAAAAACAAATATATTGAAAAAATTCAAGATGAATAGAACCCAACAAAGCATATGATATATATATAGGCTAGAAGTATGAAAGAGTTTTATACCCGAAGCGATGTGGACAACTAAAGTATGAAAATTTTCCCTACTTTAGTTGTTCCACATCGCTTCAGGAATGAAACTCTTTCATACATCTAGCGGATATATATCATATGCCTTTGGTTTTCCCTACTTTATTTGTCCCACATCGCTTCATGTATGAAACTCATTCATACTTCTAGCCTATATATATTATAGGCTTTTGGTCCAAAATATAGTTGTAATTTTTTGGTCAAACCCGAAACCCGACAAACTGAAACTATTCTACCCGAAACCCGACCCTATATATGAATCGGGTGTTTCGGGTCAACCCGATAGACCCGAAATACATATATAACCCGATAAAACCTGACCCTAAAGTGGTAAATAGAGTTCGGGTCCGGTCGGGTCGGATATTTTAACACCCCTACATATAGCTTAGTTGCTATTAATTCAAGACGTAAAGGTATTATATAATCCGATTTAATTATTCCTATTTGATCCTATTTTTTGTTGCCATGTATTATTTAAAACTATGACTCGAGTTGTATACAAATAATAGATGTATTATTTGCACCAATCAATAGCGGACCCACGGACTTGATGAAAGCTTTTTTCTTCATATAAATGATGGGATTGAGAAATTGTGCAAAATGCGTTGAAAGTTTATATGTTACATCTTTATCATTTAAATCTCTTAAACCATTCAAAGTGCATTAACTACACTCAAACTCCAAACCGAAAAACTTTTGGTTTGTGAGATTTTTAATAGCTATGCTGCTCCTTCGATCTTTAAATCAGATTGCCATTCACTTCAAGGGAATGTGTATTTAGATTACATATTAGTGTGATATGGTGTCGCAATACATACTTGTAATTTTTTTTATACCCATTAATGAATTAATTTTTGAAAAGCTAAATATTATATTCTTAAAAATGTATCTTTCATGTCATTAATGTTAAGTTAGTCTATTCGAGGACTAACTCAATTAATTAAGGGGTTGGATGATAGTATTTAGGGATGAGAACGGGACGAGAATGGTACGAGTTTAGGTAATCTGAGTCCTGATTTCATTCATAAAACCGACTCCTATATCCGGTCCCAAAGTCGTCGGGTCCCCGTTTTACAAAAACCCGTCGGGTTCACGTTTCCCCAAGGGTATCGGGTATCCATGTTTATTTTTAAAAAAGAAATAAAATTCATATAAAAGCTAAAAAGGGGTTTAGAAAAGAAAAAAAACACTAAATGCAAAATTATGTTTGTAAATAAGAACTTATAAATGTGAACCATCAATAAAACGTAATAAAAATTAAGTTAGGAAATGAAAGTCTTATATCTTCATTAAAAGGGTATAGATGTTTTGTCAACCGTAGTAATTAGAAATTGATAGATAATTGCTTAATTTTTCAAAATATAAATATTAGTATTATTAAATAAATAGAATATTATTAATTACTTTGAATATAAATAGAAATATAAATAATAAAATAAATAAATATGTGTATAATAATATTACATTACATGTTTGGTATAAGTAATCGGTTTTGGTATCAAGTTTATCGGGGTAAGGATCATACAATACCATCCCAAACCCGACCCGATTAAAAAAAATAAGTTTTAATACCATATCCGCCCTGTCCCCGCGAACCCTCTCAATTACTTCGATTTTCGGTTTTTCACGTCGATATTGGAATTTTTTGCTATCCCTAATGACACCTCCCCTATAATGAGTTCACTCCTCCTATTTTTTTTCATCTTTTTGTTAAATTGTATATTTGCTTATTATATATAATCATATATATATATTTTATTTTTATTATTATATATATTATTTATTTTTATTTTATACATTTTTTGACGAAATTTTTTTTATTTTATATTTGTTAAAAAATAAGTAACTAAAATATTTTATTTTATAAAAAGAAAATAAATTAAAATAATGGGACACACCTATAAATTTATTAATAAAAGGAATGTTGGACAAGAATAAATATTAAAATATAATTTGGAGAGGATAGATCTATAAAAATATAAAAGTAAAAATATGAAGTGGCATTTAATTAATCGATACTCTCGAGCTCGACTCGATTATCAATATTTATATATAATATATAGTAAATGTATCATTAATAAACTCGATACTCAATACTCAATACTCTATGTTGCGACTTAACTCAATGTAACGTTAACTCGACTCACTTAGACAATATGGGTATTACATATGTATATATACATACAAAGGATAAAAATGTAAAGTAACACAAACGCGACAAGTCTTACAAGCTTTATGAGCTCGACTTGAGGCGATTCAAGTTTGGGTGTGTTTGACGTAAGTAGTTGGAGCTTATGATTAAGCTTAGGCTAGAGCTGAGGCTTGAGCTTATGGTCGGGGCTGGAGCTTATATATAAAAATGAAAAACATGTTTGGTAAAGTAGTTGGAGCTTGAGCTTATTATTGTTAAAAGACATAAAAGGGTATATAGAAATATGTAATTTAATTTTGGGTATTTATGTAATTTTATTTAGGGTGTGTTTGACGTAAGTGGCCTGAGCTGGAGCTTGGGCTGAGGTTGGAGATGGAGCTTTTTATATAGAAAAACACAAATCCACCATTATACCTTACATTATGATAATTAAAACACAGGGCAACCAAAGAGTCAGACGTTTCAAATGTCTTATTAACTTAGGGTAACTGAACAGTTTAAATATCATTATACCTCACATTATGGTAATTGAAACACAGAACAACCAAAGAGTCAGGAGTTTCGTGTTATTAACTTAGGGTAACTGAACAGTCTAAATATCATTATATCTCACATTATGGTAATTAAAACACAGGGCAACCAAAGAGTCAAACGTTTCAAATGTGTTATTAACTTAGGGTAACTGAACAGTTTAAATATCATTATAGCTCACATTATGGTAATTAAAACACAGGGCAACCAAACAAATTAGAAATTACCTCATCATCAGCCATAACCATCTCCAACCCAAGTAAGACATCACCGAGTTTCGTATTTACTGCCTCCCACATTCTACAAACCCTTACATGAACAACCCAATCTTCTCTAGTTGGGTCAAGGGCGCCAATCTTGGAGTGAGACATGTTTTTCGAAAGAGACATAATTGTACGTGGTTATGGGGTTTGTTGATGCAAAAGAACTTATATAGAAAAACACAAATCCACCATTATACCTTACATTATGATAATTAAAACACAGGGCAACCATAGAGTCAGACGTTTCAAATGTGTTATTAACTTAGGGTAACTGAACAGTTTAAATATCATTATACCTCACATTATGGTAATTAAAACACAGGGCAACCAAAGAGTCAGGAGTTTCGTGTTATTAACTTAGGGCAACTGAATAGTCTAAATATCATTAATACCTCACATTATGGTAATTAAAACACAGGGCAACCAAAGAGTCAGAAGTTTCAAATGTGTTATTAACTTAGGATAACTGAACAGTTTAAGTATCATTATACCTCTCATTATGGTAATTAAAACACATGGCAACTAAAGAGTCAGGAGTTTCGTGTTATTAACTTAGGGCAACTGAATAGTCTAAATATCATTAATACCTCACATTATGGTAATTAAAACACAGGGCAACCAAAGAGTCAGAAGTTTCAAATGTGTTATTAACTTAGGGTAACTGAACAGTTTAAGTATCATTATACCTCTCATTATGGTAATTAAAACACATGGCAACTAAAGAGTCAGGAGTTTCAAATGCATACCATTCCACTATTTGGAATATCTCGCACGTAATTAAAACGACAACTCTAGATTATAGTAAATATAGATATAGATATAGATTTTGGGTATTTATGTAATTTTATTTATGGTGTGTTTGACGTAAGTGACCTGAGCTGGAGCTTGGGCTGAGGTTGGAGATGGAGCTTTAGCTTATCGACGGAGCTGAAGTTTATATATAAATTGAGAAATTTGTTTGGTAAAGTAGATTGAGTTTAAGATTAAATATGTAAAAAGGCTTAAAAGGGTATGAAAGAAACTAGATCTCAATAAATATTAAAGTATTAAGGTAATTACACTTATCAAAAGCCGAAGCCCTTTAAAAAGCTTCTTATATATACTTTAGATTTTAGGGGTTTATTGAGGCTTATTTTTTCAATAAGCCTTTCAAAAAATTGTACCAAACAAAACTTACGGATAAAACCATAAACTCAAGCCCTCAAAAGCCCCTATAATCTCCTAACCAAACATACCTTAACCATAAACTCAAGCCGTTTTCATAAACTATTTCAAGTAACTTATGATTTTGATAGTTATCGGGGCTTATATTTGTAATAAGTCTTTACAACATCTACTACCAAACAATATTTATGAATAACCCTCATAAACTTCCAACCAAACATATGGTTTATTATAATTTACGAGTTGATCTCAAATAATCACACAAACTGCCAAGTCTCGTTAACCGAAGGACCATTTATATAGAATTAAATTAAAACCGGGCGAAAAACGTTAGTTAAGAAAAACTATAAGACTATATATGTAAATCATCAAATCCAGCAAATCCTTCTTTCCAGAACCCTAGCTTTGCTTGCTGCGTGCAACCAACTACTCCTAGCTGCTGCTGCGTGGATTTCAAGCTCTCTGGGTTTTTTCAGTTTCATCAATGGCGGATCGATTAACTCGTATCGCTATTCTAAAAGAAGACCGATGCAAACCCAAAAAGTGTCGCCAAGAATGCAAGAAATCATGCCCTGTTGTCAAAACTGGTAATTCAACTTGGGTTTTTTCTTAATTTGTTTATTATCCGATTATTGATTTGATAGATTGATTGGTTTAGTTTTCAAGATTTAGGGTTTTTTGTAATGGGTTTTCTTTAATTATCGAAAAGTTTGAAACTTTTTAACTTTTTTGATGGTTATGGATTTTTTTGGTTTGTGGGGTTTAGGTAAGCTGTGTATTGAGGTTACGTCTCAAGCGAAAACGGCGTATATTTCGGAGGAGCTTTGTATTGGGTGTGGTATATGTGTTAAGGTTTGTTTTCTGTCTGATGTTATTTTGTATTGCTCTCTGCTGTAACGCCTTCGATATAATGATCTAATTTGTTAATGTAGAAATGCCCGTTTGATGCGATTGAAATCATTAATTTACCGAAAGATTTGGATAAAGATACAACTCATCGTTATGGACCCAACACCTTCAAATTGCACAGGTTTGTTTTATTAGGACTAGTGTGTTTCGAGTTACCAGGTTTATTACTTACCAATGTGTCGTTTTGGGCGTATCGTTAACTGGTCAAATGGGTGAAATTGTATAAATTTTGAATTTTTGTTTAAAAGAAGGTAAATTGGCTCAAAAAGTCGCCTAAAGACTTCTTGCGAGTGTAAAACCTTTTAAATCCTTTTACGATATAACGTGGTTTAATGTGTATATATAATATGAAATTTAGCGACAAAGTGTTTCGGTTCAACCTCTTTTGTCTCATTTTAAAACCTACAAAATTTACTTGTTTGACTCAAATTCATGTTCATATGTTATCCAACTAGTCTGAAGCACTTTTTTTTGTGACCTCCAATGTTTACATTGAATCTTGACTTGAGAAACTTCGAATGGCAGGTTGCCTGTTCCAAGGCCTGGTCAAGTTCTTGGTTTGGTTGGAACAAATGGAATCGGAAAGTCTACTGCTCTTAAAGTTTTGGCCGGAAAGTTGAAACCTAATCTGGGGCGTTTTAATGTAAATGGTTTTTATCCTATCACTAAACCTTTTATTTTCCATGTTGCGAGTTTTTCTTCACTCTTTTTTCATTACTTCTTCAGAACCCTCCAGATTGGCAAGAAATTTTGACTTACTTTCGTGGATCCGAGTTGCAAAACTACTTTACTCGTATTCTTGAGGATAATCTGAAGGTACTCTTTACTTCTTGAAGATAATATAAACGATATGAATTTTTTTTATTTTAAGTTTTGTTTTTGTGTGTAAAAATAGGCTATCATTAAACCGCAATATGTTGACCATATTCCAAAAGCAGTTCAAGGGAATGTTGGGCAAGTGCTTGAACAAAAGGATGAGAGAGATGTGAAGGCACAACTTTGTGCTGATCTTGAGCTTAATCAAGTTATCGATCGTAATGTCGGAGATTTGTCTGGTGGAGAGCTTCAGAGGTTTGCGATTGCTGTTGTTGCTATACAGATGGCCGAGATTTATATGTTTGATGAGCCCTCAAGTTATCTTGATGTCAAACAAAGGCTCAAAGCTGCTCAAGTTATCCGATCGTTGCTTAGACCTAACAGGTTATTCTACTAATTATATTTAAATGGAAAAAGCACATTGAAAATATTATCTCCTACAACCGGTTTTATTACAGTTGATTTTCTTAACGTTCAAAGTCTCCTAATCACTTTCAAAATGCACATCAATAGCCCGATGTAAATACTAATTCATATTCACCTTTGACACTTGAATTTCAGCTTTGTGATTGTCGTTGAGCACGATTTGAGTGTTCTTGATTACTTATCCGACTTCATTTGCTGTCTTTATGGGAAGCCTGGTGCATATGGTGTTGTCACCCTACCCTTTTCTGTCAGAGAAGGAATTAATATCTTTTTAGAAGGGTATGTGCCCACTGAAAATCTTCGTTTCCGTGAAGAATCTCTTACATTCAAGGTAAGATTTCTATCTTTTCTAATTCTTTTGCACCATAAATGTAATTGCACCAGCAACATCATGATTTTGTTTGAATCGATATTTATTGTTATCTTTATGTTTTGTTTTATGGGAAAAAGGTTGCTGAGACACCACAGGAGACTGCAGAGGAAATCGAAACATATGCACGTTATAGATACCCCACTATGTCTAAAACACAGGGTGGTTTCAAACTTAAGGTGTGCGAGGGTGAATTCACAGATTCTCAGATTGTAGTTATGCTTGGTGAGAATGGAACAGGGAAGACAACGTTCATCCGTATGCTGGTGAGACATTATATCTCTACGTAAAAAATGATAATTGTTATTAGAGGTAGCAAAATGCGTGGCCGCGTGGGTTGTGTACCTTTAAGACGGGTCAAGTTAGGTTGACCTGAAACACTTTTTGTCTAAAATATTTTTTTTTTCTATAAATAATAATATGAAATATGAATACAAAACTTATCTAATTCTGTAAATAATAGTTTAATTCTTCTCAACTCATTTGACCTGTTTAAGCTATTTGTATAAGTTTACCTGTTTGACCCGAAACATAATTTCTTTTTTTATCCTTTCTTTGTTCGACCCGTTAGAGATTGTTACCTACTTACCTTGGCCACCATAAATTGCTATCATTGTTGCCTAAGTTTTAATACTCATCAAATCTGTAGGCTGGTTTACTGAAACCTGATACTGTGGAAGACTCTGATGTGGAGATACCCGAGTTTAATGTCTCCTACAAGCCCCAAAAGATCAGTCCCAAGTTCCCTCATTCAGTCAGACATTTGTTACACCAGAAGATTCGTGACTCATACATGCATCCTCAGTTTGTTTCGGATGTTATGAAGCCTCTTCAGATCGAGCAAGTTATGGATCAAGAAGTTGTGAATCTTTCTGGTGGTGAATTGCAACGTGTTGCGTTGTGTTTGTGCCTTGGCAAGGTAATTAATCCTCATATTTCTTTTTGTTTCGATTAATATATGGATATGCTACCGACGTATACGCAAGGTTACACTAAGAAACAACATTTCACACCACCCATTTATCATTTTAGGTTTCGTTTATGCCAATCCTGTCCAAAAGTTTGCTTGAATTTTTGTGAATTGACAGAAATGCCCAAACTTAAAAAAGCCCTAGATTTTACTTTTGAATTGTGTTTTTTAATAACATGTGACTCGTCGTCAAGGTTATTCATGTCTCTAATTTTTAAGGAAAATATTCTCATTGGCATTCAAGAAAAAAGTAAGGTCACTCAACCAACTACCATTTTGTTTCTTTATGCAAGATTCAACCAATATTTTTGACCTATAACTTGTTGATATCTCATCAAGGGTATTTGTCTTTTAAACTTTAAGGGCATTTTTGTCATAATTTTTTACTCGGACTGGCATAAACGAAACCAAGTTGAGGCTTGGCTGGTCTATGTTTTCATTTACGTTCTACGTTCTACAATAAGTAATTCCCTTGATCGGTTTGTTGTTATTCTAATTAAACGAAACCAATTTGAGGCTGTGTTGGTTAGCTGATAATTTGTATTATTTAACTTACTGTTTTGTGTTTTGATTTCAGCCTGCTGATATCTATTTGATTGATGAACCAAGTGCATACTTGGATTCTGAGCAGCGTATTGTTGCTTCTAAAGTTATAAAGAGATTCATTCTACATGCTAAGAAGACTGCTTTCGTGGTTGAACACGACTTTATAATGGCAACTTATTTAGCAGATCGGGTGATTGTTTATGAAGGGACACCGTCTGTTGATTGTGTTGCAAATGCTCCCCAGTCGTTATTGACTGGAATGAATCTCTTTTTGTCGGTAAGTTTTCTAAAATTGCTATCTACTAAATCCAACTCTTATTCTTTTTACTTGTATGTCAATTTTCTTTTGCTGTTGGGTTTCAGCACAATAAACCAAGTCGATACCCGATTTGTTAATTTCACATTTTAAATAACGTTCGATGTGTTGGTTTTATGTTTTGAATTGGAAAAAAAGTCAATATACGATTTGTAATTTACAAAAATCTATTATTAGAATGATATTTTTTTTGAATAAAGCCATTTAGCAGGTCGTTTGCCTAAATATGCACTTTGAGTACTTGTGATCCAATTAGCGGATTTCCTTAGCTTTTGTTTTTTATTTTTACCCTTTTGATCTGTTAAGAGATAAAATATATCTCCCAAATCAACCTGTTCCATAAGCAAATGGCTCGAATTTGCCACCCAACTAGTCTACTATGAGGAAAACAAGTTTACATCTCCCGTGTTACTTTCTGTTTGTTTACCTATCTATTTTCTGTTATTCATGTTATTATTTGTTAAAAAATCTTGAAACTGATGTGTGATATTGTGGTACAGCATTTGACCATTACGTTTAGGAGGGACCCAACTAATTTCCGACCAAGAATCAACAAGCTTAATTCAACAAAAGACAGGGAGCAGAAACTTGCTGGATCGTATTATTATCTGGATGACTAGTTTAGTAATTTGTTAATTGGATTTGCAAGCCAGCCTACATGACTACTGGCGGTGACATCTCCCTAGACAACACCGGTTAAAGCAGAATCCTCCGCACATACCAGCATTACGTGTTTTGCTATAGCATGGCTGGTATTTGTTATATTTAAAAGAGTTTTAGATAAGTTGCAGTTATGTGTTTACAAATGCTTTACTGAGGGTGCTTCCATTATCATTTGGAGGTGGAACCCCTTTTGTTTTCTAGTTGTAATTCCCGGCTCATGACTACTTTGTCAATTACTCATATACGAGCGCATGTTTTTGTTGACGATTTTGAACAAATGTTTGATGTGATGTTTCAACACTTTGTGGTGCTTTCTAAGCTATATTTTCTTGCTATGACTTCTCAGATCTTTGGGTTTATTTTTCATGCTAGAAAACCATAATCTGACCGACTAAGATCGAGACCAAGACCAGTTTCATTTTCTTAAGTTTAACCCCACAGTTAACAACTACTTGTGACAAAATGTTGATACTAGGTATTTTATTTTTCTTTAAAACTTCTGTCACTCGACACAAACATTAAATTTTTAATGAGCTAAGCCATTTGAGTTAGAAGGGTTTAGTTTTTCGTACAAACTTAAGTATCAAGCAGTATCGAGGTGAACTAGGGTTGGCAAAGGTTATTGTCGAACATCCTAAAACTGAAAACCGAGTTACGATTGGAATACGGTTACACAAGTTTCAGTTTTTGCGGACGAGTGTGACCCTTTGGTTCTTATAACGCTAGCCTGTAACAATACATAGGTTGATTATATCTCAACATAATATAACTTGTTGTCAAAGTTCACTTTTCACTAAAACTTCTAACATTTCCTGTGCATCAGACAAAACACGACGAAAGATTTTCAAAATATAATGTCACATGCCTCATAACCCAATCGAATGTGTTATTTTTTAGAAAACCATTTTTACCACATTAAATAAAACGACATTCCTAACCTACACGAATGCAACACACAACAAAAGAACAAACGTCATCCATAAAGCTTCTTGAGATACATTAAGAAAGAAAACATTTAAACGACAGTTAATTATATAACAAATCTTTATTTATCATTTACTTTTCCAAATAACTGATTCCCGGTTCAATCTTTGCAGTGGTCGAGTTTTACAAGCACTAAATCAAACATTAACGGTTCGATAGACTATCAACAAAGTTCTACAACGTTCAAGTTTCAATAATTCAACATGCACAACGAACAGATGCATTGAAGAGCTAGGAACAAACCCTTACAACGTGTAGGTATTCAACATAAACTGTCAAACATGCATAACAAAGAATGCGATAATGGACTAACAACAAAATCCTACAACGTCTAGGTCTCGAAAGTAACGTACCAAACATGAATATCAAGGAATGCAATAATGGACTATTACCAAATTTGTATAACGTCTAGGTCGTTAACACAACCTATCAAATATGAAATATTAACGAAAGCAATAGTCGACCAAGGTCCTACAACACCTAGGTAACCTATTAAATATGTACATCAACGAATGCATTAATGAACTATCATCAAAGGCGTATAACGTATAGGTTTCCTATGTAGCCTATCGAATATGCATAACAACGAAACTTATTGATAGACTATCAACAAAGTTCTACAACGTTCAAGTTTCTAATGTATCATATATGCACATCAATGAATGTATTAATGGACCAATAATGAAGTCCTATGGGTTATATAAGAAACCATACCGTATCAAGCAAAAAACGAGGAGCTAATTGACCTACAACAAAAGATCAGATACCGAATCCTCGCTACTTCGCCTATGCAATATATAATGCGGTACCGAATAAATGGTTGCCTAAGAGCAAGTGCCCGATACATGGTGTCCCCTCCCAAGACCTAGGATGGCACATGAATTTGTGACCAACTAATGATATCACTTGTCATCAAGCCTACGAGCACCCAACGATACTCACACACTCATTCTATCACTAATGTATAGATTAATGATAATTATCATCTTTTGTGACCAATTAACGGTGTCATGTCGTCGCTTATATCAGTCAAAATGGTTTAACATACAATGCTCTTTCATGACTAAACCCAAATTGTATAGGGTCTAGCATGCAATAACCGCTAATGATAATCCTACGTCGTCAATTAAAAGGTCTAATATGTATGCCTTAAGCATAGCATGTATGAATGATCAACTAATAATATGCAACTATTCAAATGTCGAACAAACAAAATGACATATATACGATGACAAACATATTCATCTAGAATCGGAAACCCAAATTATAACTTTAACCAACACATATATAAAATGTCAAACATATTCATCTAAAACCATCAAAACCACAATATAATATCAAACAACGAAATGAAATGTATAAATGTATAGGATAACAAACATATTCATCCCAAACCACCAACACCACAATATAATGGCATACACGAAAGGACATATATAGGATAACATGCATATTCACTAGTATCCGACACTATTTCTCTTATCTTTTTTTTTCTTCAACTTCCATGGATCGGATCTTTAATCGAAATTATCTTCAACAGAAGAAGTAATACTATGTTTCTTTTGACATATGTTCAATAATCACTCAAGCAAGTTAGTATCATCTGATTTTGGGACTAATATGATATTTCTTGATCCCAATGATATTAAAACATGTTATGCGAATGACTTCGAGTATGGGGCTCCTGACAAATGCGTTGCAATCGAACATATTGGTCGTAGTTTTATTCATAGCAGAACTCTGACACATCCCTCCTTATATTCAGACATGGACCTGATACCATATTTATTGCTATATGTTTAGGACGTTCTTTTCACTGCCTCATCTACATATTTACTACAACGGATTATCTCCTCGCAGAGTCACGAGTTTGACATGACAGACTTGGGACACTTGAGCTACTTCCTTGGTATTTTGGCTACTCGCACCTCACATGGTATGTTTCTTTCTCAGCAGAAGTATGCCCTTGATTTATACTTGAGCGCGCACCAATGCTGAACTGCAACCCTTGCAAGACTCTAGTAGATATTGATAAGAAAGTGGGATCCTCTGGGCCTCCTATTTCTAACCCTATCGTAGTACCGTGGGGGCATTATAATACCTTACTTTAACGCGACATGATTTGACATACCACGAGAGCTACATTTGCAGGCTCTTAAGCGTATCATGCGTCATGTTCGAGGCCGGGGGATCACGGTTTACAACTATATGCCTTCCCCACATCACAACTTACGTCACACTCAAACACAAATTGGGAAGGATGTCCTATTTCACAGGGCTACATCTGGTTATTGTGTTTTTTAGGGGGTCAAACCTTATATTTGTGTCCTTCACAACGAACACATTGTGTTTAGATGCAGTGTAGAATCCGAATATCGATGGGTCGCTGATGTAGTTGCGGAAACATCCTGGTTATATTATCTTCTCCGTGAGCCGCATAACCCACTATCATCGGCCGCCATTAACGTCATTGTTGTATACATGTCCTCAAAGCCGGTGCAACATCAACACACCAAACACATTGAGAACATACACTTTGTCCGCGACAAAGTTGTTGTTGGTCAGGTTCGGATCTTACATGTCATTTCTCGCTATCGGTACACCAATATTTTTATGAAGGGGCTGTTGTATTCTCTGTTTTCCTATTTTCGTACCGGCTTTTGAACGTCCCTCGACTTCTTCCCGCTCAAACTGTAGGGACATATTAGACGTCATAGTTCATTATTGTTTTAGCCTACTTGCTTGTATTGTCTTGGGTTTAGCCCATTTGATGTATTGTG
Source organism: Senecio squalidus (assembly GCA_910822075.1). Lineage (NCBI taxonomy): Eukaryota > Viridiplantae > Streptophyta > Magnoliopsida > Asterales > Asteraceae > Senecio > Senecio squalidus. Next base: position 893,550 of record CAJVGC010000001.1, on the reverse strand, counting down.
TATATATTTGTTTCTACTAAGTAATGTAATGGGATATCAGTTCATTTATAAACTCTATAGAATAATTTTTATCGAAAGACAAATATAGCAGTTCGATGCCACAATGACATCTAATTTGACAGTATGCAACCCACAAACTAACATATCCTCACAAGGAGGAATCTTACTTAACTCATAAGAGGAAAACCTTAGTCGAGGCTCAAACTCGAGACTTCTCATTCATCAAAAAAACCTCTTACAATTCAAGCAAGACCTAGATAGCCTCTATAGTATAATACTTGTTTTTTAACGAGGAAAAACACTTTCCTCGGAAACATTTACAAAAAATAATAGTTAGAAAAATAAATTAAAGACCGTCTTCCTAAAAAAAACCAGTCTTGACTTTATTTTAAAATAAAATCAAATAAATAAGTAGAGAGAGCGGATTGTTATAAACAACCTATTTTTATAACTTATGTTAACAAAGTAACATTTGCGTGAAAAGTATATGTAGACGCACGAAAGGAAAAATAGATTGGTTATAATACTAGTCTTTATAAACTTTTAGGAATAGACACCTTCTTTTCTAGAGACCAACTATCTTTATGACCATCCATATGTAGTAGTGATACGTTATTTGAAAATTTGTCATGTTTAACTTGACTTCTTTAGATATGTCGAAACAATTTTGTTTTGTGTTGTTCATTTCGAGGGCTATTTCATAGTGTTAATGCGATATTTTAGTTTTCGATTTAGTCTGGATGAACCGAAAGACATGGAAAGTAAGAAACTTAATTAACCTAGCTAGACATTAACTGGAGTTCCTAAAAAATCAAAAATGAAATAAAATTGGGAGAAACACTAGTGGTTCGAAACCTCAGTTTTTTCTATTATTTTACTTTTCCATGTAAGAAAATACGATTAACAAACTATAGTTTGGGGATTTAAGGAATGAGATTTGGTGGGAATGAATCAAGAAAATTGTTCATCCAATTATCATCATCCTCATCATCAAACCCTTCTTCTCCGCCTCCTTGACTCGTATATTGATGTTCTATTGCCTTCTCGATTTCATCGTTCCTAGCAAACCTTCCACGTATACGAGGTCTGCTATCTGCCAATGTTTTCCTGCATACATACTATGGAACAAAGAAGTTTCTTAGGCCTAGAAACTAGAAAAGTAGATAAATAAATCAAGAACAAAAGTAGTTTTATTTCATAATGGTTGTAATGAATATATAAGCATAGTTCACCTTGATTTTCTTGGTGAAATTGCGCTGAGTTTTTTTGCTTCTGTATCTCTCGATTCTTTCTTTTTTCTCATCAGGTGAGTAACGACAAGCTTTGTTCATGCTCTCGATGATACTATTGCTTTCACTCGATAACGGACTTTCTGACCGATGATAATGATTTTGCACCATATTTGGTCCCTAAAACGTATCCAATGAGAGTTGAGTATATTTACGTAATAAATCTCTCTATATAACTAAAAGTGTTTAGTAACACTATTTTGTTCTTTAAGACTAACTCCTGTTAGTAGTAATTTACTTATTATTAACGTTGCCGTCTATTAGACGGGTATAATCTAATTTATAAATACACATAAATATGTTGTTAATCATGAATGATTATTCCATAAACATAAACTTAAGATAAGAACATAAATACTGAAAACAGTAAATATAAAATAAAGTTGGTCACTTTTTCTTTGTGTGTTTTCTTTTTGTCAAGTCTTGTGATTGAGACTAATCATATGTTGTGGTGGTGTTATCATTCTATAAAACAGTGTTGGGTTCTATCGACACCCAAAAGTGAAACAGATGGTTGGCAAACGCATATATTTTAAGAGAAAATCACATATATATAATCACTTGATAATTCAAAAATACCAAAATAATCATCTTATTCGTGCCATTTTTCTCGCGCCATTTTTCTCGTCGCGAGATTGAAAATAATATAAATGATTGGTCATAAATTGGCGCGAGAAAAATGTCGCGATGACCAAAAAAGTCGCGAGGACGTGGTCAATTTATGTTATTTTCAATCTCGCGACGACAAAAAATGACGCGAGAAAAATGACACAAATCGGATGAGTATTTTGATATTTTTAAATTCTCAAGTGATTATATATATGTGATTTTCTCATATTTTAAATCTTTTTAAAATATATATATACAAAACGTTTCATTATGTATTTGCCAATTAATATTAGTACATATCTTAATACTCAAAGAGTATAATTAAAAAGAAAACTAGTAAAAACCTGTAAATCCCCGGCACTGAAAACCCGCCTCATGATACTGGAACTGCTCCCTTCCGAGTCCAATAACTCGGTTGGGGACGAAACGGGTTGATTAAAGAACGAGTTATTGTGGAAATGAGTAGCTATGGAATGACTACTTTCGGTCCTTTGAATCACCATACTCGGGCTAGCCGTGTAACTTGGTGAGTCATACCCTCCACTACTTGTTGCATACACCGAGTCCAACTCGTATGCAGGAATGGCCAACGGGGGTGGTGGCAGGAAGTAATCGATCCCCGTCTGCGTCGGGGGCAGTGATGTCACTGCCCCCGTCCCCGGCACGTCAAGAAATGCCGGGGAGAATGTATACATGTCATTGTTGTGATTGTGTCCGTACATGGCTTGTGGAGGTTTAAGTCCTAGTATGAAATGAGAGAGGAGTGTGCTGTGTATCGTAGTCACAAAATATGCCACACATTTATATAGCTAAAGTGTGATGACAAACATGACGTCATTGTATCGTTGACCTTTTTTTTGTGATTTAATCTTTCAAGTTGACTTAAAACACATTTTGGCCTACTTATATCATGATACACAAATCAATGGATTAAGAATTTGAGATGACTTGTTTTCTGCTAATTGACAACTCTTCTTCACTTTCGTTGACTTTAGAATATGTTTTAAGACTTTTGAAGTTCTATATGACTTCTATATATCAATATATAGGCACTAAATTTACATTTTTTATTTGTTCATATATATGTGCTTGTTCAATTTTCAAGTTGAATTTGGCTTTCCACTTGCATGCTAGTATGATGGGTAATGAAATTTAAAGTTCTAATAATACATATGATAAATGAAATATTAATTGTGTAATTAAGAATGTTCTAAAGAATATTGAATTATTTGTTTAGGCTCTTTTCATGTAAATAATTAATATGGTTCTTTTCTAGGGGAGGTCTCATGTTCGAGTCTTTTTCTGTGGTTTTCTCATTTGGTGAATATTACGAGATAACTAATTTTGGTGTAAGATTCGTGTGTTGCATACTGTCCAATTGGATGTCACTGTGGTCCCGAATCACTAACATAGTCGTTCAAAAAAAATAAAAAATAATTTATTTGAAGAAATTGAATAACAAATTTTCATCGATGGGTAGAACAGTGATCTTTGGCAAAGAGTAGTGTGGTCCAATGTAGGATGTATAGAGTATACCCATTACCAAAAATCTTTTATAAGAGACTAATCAAAAAATATTCTTGAACCCCTTACCAACTTGCACTTTGATAGTTTGAGTAGACATAGAACCTACTAAACCCATCCCCACCACTTGCCTTATGTTTCTATTTTCTTTTTCATTTTTTATATCCTCATGTCCACTCTATCTTAGTGATACTAATTTAAGCAAACCAACTCGATCACTACATGTTTGAGAAATACTGAATTCAGATCTTATTAGGACATTTTATCGATTCAAAGAGTCATTATCAAAAAAAGAAAAGAAAAAGAAAACATCTCTATAATAAAACCGACGTGATCCTCTCATGAATTGGAGAGAGAGAGAGAGAGAGAGAGAGAGAGAGAGAGAGAGATTACTTATTGCATGTGAGGGGCATATATAACTTCAATCATGATTAGAGTGGTGGTAGATCCTTCACTAGTATATGTATTTTGTTCACAATTTGTAAAAGTACCACATATCATACCCATTATATTACTCCTTAATTGCTTATAATCTTTTACTTTACATTCCATTATGTTGGCTATTGGGATCCTTCTAACTTATAAGTTTATTACAAATTACGAATTTCCATATAGTTCAGGGTTAACCCATGTTAACTATCATATTCCCGTGGAGGTGTTAGGTACAAAGTAGCATATGTAAACATCTCGGGATAGTCATAGAAAAAGTTCAGAATTAGTTACACAATACTTCAACTAGGGAACGCCTGTGTATCTGAGTTAAAGATTCGTTTTCCCCAAATAAACCGGACAAAGAAAAACCTCAATGTTAATTTACGAGTATAACATAAAATGTTAGTAATTATAGAATATAAAAACAATTACACTTAAAAGTCCTCTACCTTTCTCACTTAACATAATTTAGTCTTCATTCAAATTATTCTCTAACCCTTAAATTTATATAGAAATGTACGTAATGCAAAAAGGGTCCACACCCTCTTCACAAGAAATGTGCCAAACAAAAATCAGTACTGATCGATCATAATACAATAATTACGTTTCCTGTAAATAGGTATGACATAAACTTAACGTTGGGTGGGATAAACTATAAACGGGTAAAAAAACAATATATAGCAAAAAATCTAATGTATTAGTTTAAATGTATATAAATTTAAAATAGAAAACTTCACTTTTACAAACAAAGTCATAGAGACTGGTTAAGACTTAAGAGAGACATCATACCCGGTTGTTTAAGCGATCTATGAGTAGGGATGTTTATTCCAAAAAGCAATAGAGATCGGTTAAACAACTTATCACGATGGCTTGTTAACGCACGGACACCTCTCTCAAGACTGATTTCAATCGGTCTCTTCCCCTAAAAAAATAAAATGATTATTAATCAAAATCCAGGCTCGATCGTCTTTCTAAAATGTTAAATTTACTCTTGGCCTAAAAAGTTCTGATTTTTTTTGGTTATTTTGATTTTTTTATATCCAACAACAAATCTAGAAAATCTGAATCTTCAACATGAATATGATGGATAAGCACCTTTGTAGTAAAGGTAGGTCCTTCAATGCAGAATCATCTCCAATTCTCCATCACCTCACTAAATCCACACACGCATAAATTATGCAAACATAAAGTGTTCATAAAGAGAGCTCTAACTTGGTACAATTTAATCATAAAGTTTATGACTTTGTTCCAATCCCACAAACCTAAATAACGTACAACATATGACAATGGACGTTTCGTTTCTTGGTTGGTGAATAACTAGAAGAACACCGAGGGAACGAATCAGACAACGAAACGTGTATCTAAAACATTTATATGTTGTTTGTGGTATAGATTTAGGACATGAACCACTATTTAACCTTTGCACACCAAAGCATGTGATTTGTGCTTAGTAATCAACAGTATCATAGACATCAATGTTGCAATACCCTCTGTGAGTTGTGGTGCATCCTTGTCCTTGTTTCGAAAACTGTAGATGTTGGATGGATGAATAGAACAAGGATGTAATGTGTCTCATTTGAAGGATATTGACAAACGGAGAGTTATATGCTTTTCATACAACTTGTATTATGACCTTTATAATATGGTTACTCGCAAATAGTTACTTGCAATAATGTTTCTTAATCATAAATTCAAAATGGGTTGTGTTTCTTTGGTATATGTTTACTCATATAACAAAGACAAGATTGAGGTGGTTAATGCAGCAAAATAATATTGAAAATCGATATTCTTTAATCAAATTAATCGTAGTACATAAACATGATATGCATTTATATTCATGTTGTTGTCTCCTATTTGTGAAGATTACTGTGAAAGCTTAGATCATATGTTCCTTGACCGTACGAGCGTCAGGTCAATTTAGATTAAGGTATTCAATTGGTGGGTACTTTGAGTTTTGTAGTGGTGCCGATAAAAATAAGTTATATTCCCCGCTTGGATGTTTAGCTCAATTGTTTTAAAGCTTACATATGCTGTGCAACTTGGGTCATTTGGTAAGCTAGGAATTGCAAAATCTATTCCAAAAAATGACTTAAATGGTGCTAAGAATGATGGAACCCCTTGCCTTTTTATTATTGTTGATGGTCATATATATAGTACATATAATCGGAAACCCTAATAGAACAAAGCCAATAACTCGGGATTGGGCTAATATACTATTCTAATACTCCTCGGCAGTTCGAGAAGTGAAATGACGAAAGCTCGAACTGGAAAATAAAACTATAATTAAAGAAAAATAAATATAACGAAGAAAAAATTATTTGGGAGTTTGAGATCCGACTTTGGCAGATCTTTCTTCATAAAACATACGTTCGGATTTGAGATCCGACTTTGACAGATTAAACATATGTTCGATGTCCCCCCCCCCCCCCCCCCCCCCCCCCCCCCGGTTTTGAACCCCCGACTACTGTTTGGGCGAATGAAAGAGCGTCGTTTGAGCTTCTGATGCGTTTCCAAATTTCTTTTCTTTGGAATTTGATTACGAAGAACTCCTCAGTTAATTCCAAACGGTTTGGGAGTTACGGGAGAAACAATGACCGATTAGAGTTTTTGAAGAATTTGAGATTTTTTTTTCTTTGTGTGTGTGTGTAGGTGGGGTGGGGTGGGGGGAGGGTGGTGTTGGAGTCTAGTCAAGGTAGGTGGCTCATCCCCACGTCGATTAGGGTTTGAAGAAAAATAGAGACGGGATCAAACTCTCTCTGTAACCATGAAGAATGAAAAACCCTTACCTTTTTAGTATAACTAATATATATATATATATATATATATATATATATATATATATATATATATATATATATATATATATATATATATATATATATATATATATATATATATATATATTGAATGGTTCATGCGAGAACTCTTCTTTTTGCGAGAACTGCAAGAACTTGTTGGATTATAATGATATAAAGGTTAATTCTTAAATTGTAAATATGTTTAGTTATATTACTTATTGTGTAAATATGTCAAACAATAGGGTCCTGAATAAAGTTTCGGTTAAACCGAAACATAGCAGTTAGGGGTCGTAGGTATGCATCGGTTCCTTTGTGCCGTTTCATACTTATAAATACAAAACTCATGTAACAGTTTGTGTTAGTACCAATTATCAATCAAGAATTATTATATTCAAGTTATATATATTCATCCAATTTACTGTTTTTCTCCATATATTCTGTTTCACTTTCCACACCATCAAATCAATGGTTTCTAAATACCCAATGTCGAAGTCTGATCGATATCCGATGTCTAACAGTGGTATCAGAGAGGGATTGCGAAGAAGGAACGCATATCAGAGAAGAAATCTCAGCCCGGACTTGATCGAAAATTTCGGAAAGATGAACCTTGGAGGAATGAGGCCACGCTATGTCAAGCGAACTAGAAAACCACGATGCTATACGTGTAGAAGGAGGGGCCACACATACCAAAATTGTCGATCAAGACAACAGATAAAAGGTTCTTGGGACAAGACGGTGGATACTGATCAAACTCAGAAAAGACATGGATATGGGCATAAGTTTTCGGAAAATGTCGTACCGAAAGCGGAATACATGGTTATTGGAACTGAACATGGAGATTGGAACAACATATGGTTTGTAAGTGATACTTATTCAAAGCATATGTCTCCGAATAGAAATTTATTTGTTGAATTCAAAAAATGTTTTGCTATGGACACAAAAGAATACAAAACAAACTCCTTGCTTACTTATGGAATAGGAGAAGTAGAAATTGATACTAACAAACGAACGTATGTTGTACCAAGTGTGTCTTTTGTACCGGAAATTAGCAAAAATTTGCTTAGTATGCAGCAACTCACATCTCAAGGTTTTGAGATAAACATAGATGGTTCAAACTGCACTATACGGCAAATGTTTGATGAAAAATATGACGTGATGAAAAGGGCTGATAAACATCAGTTTATCGAAATCGTGGAGAAAAGTTCGACAAATGAAAATGAGGTTGATGATTACGCGGGTACCAAAGTAGAAGATGGAGATCTTGAAGTTTCGGTTAATTCATTCAAAGGTTTTATCCGATTCATGAAACTAGCTAACAACAACACGGTGGTTTTGAAAAACAAAGAGGTTTTTCGTGAAATATTTGCTAATATGATTCGATGGTTTCATGAAACTTATGTTGAAGGAGAGGTCTCCAAAAACATACCACCAATGATACACGGTCTAGAGATATGTTTATTTGATCTCTACAAATTAATCAAATGCTTTGGAGGCTATGAACGAGTCACGACAAAGAACGAATGGTCCGAAGTGGCCATGGGTTTTGGCTTTGAAGGTGTAGATGCTCTCAGATTCAGGGAAATCTATGCAAATTACTTGTTAATTCCAGATATGTACTTTGAGGTAGCAAAGGTAGGAATGACGAAAAGCGAAGACTACATCAGCAAAGGTTACAAAGAAGATTCAACAAGTAGGTGTGATACTACTAGGAGTGTTGATCAAGTGGAACAACCAGGTTGTAGCATAGCGGTAAGCATTCAAGGAACGCAGCAAGAAGATGGCAAGATTCAAGAAGAGAACAACATCAAAGAAAGCAAAGACCAAAGCAACGAAGATGATGATTTCATCATCATCACTTGAAAAGACCGAAGGTGGAAGAAGATCGAAGATTAAGGTTAACTTTTATATCATTAGGGAGGCATGTTGGATTATAATGATATAAAGGTTAATTCTTAAATTGTAAATATGTTTAGTTATATTACTTATTGTGTAAATATGTCAAACAATAGGGTCCTGAATAAAGTTTCGGTTAAACCGAAACATAGCAGTTAGGGGTCGTAGGTATGCATCGGTTCCTTTGTGCCGTTTCATACTTATAAATACAAAACTCATGTAACAGTTTGTGTTAGTACCAATTATCAATCAAGAATTATTATATTCAAGTTATATATATTCATCCAATTTACTGTTTTTCTCCATATATTCTGTTTCAATTTCCACACCATCAAATCAATGGTTTCTAAATACCCAATGTCGAAGTCTGATCGATATCCGATGTCTAACAGAACTCTCACAAAAAGTGTTAAATCACATTTCACTTTATTCATTCACATGCAAACTTTTTTGGAGATTAATAATCAAGTAAATATAAACGTAAAAAACTAAAAAAAAATCATATAAAATAACGTAAAATTTTTTCGTTCATATATGAACTCATTTTTTGAAAAAAAAAACGTTCACATGTGAACATATCTAAATACGCGTGATTTCATACAATTTTTTTAAATTTTCATTTAATTTTTTACTAGATTTTTAACATTCAATAGTTTTTACATGTCAATAGACATAATTAAATGTTAATTGATACTTTTTTTAAGAGTTCTCGTAGAAATAAGAGTTCTCGCATGAATCAGTCCATATATATATATATATAATCAAAAACCCTAATATACCAAAGCTATCAAGTCGGGTTTGGGCTAATATACTTTTCTAATACTCTCGAGAACTTAAAGACATTCATGACTTCAATGATGCTTTCGAGAGACTCAAATACAATCATTTGTTGGATATCGAGTCAATGCAATAATGTAAAGATAGAAGGGAATAAATAAGTAGAGTGTACGAACGCCTTTGTCATGTATCGTGCAAGTAATTATGATCACTAAACATGCAAACATGTATACTTATTCAATTGTAAAAGCATCGATCCTAAATCTATCAAACAAGTGAACATATACCAAACGACTTGCCCACAGTTCGACGATCGTTCATATAACTTTTATTTCAATCATTATTTAGTTACATGTAATTTTAAACAATGAAAATTACAGTTCGATACTACATTTGGTTTTGAATAGGAATTAATACACTTATCATATAAATCCAAAGCCACACATAAACAATTGAAATAAATCAATAATACAAGCTCTAACGATCCTTAAACAAGACCTAATCAAATATGCAAAGTCTAGGTTAACCGAAATCCTAATTGAACTTATTCAACATACAAATCAATATAAACAATCAAACAAATCTAATAGTCGATTGAACTGAATCAAAAGAGACACAGAAACGACCGATAAATCAGGAAAGAATGGTGGTTATACCTTTCAGGGCTCACCAACACAATCATAAAATATGTTACATGCTCCATCGAATGATTTCAAGTTGATCAAGGCTTTAAAAATCACCAAAGTCCCTTTGAATCACCCTTTCTAACTCCTAGATCGTCCAACAAGTCAACAACGAATAGTAGTGGCCAGGGTTGTGAGTAGTGAATATATTTCCCAAAACCCTACAAATTGATTTTAAAACATTTGTATCACATTCCATCCACCATATGGCCTCCAATGTCATATGGCCAAAAGAAAACGACAAAAATATCCAAATCGCATATATATTACTCGTCCTCCATATGAACATATGACTCAAAGCAGTCATTCTTACAATAATATGATTGTACCTCTCTTTGTCTAGATTTTCTTTGAATTCTATCACCCACATCATATTTGGTACGAAGAAGCTGTTACAAATATAGTGAAGATGCGCAAAAGCTCTTTTCTATGAATGATATTCATTATTGATTCCTTGTGCATCGAAAAAAAAAATCAAATACCAAAAATTAATTTTGGATTCAAATATTAATTTTTTTTTTTTTTTTTATAAAAATGAATATTTTAAATATTTTTATCTAAAAGTTAACTTACTTAAAAAATAGAATTCAAAAAAACCTTAAATGCATTATTATTTAATAAATAATAAAAATCTTGAATTTAATAAGCAGGGGGTAAATAAGTAATTCAACTTAATTATAATTTTATATGTTTGAATTGAATAATGGTAAATAAGTAATTTTAACTACTTAAATTTTAATAAATTAAGGATATGAAAAAATTATTTATAATATAATTAAGATTTTAGTGTTACAATTACATGTGTTCTAAGACCACTCCCAGCGGGCAAAAAAACGCGGCGTTTAACCCCCCAAGAACGCCGTTAACGGCTGGGGGGACGCCGTTTCGCCGGCGTTTCGGCGGTGGTGTTGGTGGAAGCACGCCGCGTTTTGTGGAATTTTTTTTATTTTTTTTTTGTTTAATCATTAAAAATACGAGTTAATTAAAAAAAAAAAAAATTTTGACCGTTGTATTTCAAACGGTTATATTTTTAAAATATAATTTTTTTTTTTTTTTTTTTTCCTATAAATACCCAACCAAAACACTAATTTACCCACACCAACTCATATTCTTTCTCTCATAAACCACAAATATGTCGTCAAGAACGTTCAAAATGAATTTGACCGATTCCGACTCTTCCGACGATGAAACAATTATCTTGATGGCGAAGATGGCCGGAAAGGCTTTTTACGATCAAGAGGAAGCTGAGGAAGCCATCGAATCCTCAAACGCTCGGGTTAAAAGAAGATTTATAAGAAGAGATCGAGTTGGGGCAAACGAACGCCTTATGGCAGACTATTTCAACGAAGATTGCGTTTTCACACCGGAGCAATTCAGACGAAGATACCGGATGAGTAAGCCGCTATTTCTTCGAATAGTCAACGGTATTCTTAACTATTCTCAACTTCCACTTCCTAGTCACTTTAGCTATTTTACATCCCGACTTGATGCTACGGGCAAACCTAGTTTTACCGCTATACAAAAATGTTCTTCCGCCATGCGTGTTTTAGCATACGGAATCACTTCCGATGCATTTGATGAATATCTACACATGGCGGAAAGTACATCAATGGAGGCTTTAGATAATTTTTGTAAATGTGTTGTGGATTTATATACTAACGTTTACTTAAGAAAGCCAACACAAGAGGATATTCAACGTATTTATGCAAAGCATGAAGAAAAACATGGGTTACCTGGGATGCTTGGGAGTATTGATTGTATTCCTTGGGCATGGGAGAAATGTCCAATTGCATGGAAGGGCCAATACACACGAGGTGATCATGGCCACCCAACCGTAATGCTTGAAGGGGTTGCCTCGTATGATTTGTGGATTTGGCATGCTTATTTTGGTGTCGCGGGCTCTAACAACGACATCAATGTTTTGAATGCCTCGCCTCTATTTACGGAACTCCTCCACGACACCGCTCCACCTTCTCATTTCGTGGTAAACAACACTCCGTATGAAAAAGGTTATTACCTCGCAGACGGAATCTATCCAGAGTGGGCAACATTCGTGAAATCATTTTCTCATCCACCAGACGAAAAGCGAAAGAAGTTCAAAAAATTTCAGGAAGCTGCAAAAAAGGATGTTGAAAGGGCATTTGGCGTGCTACAAGGGCGATTTTGGGTGTTAAAAAATGCCGCAAGATACTACGAGGTAAACAAGTTAAAGCGAGTCATGTATACTTGCATCATATTGCATAATATGATCATCGAAGACAATCAATTTAATATCAGTGACTGCGAGGAATACTATACTCCAATACCACGAGAACAACGAACTTCCCACGAAAGGTGCCAACTACAAATCCGAGTAACGAAAGAGATACGAGATCGTGATGTACACCACTGTCTTCGAAGCGATCTCGTTGAACACGTTGCTACGCTTCCTGATGACTATCGCTTTAGAGAATGATTTCTATTTATCTATATTATTATGTATGTTTTAATTTCGGTTTTTAAAATTTTAATGTAATCGTGTTAAGTTTATTTTTATGTAATGGTTTTTTAATATTAATCTAAGTTTATTTTTATTAATAATGTTTTAAAAATAATATGAGAAAAAGAAAGAAAATGAGAAATAAAAAAGGTGGTGGGTCTCAGTTTTTGGTGTTATGAATGGAGGTGTTATGTTATGTTATGTTAAGTTGGTGTTATGGTGACGTGGCAACGAAAAATGGTGTTATTGGTGTTACGATTGGAAGTGGTCTAAATAACATTACTGACAAACAATAATTGACCATTTTGCCATAGAACTATTATGTACCCATATAATTGGCACATGAAGTTCTTGGCTTTCATTAAACAAAAAGCCTATTATTTAGCTTAAAAGGAAGTTTTTTTTTTCGTCTATGGGGCAACACAAAGAGAAGAAAAAAAATGAAAACGACTGAAGTGCTACTAGCTTGTGGGCATTTATCTTATCTTACAAAGGGCTTTAAGTCACTTCAACTTCTCAGTCACAATCTTATTTCAACATGTTGCACCGACTTACGCTTAACCAAAATGAATAAATTTGACTTACTTAAAACATTTACACAACATTTGAGGTTGACTATATAGTGGGAGTTCAAGAACAGGAGTCAAGATATGATGCCCTACTAAGGATTTATATGCCGTAGGTCAAACATTGCTCACTTTACGTAAAATTTAATCATGAATTGTTAGGCATGTATCATGTATGTTTTCCAACATCTCTATTGAATGTATAAAAGAAATCCCGCTTAGATACATGAACTGAAAATAAATTGAAAACGTTTTTTGTTGAACTTGACAAGAAGATTCATTTACATATCACTTAAAGAACTTGCTATTCGTAGCCTTTTGGGTTATAATTAAAAGATAAGACTTTTGGCTTAAACCAAATGTAACAGTTACAAACATACCGCCAAAAAATATTTAAGCAACGGTTGACAAGCTTAATCGAAATTGAGTTAATTAACCGTGTTAATTTTTAGACTTCGTGAATTTTTTACTTAATAGTCGGTGCAAACCTATCACGTTTTCACGAATTTACTTTTACAAAAATTTAACCTAGAGCGATGTAAGAGAGAGACAAATTATTTTAGTAGAAGGAATGTATGATGTGACGTGAGAACCGAATGTCGAAATGATCCCAATAATGACGTATTTATCGTGACATAATAGATGAACTTTTATTTTTTGATTTTTCTTCTATAATTTGTTATATATATATATATATATATATATATATATATATATATATATATATATGGTGAGGTTCGGCTACACTCCATACTTAAAATACATACCGGTAGAAATAATTTAAAATCAATTAAAAAATTAATTTAAAAAGTATAAAAATGTTTTTTTCAAAAATGTTTCGGAGAATCATTCTAGAATAACCCCTAGAATCATTTTATGAAATAAATTTTGTTTTGATATTTTTTCGAAATTTTTGATTTTTATAAATTTGGATGCATTTTTTAAAATAGTCGATACATTTTAAAAAATAAGGTGTATCTTAACTCAATTTTTTTTTTGTAACATTAATAATAAGAGACAGTTTTATCCATAAAGTAAATGCATATTTGAAAAAAGTAGATACATTTTTTGAAAAATTAGAAAATGCATCTACAGAAAAAATGTATCTACGTTTTTGTCCGAAAAAAATCAAAATTCTTTTTATTTCATAAAAATATTCTGGAGGTTATATTAAAAAGATTTTCCAAAAAAATGTGTAAAAACCTTTTTTTTACTATTTTTTAATAATTTTTTAAAACGTACTTATTGGTGTGGAGTTGAAATTGTTTGTACTCGATCCTATTCCTATATATATATATATATATATATATATATATATATATATATATATATATATATATATATATATATATATATATAGGGACTGATACATGCGAGAACTCTTATTTCTGCGAGAACTGCGAGAACTCTTAAAAAAAGTGTCAATTAACATGTAATTATGTCGATTGACATGTAAAAACTATTGAATGTTAAAAATCTAGTAAAAATATAAATGAAAAATTAAAAAAATTATATAAGATCACGCGTATTTAGAATTGTTCACATGTGAACATTTTTTTTTCAAAAATGAGTTCATATATGAACGACAATTTTTTACGTCATTTTATATGATTTTTTTTAGTTTTTTACGTTTATATTTACTTGATTATTAATCTCCAAAAGAGTTTGCATGTGAATGAACAAAGTGAAACGTGATTTAACACTTTTTGTGAGAGTTCTCGCAGTTCTCGCAAAAACAGGAGTTCTCGCATGAACCATTCACTATATATATATATATATATATATATATATATATATATATATATATATATATATATATATATATATATATATATATATATATATAGGATCTGGATCTTGTGAGAAATGTGAGAAAACACATTGATTCAACAGAATTTAATTTTGATTTAAAATTTTCGGAAGAAAAAAAATTCAAAGAAAGTGTCAATCAAAGTTAGAATTCGTAATATAATAAATACAACCTCTTATCGTATACATTCTACCTTTTGAAATTTTGTAAGGTTGACACACTAAATTCGCTACTACATCTCGCTACTCAACGTACCCACACCTTCTTTGCTTCCTCACTGTGATTTTCTACCACAACCACAATTCTTGGACTATGGTTCCCCTTATTAACATGTATGGTCAAAAACCATCCTACACCTCAAATTGAACTTCCTTGGCTCCACCACTATGAGTGGTAGCCGACTCTTCGGCCAAGTCCCATAAATTGATCATAACGATATCGTGGAAATGTTGCACGGACCCTCATTCCAGCTTTACGATTCCGGCTCAGGAAAAGAAGTTTATAGATTTTTGAATTCTATGTCTATCATATATAACTAGGGCATATTAGGTGATGTTATACTTCCGAGTCACCCAAATATCACTCGTTCTTAAACAAAGTATCTTCGACCTAGTCAAATTCTTAGTCTTTGATTTAACGGACTACGACTTAGTCTCTTTATGATTCTAACTGAATCGTCTATGATTTTACGAACTACGACTTGGCTTCTTGTTCCTCGTCCCCCTCGTGCTAATATTGTTGGGTGTTGATGGCTTTATCAACATAAGTTTGACAGTCGTGGTAAACATAATAAATACAAGGGTTGTTTAGCCTCCCAATCTTTTCTCAACTTTTTGGTTTGGACTTTTATGATACATTTAGTCATGTTATAGAACATGCTACTATTCAAATTTTTCTTAGTTTTTAGTATTGTCGTTTCTCATCATTGGACTATTAACAAACGTTAGAAACAAATTTCTAAACAGTTATATAGCTTGGTAGGTTTACATAAAATAACCTCTCGACTATGTTTACTTACTATTTTGATCATCCTCATCATGTGTGCAAACTTCAAAAATCTCTTTATGTGCTTAAGTAAGCTCCCCGTGCTTGTTGACAATGATTTGCAGTCTATTTGCATTATTAGTTGTCAGGTTGTCAGTTCGGTATTCACGATTCGCCGTGGTAATGAATTTATATATGTTTTGTTATAGGTGGATGAAATCATTCTCTTAACCTCCTTAGAAAGTATAACCCTTCTCTTCGATTCAATATTAGAATCCGATTTTTCTCTTAGTTGTAGGGTATTATCTTTACGAAGAACAAGACTCACAGCGACGACATTGGAGATGTGCATTTGCTTGAAGGATTACTTAGACGGGGCCGAACATACAAAAGACCACCAAAATCTTGAAGGCGAACTAGAATATGAAGGCGAGGTACTCGATATCGAGATGGAACAAGGAGTTGCAATATCACTTTACGATGAAGAAATCGCTATCGATGAAGCTTCCCGAGCATCTAGCTCCGAAGATGAACCCGTTGAAGATGACTTTATTAAAGTAGACGAAGATTAAGAATGAAAAAATCAATTTCAAATTTCAAATGTTATTAGTTACATTTCATATTAAAAATAGAACTTTTTCGAACATTTTTATTCCAATTATCGTAATATTAAAGTTATGAAGATGTATTTCAAGTTTTTTTAGTAGAAGTCAACGTTTAGGTATGATGTTTTACAAGTGTGTTTAATAAAAGTTGAAGTTTAACGTGGTTTTTCAACTTACGTTTTTTTTCCCCAATGTTATTAGTTACATTTCATATAAAAAATAGTCCTTATTTCGAACATTTTACTTTATAATTATCGAAATATTAAGCTTTGAAGGTATGTTTCAAGCTTTTTTAATAGAATACAACGTTTAGGTATGATGTGTGTCAAGATTGTTTAAAAAAAATCAAAATTTAACGTGTTATTGAAAGTTACGCTTTTTTTCTCATTAAATACCAAAACCGGCTTTTAACCGGGTTTTCTACCCGAACCGGTTTTACCAAGACCCGGTTTGAACCCGACCCGGGTTTTGGCAAAATCGGTTTCATTGGTTTGACCAAAACCCGGTTCGGGTTCAAACCCGATTCGAGTATTGGTCAAACCTGAAAATGACATCACTATATAAGATAAGATAAGATCTTATTACGAGTAATATATAACTGTGATTTCTACAAACCGAAACAAATTTTGTGAGAAAACTAAATACAAATTGTAATAAAAAGCATATTGAATATTAGTTACAAAAAAATGTTTGAATATTCAAATCTTAAAACCCTAAAAATAATTAATGGGCATAAATTTAGAAGACTTTACTTACAAATTTGATAAATATGATGCAAACTAAGAAGATTTAAATAGGATTTTTCAAAGTACATGTTTGCCTTTAGTATCCGTATTACAATATATATTAACAAAACAAAAGTGTGTTCCGCATAACTTTTATGTACGTTAATCATTTGGTCTGTCATCATGTTACTAAATCATGAGCCTCACTTATATATAAAATATGCTAAGACCAATATGATTAATTATGTAGTCAAACTTCTATATGAATATTAATTAGTTAAAAACTAGGGTGGGTATCTCTTACCGTAGTTCCACCGGCGGCCCCTACAAGTGGGGAAGAAGAGGTTGCCTTTGCCGCCTACTTTGTCTTAAACACATGGCCTGTTGATTTTTGTCGGACGGCGGTGGATCGCCCACTAAACTTGCCAAGGCTCCTGTGTAATAAACTAGGATTCTTTTAAGTTAGTTTCTGCACATATTTTAATCTGAACTCCATTCTATACACATGCATGCATTATGGTTTACTTTATGGCAATTGTTGACAATTGTGTAAAGTTCGTTAGAGTTGTATGCATTCCTTATTAGCATTGAAATATATATAACCTAGATGTATATACTAGTTTCGCGTTTACGTCAGCCCTCCATAATCGAAGCGTGATGTTCATAGATGCTCAAGTTGGATACGTCGAAACTGAACTTGAACCTTTACTCACATTCATGGTATTCAGTTTAATTTACTGAGGTAATTGTTGACCATTGTGGAAGTTCTTGGCTTAACCAAGTATACTTAACTCCATACTCATTATTTAGTAGACCGCGGAAAATAAAACAACATCATGAGTTCCACAAACTTGGATTAACGAACAAGTTGAGTCGAATATTGATGATATTACTACTCAAGAATCTATAAAAACCCTAGCAATTTGGAAAAGCCATGTTTAAATACAATCATTAGGTGCCTAATAAGCAGGATTAAATAAGTAAAGTATTGGTGCTGCACATGGAGGGCATCACAATTTAAACTCCTGAAACTGTTTTATATTCATACTTTGTAGCAATATGAAAGGTGTTCTTTGCTACTTGAATAGGTTTTCTTTTATAGACCTACTCTTTTCCTCTTGTGTCTTGATCTTTCTCTTTTCTGTTCTTTAACTTTTAACCCACTCAAGCTTGTTTATTTAGATAAAGTATTGTTATTAGTTAGACAAATACAAAATAAATATACGACTTTATGAAGTTTTTTGGATAGATGGTATACATTTTCGACTAAGTTGTAGAACAAGTATGGTTTTGTGAAGTTGGAAATGCCGGCCTTTCCCAAACAAGCTCAACCTGGTGTTGCTAACGCGGTCTTTGCCTGTGTGTGTCAAATACCCGTGTAAGGTTTTGTGAAAAAATCGACCATGAAAGCATAATTAGTCCCAAAATGATGTTGGTCATACCATAACAAAGAATAAGAGTTTAATATTTATTTCTTTGATTTCCTTTGGGGCATAAATACAGAGTTTGCATGAAACTATATACGGACACTCCCTTAATGTGAGATTTGATACTACTTAAAATAGCTCTAATTCAAATATCCTAATCTCTATATTTAGAGTTGTTATTATCCTAAATAATTGTACATATTCCGATAAACAAATCTATAAAATTAAAAAACTTATGATCGTAAATGAATGAACAACAACCTATAATCACATTTAAATGACGTTGTAATTTCATTATCAAAAAACAAATTAAGAAGAAAACGTCAAAAGCATATCAATTAGAATCTTAATTTAATTAAAGAGAACGAAACTTTTATTAATATGGTATTCTCTTGCCTAATTTTTTTGGTGATTTATGTCACAAATATGATTTAAGTGTAATGAGATTAATTTGTTAACCAAAATATAATAATGATACATATCGAACAAGTTTGGGAAAGTGTGAAGTGCACGTTTGTTTGAACTTTTATTGATTGTATTGGAGCGAAGCCCCTAAACGACAAGGGTTCGGGGGCAGCGTCCCATAGCGGGATCCAAGAGGTGGCAACCTTATTTAAAAACTAATTTTACCCTAATTAATTTACCCAGTTTTGTTGGTTTAACATTTATCTAGAACTACATATTGGCAGTTTTATATGATCTAAATAACTCCCGATTTGGTTATTCTTAATTGGTACGGTTCCAAATTTATATTACGAAAAACCATACACATAATCATCGTTCACAAATACTGAGTTTTATCCGATCGAAAATTTCGATCTTATCTTCAAAATATTTCGATCTGAAAGTGAATCACGACTCTTAGTAATCCTAAAATCGAAATTCCAAATACAACAATTTTATCATTAACCAAACTCTCTAATTCTTAATTTAAAAAACGTAGGTGAAGTGGTTTTAGACAATTTCATCTTTTATACAATTTTTTCTTTTAAAATATAGTGTTAATAATAACTTTGACATCAAATTAATGAATACTTTGTTTAGTTGAGAGAGAAGATATAACTTGCTTAATATGGTGGATGGTGTGATAGTTAGTAAGTTACTTAGGTGATTTATTTAATTGTTACTACTGGGTTGGGGTAGGGTTTGGGTCTTAATGTTATGAAAACTTGGGGTGTCTATAGCTATCTTGGTGTCACCGCCTTAAGATGTTTGGGTTAGCGATGTTCTTGATCCCTGGTTTTATTTTGTTTGTTATTTAAATCTTTGGGGTGTCAAACTATCTTGGAGCTTCTTGCTATTTTTAAAGATTTAAGCGTGAACAAACGACATCAATCACATAACTTCATACGCTAGTTCATAATCAATTAATCGCTTGCTATTATTGGTCGAGAGATCAAGTTTTCGGGTTATTTAGAGTTCTTTGGTTATAAAGAGTGGTTCTACGACTAGTCTCTACCAACCCATTATTAATACACACCCGACTAGTCTCTACCAACCCATTATTAATACACACCCTTCTAGAATTTATCTTTTAAACACATGCATCATATTTTTACGGAAAATTGCATAGAAAAACAATGAATTTTGGCAATTATCATTGTATATAATCAACTTTGTTTTTTCTTAAAAAAAACCAACTTTATATACGTTTTCATTGTATGTAAAAGTTAACTTAAAATCTCGTTAAATATTGAAATATAATAATTGTGTGAATTCTTTCAAAGTAAAATGTCATATATATGATATAACATATGGTTTTCATATTATTTTGTCATTTTTTGGACAATTGGTATCAATAATTGATGATACAAAAACATGCTTGTCATTAAAATTTTATTAAATATAAAAGAATTATTAATTTTTCTCCTTCTAAATCAATGTATATGACGATAATATAACATATCTGACACCTAACTATCGGAAAAAAAAAACACAAATAAGTTAAATAAAAAAACCTAACAAGATTTTAAGTTAAGTTTTCATACAATAACAACGCATCCAAAGATGATGATTTTAAATTAACTTTTCTATGCAATTTTTCCTCGTCTCTAAATCATTTTCATTTTTATTTTCATTTCCATTTTTCTTTTTCATTTTCCCACTTTGGAAATACCTACCTTTTACACATCTCCTACGTTTATTTATTTATTTATTTATTTAAATATCAGTAAATAAAATATAATGACTAGATTGAAAAACACTATAATTAAAAACAAACATTACATTTAACTAAAAACTATTTTAAATAAAAAATAAATAAATAATAGTTTCTATATCTTTTTAACTTGTTTAGTGTATCAATCAAATATATGTAAACGGGCCTAAACACAATTAAGCAGGAAATTGATGGGCCTAAAACAACTCATTTCACTTTAAGGTAAAAATTTACATAACATAACCCACGTTTCTTCGACTCATAAGCAACAAGAAGAACAAGAAGAAAGACAACAAATTAACCATCTTTAATCTTTAATATATAATAAAAGAGAAGCCTTAAATAACACATGCTGAAGTAAAGACCTTTTGATGGGTTAACTTCTTTGATTTCAACCGTTAGATCAAATTGATGATTTTATCAAATACTATTTTCATTTTAAAGCATCTTACAAATAACATTCTCTCTTTAATTTTCATCTCAACTAATCTAATTTACTGAAAAAATCACTCAATTTTGGATTATGATTTACCTTATTGTTATTTTAAAATCTACTAATAAAAAATATCAAAACATGTGTATGTAAATGTGTATATGTTATTATAATTATAAAAAACATGTGTATAAACGTAAACATTTATATGTTATCATATGTATAAGAGCACCCGGAGTGATAATGAGTGACAATGTGGGTTGTGAAGGTTGTGGGGAAAAAGCTGATGACGTGACAGTGAGAATGTGGGTTGTGAGATTGTTGGGTTGGTATGATAAGGAGGGTTGTGGAGGTTGTGGGATTATTTTATTATTATTTTTTTTTTTTAAACATTTAAATAAAATATATATAACATTTTATTAAAATAAAAAACAAAACTACAAATAAATAATATATAATCAAATTTAAAACAAATTAACTTTTTATAAAATACAAAATTAAAAAAAAGATAAAAGTGCAAAATAAAAAAAACTAGATTAGAAAAAGACAAATTACATTAGAAAACAAAAATTAAAAGAAACCTCCTTCATCTTCCCTGCTTAATCTTCCTAGAAACCTGCAAAAACAAAAAACCAAATCGAAGGTTAACAAATCGAAGAAACAAATCGAAGAAAAAAAAAAGAAATCGAAGAAAAGAAAGAAAAGAAACAAGAAAAGAAAGAAAAAAAAAATTACAACGGGCCGTTGTCCACACAACGGTGGCTCGACAACGACCCCACAACGAAGCATCCCGGAGTGATAACGGCCACAACGGTCGTTGTGAGCTCCACAACGAGCCCACAACCCCCCACTCCGGGTGCTCTAACGTTGTCTTTTCATAAAAACTTAAAATCTACATAAACATAATGTTTACAATTCAATTTTTATATATGTCCACGCTATCGCAAAATAATAATCTAGTTGGTAATATAGGTTATGCTTTTACCATCTAAGTTACTTTTAGAATTATTAAGAAGATTGTCCCTCTAGGTCTGAAACTATTACGGTTTTGATACTTGTCGACTTGTCGTTTGCAATAGTTATTGTATTTTTGGGCTCAATGACCATAGACCCGTAGCACTTACTAACTACAAGGATAACCCAAATAAATAAATCATAAGGATTAAATTTGTTACACCGACAAACCATAACACTATTTACGTAATTAACTCGTTCTTTTATTTGAGGAAGAAAAGCAACGAGGTGGTGGGCTCGACCACTGACCTTGGTGAGGTGTGTTCCTCGACGAGGTGGATTGTGGTAAACCGTATACCGGATAGTCTTAAATCTTATTAACACTAGTTTCGCACATTCAAACAGGTTTGAGTTACTAGCTTTATAAAGATCATATTAATGAAAAAACGTCTTATTCAGGAAACTGTTGTCTTTGATAAAAAGTCTTATACAAGGCTTACTTTTTTCTTGAAAGAATATGTTGTTTTCACACTATTGCCAACTAAACAAACGGTCTTGTTAAATAAAAATTAGAAAATAGTGGATGGGCCAGTTGCAATGGAACAACCGGTAGAGATTCATTTTCTTTTTATATTGGTAGTGACTAGTACATCATTACTATTTAGGTATATACCTAAAATAACAGTAACACTTGGTAATATTTTGAGGTGATATTCTACAAAAGAACATGCTAGGAAAATTACATATTAAAAATAATTTTTTTTAATTAGATTGTCATTATGTATAATTAGGGGTGTACACGAGTTGAGCCGAGCCCTAACTCGATCTGTTTAAATTTTATAGAGCTCGAGCTCGGCTCGTTTTGAGCTTTATATGTGAAACTCGAACTCGGCTCGTAAATATACACCAAGCTCGAGCTCGACTCGAGTTCGACTTGTTTGAGTAAAAACTGTTTCCTTTCATATTAAATAAGTATATATTATTATCTATCTATATATATTAAAGAGTAAATTACATAGATCGTCCCTAAGGTTTATATGGAATTACGGTTATCGTCCCTAAGTTTAAAAAGTTGCATGGATGGTCCCAAAGTTTAGAGTAATTACGGATTTCGTCCCTATTTTAGACGTCCGTCTATTTCACCGTTAGGGTTCCCTCACGTGTTAAACACGTGAGGGGTATTTTAGTCATTTTACAGTCTTCTCCCCCAAAATCAAATAAACTCTATTAAACAATAACTTCATTCCTTTAATAACCATTCCTTCAATAACCATTCCTTCAACAATAACTTCATTCCTTCAACAGCTGAACCAGTCGCCGGAGCCACCACCAGTCGCCGGAGCCACCACCATCACCTAATCGGTCGCCGGAGCCACCACCATCGCAACATTCACCATCTGGAGGCTCCCACCTGCTCCGCCTACGTCTCTTATTAGTCTCCTGCTCCTGTGTAGTAGCGCCGCCATCGCCATTCTGAGCGTTGAGATCTGTTGTTGTTGTTGTTGTTTCACTTTCTGGTGGTTCACAATCAGAGGGTTTCATCATATCATATAAACCCATGCGGGTTGTTTCACTTTCTGGTTGTTTCAAAATTAAATTGGGGGTTTCAAATATTTTGAGTTTCGATCTAGTTGTGAAAAGGGTTTTGATTTTCCATGGTGTCGAAGGAATTGTTGTTTGATTTCGTTTAAATTGAGTTTGGTTTAAGCTGGATAAAGTATATTTTGTGATTTAATTTTGGGTTTTTGATTTCTTTCAGGTGTTTGTGGTGGTGGTATAATTTTGGGATTTTGGAATGCATTATTTCTGGAGAAGATGAACTCTATACAGAATAAAGGCGAAAAGACTAAAATACCCCTCACGTGTTTAAAACGTGAGGGAACCCTAACGGTGAAATAGACGGACGTCTAAAATAGGGACGAAATCCGTAATTACTCTAAACTTTGGGACCATCCATGCAACTTTTCAAACTTAGAGACGATAACCGTAATTCCATATAAACCTTAGGGACGATCTATGTAATTTACTCTATATTAAATAAACCAATGTTTGTTTGCCACGTGACATTCTCACAACATTTCTTATCAATATTTTTCCGTCTTTTTTATTTATGTCCTTTATATATTAACAAATGCTTTTTTTTCTTTATTATTTCATCATTTAGATTTTTAATTTGTCACATACATACTATTACAAAAATTATTGCTATTTTTCCAGATAAGAATCTTTATGTTCTTATCTGTAAATCTTTATGTTTTTATCTGGAAAATAGCTATATTTTTACATATTATTGCTAATACAAAAATTATTGCTATTTTTCCAATAATTTTTGTATTAGCAATAATTTTTACATATTAAGGTTCACGTCTGATTGAAAATCCACTATATTTTTCCAGATAAGAACATAAAAATTATTGCTATTTTTCCAGATAAGAACATAATTTGTCACATACATACTAATACTATATATATTTCATGTCCAGTGAACTCGAGTAGCTCACCAGCATCTCGACTAATTTACACCCCTATATATAATCAACTTTACTTTTTATCAAAAAGTCCATAAATTTTAGATACGTTGTCATTGTATGAAAAACTTAACTTAAAATCTCGTTAGTTTTTTTTCTTTTTTTCTTTTAACTTTTTGTGATTTTTTTTATTGTTAGATATCATATATGTTATATAATCATTATATAAATTGATTTATGGGGGGAAAATTAAATGATTATTTTATATTGAATTAATTTTTAATGACAAATACGTTTTCATATCATTAATCATTGACACAAAATGTCAAAAATGATAAAATAAGACGATAAACATATATTAAATCAGATAATGGCATGTATCTATGAAATAATTCATATAATTAATATATTTTAATGACAAAATAAGACGATAAACATATATCTTTTATATATTAGACGTTTTCTATTATTCTGTTTTTTTCCTTTGTCTATTAATGTTTTTAGTTTTATATATATTATAATTATTTTATTTTTAATAAGGTTTCTCACGAATTAGACAGAAAATGTTTTAGTGTGAGGTGAGTTAACGAGCACATTCTGATGTACTTAACCACTTTTTACTTTTCGATTGTAACATTTTCTTTTCTTTTATTTCACACGACGACTCTTAAATAATTAACTTGGCTACGGGTACTCGATATGGGGTTTAGTAGATGTATGATTCAAAACACAAAACATATGCATTTGCATATGTTGTTCTGATGTAAAATTCATGTCCACATATATTGACAGTTTTTAATTCCATTTATTTTTAAGAAACAAATGACATAATTTTAGTGATAAAGTCGCTCACCTACAAACGAAAACCGTAATATTTGCTAACATAATTATTTTGACGACATCACTAATACTTTTTTATTAATCTTTTTATATAAAATATGTTTTTTATTTAGTACTATATTGTTTTCGATATAGTATTCTACATATTACGCCATAAACTAATATTAAAAATAAAAGTTTATTGTTTGTTTTGATAAAAAAAAAAAGAACAAAATTCATTATATACAATGACTAATTTAATCAAAATTCATTATATTTCTATGCAATTTTTCCAATATGATATATATTTGATTTCATAACCATAGTGTAAAAAAAACAAGTAACTTTCATTTGCTGACATGAACACAAAAAAAAAAACAATACAAACTAATTAAAGTAATACATTAACTAGATTACTATAACATCCAAACATTGAACACATAACTCTCTGTCTAATATGTATAACATTATGCCTTTGCTAACAATGCCTGTGCTTTCCTTTCGTACCCAAATCCACCGGCTTTCGAGTTATCAGCAGACCAAACAAAGATTCCGTTTAGTTTTCGCTCACTCCTAAGCTTCTCGCAAGCAGTAAAGAACCCGTTATCAGGTTTTAAACCGCCACTAGAATCCGTGCTGAAACTAACCAACACCTTACCACCTTTATAATTAGCTACTTGGATATCAAAATATCTCAAAAACTGAGCCACAGTGGTACCCCTATCGTATGCATAAAACTGGAAGTTAACGTAGTCGAAAACTCGTCCGTAACTCTTCCATAAAGCCATGTATTGACGTTGAACTTCACCATCATCATATGGAGCAATTGAAGCAAACGAAATAACTCGATTATTCTTCAGACTCGTGACAAGTTTACCTATGCATTGTGTGAAGATGTTGGGTGTAGTGTGATAATGTTCATAGTCGATATCTATACCATCTAAATGGTACAGTTTTATAATACGAGTGAGTGAAGAAACGGCGTTCGATACCCACGAATCAACTGAAATAGCAGTGAAAGTAACAGGCTTATCTCCCACACTGTCACCTCCAATACTTAACCCTATTTTAACATTTGGATATCGACGTTTGATCGAAAGAACTTGATACGGGCTGAGATTATCGTAGTCCCAAAATACATTAAACTTTCCGTTTGTGGGTTTGGGAGCTATTCCAGTTGTGTAATCGATGGCAAAAGAGAGAAGGAAGTGGACCTGGATATTAGGGTTAATGGGTACTTCAGAAAAGCGAACGTTTTCGAAGTTTGCCCCTATGTATTCACGAAAAACGATAGCTCGTGTGACGATTCGAGTGCCATGAGCACAAAGAAGGATCAGAGCGAAATAAAGCTTCCAATGGTTCATTGTTTTGTGTATGATGTATCTATGAGTTCACTGGACATGAAATATATATAGTGGATTTTTAATCAGACGTGAACTTTAATATTCATAGATTTTGTCGGGTTAAGGATTAATACACGCAGATTGCTATACTTTAAGTTTTTTTTTTTCTCAATTATGCTACTATAATATTTGCTTCTTTCATTTACTTTAGTAAAATTGTAGAAAAAAGTAGGGGTGAGGGGAAAAATCGAAAAATCGAAAAACCGAATTGAAATTGAAAAACAGAAATAACCGAACGGCAAAAATCGAACCAAAGCAAAAAACAAAAGTTCAGATTTTGATTTATGAAAAACCGAAATATTTTGTTCGGTTTTGATTTTACTCCAAAAACCGAAATAAATGATTCTTAATTTTGAGTAATTGTTATGCTTATACTAAATTTTAGAGCAAATAGTTAGTATGAAAAAATATGTTGGATTAAATAAGATTGATTCATGTTATTTACATACCTCCAGATGATCCGGGCATGTTATTGAATAGGTTTGCCATGATGATTCCCAAATTGAGATGATCGTGTTATGATGGAGAATTAGATTAGAGAGAAACACTTTGGGATTGAGATGGTGATAATAAAAATGACCAACCCTAATAAGGGTTTATAATGGCCCTTTTATAGATACTCAAGTTAGAAGTATTTATTATTTAGTCCATGGTGTTTAACAAGTGTTTATCATAAGCTCTCTTAGTTCCGATCACCTAATGGGAAATCTATAGTGTCGTTAAGGTAAATACGTCCATCGAATATTTACTAGACACATATTTCAGTTAGTGTCAGTCATCATATCAGTAAGGATAAATGATCAATGAGAGTCATAAATAATATGGGTCCAACAAAATATTGTAACTTAATAATTCTAGACTATTAGACTATTATGTAAAAATTATACTTGACTGTTAAAGAAAACCGAGTAAAATGTTTATTTGAAAAAAAATTATTTTCTTCTGTAAACTTATACACATTCATTTACGGTACCAAACATACGAAAAAACTTCATCTTCAACGTACTAAATACATCGTAAACACCTTTGATAGCCGGATAATAAGTTTCAGCAAAATAAATGAGCCGAAAGTTAAAAAAAGTAACATAAATGAACAAAATCACCAAAGTAAAGTCAGGGCCGTTCCAAACAATATTTTGGCCCTGGGCGAAATCTTAGAAATGGGCCCTAAAATCCTATATAAAGATTACGAAGAAATAAAGAACTTACAATTGATTGATGTCGCCACTTTTGTTAATCTCTACCGTCAAGTCTTCAAAACTTTCTTGAACATTCTTGTAACTAAGAGAGGTTAACACATTTTTTAGTCCGGGTTCATACGTTACGTTCTATTATAATGTCAAGGTTTGTAAAGCTGTACTAGTTGTTGAAACAAAACCCTAGATCAGATATGAAACAAAATTATAATCTAAACATAAATAAAATCCAATTCATCCAAGTCTCAATTACTTATATACTTACATAAAACATATCATATTTTATAATTATCTAATTGAAACCTAGATCAGAAATTAAAAAAATGAAATTAAATTAAGTTATACTTACTTTACAAATAGGGCAAACAATTTTGAGAGCAACAGCACGAGCTTCAAATTGAGATCCTTTTGATTTTTGATTCTTTTCTGCGTTCTTTTTCCGTGCTTCGATCTTTTGTTTTCCTCTTGTCATTCTCTCTCTCTCTCTCTCCACCCGATTTGTGTGTTTTTTTAATTTGGGAATTACTCCTATACTTTAGAGTAACTTACGAAAAATAGGCAGCGAACAGGAGCAAATTGATATTATTGGGCCCCTAGAATGGAAGTAAAGGCTAATAGGTAAAGGCTAAAGGATTGAAACGGGCCCCTAAAATTGATGGGCCCTGGGCGGTTGCCCTGCTGGCCCAGGCCCAGGGCCGGCCCTGAGTAAAGTACTATATTTTGTTTGTCTCTTTAGTTCTTTAGTTACGATTATAGTATCCGGCTGCAATATTCTTAGTGTTAAATAGTGGTGATAGTGGGGTTGGTGTGTATGACACAAGTTGCATTTTGAACCTTGAAAATGTTTGTTTTTGGTCGGTAGTGGTTGGTGGTTTTTGTCAACATGGTGTTGGATGAGAACCTTGAAAGTTTCTCAAATTCTTTTCTTTCGGAAAAGAACGCATCACTAAATAACGAGTTACAATATAGATTAGTGTTAAAAATCACGTCATAGCAAGTATTATAAGTGGTAAATAGTAATATATTAAAAATGGATTAATAAAAATAAATGTGGGGCTTATGTTCGGCTGAGGAGATATCTATTTATGCTTTTGCGGTTTGGACGGTTTAATTTTAGAGATTGCAGGACCACATTCTTTATGGATATGATATTGATGAGTTTGACTCTAATTATGGTATGCGATAGATTGCTTATGCATGTCCCTTCTTGACTTTGATCTTAGCGGTTTCTCTAATGAGGACACCCTCCACCCAAAAGCCCGGAAAGTGTTGACGTGTGCCCTATATAGTGGAATCGTCCAGAGTTTCGGAGTAGAGTTGATTTATCCCCTCGCCAAAAAGCGGTGTTTGAATGTCTCCGAGCTCCTCATGCTCAGAATTTCTTAACGGTTATCCCCATTGAAGGACTGGGCCAACATATGTCGACTTTGGAGTACCGGACTATCCTTAAGTACCGACTAATGATCCCTATATTTCCAGATGAGGAGCGTTGCCCAGTCTGTCGCAAGGTTTGTTTGGATTGTTTTTGTGAGCATGCGTTCCATTACAAGGAGTTGTGTGGCTTCAAATATAGGCATGTTTTGGTTAGGGATGTGTTGCATGATGCTCTTTAAAGAGCATGTATTTCCTTTAAAAAGAAGGCCCCCCCGTGAACTTTTTGACGGATTAGCTTGAAGGGAGGTCTACTTTACGACCAACTGATATACTTGTGTTTTGGTGGGATCAGGGAAAACATGATTGTGTGAATCTTACATGAGTATCCCCTCTTGTTGGGCTTAGGGATAATGAGTTTGTTGCGGGACATGCCGCAGTGACAGCGTGACAGGTCTTGAAAGATCTTAAAACGAAATAGTAGGTGATTAGCTTGACTAAACAATGACATAATCATGATTTAGTTAATAGAATTCCACCAAAGTTAAACGATCCCGGAAGTTTACTAATCATTTGTACTTTTAGCAAAACTTATCATTGTAATGCTTTGGCGGATTTGGGGGCTAGTAAAAATCTAATGCCCTATTCTTTGTATGCGAAATTGGCTTTGGGGTTGTTAAAGCCAACATAAATGGCCATTAAACTAGTTGACCAATCTTTTCAGTATTCGCTTGGTATTGTTGAAAATATGTTAGTGCAAGTAGGAAAATTAGTTTTTCCTGTTGATTTCGTGATTTTAGAAATGGAAGAGGATAGTAAAGTTCCTCTTATTTTGGGTTCACCGTTTTTGAACACCGCGGATGCTATCATCCGTGTGAAAAACAAGGAAAATTTATCGGGGGTTGGGGACGATAGGGGAACATTTTCGTTGAATAAAGTTAAGAAACATTCGTACTCCACCGATGAAACTTGTTTTAGGATAGATGTTATTGATAATGATATGTGTTATTGATAATGATATGTGTGACCCAGAATTGCAGGATATACTTGAAGCTAAAGAGTTAAATGAAGAGCAAGAGGAAAAAAGTTTGGATTTGGAATTGGAGGAACTTCTTGGCATGGGTATTGGAGATGTTGATAGTACTAACCATGGAGACATCACTCTCGAAGAGTTTGAGAGAATGTTTGATTTAAGCACGGACCCGATTGTTACTAAAAACGAGACCGAGGATGAAGGTGAGAGACGTTTGGAACGTGAAACGGAAGTTGAGAAATAAACCATTCGAGTACTTGAGAGTAAACTTTGTCGAAAGCTTGAAGTCAATAAGCATTCCATGCCAAAGTCGAAAGGTACACCCATAAAGCCCATTTACTTAATTTGTATTCTAACTTGTTTGGAAAGAGATATAGTTTTGCAAGGTAAGGATGAAGAAAATGAGGAGCCCTTAAACTTTGATGATTTCATATATGGGAGATCGATTAGGCGTTGTTTCGAAGAAGATAAGGATGGAAAAGAATGTGTCTACTTTAGACAATGTGGGGATGGTTTGATCATGCGGGAAACTACGGAGTGGCATGATGCATGGGAGAAGATTTGCAATGTTCTCGATGTTTCTAATGAGGAAATTCTTTTCGATGATTATATTTGTAGGTGCATTGGAGGATTTGACATTTTAAGGAGTTGGCACGAGGAAGGAAATCGGGGAAGCTTCGATTTACACATTAGTATTGTTTGATTGAAGGGTGGACGAGTCGAGCCAAAAATTCATGATAAAAAACAAGCGCTTTACAGGAGGCAACTTGGGTTTGCGTTACTTTTCTTTTGTTTTCTTATTGTTTGGTATTATTTTTAGTTTCTAGTTTTCAACACATTAATGACAATGTATGATTTAAGTATAGGGGGAACCACAAGATAATTGTTAGTTTAGTAATCCATCTTGTTTCCATCGTGTTAATTTTTATCCCATTTGAGTCTTAGAAAAGAAAAGAAAACGCTAAAATGTAGTGTGGAAAATGATAGGGGCTTATTTATTTGCTTTACATTCCGGTACTTAAACTTGAAATTGTTAGGAACATCTCTTGGTAGTGAAATACTTGTAAATAAGAGTTTAGGTTTTCTAACTTTGATTCCTTGTACTTTCCAGAAATATCCCCTAATCCGGATAACCGCTAGATATCCTTAGTACCGAACGCTATTAGTACTTGCACCCCTTTGGAATAGTTAGGGAAACCTAGATACCGTATAGTCCCCGCAAGAGTTAGAGGCGAAGAAAAAGGCCATAGGCGTTTCCCGTCAACCAATTTAAACCATCCTTACATAGACGAAGAAAAATTCATTCCCGTCACAAATATCACTTCAAAAATACTATCACCAATCTCAAATATTGAAGCGAAAGTAAGTAGGATGTAAGAATGCCAAGACTTAACTAAAGATTTACGAGATATTTATTATGTTTCGAGTCAAAATCATGATGGATATGCCCCGTTCTACTTACATTTTGTGTAAAAGTGTCTATTTAGGTGTTACGTATTGATTTGGGGAAGGAAACGCCAAGATATGTCAAGATAATGCAGGGAAATGAGCAAAAATCAAGCAAACTTCGGCTGGTTGCCCACTGCGCCGTAGTGGTCCCGACTGCGACGTAGTGAGAGCCTCGGGCAATTACAATTATTTTGTTTAATGTCATCAATTATTGGAGGTGAGGAGTTGTGGTGGCTGATTATTACTACATTTTGGTTGGGAAATCAAAGACAATCGATAGAGGGAGAGCTTGGAGGAGGAAATCATTGGAATTCCCGATTCAAACAATCAAAAGTCATTTCAATTTTCATTATATTCACATTATTGGGTTCATTTTCATTTTCCATTGAGGTTTTATATCCAAAAAATATAGGGTTGAGTTTTTTTATAGTATACAATAAAATAAAACATGATAAATTTTTAGAAACGGTTCATAACTCTATCATTGTCAAGTGATATAAAATTTTTTTTACCAGAAAAACGATACGCCTTCCGAAATAACTACGTAATAAAATAAAAAGTCACTTGTTTTTAAGCACATTGAATATTTCAATAGACCGAGTCTCCTCCAAGAGGACGAATGGACCGAGTCTCCTTGTCATGATCGTCCATGACTAAATAATAGCTCAAGATTCCTTGTATTTATAAGTAATTTCGATAGTGTATATTATAATTGTGCTTGTAACTATCTTAAGAGGATAGAAGAAAACAATAAAAAAAAGAACAAAAAATTCATATATGTCATACACCGTGCATTATGCGAACATAGTGTTTGCACATAGCGTTTGCATCATGCGAACAATCTTAATCTTATGTGAAGTTCGATTTTTATGCGAACTTTGTGTCTTTTTAACTTATAACATGTTTCACATAAACAAGTTATAAGTTAAGAAATAACTATAAACATATTACATATAACTAACAGAGAAAAGATTAAAAAACACTAATAATTTTTTAATTACTTAAGATCAAATCAAAACTTTTAAACTATTTTTTTTAAATTAATTTATCTCGTAACGTTAGACAAAATAAATTACACTACAGCGACCGTCGTGTTCTCCTCTTTAATTAGAGCAGTGGTCATATATACTTTCAACGACGTTTATTTTTTCGATTTTCGGGTGAGTATTGAAATTGTAACGTTAATATCACATGTGATTTTAACATAAATGAGTAAACTTCAAAAACAAAAAATGTTATATAAAGTATGATTTATGTAAACCCATAAAAAATATCAAATTTTGACAACTTTTATTTTTCGTTTTTGGACAAATGTTTAAACTCATAAGATTATATCACATGTGATATTAACATAAAATGTAGATTAAAATCGTTATATGGTATATAAATCTATAAAAAGTTCAACGAAATCACATATGATATTACTAAAATCACATGTTATAGTCAATATATGTCACCCGGAAAACAACTTTTAGAATGGAGAGACTCACTATCCATGTTATTTCATAAGTGAGTTCGGCATGGGGGCTTTTCGTTCGTAATGGGCCTAATGCCCAAGATCTTTCGGAATTGACCCTGCTGCATCTCAACTTGGTCTTGCAAAGTGGCCCACGCAAGTGGTGTTTTACCCTATATGACTCTCGCGAATTTACGATTTTAGGTAAATTATCGACCTAAAAACCCAACAGTGTCAAGAGGAGGAAACAAGATGGAACAATCTACTTTCGAGCAAGATAAAAATATTATCATGGAGAATTGTTAACGAAAGATTTCCTATTAGAATGAATCTTGATAAATGGAATTCCATCTCTTTGTAAAGTGTTTAATGACGGATGAATTCTAGAAAACAATATTATCATAATGAAAATCGAGTCTTGCAACTTCACTAATTTCACCGATCTCATCTTCATTTCCGACTCGGATACATCACGTAGAGGTCATCATTCGTTCAATTTTGACGAAGTAGTACAAACAACCATGAGATCTTTTGGTACTAACGAGAGTACTTTTGGCCCAATAGAACCTAGACACGAGACACTTATAAATAATATTATGTTTGTTTTTTTCATTTATTTGTCTGGATTTACGACCCGACCTCGATCAATGCTCCTTCTTGTAACACTTTATTTCAAATCTTGCTAGTCTTTGTCATTTAATTCAAATTTTCGCTATTTGTAACACCTTATTTCGAATATATTTTATGTGTTCTTTGTCATTTAATTAAGCCTTTAAGCACGATTATCATCGGGTCGTGGCCAGATATGGATCTGTGCAATTGGGTTGTTATACAGGGCCCATTATAAACTGGTATGATATGGTTTTTAATAAGCCCACTAACAACAGCCTAGCTACTCAACGTTTACTATTATGTAATCTTTTTTTATTTAAAAAATCTGCAATTTAATATGTAAATGATTAATTATTATTTGATAATGATAATCAAATTAGACGAAGAGTATTAAAACCTCAAATTGTTTTGTAGTTTGTTAAATTCGTGTTTCTGTAAATCGTTAATTATTTAATTGTTACCTACTTATCCAATAGAGTTATTAGTTACGGCAAAAGAATTAGAATTGAAAGAAAGAAGATATTATTTTTTTTTTCTTTGGTAATTCTAACTCCTTTAATATTAAAACGGAGAAATCATGGATCGTAAGCTCAACATACATATGTCAAAAACGTGAAAAATAGATAAAGAGTAAATCCCGACATAAGTACTTTAAAACTAAGTTTACATGATTTTAAATCTTTTACACTTTAAAAAGTAATAATGAATTACTATATATAAATTAAAATTTTCATTTCCAAACAGCTTATTTTTTGTTTATTGCATCGGGCCTATAAAATCAACTAGACGGCCATGCATTAGGCGTTAATGAGCAAAGTTCAGTTTGGCTCAGTTATTGTATAAAAGCGAAATCAAACCGTAAATTTTGATTCATAAAAGGTTAGGAACTGTTCGCTTCGGTTTTACATCGCTTCAAATTTTCAGTTTTTATGTTCAAATTCGGTTCCGTTTGGTTTTTAATTGGTTTGTTAGGCTTTAAATAGTTCAACTTATTAAACAATATCTTATTTGGGATCTTTTTAAGAATTAATTATCTTTCTCGAATAATAATTTAGTACCATTAAACTAGAACATTTTTTTATACTATCTCTAACAATTTTGGCTTTGAAAAAAGTATACGTATAATAATTAGTAAATTTCACATAAATAGATTACATTTTGGTGAGGTGTTATATTTGGTTAGGTTTAGTTTTTGGATTAAAACTAAAAAACGAACCGAATATTTCGACTTTTTCTAAAACAAAAATAAAATCGTCAGTTTTGTTTTAATTCAATTTTTTTGATTCGGTTTTTCGATTTTATTGCTCATCCCTAATTATCGTACCCATTGACTTAAAACGTATTGAAAAGTAAACGAATCTAAAGATTTCGTAAGTTGCCATCCTTGCATTTGACTTATGTATACCAGGCCATGTTTTTCTATTATTCAAATCGTTTACTTTCATATTTTAAAGTCAACGTCGACATTGCAAGATTCTCTATCTTTTCATTTTTGAATTCCCTACTTGCAAAAGTTGAAAATATAAATAATATTAATATCCAAGATATCAACGGATGAGGTTTCTTCATATCCGGATTATTCTAGTAAGACGGGTCTTTTTAACTCAGATTTACGTGACATAATTGAAATATTACCGTAACAATTTCAGAACTCTTAACACGATCATCCCAAGTTATTAATCTAGGAAAACTCGAACATAAGACCTTACGTGAAAATACAATTACTTTATTTTATTCGAAAAGCAACCAACTTAACTTATATCAAGTGCATAAAAGACATTTTCAACACACAATTTTCCTTCTATTTCTTCTCCATGGACAACCATTTCTGGCTTCTAATTCATATATTAGCTTTATGCACTACGTTAATATCCGGCAAAGGTAATTAAACGAGCCCTTTTATCGTTGTAATTTGAGTCTTATGATATGAAATCGGTCATTATAACTTGTATGGAATGCGGGTTCATGATTAACTTTCTTTGCAGTGTTTGTGAGCATAGATTGTGGGGCGTCGGGTTCTTTCATAGATGGAAACTCGATAGAGTGGAAAGGAGACGGTGATTTGATCTCGAATGGTGTTACACATGTAGTTCAATTTAACCAGTCGGTATCTCGTGTTATGGACACCTTGAGAGTCTTCACCTCTCGTAAAAAGAATTGTTATTCCATACAAGTTGAAGAGGGCGAAAAAGTTTTGGTTCGTGCAGGTTTTAACTACGGGAACTATGATCGAAAGTCAACTCCTCCAATGTTTGATCTTCTTTTTGATGGGAACCTTTGGACCACCGTAAATTCTTCTATATGGAAAATGTACGAAGCTATTTATGTTGTGAAAAAGAACGTTACCAGCGTATGTGTTGCACAAACGAATCCCAATCAGTTTCCGTTTATATCGACTCTTGAAGTACGTAGCCTTGACTCACAAATGTACAACAATATCGGCACAAATTATGCATTATTCATGAACTTAAGGAATGCTTATGCTATAAATGAAACAATAAGGTATGTAAGCTTGTTAATTACGGAGTAGTTTTTTTCTTAGAAAGGTTATGGCTCGATAACTAGGTTATATTTTTGAACCCACGATCTCTAGGTTGATAGACATCACGATACTGCTAGGCCAAAAGCTTGTTGATCTTGTTCTATATTGTGTTTTGGTTTATTAAAATTAAGCATCTATCTAAAGTAAATATTTAAATTATTTATCATGTTTAAGTATTTTTGTTAATAATATTCTGCATATGTTTGT
This sequence comes from Senecio squalidus, assembly GCA_910822075.1. Classification (NCBI taxonomy): domain Eukaryota; kingdom Viridiplantae; phylum Streptophyta; class Magnoliopsida; order Asterales; family Asteraceae; genus Senecio; species Senecio squalidus. The sequence goes on along the minus strand of CAJVGC010000001.1, from coordinate 856,848 downwards.
TTAATTAAGGTTTCCGAAGGACCCTTATGATCGAATGTGGGAACCTGCGGTCCTTAGCATTGACAATGGTTTAGTAAATTTAACAAACGATGCAACTCTCACCAATGTCAATGAGCCCAATAATCCTCCTCCATCAGTCCTAGAAAACGCAATTGCAGGCCAAATACATCTCGGATCATAACTTCACAGTTTACTATTACTGATTACCCGATTCGTTATCCTGTCTACATAGACTGGTATTTCACCGAAGTCAAAGAGCTTAATTCTACTGAATTTCGATCTTTCAGAATCTATAAAGATAATCTACCCTTCTCACTCCCGATTGTACCACATTTAGGAAATGTGACTGATTATTACGTTTCTAATCTTACTCATACACCTAAAACTAATTTCTCCATACAATCTATCGGTGGTTCCACACTTCCGCCTCTCCTCAATGCCGTAGAGTTATTTTCAATTAGTGATGCACTCACCGATGGAACCAACAACAACGATGGTACATATGTATATCATTCTTTTTATATATCGTGTATATATTTTAACTTCCGTTCTATATGACATACTTTCTTATCAATTTTTAAACGTTTGTAACGTAGTTGAAGGTTTAACTTCTCTCCAAAACGCTTTTGATGTTTTACAAGAATGGGGCGGAGACCCATGCCTTCCTGCTTCATATTCATGGGAATGGATAAAGTGCAACAACGATCCCACACCTCGCGTAACATCAATGTTAGAATTACATCTTCTTATTTCGATTAAAACTAACGTACGAGTTATATGTTTCTTTCTTTTTTTGAAATAAATCGGAATATTTTTTTTTTTTTTTTGCAGAAATCTTAGTAGTTTCAACCTCTCTGGGCAACTTCCAAACTTTAGCAGCATGGATGCTCTTGAAATAATGTAAGTTTATATATTAATTGACTAATATTATTCCATAACTTTTATATATTATTTTCTTAATTTTATACAATTTAGTTATAATATTATGTATTTTAATTATGCAGAGATTTACATAATAATAGCTTGACTGGATCAATTCCTAATTTCCTTGGCACTTTGCCAAATCTCAAACAGCTGTGAGTGTTTTCCCATCGATCTATTCTCGTTTAGTTATATATTAACTTCATTAAAATTCAATCCAAAAAGGGTTAGCGGCGCAGCTTGTTACCCGTTTGCTTTCTGCCCCTTTGTAAACTCTAATATCATTATTAAAAATGTCCGGTTTTATAAATAGTCATGCATATATATTTAAGTATCTCAACTCTTTATGTAGAAATGTGGCAAATAATCAGTTCAGTGGATCCATTCCAAGATCATTATCAAAAAACTCGGCGATAAATTTATCGTACGTTCAATTATTTTTCTTTATTACTTAACATCTTAGTTTTATAATTTCATTGATGTATCAGTATTTACATTTTTGTTTTTGTCAATTATTTGATAGAGATACAGGAAACCCTTTGTTGTGTACTAACGGTAAGTCCTGCCCAGGGGGTGACGAAAAGAAAACGAGTGGATTACCGATAATACTTGGAGTATCTATCCCGTTGTTTTTCATTTTTGGGGCTATTGCTTGTGTTTTGGTCATTAGGCGTAATCGTCAAAAAGCTAGTGTTCCGCCACATTCAGGTAAGATTTTATTATTATTACATTACTTCGTTGCGTATTTGCTTAGGCACTGAAACAAATTTTGTAGGGGATACGAGTCGCAGAGCAAATGGGAATAATAACGTCGAGTTGAAAGAGAACATGGACGAGCGGTTTTATCGTTCACCTGCTCCGTTACTTGGTTAAAGTTCTATGGCATGATTGAAATTACATGTAAATCACATAATTCTTGTCAATAATTTGTAATGATTGTTCAATAGTAAATATTTAAGAATGAATAACCTTAAATATATATAGTTGTTTGAAAATGATCTATGTTTAGATTACCCATTAGAGTTAGAATTTTTATTGTTTTTAATATTGAATGGTGAACATTTAAGGGAAAATAATTTAACCTGATAATTTTATTAGTAATATACAAACAAACAAAAAACATACACTAAAATAGTTAATTAACCAATTAGAAAAATAGGATTTATAGTTTTGACATATTTACTCAAGAATAAGCAATTTAGATTATATTTTATCTCAAAACGAGTCAAACGAGTGGCAAAACTACTCATAAGCTACTTGAGACAGAGTCATAAAGAAAATAATTAAAGTGTTGATGATTTAAGTCGAGTTGAGCTATATAATCAGATAGACTTTCGTGTCTATCTTAATCAGTATTCGACCTATATATAAAAGATAGTGTGTCTTATCTACCTTGAGTTATATAAATACTATACATAATTAAGTTATCTTGGAACCCGAAAGTATCGAGCAAGCATGTGAAATAAATATTGATAATCAAGTAAAGTTCAAGCATCGTATTTTTTTCAATTATATCCTAGTAGCTAAGTCATTGTTTATATTTGATTGTTTATATTTTCGCAGAAACTCCCATAGACTCGAATGCATAACGGATTCTACGAAAATTCCCTCAGACGCAAATGTATAACGAATGCTAGTTGTTCCAAATTTTGAATTTGAATTACTTTTGAGTGGTCTAGATCGCTTTGTGTTGAAATACATACCTTAATGTAATTCTAACTTTAGACTAAGTCATTTCATTGAAATAAGTTTATTGTGTGATTAGAATTCTTGCAGAAATAAGCTAAATGGAATAAGAACTTTTTAGAAATAAGCAGATTAAAAGAACTGGGCTTAAGAGAGCTGGACTGGATCAAGATTGTGGCTAGATGCCTTCTGGGCTAAATAAAAGAATCTGGGCTTTAGAGGGATCAATTTTGACAAGAAGAATGCTAAGGGTCGATCTTAAGATGTAAATTTAGATATTTTGTGTAAGGGGTGTTTGTTTGGGCTTATATAAGGAGCTTATAACTTATTAATATTTCGGCTTATGTTTCATGAGGCCTAATATTCCGGATTATGTAACAATTTATGGACTTATTACTGTTTATTATGTCATAATAAACAGTAATAAACTCATAAACGGTTATATAAGCCGAAAATCCGGACTTATGAAACATAAACCGAAATATCAATAAGCCATAAGCCGTTTATATAAGCCCAAACAAACACCCACTAAATACTTGTTGAATCACTTTTCACCGTTTATCTTTCTCTCTCTACAATCTCATTTCTCTCTAGAAAACCCTAGTTACATATTCATTGATTAATGAGTGTTCCCGAGGAAATTGTATTGATATTGATTTGTTTATCGTCTTGATAGTAGATAGGATAGATTGGGAAATGATTGTTATTGTTTTGGTTATTCAGTTTTGTTAATAATATTCGTTGAGTTTTTATTATATTTTCTTTTTCTTATTTTATTTTCTTTACTTTACATTTATACGTGGTAAGTTTTGAAGGGATGAGTTACGTGGCTACTTACGAAGATGTCACAAAAACAAGAGACTTCGTTTTATAAATAAGATAGATAACACAAAATAGTCTAATAGGGCGCATAAGCGACCTTTGTTTTCGACTTTTGCTGCCATGAAATGGCACAACATATATTTTCTTGTTACCAAAACATTGACCCTCTATTTTAAAGCGAACGGAAATTAATCATGGGAACCTCACAGAAAATCGTGTGTAGAGGGCACATGTTTTTTTATATTTCTTTAATCGCACTATATGATAAAGTTTATGCAATGTGCAATTTCTAAAAAATATAATCATTTATTAAAAAATAATAATTTTTAATCTTTAATATATAATAAAAGAGAGACTTTAAATGCGACATGACGAAGTAAGGTCTGTTGGATGAGTTATCTTCTTTGATTTCAGCCGTTAGATCAGATTGATGATGTCATTAAAGACTATTTTCATTTTACATTCTCTTACAATACATAATTATATTTTCTTTTTCATTTACATCTTCACTGAAATAAAAAAGACATAAGTTTAATTTACTTATAAATCGATCAATTTACACTGTGATTTACCAGTAAACATGTCAAACTGTCCCCGTTATAATTTATATAGAAACTATAGAGACACCTAATTATTAGACTTTCAGTACATATCTCCAAACATATAATACATTACCAAATAGGTCTATTACTCATTTCTCTAATTCATATTTCTTGTTTGGTCAAAGGTTGAATCGCTAACTCTATGCCTCTTTGACTTTGTATCTTTGTCTATATATTTTGACCTCATTCGTATACTACAAGGTGAATAAAACACATATGTATAATTAATCCATATAAAATATTTATTACATCTTCAAAATACTTTAACTATATGCTTAGAAATCCAATATATAACTGGTTCTTTTTAACTTCTTACTAATTTTAATATATTTGAATACAGACACAGGGTGATGGCAATGCCGAAACTTCTTGTTTGTATTTTTGCCGTTCAAAAAAAATTATATCCTTAGAAAAATCTCCTCCCTACTTGGCTACTTACACAAAAAAAAAAATGGAAGTATAAAATAATACCATCATCTAATTTTATTGAATTTACTTAAAGAATTACCAACTTGAGTTTATCAACCAAGAGCATAAAAGACCGTTTGAGGCTTTGAGCTCCTCCTCTTTCTCCTCCATGGCTAAATATTTATGCCTTCATGTTCTTCTCTTAACACTATGTATTATGTCGGTTTCCGAAGGTGGTAAGTTTGTTTTGTCATTTTGGTTTAATCTATATATGATGTTGGATAAGTAGATAAAAATGACTCATATGGAATGCGCGTTTGTAAATAACTTTATTTGTAGTGTTTGTGAGCATAGATTGTGGGACGTCGAGTTCTTTCACAGACGAAAATTCTATAACATGGAAAGGAGATAGTGATATGATCACGAATGGTGTTACACACGTAGTGCAATCGAAAAATTCAATATCTCATGTTATGGACACGTTGAGGGTTTTCACTACTCGTAAAAAGAATTGTTATTCTATAGAAGCTGAAGAGGGGGGAAAAGTTTTGGTTCGTGCGGGTTTTAACTATGGGAACTACGACAAGAAGTCGACTCCTCCTATGTTTGACCTTCTTTTTGATGGGAACTTTTGGGTCACTGTAAATTCTTCTGATACGAAAATATACGAAGCTATTTATGTTGTGAAAAGGAAAAGTATTAGCGTATGTGTGGCTCAAACGAATTCCAACCAATTTCCATTTATATCGACACTTGAAGTACGTAGTCTTGACTCGCAAATGTACAACCATATCGGCTCAAATTATGCATTATTCATGAACATAAGAATCGGTTATGCTATAAATCAAACTATAAGGTATGCAACTGCTAAGTCCTATATATTGAATGCTGGTCTAGAAGACATATGATATACCAACCTGTGTCTTATTACTTATCATATTGAAGTACTTCTAGCTTTTGATTAGTAACAATATTAATGTTTTTTCAGGTTTCCGAAAGACCCTTATGATCGAATGTGGGCACCCGCAGCCCTAAGCTTTGACAATGGATTATTAAACGTAACAAACAATGCCCTCATCAACGTCGATGTACCCAATAAACCTCCTCCAACAGTCCTACAAAATGCAATTGAGACACCAGAAACAAACCAAAACATTGACATACAATTCACTATCTCAGAATACCCTATTAGTTATCCCGTCTACATAAACTGGTATTTCTCAGAAGTGAAAAATAAAAATTCGAATGAAATACGAGCTTTCAGAATATTAAAAGACAACCTGCCATTCTCACTCCCGATTGTTCCTCGTTTTGGAAATGTGATTGAATATTTTATGAGTAATCTTACAATCACTCCTAGCACTAACTTCTCCTTAAGCACTATTGGTGAGTCTACACTTCCTGTTCTCATCAATGCCGTGGAACTTTATTCGATTAGTGATGCCTTAACCGATGGCACAAACAAGGACGATGGTACATGCTTTTTTTTTTTTTCTATTTTTTTCCCCACACCCCAAATATATATATACATTTGCCCCTATAATGACATGAAACCACAACTTTTAGGTTGATGGGTCACCACGATACCGCCAAGCCAAATGAATGTTTTTCTTCTGTTTAATCAATGTGACATATATTATTATATTATATTTTTCGTCCTTAATGTAGTCGAAGGTCTAGCTTCTCTCCAAAGCGCATTTGGCGTTTTACAAGAATGGGGCGGAGACCCATGTCTCCCAGCAGCATATTCATGGGAATGGATAAAATGTAGCAATGATCCCATTCCTCGAGTAACATCAATGTATACGTCACATCTCCTTATTCTTTAAAACCGGAAAATTGAGTGTAGTTCAGTTTCGGTTTTACTTTTTAAAAAATGCTCAAATATATTGATGTTTCTTTATTATTTCAGAAATCTTAATAGCTTTAACCTCTCTGGACCACTTCCGGAATTTAGTAGTATGGTTGCTCTTGAAATAATGTAAGTTTATATTGTATATCTATTTTCAATAATTATATGCCATTAGTACACTAAATAAAGATTAATTTATAAATATACTTAATTATGCAGAGATTTTCATAATAATAGCTTGACTGGACCAGTTCCTAAGTTCCTTGGCACATTACCAAATCTCAAACAACTGTAAGTTTTATCTCCCAGTTATCGAACGTAGTTTATTTATATACTCGGTCAATATTGCTTGCGGTATATGATCATAACTATAACGCGAATTATCTTGTAGAAATTTGGCAGATAATAACTTCAGTGGATCGATACCAAGATCATTGTCAAGAAATTCCAACTTGAAGTTATTGTACGTTACTTATATTTTTAATTTTCATAATGTTTAGGTTCTATGATTCCTTATTAATACTTTTGTTCGGTTTATGTCAATTATTCGACAGAGATAAGGGAAATACGTTGTTGTGTACCAAAGATAAGTCCTGCAAAAGCAAAATGAGTAGATTACCAATAATACTCGGAATCACCGCTTTAGCGTTTTTCATTTTTGGAGCAATCATTAGTATTTTGGTCATAATGCATAATCGACGTGAAGCTGGTGTTCAGCCAAGTTCAGGTTAGCTTTTATCGATTATTATCACAACAATATTAGTACACTTTTTTTCTACACGGTCATTTACAACATCGGTAGATTTCTTTTATGACATGTCTTCTTTACGAAACTTCAAGTCATGAACTTCAAGGACTTATTCATCGTTTGCTTAACTTATGTATATACTGAATATCTCAGGGGTTACAGTTCATAGAGAAGATGGTCCAAGAAGTGATATGCGTGGAATGAATCATGATAACTTTGACGACAAACGTGCCGATGAGCGGTTCTATAGTTCACCTACACCATTGTTGGACGAACGTTAACATAATGATTGAAAAAATTTGTAAACCATGATAAATATCGTGTGAATTTTTTGTAATATCTTCTGTGATTACTTACTGGTGAATGTAAAGTTAAGTTTTTTGTAGAGAATAAGAACAATCTACAATAGAAAATGTTGGAGAATATATATGTAACTGAATTCTTAGGTTCGAGTCAAAGCAACATCCTCCTAGCTTTGCGAAGTTTTTAAACATTATGATCGATTTACCTCCTTTACGTGTGATGTGAGGTGCAGGTGCGCTGATTAGGATCCTCGTGTTTGTTTTAGAATTGGTGAGGTACGTGCAAGGGATTAACAAAATCAGGTGTTTTTCTCATGGCAATTTGAAATTGGATAAAACTTTCACCAAAGGTGAAAATTACCAACTTCGACAACAACCATGAGTCCATGATGAAGACATTCCACCGATTCAAGCATAACTTGAACAAGTACCCGCCTCTGATGATGCATTGGGCTTACAAATGTGCTTAAAATTGATTGGGATTCAATTCCGTCTAAACATTTGCAAAAGCCACGGATAGAGGTGTATTTACCCGGCATCGGGGAATAGGTACATACATTAACATATGTATGATGTTTACTAATTGTCAGTAAAACATATTTTTTATTATAAAGAAAATACCACTTCACTAAATGTCTCACCATGTTGTTCTTTTTACGAGAAAGGTAAATATGAAAACAATAAAACTTGAGTTATTAGGGAAAATATGTTTTCTTTTTCTAGTGAAAAGTTTTCTTTTAAATTTGACTTAAAAATAATTTTTCTTTATTCTATTTTTTTTTTCTTCTGAAAATTGCATAGTTTTAAGACTAAAAAGATTATAAAATGTGATTTTTTTTTCTAGTGAAAAGTGTTTTTTAAAAATTCGATTTAAAAATATGTTTTCTTTATTTCATTTTTATCCTCAAAAATTGCATAATTTGAACAAGACTAAATTTTTTCATAGGTTTCTGATAATTAAATATTATTAAAAATTTTGTCAATAAGAAAATATATCACAACTCTTCTTATATAAAAAAAAATACATTTCAATTTACTAGTAGGATATCTTCGTGTTGCAGCGGCGACTAATAAATTTACAGATGACGATGACATTTGGTTATCATAAATATAACCTAGATTAATGGAAAAATAGAGTGTGAAATAGTTCACAACTTTTTAGAGTAGTGTGTTATTCAAGAGAAATCCACCATAACATTTCTTTCTTATTTATTACCGCTTCAAATATTTTTGTTAGTTATTTATTTTTTTTGTGTAAAAAAAAGTGTTTATCTTTCTGTTTACGTTTGTTTTAAAACTGTTGTCATGTTTTTAAATATAAAAAGTTAAAATGTAGTAAGTTTCTATTTTGTCATTAAATATTTTTATATTTTTAAATTCAAAAAGTATCAAATGTCTTTAACAAAATAACAAAATAAATAATCTACCGAAAATATATTTCATCAATGATACTTATCTTATTTTAACCGTTTTCTTATTTTAACAACGGATGAACTATTTTCTATTTTTTTTAACAATATTTTGTTAGTTTGTTAAAAGCCCTTTGTAATCCAACCAATGCGAGTGTGATTGCGTGTCAGCGTGTATCTATAGGCTATATCTATATCTATAGGCCTTGCGTTTTCGGGTCGTTCCATAAATAGCAATCCCCATCATTTTCGACTCACTACAATAACTAACATTTCTCTTCAATTTCTTATTTCTTCAACACACACACACACACACACACACACACACACACACACACCTCCATTTTCACTGATCGATTCACTCTCTCTCTACATCTTCAGGTTCTCTCTCTCTCTCTCTCTCTCACACACACACAGTATGCGCTCATGTATCTATATGTATACTTACACACAACTATATGTATATGTATATCTGTAATAGTTAGGTTTATCAACTTCCAGAAATCACTCACAAAATTAAGAACACTATTCGATTATTCGTCTACACTGTATCGAATTCAGTTTTTGATATATACTAGAAGTGATACAAATATTCTGTTTGTGTAATTTAGTTCAAATCGTAGTCGTTTGGGTTAATTTTAAAAGTTAGGATGAATTGAAAGCTAGTTCAAGTAGCATGAAATTATGAAGAATTCTATCGTAATTTTCGTAGTCGTTTGTGATGATTTTAAAAGTTAGGATGAATTGAAAGCTGTTTCAATTTGAATTAGAGATAAATTGTATTGAATTTGTGATAGTTCTTGTTTGAATTTGAATCCTACATGATGAAATTATAAGAGGAACTGTTTGCAAGTTGACTTGAGTGATATGTAATGAATTTAGGTTGAATTAGAGATGAATTGAATCGAGTTTATGATTGCTCTTGTGTAAATTACGTACATCCGAACCGCATTTAAATCATACGTGTAATTGGAAGAGGAACTGTTTTTGTATTGTATGTTTGTAACATTCAGGAGGCAATTAATAATATATAGTTGTTATTGATTTAATGCAAATATAGTGATTGAATCGAAAAGTAGGAGACGAGTAGTTTAGGCGGACTACATTATGTAACTTCAAAATTCGGTTAAACATATAATTTTGAATCATAACTGTTCTGCATCGGCTGATTTATCTCTTGGTTGTGTTGTTTGCTCTGAGACAAGAATGTCTGCATTGTACTTATTCGTCTCGTAATATAAATATATTGGCTACAAATTTGTAATATTGATTAAACGTATTAGTTTGAGTCATCCTATTGTTGCTATCAGTTAATGAATCTTTGGGTTATATCGGTTGCATTGAGGTAATAGAAGTTGATCACAATTTAGGTTATCCCTCTTTTGCAGTATTACAAATATTTTAGCTTATATGTTCCCATAGTGTATTTTTATTTCTTTGCGTTTGTTTCTCGTGGAAGATTATTTTCTTCAAATGTTAGGGAATGTTCAGCCATCTTGGTTAGGTGTTGATTTGGTTTCTAGATATCTGGAAAACAGATAACACTAACAGAGTGTGGTTTCATTTCAAATGGAACATTTTAAGCACTTTGTTAATATGCTAAAGCGTCTTGTAACAACGATGTTATGTAAATGTAATACCCTGTGTATAATAACCTTAAAATTATCTTTCATCATTGAGGCGAAATTGAATGTTAAGTGCAGATTTTCCTAAAATGATTTTATTGCTAGTTTATCTTTTAAGTTGATGCTCCAATGCTGGTCTTCTTTTCAGATAAGGCACAAAGAGGAGCTTAAATAGCAAATTTCGAAGTCCACCATTTCAAAGAAGAAAGACGCTTTGTCAAGGAATACTTTTCTTGATGACATTTTGACATCTTTTCAGTGTCAGGGATGTTTAATAATGTACTTCACTCTCCTTACCTAAATCATGCAAAAGTGTTTTAGGGGATGTTTCTTTCAGTTGACAACCATTTAATTAAAATTCTTAGTGGCAATCATGTGTGAGTTGGTTGGACTGGTTCTTATATTGGAATTAAAAGTGTACTTCTTCTTTTCATTAAGATCTGCAGGGGTCAAAAAATTTCTGTTTCCTCATGTGAACTAGTCTGAACAGAAAGGATAAAAATAGAATACAACACTTTCCCTTCTTTTTTTTTATCGATATTTGAATGTTGTTAATGGAATAATCAGACTATGATTACTTGGTGCTAGTTATTTCTTATTTTAAAATGGACAATGATATGCATTCAGGGAATTTATTCAGCACATAAAAAACTAGAATCTACATTTAGCATTTATATTTCAGCCGTGAGAAACCATCATATGGTATTTATGTTGTTAGTTATTGCTTATTAATAGTTTTTCACGGTACTTTTTGGTTGTAGTCTTCTCTTAACAGATCAGCTTCAAATCTTCAGGACAACATTACTGGGCAGCCATTTTCTACATCTTACTCTGCTCAATCTGGTGCACCTTCCCCTGTTTACCAACGCAGTGGTTAGTGCATTTCACTGATTAATATAAGCTAAAGGTGTCAATTTTGTCCTTTTTACTTATAGATGGGTCAAATTTGGTTGTGATGTCTCTCAAACAGGTGATATTAAAAATAGTTAAAAAGGGAATGACTCAAACGGGTCAAATAAAAAAAAATAGCCGAAATGGAAACGAGTGAAACGGGTGAAAGTTGTTGCCCAAAGTCTTTTAATGCAGACAACCTTTTCAAAGCATTTTATATAAAGATTTAGATAATGCAATAACTACTAAGTAGAAAATGTCAAGAAAGTAGTTACCACCTTTACGTTAGATAGTTTGTTCTGTTAATTTTACATGGGTATGCTCTTTGTGCAGAATCTGTTCAGGGGTTCCAAAACAGTCGTGGTAGTTTCAATCTACCCAACATGCAAGGCCCACTTGGATCAAGAAATGTAACAATGGGTAATGTCCCTTCAAGTGGCCTTCAACAACCAAGTGGAAACCTCTCTAGTGGACAGTTTACATCAAATATTCCTGATGCTCGTTCTCAGGTAGTTATATGTCCGTTCATGTTTGTACAAAATTATTCGTGCACATTATAAAATGTTATTTTAATGAAATAACTTGTGAAGAAAGAACAATTAGACTAATGATAAAAGCAAAGAAAAAAAATTTAGTGTGAAATATGATTAAAAATATATATATATTATCCTAATATCATTTGTTTGAATAGAATATTTAGGAGATTTATTCATTTAACTTTTATTTTATCCGTATGACTTGTTAGAGGTAAAACATATCCCGTGTGCCTAATTTTCAAATAAGAAGGGAAAAATGGCTACCTTTACTGAGTACTGTGCATTGTTCTACTAATATTTTGAAATATTTTCATATTTGAACAGATTTTTCTCTATTAATTTTATATTTTTAGATATCTCATGGCAATTCATATGGTCATCCGGGGCTAGCTAATAGAGGTGGCACGAGTGCTGTCGGAAACCCAGGGTTTGGTAGTGACACAGTTGGTGATTTCATTCCTGGAATGCCTCTTACCTCTGCAGCAACTGGAAACCGCAATGCCAATTCAAGGGTTGGTGTCTCTCCCGCGTTAGGAAATTTGAGCTCAAGAATTACGAACTCAGATGGAAATATTATTGGTGGCGGTAATATAGGGAGAAGCATAAATACGGGTGGCGGATTATCGGGATTTTCTTCTCGCTACGATTTGAATACTAATAATGGGTCGGGAAATGTTGGTTTGCAGGGATCAAATAGATTAATGGGTGATATGTTTCAACAAGGTACCCTGACAGATAAACAATTTTTTTTTCCTTAATTTCTATAATTCACATTGAATTGCTTCTTGGCGGTTCAATTTTCCAACTTCCTTGGCATCTCTTATAGTAACAAGGATTCTTTGATGCAGCTTCTCCTCAGGTGATGTCTATGTATGGAAATTCTCATCATTCAGGCGGTCCACTTTCCCAAAATGTTAACAGCAGTCACCCAGTAGCCATGATGAACGATCTGAACAATGATGATTCCCTATTTGATATAAATGACTTTCCTCATCTCGGTAGCCGTCCTAGTTCCTCCAGTCGGCCCCAAGGGCAAATAGGTAAATACAGTCCTAACTTATAACTGCACTTCAGGTTCTGCTGGTGTATATGTTTTTTTCAATTAAAACACAAAATTTTCAGGTTCTTTGCGAAAACAAGGCCTTGGTGTTAGTCCCATTGTACATCAAAATCAAGAATTTAACATTCAGAATGAAGATTTTCCTACTCTACCAGGATTAAAAAGTGATAACCATTATGCATATACTTTTGTATTCATTTACATCAGTTATATTTACTGATAAAAAAGAACAAAATAATAATGTTTGCGAGTCTGTCCAACCTACTACCTTTTGCCACCCCCTACCCGACGGTTTCTAACTATGTTTTAGATTTTGTGTAGGTGGCAATTCCGGTATGGATTTACACCAAAAGGAACAACTTCATGACAATAATATTCCGATGGTGCAGTCTCCACATATCTCTGTGAGTTATTAGATATGTTCATTTTACTTTCTTCTTCTTTTAAAATCCTGCATCCTAAGCTCCATGGTTCATGTTCATTATATGCAGATGGGAAGGTCTTCAGGATTTAATTTGAGAGGACCGTTTTCATCTCATCGCCCACAGCAGCAAAGCAATAATGTCCCCTTTTCAAAGGCAATTAATCAGGATCCACAATACTTTCATGGTTCAGATATGTTCCAAGGGTCACATACATCGCATCACTCCCAGGTATTGCTGATTCCTTCCCTGGCTTAGTAATATGTAGTTTTAATCAAGTTTGGACAAAAATAACTGTGACTTAGACTATGTTTGTGTTTCAACTGTCTGATTGTTAATGTAAAGATTAGTTCCTCATACAATTGTAATTGAATTATTTTAATGAAAGACCCTGTTTTTGAGTTGTTTTAGGCCAATGGACTTGCGGGTGTAGATTTGAGACCTCCAAATTCTCAAAATCCAATCTCTGGAATCAGTTCATTCGACCAATTTAACCAGCCGCACTATCCACCACAACAAAATCAATCTCAGTTTAGGCCACAACAGAGATCTGGTACTGGTCAAACATATAGGGAACATGGTATGAAGTCCACCCCGACTGGTCATCGATTTGGTTTACTTGGTTTATTGAGTGTAATCAAGATGAGTGACCCTGATTTAAAATTTCTTGCTCTGGGGATCGATTTAACAAGTCTCGGACTCGATTTGAATTCAGCAGAAAACCTTAACAAAACATTTGGTTCTCCATGGTTAGACGAGCCTATCAAAGGAGATCCTGTTTTCACCGTGCCAGAATGTTATTATGCCAAACAACCACCTAAACTGAATGTGAGATGACTTATTATAACTTTTTGCAATCAATATTAGCTGTTATTAATTATTCGAGTTGTTGCTTATTGTTTGCGGAATTGTGCAGTCACAGTATTTTGCCAAGGTTCAGTTAAACACACTGTTTTATATCTTTTACAGGTAGACTTGAAGTGCGCCTTTTAGTATTTTATCTTTATTTATAATTTGTATTTTATCAGCGAAGTTATTTTTTTTATTTATAATTTATGCAGCATGCCTAAAGAAGAAGCCCAAATGTATGCTGGGAATGAACTGTAAGTATTCCATCAGCTTTTGAATTTGGTTTTAATTTACATGCTTTTCATCATTAAATAGATCTAATTATTGTTTGCAGGCGTAACAGAGGTTGGTTTTATCACAAAGAGCTCCACATGTGGCTTATGAGGGCCCCAAAGGTGGACTTTATCTGGAAAAATGCGTACGAGCAAGGATCTTATATCTGTTTTGATCCAAACACATGGACAACTATACGCAAGGTTGACATTCTCTTCTCTTTCTGTTTATGATTTGGTTCATTTCTCTTAGAGGTACCAAGATTGGTGGGTTGGGTCACATGTCAAAGCGAGTTCTTTATTAATATGGGATATGCAAATGTTTCATTGTCCATTGTATACATTTTTTTATAAAAATAACTGGTGCATTAGTTACTATAACAAAAACAATGGTGTAGAAAATCTAAATGGTTTCATTAAATGACTTAGGAGATTATATCCAATTATACATTGAAATATACATGGACAACTTTTGACCTATTTGCCCATTTGGTTCATTTGACTTTTTCGCCTATTTTATTATATGACCTGTTTGAGATAAAATAAAAATAAACAACCCAAATAGACGGGTCAAAACGGTGCCGTTTTAGTATGGGTCGAACTGGGCTGTCTAGTTGACTGCAGATCTTTTATTTTCCATTTTTTACAAATTTTTGTAAATAACTAGAACAATAGTTATGATAACAAAAATGATATTGTACAAAATCTCATTTTTTAAATCAAAGATTAGGATATTATAGGCATTAAAATATACCGTGGAGCAACCCATTTGACTTTTCTCTTTGACTCTACCCATTCGAGATAAAACACAACTCAAATCGACCCCTTCATAAGTAAGTGGCTAGAAACGGTCATTCGTAATTTCCGTGTTTCCAGAATCCTGCCTTAACTCAACTAAAATCTGTCTGCAGGATAATTTCATGGTCAACTATGAGGCGCTCGATGCAATACCACCACTAGTACCTCAACGACACTGACACCAAATTCAGTTTTACATGTAAAGTCCCTTTTGTAGCTCATTGCATATGACGTATGCTAGCCAGGTTCTGTTCATAGGTTTAGCTTCGATCTGTCAAATATCTAGTCATATCAATCATTTACATAGTCATTATCAGGAACGTTATTCTAGCGTCTTACAGAATTAGTCTCAATCAACATTTACTTCTTCCATTGCTGGAAGATTCGGATGAATTTTTAGATGAAACAAGTTTTGGTAACCAGAGTTCTCCGTGCATATTTTTTTCGGAGTTTGACAGCTGTTGTTTACGTGCCTACTGTTGAATCTGATATATGTTGAGATTCTCTTTGCATGCATTATGTAAATGTTTCGTATTATTTGTGTTTTAGCAAAGCTTAAAACTTTTAGTCATACGTCCTGTGTTTGGTCAGAAGTAACGAATGATGAATGTTTGGTTTACTTGACTTCTTGCTCAAAAGTTGTAATCTACTAATACTTCAGATCAATTTACGCATAGGCAACTGTAATTATGTGAGCATTTTGGTAGTTACAATGACGAAAGTAGGACAAGTGCAATGTGGATGTTATTTCATACAGTTGCATAGTATCGGTTTTCATGTCATGAACAGTAACAAAAAGTGCATATTTGTTGGTGTCCTTTTTGCTGTAGCCACAAGGCTCATGAAATGGACAGACGGTTGTCTCAGTAAGGTATTGGAGATCGTATATTAGACTATTTGTGTAAAAGAGTCCACTCGAGCGGTATCATATAGAGCCTAATGCTTTATGGTGCAATACAATCAAGTGTTTATAGTCAAACTAAACTTTACCAAAACTCATATTTACAACTTAAACACATAATGCACATCGTCTCTTGCAATACTTTATATTGCGGCTGATTATGTGATTTTGTTATGGAATGTCACATGGTCAGTTTTAAATCATACAACCAAACACACGAAAACTGTTATTATTACTTTTTCGAAAGAGGAAGATGAAAATATAGAGCAGGTTGGTAGAAAACAGTAGAAGAAACATGGGATTTTCTAGCACCTTAACGCAATGCTAACACTTGCATATCAAAACCGTCATGATACCGTAATAATTTATCAACTTCATACAATCTCTACAGTCTCCAAACCTAAAATTCAACCAACCTTCACCAAACTACAAACAAATGTCACAACCTCCCGAAGAAGATATTAAAGAAACCGACAATTACCAGTTAATGACTAGAAACAATAAAGAAAGAACAAAAATATTCAGCAGATTATGTTCGAACCAGGTGAGAAAACTACCCGTTTGAGTTGTACTAAATTCACATGCAATGACCCCTGTCTCCTTATTGCCCGGTTACCCAACACAAAATCTGCTGATTTGCTATTATAGTGAATATCCTTCGATTTAGACAAACTATAAAATACACATAATTCAAGCACTGACCAAAATTTATCTAATTTTCATCCATGAGTGATGAGAAACACCAACATACCAAGATAACAGTTCTGTCTACCCCTCAAATTCATGTTCAAAACGTTCTATAACTAACCTTTGGAACTCAAGAAAAACTTTGATGGTGACGAGGTTTCCACTATTAACAGTCCTCACTTTATAACCGAAGCAACTAAAAATCATGGTCATTGCTTGTTTGTCCTATCGGGTATATTTTGGGTTGTTTGAAGTGTATATGTCAGATGCATTACTGTATAGGACGGGAGACTAAGCCTTTCAATGCTGGCATCAACCTCTCCAAAAGCTCCTTTTTGCTCAAAGTTCTGTCAGATGTACAATCTTGCTCCTAAAATATCAAAGACATAAATAAAAGAATTAAACAAACAAACAGGAATCGTTACAGAAAGGTTTACTATATAACTCAAGAGCAGATGTGGCAAAATGGACAAATCGGGCAGGTTAAGACGGGTAATCTTTAATATGGGCCCGGTCTGTTTAACCCAAAACAGTGTGTCCTAAATTTTGATATATTTTTTTCACTAAAAATAGACTTTGCACGGCTTTAGACCTGGTTGACCTGTTTCCTTTCTAGCTACTAAATGGATTTGACCCGTTAGAGATAAAAACATAATACGGATCTATTCATTTTATACTTAAAGATGTCACCACCTCCGTTCAAGAAGCATCATAAAATCGAAGGTGATACCGATAACCAATTGCAAGTCAACATGTGTTTCTAAACTTGCATAGTTGCATATAAAAGATAAAAACAGTTTCACCACAATAGCTACATCGTGTAAAAGTCCTTGACCCTCTCTGCAAGTCAAACTTGAGTCTAGTAATAATGTTGTTATGCACACTTTGTATATTGAGTTATCTAAAGAAAAATAATACTCCCTTTCCTGTATAAGTATTTTGTTGCATATTCACTCGATTAGCAACTGTAACATAATATTGGTAAAAAATTGATTGTGGTCCACATGCTTTTAACTGATTTGTCTTGGTAAGGCGTACTTTACGCATTCGAATATTAGAAAAAAAAAAATTGAACCACTTGGATTTCAAACATTTTAAAAGAGCAAACATTAACACAATATAAAGCGACTTACATCGCCTGTTGCCGCTGATATTAGCGTCAAAAGTGTCACTGTAGCAGCATGGTACTCCTCTAAGGTTTTGTATGCTGAATCATCTAGTTTATCCTGAGAAATTAAAAAACCATAAATAGCCGAATTTCAATCCACTTTTTATCGTCGCAGATTAGCTTTTTGCTAAATGGTAATTAGATGCCGCTTATATCATAACCTATACAGAGTGTGTCTAAATCATTATTACTAAATTATTTTTGCGTAATTAGTTTTATAAACGGCCTCACACTTGATGGTTCTGGCAAACTGTCAAAATGGATAACATCAGATGGAAAGAGGCGAAAACCATGTACCTTTAATTTAGTGATTGCAACTGAAATGGTCCTCCCTGGTGCTTGAAGAGCTCTTGCATAAAACTATGGTCAAACAAGCGCGTCAAAAAATCAAATGAAATTAACATAATATGATAATAAGTAAGCAAATCAGAATATTATTCAACAACGTATATGGAGTTCAAATTGCCAAAAAGTAAGCATGAATTATAGGTTCTAAGAGACCTGTATATAAAGCAGAGAAACAACTTTAGGCAGAATGGTGACGGGATCAGTTTCAGCAGAAACTTGAGCGGACAAATCCTGAAAACGGTTTCAAAAATGTGTCAAGTAACATTTATCAGATGTAAAACACGATGTAACAGTACGGGTGGAAAAATGGGCGGCTTGGGTGACAGATGAGGTTGATTAAGCTATAGCCAAAAACCCTTTATTTTTTAAAATCATAAATAATTGATGCGCTACAGATGATTACAACTCAATGTTTGTTTTTCCGACACATAGAGATCCAAGGAAGACAAGAGATACCTTGCGATATGAATGGAGGAGTGTTCTCTCTAACTTTTTGTCAAGCTTTTTCACAGTTAAGCCACTACAAATATATAAACGTGATCAAATAAATTAAAGGGTCCAGTTTGGTCATTCATTGTAAAAGAATTTAGAAAACATCTAAAGATTGACTTAGATTGGAACAGCTTTCCCTACCACTCATCTGCAAATGCTCTTAGTGATGTCATATATCCTTCAACACGCTGTTACATAGAGAATTGGTGAAAACATCACATTATATGAGGTTAAATACAATACATTAAAAATAATTTATTTCTAACATCAACACGTGTATAACAATTTCCATTCTGACTGACCTTCCCCTCCAAACTTTCAACAAGTACATTAGCCTTTGAAGATAAAGGTCCTTCGAGTTTCTTTGCCTATGATCATATGGGACAAAATCAAAAAAGCTATTAATCTAATAACAAGCAAAATAAGAAGTAAAAAGAAAGATATATGGTAAAGCAAATCAGTAGTTCAATGATTACAACAAGAGAATATCTCATACCAGAGCAATTCGATCCCCAGAGGTAAGTGAAATGGATTCTGTAGTGTCCAAGTCTTGAATATCAATACCATTTTTTAACTTATTGAGCGTATCCTGATGTTAGAACCATAATCATGCCAGTCTTTTAGTTTGGTTGTGTTGGCTATAGTTTTTAGTAAAGATTTATAATATTATATGCGTTACCATATTTAATAAGAGCATGTCGACCATAGGGGCAGCTGATGTCTTAAGCAAATGTCGGTGTAAAAGAACCTGTAGAATCAAAGTGAGCATAAAAGCCATAAACACCATGCCTATGAATATAGAGGGGACAATTTCGGCCATTTACTTACAAATAGGTCGAATTTGGTTAAGTTTCATCTTTAACATAAAATGGAAAAATAGCTTTAACCGAAACATGACAAATGGGTTGAAGTCACCCAAAGTGTTTTTTTATGGGAGACCTAAATGTTTTGTAGAAAACTTTGTTTACTAATGACATAACGAAATTTTGTAATCATGTTTCACACATTAAATATTTACAAAGAAGTTCTTTTTCGAAGGAAGTGTTTCGGGCCAACATGACTAGACCCTTGCCAAAAATTCATGACCTGCCCAATATGCCTCCTCTCTAGAATTTAAGTTTTATAGTTACCGATGTTGACGGATTGTCTTCAAACAGATCTAAACTTTTCTCATATAACTGAATATTCAGTGAAGACTGCAAAAGATGTAGAGACATTAGAAGACAGCATAGTAGTATACTATTGCATTAATTGATCTTATGACACAATTATACATTAATTTAATATCCCATGAAAATATGCGACAAGAAGACGATGTAACAATTCAAACTAATAGCGGATGAAACCCTTGTAATTGAGCTTACCTCATCAAGTTTCTTTTGCAGATTATCAAGAACACGTTTGATTTTCAGTGAATTATCTGTTAATGCAGCCTTTCTTCTTGCATTCCATGCATTAAGTAGCATGGGTCGTAAATGACTAGCTAAGGGTACAAGAACCGCTTCCGGGTCAACGCCTACAATATAAAACACTTTCGTCACAAATGGGGAAAAAAACAAGAGGTGGGAATCTCAGCACAATTACTTATGAGTGAACTGAGTTGGGTTGTGTTTTATCTCAAACGGGTCAAACAAAAGAAATTACTGACGGGAACGGGTCAAGCGGGTTGTAAGTTACTCGGAGTTTATTATATACAAATTCCTAAATCCTTCAAATTTAAATATTTAGATTACTATGGTAGTTATTTTTCATAATCATAACTAACACAATAAATATTTATTGCCTATTTAAACAAACTGATAAAAAAAAAGTATTTGCAAGTCATCACAACCTGACAGACCCGTTTCAATCTGTACTAGAAAAATGACCTATTCAACATATACATATTTTGACCCATTATCCGCCCGTCTTGCCTCATTTGGGGGTGGGGGGAACATATATAAGGAAGCTAAATAGAACAACACTGAACTCACCTTGTTCTTCAAAGTCTGGAATAAGTTGAGTTATTCTTTGGCATAGTTCTTCTTCTGAAAAAACACCAAGGCTTTCCTCTTTCTTGGCACTTGATTTTGGGTCGGATCCAGGTGATGAAGATGTACCTTTTCCCTTTCTCTGATTTTTCTTTGATTTAGCAGGAACAGGTTCTAGATTATCTGAACTATTATCAGCTACACTTGTTTTTGCATTTGAGTTGGATTTGCCTTTCTTTTTCTTTGAACCTCTATCTGCTGCTTGTTTAATCGACCCACTTTCACTACTCGTGTCATTGAAATCAGCTGGAGTGCCACTTGTTTCTTGACCTGATTTCGCATCGATGATCCCAGTGTTAGATGGACCAGACAGACTGATATTATCCAAATCTTTCCCCATACGCTCATAAAGATTCTGCAAAAACAATTCAAAAAGTATATTAACCACAAAAGTAAGTGTGTTGGGTTACAGGTCACTTATTGTCCGGTTTTTAATATCCTTGTACATATTACTGGACTTAGAATACATGAAATAATGGTGAAAGTTGTCGTACCTTGACAAATACAGTGCTGAAAACATACGAGTCCCCCAAAATGAGTGCTTTATTATCCTGAAAAAAAAAAAAAACCAATGGCTACTAATTAAGTAAATATCGTCAATAGCATCAAGCTTGAGAACAGAAGTTAAAATCTATAAGAATCACCTTAAGTGCCATCTGTACCGATGGACAAAGAGACAACATCTTATGTGCATCCTGGGAACCAAATGATGCTGGTAAAACTGAAAGTGAATCAATCCTGCAGTGAACAGTGAAGATCCTAGGTAAAATATCCTTTCAACAAAAACCTGTTTATTAGTTAAAAAATAGGAAGTTATTTTCTACCAGTTTGAGCGAAAGTATTGCAATATCTCATTAAAGGCAACAACAAAATATTGTTAACGGGTAAAAACTTGTGTATGAATCCAGGAAGTGCATGAAAAAGAATAACCTTTGACCCCGGTTGGAAATCCTACAATCCATATTATATGCCCTTTAGTGGCACTTAACATTTACCAATTCATCAAACATAAAGAAATTAGTTCAATATGTAAGATCAAGACCTTAAAACACCTAAAAATTAGAAGCTAAAGGCTTATACATTTATGAACATTGGTTTTTTTTAAGATATGACTTTCCTTGAGTCTCAGAGTATATAATTAGCCCCGAAGGCTTTAAGATTTGGTTTAGTGCATAACTTGCATGTCATATATAATAGGCCGATAGGGTCATATTACGTAGAAGTTGTACTTAAAAGATAGCACATAAGTTGCACAAAAATTGTTAACATATTTATTAAATCAATAGCACTTCAACAAGTAAAATCAAAACTACAACACTAAAATAGGCATAATTGTAGTTTGACATGTTTTAGGAAATTAAAAAAAAAAACAAGAGAGCGAAACACTGTAAGAGATCCCTTACCAACTACCACGTTCTATGGCATCCTCCGTAGCAGAATCCAGCATCTCAACAGTAGATGGGTGAACAAATAAAGTGACCAGAGGTATACCTTCGGGATACCTGGACTAAATTCACATGTATGACCAGAACCTTAATTAGATGTTATTACTTGAAAAATTTGTTTAATGTAATCTAAGAAGTTATTCCACTCTAAAGATATTTTCAGCACATTATAATACAGGAAAGAGAATTATAATACCTGTAGAAACTGAGTGGGTTGTGTAATTCCTAGCTTATGCAGAGCATCGTAGGTGACAGCAGAGTTCTGTAACGACAGTACCAATTAATTGAATATATATTACTAAAAATAAAAAAATGGGTTGCGTAGCTAAGTTGCATTGAACTTATCAAGCATTGAACTTAAAGATAGCCCCTCGTCAAACCGTAATTAAAAACAGTTAACGTCTTCCTACTAAGTGATTTTTGATATAAACTTATAGGTAAATCATGCAAAATACCATAAGCGAATGACGTCAGGAGGATAAAAGCAATGATGGGATTATTAAGTATTACTTCATACCTGTGAAAAGAAAGAATCGACACATTCCCTTTGAGCAATGGCAAACACCTGCACAATGAAATTAGCTAATCGGATTACCAAATTATACTCGGAACATTAAAGAAAAAATCTCTGCTACAAATCCATGAATATAGTCACTTACCGTAGGAGTCCAATGAACACCAGCCCGAACTGATCCAAGGACTTGCCCATCCTTTACCAACCCATTGAACATTGATTGGAAAAATGTTCCTTCGACAGCCACACCGCTTGCACTATCCATTTCTTGTAGCATTAGCTGCAACGAGCTCCACAATGCTGACAAGTTCATAGGGACTGTTATCCCTCTTGCAGCCCCACGGACCATTGCATTAACTCGTGCAACGTATGCCGGTGTGTACAGCTGTCCGCCTTCAAGTCTACCTTTTATCTACATCCCATATAACATAATAGTTACTCATCGGTCATACTACACCATTTTAACATATCCGAAAACATACTTCGTCAATAACAAAAATACCAGAGATCCAAGTCGAGGCTCCAACACAGTTACAAGCAACTCCGAACCAACTTGATATTGAGCAGCAATCTCAGCAAGAGCAATCTGACTACACTCTTGAAGTCGATCATTAATCTCTTCACAAACATTATTCCAATACGAATCCGATATAAGTTCACCATTAATCAACATTAACAACGAATCATTAGCAACAACAATTTGTGCTTGTTTCTCCACATGATATAAATCAACACCAACAATATCAGCAAGATCAATCAACGAAACACGCCCTAATTTCTTAATCTCCAAAGCAATCTCACTCCTTAAATGCTCCTAATAAAATAAATTTAAAAATATAAACAAATATTTCAAAATTAAAGCAAATGAACTACACGGAATGAATAAATCTCACTCGTAAACGCTCCTAATAAACATAAAATCAATAATTCAAAAAAATATTACAAAATTGAAGCAAATAAACTGCACAAAATGAATAGATCTCACTGCTTAAATGTTCTTAATAAATTTACGTTCAATAAATCAACCAATTATAACAAAGTTAAAGCAAATGAACTACCTGAAATAAATAAATTTAAATCCGTATATACTCCTAAAAGCCATAAATTCAACAATTCAAACAACAATTACAAATGAAGCAAATGAGCATCATAAAATGAATAAAATCTCAATCGGTGAACGTTCCTAATAAAATAAATTCAAATTCAAAGAGTTATAACAAATATCAAAGCAAATGAACAACACGAAATGAATAAATCTCACTCCGAAAATACTCCTAATAAACATAAATTCGATAATTCAAACAATTCTAATAAAATTAAAGCAAACGATCCGTAAATGCTCCTAGTAAACATAAAGTCAATAATTCAAGCAATCATAACAATTAAATCAAATGTATTACACGAAATGAATAAATCTCACTCCGTAAAAGATCCTAATAAACATAAATTCAACAATTCAAACAATAATAACAGAATTAAAGCAAATGGACTACAAGAATCTCAATCCATACGACGCTCCTAATAATCATAAATTCAAACAATAATAACACTGTCAAAGCAAATGAACAACGCGAAATGGATAAATCTCACTACAATTTCAATAATTCAGACAATTCTAACAAAATTAAAAGCAAATGATCAGTAAATGCTCCTAGAAAACAAAAATTCAATAATTCAATCAATCATAATAAAATTAAAGCAGATGAATTATACGAAACAAATAAATCTCACTCCGTTTATAATCGGTTTAAGTGAACATAAATTCAATAATTCAAACAAACAGGTAACAAAACTGAAGCAAATGAGTAGAATTAGAGCTACGAATTAAATGAATACGTATACGTACTGGAGTGATGTATTCTTTGCCGGAAACGGTGTGAAGGAGATCGAAATCGATGATATGAAGATGCTGAAGCTTTTGAATCAATTCAACGACGTTTCGTTCCGATAAACGAATGCTTGATTTAGCTTCTTGTGCGGATTCGAATTGGCGTTGGAGTGCCAGTAATTCTTCATCCATTTTTCTGAGTTTGATTCGATGAGTTCGAAGTAAGGGTTTAGAGATGAAAAGGGTATAATCTTAGAACAGAGTGATCATCCGTTACGGAAATGATATTCGGTGACTCGACGTGTTTTATATATCTTGTTAATTTGGTTGGAAGCTTAAGTTACGGTCCGAGTCGTTTTGTGTCGTTCGGACCCTAACTTTGTTATTAGATACCGAGTGAAATCTACCATTGAAGAAATCTATTTGCTTAACCCATGCCTTCAGATCGCACTTCGTAATCGATTTATCGAAAAATAAGTTGATATCTATTGATTATACGGTACCATAGAGGCCAAGGACAAAGAATAATTATTCGATTTATATACACAAATTATATACGAGCCTAACTAGACTAAAAAGTGTATAAAACGTTCAGGTCTGAATTTCAATCCCTAGACATTAAACTATTTTTTGTTACAGCGCTTGGCATCATAGGGATGAACGAACAAAAAAAACACCTAAAAATAAAATCTTCGACACTTATAACTCGAAAGTTATGTCGAAAATCCTAGCAAACCGATTGAACCAATCTCAACAACAATTAAATTTGTAGGTCAGTTCTAATAAAAGTCCGATTATAAATTAAGTTACTAGATTATTATCCCGCGATAGCGCGGACAAAGATAAAGTTTGACTCGTAAATTTTTGTTATGTAGATTTTAAGTTATTATGAGAAGACAATGTCATACGTATAATAATATATATATATATACGTTTACGTTTATACCTATGTTTCTTATACTTAAAATGATATATACTCTTTTACGTTTATATAGCTTTTGATATTTTTATAAGGAGATTTTAGACTAACAATATGGTAAATCATAGTCTAAATTGAGCGATTTATAAGTAAATTATACTTATGTTTTTATTTTATTTTAGTGGAGATATAAATGAAAGAGAAAATGTAATTGTGTATTGTTAGAAGGCGTAAAATAGAAATAGTCTTTGATGACATCATCAATATGATCTAACGGCTGAAATCAAAGAAGATAACTCATCCAAGGGACCTTATTTCGCCATGTGACATTTGAGACCCCTCTTTTATTATATATTAAAGATTAGGGCAAGAAGAAATTTAAATTCGATTAATGTTATACACAGCCTAAGACCTACTGATATATTAAAGATTAGGGTAAAAAGTGTTAAATTTGTAAAAAGTGTGAGAAACATTGTGGGAGTAACATGTGGCAAGCTTGAATTTTTTTTTTTTTTTTTTTTTTTTTAATAAAAAAATAATATTTTTAATAAAAAAAAATCGGAATTTTTTTTTTTCGAGAATTTTTTTTTTCTTTTTGCTCGAAAAAAGTTATGTACGAAAAAAAATATGATACACATTTATGATGAACATTTTATGTGTGTATCATAGTTAAATATCATAGTTTTTTTGTGTGTATAATTTATATGAATCATATTTTTTGTACATCATTAATGTGCATCATATTTTGTGTGTGCATCATATGACGTGGCAGATGAGGTTATCAAAAAGAATTTCAAATTTTTTTTTTTTCCAAAAAAAAATATTATTTTTTTAAATATCTTTTTATTAAAATTTTTTTTTTTTTTTCCAAGCTTGCCACATGTCACTCTCACAATATTTCTCACACTTTTTACAAATTTAACAATTTTTATTTGATCTTACTCCTATATATATATATATATATATATATATATATATATATATTATTTATAGATTTATAGATAATGTTCGGAATCAAGTTTGTCTCCAATGATCATTATTCGATTCCTTAGCCATCTTGTAAATTTTATGCATACTACTATAATAATCGGTTAAATAACAAACAAGAAAAGTGGTGGGTTGAACCCTTTAATTTTATGGAATTTCAAATCTGGATTCAACAAATAATACTTACATAATAGCCCTATTTATAGACTGTGAAAGTGGCTTTGAGCCGATGCAATGGTTCGGTTATGTGTTTGAAGGGGTGGGGTTTGTGGTTAAATAACCATCACAACATTTCAAAACCATAATAACTAATTTCTAACATAATTAACTTATAACTAACTTTTAACAAAACCAAATTCTTGACAACGTTTCAGGATTGGGATGCCGCGATTTCGGTTGCATTATCTTCGAAATTTTTAATTTATAATCCAAAGCTTCTGACGACATAAGCTACCTTTGTGCGATTTGAAAGTTATAAGTAAAAAATTGAGCCGTTGTTGTTTTTTTTTTCTTTTTTTTGTTCCGAATATTAACTTGAGGCTTGTTACGGCGCGTGAAGGAGAGTCTATTGGTCTTTTGCTGCGATTTCTTCGGAATTTGATTACCAAGCCAATGGCGCCAATCTCATCAAATAACTCCAAGTGATTTATGAGTTATGGCCAAAATGGTGACCTGGTATGGTTAAAAAACGAATTTTGAGGTGTTTTTGTTTTTAGGGTTTGGAACCTAGTCACGCTAGGTTGCTCATCACTACACTGATTAGGGTTTAAAAGGTGGCAACAGACTTTCTCTGATACCATATTATAATAATAAAACCCTTTAGATTTGATATATTATTAAGTGAGATATAAAGGGTGTAGAAATCTTAAAACTAACACATATTGGGTTTGAGCTTCATTAAATACGTCATGACAGTTCGAGCGACGAAATCGCAAAAACTTGAACTGGATAACAAACTCTAACTATGCAAATAAAGATAAAGAAATAAAAATAAAATAAACAAAGATGTTACGAGCTTAAAATTCGACTTTGGCAGATCTGTCGCATATTTGAGATCCGGCTTTGACAGTTCCGTCTTCATAAAACATATACTTGAAGTTGTTTTTGTCTGGATCACGTTATTTGTAAGTCGTTCTCGAGTTTGTATCCGATGTGTATTATCACTGTATATAGATACTATTTTGTATTTAAGCATTAGAAAACTTTAAAACGTGCATGATAGAAACTAATTTGTTACTTGAATTTTGAACAATATATATATATGAACCATCTACATATTTTACTCCTATATCTATTTATCTAACAATCTAAAAACACAATTTTAGTTATCATAAATTGTTTGTTGACAAAAAGTTGGAAAAATTCAATTTTGGTCGTAACACTTGTTTTTTCATTAATTCATACACTTGTATAGCACCTTTCAATATCATGCCAATTCACAAAACTAGCATGTTGCATTGTGGATTATTAATGCATATATAGCCAACTAAAAATACATATATAGAAAGAAAAAAAACATATATAAACAAACATTTAAGTCTATAATTTACTTGTAGTTTTTAATTTCTGAAAAAAATAAGAATTCTTGATACAGTTAACTTGTTTAACAAGCAATGATTAGAGGTTAATTTTTATTCTTTGAGGTTATTTTCGTACTTTAACTCGAAAAGGACAAGCAATATTTAGAACGGAAATTAGCCCTAAATATGTCATAGAAAAGCTCAACATGTACCGAAAAGGAAATATAACGAGCTCAAAACAACACATGCTACGCATTCAAACAAGATAATGAATAACAGGACGTAACTCTCGATTATTTATAAAGATAATCTTAATTATAGATAAGATGTTGAGAGTTATTATTGCTTGGGCCCTTCGATGAGGAGATGGTAGATAAGAGACGCGTTTGACATCTCGATCTAGGAAGATGGACTTGGAAATTTTGGGTTTGTCGTGGGTGTGTGATTTCAATAAATGGATATCTCTTTCAATCGTATCACAACTTCGTTGAATGATCCAACCAGTGACCACGGTTAATATTGATATTGATGTCGAACATGTTGATAAAGATCAAATGTCTTCATTAATCAACATATATGAGTTGCTGATATATTCATTTTATATGTTCACTAATGTTGATCAAGATCAAGATTGTTGTATATGTTATGAATATAAAACAATTATATGACCGTAATTTTCTTCCATTCGGTGCAGTCCTCGTCCATATGGCAAGCTATTTTTGGTTCGATGCAAAGCAATTGGATTATGCGGAGAAACTTCAATCATTGCACCTCATATTTAGGTCTGAAAATCCGTTTAAGAGTTGGTGGTTCATCGACTACCTCATGGGTATCAATTCTATTTTCTCGACTGAGATGAACAACTTCAAATGGTTGGAGGGAGCCTAAATATTTACGTCAATTATACTACCTTGTTTGTTTGTAAACACACAAATCACATTATTTGTAAGTCGTTCTCGAGTTTGTATACAATATAGATTAATCCTTATACCTTAACTTTATGCAACTTTTATTTTCCAAATTAAAATTTATTTTGTATTTGTTCCATTAATTATGAATAAATTATTCTGTTCATTTAACATCCAAATAAGTTACCGAAAATGAATTTTTTATTTTTTTTGGAACCGGCAAATTATATATTAAAACAACCCGACTAACAAAAAGCTAGAAAACGGGCACAAAGTACATAAAAAACATAAACCAGAAACGAGATTATAAACAGACTACCCAATTTGACTAAACAAAACTACCTTTTTCCCATCTATGCTTAAGCCACCAGAAGATGTATTAATAAGCCGACTAAACAAGTTTTAAATTGTAATATCTTTTGTTTTTTTTTCGGAATAAATTTATACAAATGCATTAATGATATGTTCTTTTCGTGACGAAATGCTAGTCTGGAACTCAACTACTACCCAAGCTATAGAGGTGGTATTGTTGGAATTATATAGAAAATAATATCAAAGCAAAGTACAACCCATTAAAGCTATATTAATTTCGACATAAAAATAGATTTAAATTTTGTGGAATAAATGACCACAGCTGTATACTCTATCGTTTCTTTGTACACACCATTTTCCTTAAACAAATTAAATGGAAAAATAAACATTTTAAAGAACTTTGAGTAAATTTAAAGAACTTTGATTAGAGTAGTAGTTACGCCAAACATTTAATGAGATAAATAAACATCTAAAAAAACGTTGATAAAGTTTTTTTGTTGGATGATAGGGAAATCTAAACTTTTGATTTATAGTAGTCGAGCTAAAATCATTAGCGTAAGCATCGTGTTATAACTTCTTATATAATTATATTTACAGAACTCTTAACTCGTTGATATCGTATGTATTGGTTAATTAATTAGTTCTTCAAATAAACAAGTACTCGGTGCTTAATTTTTATTCTTTTTTCTTGAGCTATACAAATTGTCATGTGTTATCATGTAAATTATAAACCACCTGTGGTCATCAATTTTTGGCTTAAGAAATTGGATAACGAATTGAGAGTTAATTATCGTTCATTATAGAAAATTTCAAGTTACGATATATATAGGTATTTTTGGTAATTATATACATTGTAAAGTATTTTGTCATAACTTTTATGCACATTTATATTTTGCTTTTAACTAAAAAAATAAAATAAAGAAAATCTAAAAATAACGAGTTATATGATGGTATATACATGAAAAATATAAAAGCATAGAAATTAATTTTTTTAATACAATCATATTGTTGTGCAAAAATATAAATGTATAGAAATTAAAATTAACTAATCATGTTAAATGTTAATACATACATGAAAAACATAAATGTGAATTGAACTATGATCCAAATACTTGGACCAATACATATTCTTGGTATGTTGTGGAACAAAATAAAACATTTAAGATCTTTTTATTTAGTTTTTTCTCTTCGATTTAAAAATAAATACAATAACCTTTAATATATAATAAAAAATGGGCTTTAAATGTCACATGACGAAGTAATGACCCTCAGATGAGTGAACTTCCTTAATGTCAGTCGTTTGATCAAATTGATGATGTCATTAAAAAATATTGATTTTGAATGAATTTCAAATAGGAAAAATCGGAATTTAAAATTTATCGTGCTTTTTATGAGTTCCATTCCATGTTCAACCAAAAAAAACAATACAACAACCAAAATAAATACAATCACTACTATAAACATGAAAACATTCAACTATTTTTGCTATAAATAAAACAATGATTTACTGGAAATAAAAAATGGAACTTTTTTTTTTTTTTTTTTTTTTTTTTACTCTGGAAACTTTAATGTTGAATTGTCATCTTCATTTTGAAGCCAACCATATTTTGCCATGAAAGGATTTTCTAGGGTTTTTGGTGGATAATTTTCAATGTTACAATCTTTCCAAACATTTCCTTCACCTTCAAGATCTCTAATAACTTCCCATAAACAACTATTGCATTTGAAACCAGCCCCAAAGCTAATCATGAATAATTTGTCACCTTTTTTTAGCCGTTTTTTCGACTCCATGTAACCGAGAACGTACCAAAGACTACTAGCCGAAGTGTTACCAAATCGGTGAAGGGTCATGCGGGCTGGCTCAATGTCGAATTGGGTTAGGTTAAGGCTTTGTGCCACTGCGTCGATCACGGCTTTCCCACCCGTGTGTAGACAAAAATGGTCGATTCCGGTTTTGAAATTAATCACTGGTCTAGTCGCGTAAAATGATTTCCCAAAAATGTTTTGGAGATTTTTTCGGAGGAATGATAGGGTTGCGAAACGAATGAGTTCGGTTATTGGGAGTATTTTGGGAGCGGTTTCTTTTAGGTTGTCGGCAAATGCTCGTGTCGCGGTTTTAGGTAGGGATTTCCCTAAGTGAAACCCGACACGACCATGAGAGTCTTCGGTTTGTAAACAACAACCGTATGCTTCGTCTTTGGAACCATGATGGGTTCGGACCATGACCTTGAGCTTAAACATTGACTTATGAGCCAAATTTGGTTTGTTAGTTAAGATCATGGCACAACCACCTGACCTAAACAAACAATTCGATAGTATCATCGATCGATCATTACCCGTGTACCAATTCGGAGTCAAACATTCGGATGTGACAACTAGAGCCAATTTATTCTTATTCGACTTAAATATACTTTGAACAAGATTAATCGAAATTAAACTCGCACTACACCCCATTCCAGATAAATTATAAGTTTTCACATCCTCTCTCATTTTGTACCTATTCACAATTCGGCAAGATAAAGACGGCATGCAGGTCAACATAGACACGTTGACCACAAGCAAGTCTATAGTATCTGGCCGAATCCCAGTACGCTGGAAGAGTTTTCCAATACTGTCTTCGAAAATCTCTTCCATCTCTTCAATAGCATCTTCATGAGTAGGATTTTCTTCACGACCATCAAACACCATTTTTGGGGCGTAGGTTTCTTCGCCAATGCCGGAACCGACAATGGCTTTAAGAAGGAACTTATACTCATTGAGACCTAGGTTCTTGTTTCTCCTAATGATGTCTCCAGAAAACCCGGTGGAGAGTTTCCGGTCATCCGAGGGTTTGTATAGCTGATAATCAAGAATGTAACAGTTTTGATGCCTTCTTTTATTTAAAAAAATTAAGAGAATGCAGAGAACAAAGAAGAAAGGGAGGCATAATATGGTAGTAAACACATAATCCATATGAGTATATAGGGAGATAGAGAGATATATAGATTATATATATATAGAAAGAAATGTATATTTTGCTAAGTTTTTTTTGGGTTATGAAATTGGAAGCTAAGAATATTTGTATAAAAAGGGGTCTGTACAACTTGCATGCCTCACTAATATGGTATAAAATAATAATATTACAAGAATATTTTTTAATTAAATTTGATTATATCACTCTAATATTTTGAAATATGTAAAAGAATAAAGAAAAAAATAACGTTTTTGGGACCATTGTTCGTTTACAAGATTGAATTTATTTCGATGTTACCTACACATAGTACAGTACATGACAATTGGTTGAAAGACTAAGTTTGATTGTACATATAAGACTTTGAAAAATTATAACAAAGGTTATATACATATAGTAAAAATACTCCATGTTAGTTATTACTATAAGAGAAATAGGTTTTAGTGACGAAATTTTTAGTGACAACTATTTTTCGTCACTAATTACCTTATTTAGTCACCATTAGAGAAATAGTCACTAAATTTGGTCACTAAACAAAATTATTGACCAAAAAATAACCTAATTTGGTCTCTAATAAATTAGTGACGGATCTATAATAACGAAAAGTGATTATTGAAAATTGGTCATTAACATCATTAGTGGCGTAAAATTTGGTCACTAAAGATGTTAGTGACCAAATATTTGGACACAAATAATATTAGTTACGAAACTTAAATCGCCACTAAAGACAATTTTTCTTGCAGTGGATAGTGTTAATTAGTTTCTTGAAGACCGTACTAGTCCGAACCACTTTATGTAATATTCGAACCACTTTTGTATAATAAGACAAAAAAAGGTTGAGACCATTATGCTAGATTCAAATTTCGTACACTCTGAACCCGATCATTGTTCTTTGAAGTAGGGGTGACAACCAAAAGTAGCTACATGTCACTCCATGCGCTTCGGATTTAGCAATGGGGTTGCAACAAAGTTTGTTGGGTTTGTTATTTGGAGTTGATGATTTATATTGAAAAGACTAAGGGTTGGTTACTACTGTTCTAGGAAGTATCTACTGCTCATACAAGTTACTTCTCCTCAAAGAAGTTTCTACTGCTAATACAAGTTACTACTATCAATACTTGGTTACTACTACAACTCAGTTACTACTGCAACTCAGTTACTACTGCCCTATCAAGAGTTGATACTGCTAAGAAGATAAAGATTAATTTATGATAATATATAATTAGATTTTATTCTTATATGTAATTATCTTTATTATTATTATAGGGATTTATTACCTTCGAAGAGGAAGATATTCTAGGAAGGTTACAAAGATATCAAATCTTAGTAATTATTATTCCTACGAATTCGTAGGAGTTTGTTAGAAACAAGGTTATAAAACCTTGATGAATGCATAGAGAAAAACACACGGGTGAATGCATAGAAAATGTATGGTGATGTAAACCTAGAAAAACTAGGTAGTGCCCAAAGGTCAATGTGTCCTTGATCCTGATATCGTTGTAAATATTTGTTATATTTCTGATTCAAATATAATTGGGGCTGTTTGAGGTGATTCGTTTGTGTTGTTATTCATTCATATTCATATACATAAATTGTTAATCACTAAACCTTGTATTATCAAAGTGTTGATCCGCTGCAACTTCTTTGATAGATCTAGATCTACGCGTTTATTTTTATACAAATCTAGTTCGAATAGATCCTGACAATTGGTATCA
The DNA here is from genome assembly GCA_910822075.1 of Senecio squalidus. Classification (NCBI taxonomy): domain Eukaryota; kingdom Viridiplantae; phylum Streptophyta; class Magnoliopsida; order Asterales; family Asteraceae; genus Senecio; species Senecio squalidus. The sequence continues at coordinate 822,921 of CAJVGC010000001.1, read as the reverse complement.
GAGCACAGGAGGTGCTCTAGATCTAAGATCCACAAGGTTTCAAGGAGAAGAAAGAAGAAGATCTACAAGTTTGAAAATTAGGGTTTCTATTCGTCATATTTTGGGCAACCGTGGTAAAAATGTTATAACTGATTCGTTAGCGTTCAGAATTAAACGAAATTTGTTCTGTAGGTTTTTCAAACATAAAAGCACATTCTGACCAGAGGAATTTTCGATCTGAGCTTCTGATCGAAAGATGTGAATTTTTGAAATCTGCTACTGCAAGGTTAGATTTATTGTGTTTATGTATACTGAAATGATCGTTGCGTATTCGTTACACAATGTATCTTCGTAATTTTTTGATATGTTCTTAAAGGAATATAGATATATGTTGTGTTAAAATTTGATCGTTATTTGTTGTTTAGATGAGGAGATGTACAATTTCAAAGTTGGACGTTGAATGTTTATTGTTTGCTTAGCGCAGCTGTGTTAAAAAGATTATTGTGTACTCTTTAACCGTTGGATTGCCTTGAAATTTTAATATGTAGTTTCAGACACACAAATCTACTTTGGGATAAAACTTGGGCATGATCGGATTTACTTAATTTTTAATTTGCTGCAAATGTTTAGCTAGTATTGTGCTTATATTGTTAATGATGCTGCTACGCTATTAGTACTACAATACACATTTTCTGTTCGATGATGAAATTAGTATTGCTCCTCTTTGTTAATACTGCTTGTATTGCTCTTCATGGTTACTATAAAGGCAATATTAATATCTAAATGTTCGTTTGAGGGGAAGAATATGTTCAAAGTGCATATGACAATTGGAACATTTGGATGTGATTTTATACATGCGCCACTTGAGGAAATTTTTTTTACTTGTGAAATATGATTTAACCGCATGAAATAAGAACAACTCTCGATTCAAAGAAGAAGGTATACTACTTCAACTTTATTACTACTGCTAGTTTGAGTTTCTACTGTTCAAATTCATTTTTTTGGGTGTGTGCTTCATGGGGGTAACTTGAGACATTGGAAAGCTTGGATTAGTAGCGTAATATGTTTCATAGTTATAAAGAGATGCTCAAAGTTGCATATTTCAAATTTCTTCTATTGGATGATGTCAAAAAGGGGAATATATTCTATAGATGATATGATTTGCAACTTATATGAACTATGGTGGCATCGAACAAGAATTGAAGGCTTAAATGTATCGAAAGTCTACTTACATTAGAAACAGTCGGCCACTGAATATCCTCAGCCGGCGGCAAGATCAGAAGATTTGAGAAGTTCTTAAACGTGTTGCAGAAGCAACTTTTGGGCCATACAATCAGCCGACGACTGATATAGGTCAGCCAAATTTTCTATATAAGTAACTTTTAGGTTACGAATTAGGTATCTCTTTTTCCACTTTTTCATCCACTTTTTGACCATAAGAGATGCAAGGAGGGGTTTAGAAGCCACCGGTCACGTTAGAAGCCACAATTAACATCCGTTTATCGTATTTGAAGTTTAGTACTTTGGTTTGTCTTTTCAAGTTTAATTCGTACTCAAACATGACTTTGTTTATTACTTGTTCTACTGAGATCTTGCATCCCGTTATGAACTAATTCAATAAAGTGTTTGCTTGGATGATTTAGCTTGTTATTAGGAATCAATAAGTTTTATGTTGAAGTAATTGGTTTTTCCGTTATTGTTATCGTTTAATCGTGATCCTTTTTATTTGAATATATTAGGTTAACTACTTAGCATGATTGATAAATCTTTGTCATAACTAGCGTTCAAATAGGTTTATTAGTTATTTATGATTGTTTAACTTGTTAAATAATTATAGATTGAGACTTAAACCTAATAAATCAAACGAACAAGACAATTATATTATATTCGAATAATTGAGACTTTAGTTAATTCGTAATCGATAGATTAAATTGATAACAATCGTGAATTAAATGCACAATTTAGGGTGGATAAATCTAAGATAGCTCTTGACATACAACAATTGTTCGTACCATCTTTCCTTAATATTGTAGGATTAGACGACTCTAATCCGAAGTTTAGTTAACTGAAAAATCACAGTTAAACCAATTCAACATAGTCTTATAATTCATAATTCAAGCGAAACATTGAATCCAAGTGAACACTGCTTTTAAAATATCTCAGAACTAAAACGTTCCCCTTTGTTTATTTTTTTTTTTATTAGTTTAATTAATTATTTGAAATAACGAATTTAAATACACGTTCACTGAGTTCGATCCGGACTTACTAGATCTATACTACAATACGACCAGTTACACTGCATGTATTGTGTGATAGTCTACTTTAGTAATTTCCAATTCTTTTCAATAAATATTTTAACTCAGATTTTACACATCAAGCCTAGTATTAGACAATCTCGATCCGTAAATTGATGCCCCCTTCGATCGTGATGCCCTAAGCGGTCATCCACTTTGCCACCCCCTAGGACCGGCCCTTCAAACAACTTCATATGTCTTCATATACGAGTGATTTGTTTGTATCTATAGTTGCGTTATCATATGGCTCACAAATGGTGTTTAATAACGATGCAGCTCACAACCGATCATATCATGGGTCGTTATCACTCATAGGTTACTTATCGGAGGTTACCGTTGTTCACAACATATCTATTACGCCCTTACGTGCCATGCACATGAGAAGATTTAACGGAATTATTTAACGTCGGTTAGCAATAGTCAAACCATGTGCATAGTTTTTAAACAAAGGGCGATCTATAAAGTGAAATTCTGATAAATTCAAAGGACAATTTGTGTAATTTTAGTCTAGATTTTAATAGATGTTTAGCGTATATCAAAGAAACGTCGACAAAGTTATAGAGATATAAACCAACAAGAATTGAGATACCCTCACAAACCGATTGATAAAAACTAATTATTTGTGACATGCTAGTTAGTCTTATGGTCCTTATTGCATTAATTAGTAGGGTAATTAGTGTTTATATTACAATATCTACATATTATAAAATACAAATAATTAGTGATAAACCATGTAAACATCATGAAGTTGATGTATTAAAATTACAGTAAACACTGATTCTATTCTGATTGCAATTTGCTCACTACTACTTATCCTTTATACGTCTTTACTTTTATTACATAGTTAGTTTTAATATTAGAAAACCAGAACAAATCCTCTCTTATGATACAACCTAACAACCTGATAGGATCTATTGCTATCTAAATAACGATATGTTTCAAATTCGACTATAATTTAAAACGACCATGGATCTCCCTTGCCGTTTGCTAAGTATTAGGTGTCACCATCTAAGCCAATAGTTAGATAGTTTAGGACCAAACTTCACAAATATCTAAACTCACTGATTTTGAGTTCCAAAAACTATAATCAAGTTTTTGGCGTCGTTATCACGATAGCAATACGAAAAAGAAAAATTAGATAATCTTATTTCTTTTCTTAGATTACTCTGACATAGTTTAAAACCCTACTATCGTAGTTTAGATCCATTAGGCTGACTTAGAATCCCTTACTAAACTTAACCCTAGTCTAATTTAAATTTCTTAGTTTAGATTTCATACCCTAATTTACTTTAATTTCATTCCCACGACACTATTTAATTCTCGTACATTTTTTTTTAAAGTACTTGGTAATGACATCTTAAAAAGAAATGTCATATAACTTGCGAAGTCTTAGCTAATAGATTCCAAAATAGTTATTATGTGTGTAGTGAACCACATATTTTAAATACCATAATGACAATATTCATGATAAATCATATGTAAAGACCATTTTTGTAAATTTCCAATACTCTACATGAATGAAAAATCTAGTTGACTCGGTCTTATGACCAAGTTCTTTCTTTTGTTTGATTTATATTTTGAGAAACGTTAAAGATAGTCCTTTAACACCATGGTCAACAGGGTTAGGAAGGCTACAATACAATAAATAACACCATGGTCAAGAGGGTTAGGAAGGCTACATATCTGTTTGATTAATTAGGAGGGATATTAGGAAGATAATCCTAATTTAATTAATATATTAAATATTTATAATTAATGATAATTAATCTAACTAGGGGACGCTGCCCCCCCTAGACTCCCGCAAAGGGTGCTGCCCTTTTATGTGGAAACGAGTTAGCTCGAACGAGCATGCCACCCTACACTCTCCGACTAGTAAACGAGCTTAGCTAGTTTTCCCTTCGGTCTCAGAGTAAGTCACAATAACACTGATATGACTAATGACACTAAAATCACTAATAATTATAAGGCGGATTTAAATGGATAGACAACGGATTTAAATTATTAACCCGTTATGATGAACATATTACAAGGGGCATGCACATGGTTTTTCTGAATGGTTCAGACGTTGGGTCATATTGGGTTTTTGAAAGGTAACTAGACGGACTAAGAGTCTAAGACTAAGTAAACTTCGTATATTCGAATCAGATTAGTTCATGAGAAAATTTGGAGCGGTTGTTGCTGAACCTAAAGCTACACAAGTTAAGACACACCTTACCGTTGGTCGTGCTTGGCTTTGGTTTAATAGAATTTTTGTTCTTAATTTTTTCCATTTGATCTGATAACTACAACTTTAAAAATTGTGCTTTAAAAATCTAGACATACATCGTGTCATTGTACATAACCAATAACGGTCCATGCATTTGCAAATAACATTTCCTAGATTTCATAAATATAACTTTTTATGTAATTTTTTCGGTTTTTATAGTTATCAATACTCTTAATTCTTACATCTACTTATGTAAATAATTTCTGTATCTATGTCATTGTTTGACTTTTGTTTTTTCGCTTGATTTTGATTTGAATATACTTTTCATTCCTTGTTTATGTTTCGGTCCTTTTCTTTCGGTTTCAGTTTTGACTTTTTGTTCATGCTTTGTATCTTGCTCTCCACGGTCCCGGATAATAATGTTAAAAATAAAATAAGATGAAAACGGATGATGGTTGGTAGTTGCCCTCTCTTCGTCTAAAAATATTAAAGTGCAAAATATATCAAACAACGACATTTAAATTTTTCTTACATGATAAACAGTAAAATAAATTCAATCACAAACACTTTAAACTGAGATTATTGTTTTACTTTTTTTTTCCTTGTGTTTAAGTTGACACACCCTCCCCTCCAATAATTTTTCTTTTAAGACCTCAAATTCCCCCCCTACTCCATCCTAAAAAAAATATCGGAAACAAAAACTGGTTAAATTAAGATAGGTGCAGTTAATTAAGTGTTTTTCTGTTAGATTATCTATTTTCCCTTCTATTAAAGACGTCGGTTAGTTTTAGAGTTTTAAAAATTGAAGATATTTAAGAGAAAAATTAAGAAGTTACCATATTTTAATTATTAATATTTATAAACAAAAAAATAGTTTTAGAACAAACATAAATAGAACAACAAAAAGTAAAAAATTGAAATGAAAAAAGTACCGTTTATATTTTTAGGTCAAAATCATAAGTTTTTTTTATGCATTTATCAATGAAGAGCATTTAATTGTCTCAATTATAATTAGATTGGGGTGATTCTCACATATATGTAAGTATGCTTTAGCATATTATGACATCGTCTCATGACAAGGCAGCTATAAGGAATATGACTGGTATATAACTACTACATACCTATATTAGTATTTCTTGTGTATATATAAAGAATTTTATCGAAAAAAAACATATATAATATATAAAAATTGGATAAATATGGTGTATCATTAACACTACATAATAATATAAGTTTTGATGTCAAATATTTGTGGTTTCCTTTATATGTACCTGTTTTCAGCTTCATTTTTAAATTTGTATACTTAGATAACTCTAACTACAATAATACAATTATAACTTATTAAAATATGAGTTATGGTGTTTATAAAGTCAATAAAAGATTTGCATTCTACTAACTTTTATATATAGGTCATTTGAGTATTTTTTTTATGATTCTACTCTATCAATTTTAGATGTAATTATATCTTGAATTATTTCATGTTATTAATCTGATATGGTTGTATGTATCAATACATATAATGTCTATTTTTTTTATGTCAACATTTTTTTTTTTTATTTTGTATAGTTATCCACACTCGTGTAATAAATAAAATCAGTTTATTGTTAAACAAAAACAAATTCATAGAATATGTCTATTTTTCTATGTCAACATTAATTTTTTTTTTCTTATGGTTATAGATTTTTATTTTTTCTTAGAAAAAAAAGTCAAAAAAGAGAAATTAAAAAAAGAAATCGTTTTTCTTTTTATTAAAAAAGTTTAATATGTAAATAATTTAAGATTTAAAGTAATTGTCGCAAAATTATGTTTTTTAAAATAAATATTAAAAGTGAAAGGTTGAAATTTTATTTAAAATGGAATAGCTAAAATAAAGATAGCTAATGATGATATCATATGAATATCATTTTGATTTAATAATATAAAATTAATCTTTCAACTCATCTAATGGTTTATATATATATACTTTGTCAAGCGGCTTTTTCTGCCTCCTTTTTAGTATATATTATAAAAAATTATAGATAGATAGGTGTGGTATGGATATTCAGTTTTGAAACATTTACCTTTAGCCGCCCCCTCGTAATAAACCTATTTAAGTGAGGGTCATAGTCATTAAGCCTTGAGTAGTTACAAGTTGATTGTCAAGAGTCAACACATTTACTAGGTGGGTTGATGTAGACGAGGGTTTGTAATGGAATTTATTTTCCGAAAATAATATAGTGGGGTAACAATGAAAGATGTCAACAAAATTACTTGGGACATCACAAATACAACGTACATAACATATGATAGAATACCAATATATCATACTTGGTGGTGTACCACAAAAGTCTGGTGGTGCAAATTGCCGCCTTGTGATAATTTATGACATCCATGAGTTGATTTGATTTGATTGCTAACCTTGGTCAAAACATAACAAACTGAGTCGGACAATTTGTTTAACCGGTTGCACCTGATAAACATATAGTTTGATTAACCTTAACTGTCGACATTGGCCAACTGAGTCACCCCAATATGACTTGAGTAGTAATGATTTGTTGAAATCAATGTGTCTAAAACTTTGTAGTTAAGCAATATCAGTCAAAAATGAAAATTTTATAGACACGGTCAGTAATTTAGTAAATTACTTACTGTTAAACAAAAAGTGAACGATGCAAGTTTTAAGGGATGATGAACTTTTGAGAACAAAAGGGGAAAAAGGTAACACTAGAAATAAACTAGGACACGTTTTGAGAAACAAAAACCACACCAACATTTAGGAAGACCATCTTTTATCATTTTCATCCCAATTACTATCGAAACAAAGCCCTAATTCTCAATCATTATCATCATTCCATCTTTAACCGGCTCTTGATTATCCTAGGCTTTTCTTTTCAGAAAATTGAGAACTTGATAACACTATATCCGACTAATTTTATTGGTAACTATTTCGATAAAGGATATTATAGTTTGAAATGTTTCTTTATATCTTTGTTTCACATTTTCAATATTTGTGATTAAAACCTAGTTTAGAGATTTATTAGGGTTCATGCAACCATAGATAACTGTACTCTTCATTTTACTTTTCATTTTTAGTCGATTGAATCACTCAATTAAACAAATATATGTTTCATTTACTCTACTTTTTAAAATCGTTCTTTTATATCAGTCGGGCCCACCATAACTTGCTTCATGCCGACCCTACAATTTAACAGGTCCTTCAATTTAAACAAAAATACAAATTTAAATGAATATTAAATAGTTAAAAGGGCATTTCGGTCATGTTAAGTTAATGGGGGACTAACCATGTAGCCAAACTAGCGAGAGAGAAACTGAACCCTTATAATTTACAACCCAAGGACTGAACTCGTTTTTTCGATACAAACATATGAACCATTTATTTAATTAACTCAACTATATAATACAAGTAATATTATTATATCCAATTCCCAACTACCCAATTATTAATCATAAATCCTTAATGATAAACACTAACCTATACAATGTTTAGGTATTATTAAATAACCTTTTTAGATTAAAATTTAAACTTTCTTTTAACTTTGATTTTTTTGATTTAAACCTACACTCAAACCGAATTGGAATTCAATTTCTGATTTAATTTTTCACACATAATTTAGTTTGATTCGATTTTTGGTTTAGATTTGAAAAAAGAAAAATCAAAAACTCAAATCAAAAGAACTGAAAAACCCGACAACCAAACCAGTAAACACCCTATCCACATCCATTAATATCCGTTGTCACCTCCTGCTCCTTTTCACGGTCCTTTAGGGATAAAATTTTCTTTCATCTTTCTTTGTTTCTTGGTGTCTTTTCCTTCAAATTACACGGTTTACGATTGATAGTATCTCGGTTTCTTTACCAATTATAGGAGTGTTCGAAATTTGAGAAAACCAGGTTTAGTTGTCAACCACCACCATTTTTCGACATAAATAACTACCATAATTTTGTCCTTTTCTAAGCGCCACTTCTATTTTAGCCGTATTTCTTTGTAACCGAAGATCGACTTATGACTTCATAAATAACCTTAAAATATTAACTAATTTCTACTAAATCCTGAAAAAGAGTTCCAAAACTAAGGTGCAAAAAGAGAAATTCACATAAATAAGAAGTAAATCAACATCTATATATGTGACTTAAATAATACGGAGTATCAAGTAATAATCAAATTGACAAAGTATTATGAACTCGGGCGATTTCGTGATACCGATGACTCGTTGGTAACAAAATTTTATAAATAAGATCATTGATACATAAAAAATAAAAGTAAGGGGGTGCTTGGTTAGGGGTAATGGGGGGTAATGAGGGTTAATGATAATGATTGATGGAGGTTGGTTTGTTGTACTGTAGTTAATCATTGCACAATAATAGGTAATACTCCATTATAGTCCAAATCGGGGTTATTCATTAACCACACATCACATTCCATAGTATTTCTTTTCCCATTAACTAGTCATTGAACCAAGCAGATGTTTTGTTTTTGAAAAAAAAAAAACACCAAAAAGTTAAGTAACATTTAAACAAAGAGATTTGCTAGAATTATAAAAAAATTATACAAAAAATGTTTATAAATAATGTGAAACGACATGTCTGAAGAGAAAAATTTGAGTGATAATTAGTGTTATAATAAATATACATCCCATATTATTTTATAAATATTTTTTGATAAATGTTTTTTTGGAGAGAAAAAGTTGAGTGAATAGTTTGAAACAATTAATTGACATCCTAAGTTATAAAAAGTTTACTAAAAAATATTTATAAAATATTGTGAAATGTGAATTAACCAATTATATATAATAGTACTGGTTATTTCTTATTATTTTCTTTTCATACATATCATTCCACATCGTTTCGTAAACATTTTTTATAAATATAGCATATCTCATATAATTATCTATGTGTAAAATATGTTTCTATTTATCAAAACCTTACACTTACAATTCACTTATTTAACTTAAGTATGACATCCTCAAATAATAAAATAATAAGTAAGCAAAATTTGGACTACCATTAATAATAAGGCCTACATCGTGGACCAGACCTGATCGCTGGTAAGTTGGCATCGGTCGCGTTGACAAAATTTTAGCCTCAACTACACATGGGTTGGTCGTTAGATATACAGATATACATATATAAAACGAACAAAACTATTGTAACGACTAGAAATGGATAACCACTTATTTATTAACGTCTTGACTTATAGTTCCCATAGTTACAATTTGGAGTTCAAGTTTCAATTTCAACTTGCTCATGGATTTGGTGAATCTGTTTTTACCAAGTAGTTTTTCGGTTTGGTTCTTCGGGATTTTAACGACTAATTTATCGTTGATAGGAATTTTATCATACACATATTATAAACCTCAACAAATACGTCTGAGGGTTGTATTCTAGAATTTGATGATGGAAGGAATAGTCAATCAAACTTATTTTTTGACATTAACACTTTCTTTTTCGCTATAGCAGTATTTGAAATCAACACCCACTATCAAAAAAATAGGTTTTAGTGACAAAATATTTAAGTGACACGGCCGTCTCATTGATATAAGAGGCCCGGTGCAAAACTAAAAATGAGGCCCCATGAATCACAAAAAGCTTAGCTATTATCCGAAATATAAGGTTCATTCATAATTCGCAACTTGTTTCAAGTATCTTACATCATATTTAGAGTGTTCACTAAAGCAAAAGATCTTTACTTCACCAAAGAAGATGCAACATCCTTTAGTTCCTAAACAACATATATACTAACGGATATATATAATTCGGAGGCCCCCTCGAATTGGAGGCCCTGTGCGGTTGCACCTCTTGCACAGGGTGATCTCCGCCACTGTTAAGTGACGACTATTTTTGTCACTAATAATCTTAGTTAGTCCCCATTAAGAAAAAATAGTCACTTGGTCACTAAACAAAATTAGTGAACAAAAATAACAATGTTTGGTTTTTAATAAAATTAATGACGGACTAATAATGATCAAAAATAGTAATATTAGTAATCAAAGTTGAGTCATCATTAAAGAACATTTTTTGAATCATCCCCTTAAATCTAATAATATATCATTGGGTCTTTTCCTAAATTGACTCTTAACAGAAACAATAACAAATCTTAAGTGAGATTTTGATAGAAAATTGGATTTTTGATTAATAAGTAACAAAATTAATCCCTATTTTCAAAGAGTGTTGCATTTCCACTTTATGATTAGGAAACAATTCTTGCCATTCCTTATTTAATAACAATTGAAAAAAAAGCTCTTAAACATAGAAAAATGTTATTTTTACCCTCTAAACGACCCGAAATAGCTAAAATCCAAAAAAAATTCCGATGAAGCAGGAAATCTTGATCATTGTCTCGTTTCACGTCAATCATGCGAAGTTCGTCCCATTTGGAGTCAGAAAATAAATACGACATTTTTGGATGATGATGTTATAAAATTTCTAATCCTACTGGTGAATCCATCATCTACATTTATTCTTCCTTTAGGGTTTATTGTGCTCTACTTAAACATAAACGCGTTAGCTAACTCATTAATCTTGTCCTTATTATAAATAATATGGTTCGTGATACATCGATCTTGTAATTAGTGGTGGAGACAAAAATGGGATAGATAGTGCTCGTCAGTCGTCTCGAACTACCTTCCCTTAATTTAAAATCCTGACTCATCCTTGATTGTAATGCCAATTTCATTATCAACTCAAACTATAAAAAGTAAGACAAACTACTATAATTGTTGGCAATATATATATATATATAGAATTATATGGAAATATATAAGATATATATAAATATAAAAGTATAAATATGTATATTAAAATATAAATGTAAATAAAGGTTGGTAAAATGTAATAATAAAATATTTTTAAAGTGGTTTTATAATATATTTAAATATTAGAAAGTGGTTTTTTATAATAATTAAAAAGTTAAAAGTGGTTTTTTTATAATAATTTTATAATCTTGTTAAATGTTATTAGTTATAACGAGAAAATTGGACACCGCGGGTTGCGGCGGGAAAAATTTCTGACAAAATACGTAAATAGTTTAGAATATATATCGTGATAAAAGTTATAATTTTCGTATTATTACAAATGAAAGAATATATAGTTTGTAATAGATAAAAAATAAAGAATTAAAAAATAATAATAATCTATATTATATAAAAGTTTGTAATATAAAAGCTAAAAGTTTTATGAAAATAAATAAAGTTGTATTAGTGATAGCCGACTATTATAAAAAATAATGATAAATCGAAATGAATAAAAAGTCATTTTTTTATTAGTGTAACCGTAAAAAAAAAAACATATAATTTACAGTCGTATAAAAATAGCTCAAAAATAAAAATAATTTTTTTTTCAAAATTTACAGGCTAGCTAGTGCGAGCAGGTATATTAATATTTTAATAATGTTTTGAAAATATTATTATTTTAATATGGAATACTATATTATATAAACGTTTGTAATATAAAAGCTAAAAGTTTTATGAAAATAAATAAAGTTGTATTAGTGGAGTAAGTAAGTTATATTCAATATAATGATAAATCGAAATGAATAGTAAGTTATTTTTTTTATTAGGGTAACCGTAAAAAAACATACATATATTTACAGTCGTATAAAAGTAGCTCAAAAATAAAAATAATTTTTTTTCAAAACTATTAATAAAAAATATATATGAATATTTTAATAAGGTTTTTAACAAATGTTATTATTTTAATATAAGAAATGTTAGTATTTATAATTATAACTAGGAGATACTCGTGCGTTGCACGGGTTCGCCGTAATTTAACCTACCGAATCTAAATCTATTTGAACAACCACCACCTCTACATCCTTTAATGAGGATTGCGACCCTTGTGCGACTACATCTCCATTAACAACAGCGTATGCACATCCATCTGCAATATAAATAATACTTTTTATTTAGCGTTTCGACCTGTTAAAAGTGTGACTAAATTACCATAATTAGGTTACAAAACTAAAACGTAAACATAAAAAGATAATTTGAACAGAAAAACCATTACCTTTTATCTTTTTAGCTTTTAATCAGCTGCATGTCATTTCTACTCAATGCTGCAACACGAAATGGTGCACATACGAGACTAAAACCTAAGACGCTTCTTCGTAGGTAATCCCATAACCAACAACCAAGTCCAAACACGATTTCTTCCTCCGGGTATGATTTCCTCTTGTACGCTTATATTTAGAATTTCGTTTGGAAGAAGAGGGGAGTGCGATTTGGGGACCGTATCTGACAATGGAAGTTGGCAAAAACATACAAACGCAACATTTTTATACCTGTTTGCTCTCACCTATCATATCGTAAAGAAACAACAAAAAAAACACATCAAAACATAAAGAAAAGCATCATATCGGTTTTAAGATGCCTTAGTGCCAGCACCCGTTTGACAATATATTTTCAAATTCGTTACACATGTATCTTAAAACCATCAAACTTACACATATACAAAGACAACATATTTCACATAAATCAATCCGCGCCAAATATCGCAGCCTAATGAGTCAAAAATATTGCACTTAAAAACATCAAAACATAGAAAAAAATATACAAACACAACATTTTTATATTCATTTACTTCCACCTATCATGTCCTAAATGAACAACAAAAAAGAAACATCCTTTTAAGTTAAGGATGTCTACCTATTTACTCCCACAAACACATGTAAAGAAAAACAAAAGCAGCATATCAGTGTCAGTACCCCTTTTGCAATCTATTTTCAAATTCATTACACATATATAAAGACAATATATTTGTATGTATGAACGTAATCATAACTGCCACCCATGAGTCAACCTAATCTAAAGCTTCGTATGAAGAAAAGAAATAAAATTCAGAGATCACATACCTCTAAGGTGCAGAAAAACGAAAAGCAACGAAGAAATTTCACGTGAAAATAAGGCAACATTTCACACTAATCAGAGCCTATAAACGTTCGTATAAGCAAAATAACAAAAATCACAGATATGAAGTACCTCGAAGATAAGTGATTATCCATGGTTGCAACAGCAGACCTCTAAATGTAGAATAAACATACATTTTTAGACAAATGGGTTCGAGTTCCATGTAGGTGAGTATTTGTGGTTCAGTCAATTTCATAAGAAAAATTTAAATAATAAAAAGATAAGCTTCATAAAGTTTCAGGAACTAAAATGATTATGGGGCTCAGATTTGTTAACAATCAAACAAAGTGGATTAATCTGCCATGGCTGCAAACTTACTTATCGGTTGCAATGCAATTTGACATAACCATCCGAGTTGCCTTGCCAAGATACAGATAATCTCAACTCTGCTTGAATTCACTCAGACGTGTTAAAGAAATTCATCATCATAGCCTCTTGATAAAGATCATCAATCAAATGTATTCTTCAAACTTTAAAGTCAATAAGCGTAATTAGTACCAGGACAGAGGAACAGGCAGCCACACGTCAGGCAAAGGGAAGTACAAAGCGCCAGCGCAGAAGGCACTAAAGAAAATACCCGACAACGAAAAAACATCCAGCCCGTATACGAAAGCCCAAAGAAAACGGGTTAAAGCCCAAATCGGGCACAAAGTTTAAGAATCCCATCAAAATGTATTCACTAAAAAGACTCTAAACTGATAAGTGATTATCCATGATTGCAACACCAGACCTCTAAACGTAGAATAAACATACATTCTGAGACAAATGGGTTCGAGTTCCATGTAGGTGAGTATTTGTAGTTCAGTCAATTTCACAAGAAAAATTTAAGTAATAAAAAGATAGGCTTGATAAAGTTTCAGGAACTAAAATGATTATGGGGCTCAGATTTGTTAACAATCAAACAAAGTGGATTAATCTGCCATGGCTGCAAACTTACTTATCGGTTGCAATGCAATTTGACATAACCATCCGAGTTGCCCTGCCCAGATACAGATAATCTCAACTTTGCTTGAATTCACTCAGACGTGTTAAAGAAATTCATCATCATAGCCTCTTGATAAAAATCGTCAATCAAATGTATTCTTCAAACTTTAAAGACAATAAGCGTAATTAGTACCATTTATGTAATTTACTCTTAATAAGCAAACCTATGAACTTATTTTATCATAAGCCTATAAGCTGCTTATTAAAAATAAGCTAAAACAAACAAACAAGCAGGCCCTGTTTGCTGTTTGTATGTTTTTTTAGGTTGTTGAAGAAAATCACAGGCAAGAAATGCCTCATTTGGTCTGAGTGAAAAAGGCTCAGATCTGCAAATACGGAAACCGGAAAGGGGATCGAACAACGCCATGGCTGCAATCAGGTTGCCCCGCCAAGATACGAGCCGAATATCACCCTGCTCAAGTAACCTATGATCCATTCATTTACCAAACGATTAATCTGAAGACAAAGGAAGACAGAAAGAAGAGATTAGCAGCTGCGATGAATGTAAAATAATCACAATCAGTCGGAAAATAGTCGGGAAACGAAGAAAACCGGTAGAGAGGAAGAAGATTACGTCCAGAAGAAGCACAAATGCCACCAGCCTGAAACCACTCGGAAAACAAACGAAGCCAGCACAGAGGAACAGGCAGCCACACGTCAGGCAAAGGGAAGTACAAAGCGCCAGCGCAGAAGCCACTAAAGAAAATAGCCGACAACGAAAAAACATCCAGCCCGTATACGAAAGCCCAAAGAAAACGGGTTAAAGCCCAAATCGGGCACGAATTTCAAGTCAACGACGCAAATTGAATAGAAGGATAATTATAATATCATCAAAGTTTAGTCAAGTCAAATTTAACAAGACCGTTCACATATTGACTTGCGATGAAAGCAATGGCATTAAACATGCATCTAATTTTGCCACTATTAGTTGGTAGCTTTTGCCTTATTCTGTTCATTGGTAATCTGTCAACTTTCAAACTATATGCATAATTAAGGATAATTAAAGCAACTGCATTATGCCCAACAAGAATGGCGACTTCTTATCAGTTAACCAACTTTCTTTATCATTTAATGACTGAACTATTGATGATTGATATAGATATAGCCTGTATAAACAGGCCGGGAGCGAATCAACTTTTTAAGCCAGTTTTTGATTTAGTTGAAACTTGAAACCGACGATCAAACTTGTAAACACTTGAACAATGACAAATTTTATATCCTTGTTCAAAACTGGTTAATCCCATCAAATAATTCACACACATCATACGTTTGAACTTAGAACCTACATAACGAATTTTATGTTGAGTGTAAACCCAAAATTACATATTAGAACATGATAAATCTCAAACTTTGTATGAAAAGGAACGATTGTGGAGTATATGCCATTCAGTTTTGAAAAAAAAAACTGTTGCGCTTTTATGGTGTGGGATTTGATTCCGTTTAAGATTATCACATCCTTGGTTTGAAAATTAAAAAAGCGCCTAAGCCGTGAGGCGCAATGAGGGGTTCATGAGTGCATATCAGTCGACGTTAGGCGCAGTGTACGTAGCACGTGATGTGTGGTTGAGACACCCTTTTGGCCTTTTTCATTGATTTTCTCTGAGGCACGTCTCAAGGGGTTGAACGCATTACACTTAAATCGGGCTTTAACATTAAATAGTTGATTAAGCTTATTTTCTTTATGGTCTTTTTGGACTGCTGTATGAATAAAGTATGAAATAATTGGATTTTAAACATGTATAAAAAAAAATACTTGATGTTCAACTAATTTACAAGCATTTTGTGAAACCGGCGCCTATTATGAGTGATGATTACGCCTCAGACTTTTGAGATCTAAAAGTCTCAAATCGCCTATCGCTTATGACAACCAAGATCTTATCTGAACATTGTAGTTGATCAAACTAACTTAATACCACGTGGCTCAGTGGCTGTACCATTTTGTTGACGTGTATCCATAGGCGGAACATGAAATTTTTAAGCGGGGGATCGAAACTCTGAAACTACCAAAAGTTCAAAAGTAGACAACTATATTAAAACAAACTAATACTTCTCGGGAGGGCCAAACACGAAAATTACAAAAAATACCTTTAAGTTATAATACATTTACACTATAAACCCCGAACTTTGGGAAGACCACAGCCCCTGAGCCTCCATGAAGTTCCGTCCTTTCGTGTATCCCAAATGGACAAATTAAGTATGTGTAACCTCTAGCCATTATGCATCTCACCAGATGCATGCTACACTCATAAATGCATGGAGATTTCAATTCTCTCAAGAACTGTTCTAAACAAGTGTTCTCAACCACTTTCACAGCTGCGTTTATTGCAAAAGATTTTGCTAACATCACCTGAATATTTTTATTCGAATGCTCCTGCATTTCATTCTTTTAAGAAGTATACTTTTTAAAATTGTCAATATACGCACTTATAAATGTATAAAAAACTACAAGTCATTATTATTAAGGTGCGAAAAATATAAAAAAGATGATTGAAAATTTTCGCACTTATAGGGCTGGTCTCGAGATTATGTAGGTCTCATTCGAAATTTAAATGTGGGTAACTCATAAACAACTTTCCTTTACATATAAAACATTTTATTGATAAAATCGTCGCCAAAATACATTTTTTGTTAAGTTGTTAGGCACATATATATATGAATTCAGACAAATTGGGCCTCTTCCGTCAAACAGGGGCCATGTGCGGTCGTACACCCCCACATGCTTTGGACCGACCTTGATTGTCCCTAAAGTTAACAACAATTGACAAATTTCGTTCATAAATTTAAAAAATGACCCGCGTTTGTCCATCAATGGAAAATAATTACGCTTTTTTATCCTTAAAATGGATATCCGTTAAAATCATCGTTAACGAATTACACATTTAGTCCCGGATATAGATGTTCGTTAATATTATGGGATGAAAAGCGTACTTAGTTACACTAAGGGGACAAATTTTAATATCTTACATTTAGCGACGAAATCCGAAATTTTTAGATAAATCTTTGAAAGGTTTAATGTAATTAACTCGATATTTTATGTAATTAAATTTGTAGAGATACATTCACGACACTCAAATTTTACACACAGGAGAAGTGTGTAGAAATTGAATACGACAAATAAATTTCTAGACTTTTTATGTATGGACATTTTCTAAATTGAAATGCAATTGGTGAGACTCGAACTTGATAATTCCCTGAAAAAAAATCTCAACACTATGCATTTTTATAAAGTGAGCTAGTAATTATTCGTGAAAGTAGCATATTCAACAATGTATTTTGATGGAATACAAGTTTTCGAGCAAATATTGATCGATGTAATTGGGTAAAGATTATTTACTTAATAAGAGGTTCCTGAAGAGGTTCCTTCTCTGTTTGGAAATGGCCACGGGAATAGTTTTTAGGCCACGTACATCACAGCCAAAGAATGGCCGCACTCCCCGGGTAGCCTGAAGAGGTTCCTTCTCTGTTTACCCGTTCACAGTTTCATATTCTAAGATCTTGCTATCACTTTTCGCCAGTACTCCCCTTTCTCAAAATTCATAAACCAATCCTTTGTTGCCATACACTGTATGAAATATAAGTATCTGCAACTTATAGTTTACTTTAAATTTGTGCAATCTACTAAACAAAACCTTGAATTCGGCTTCAAAACATCTTAATCAATCTCATAATACAACTTTATCGCCTTGACATTTACAATTAACACATTGTACGTATGATCATGACCATAGCATCAGGAGAGTGTTAGTAAAAATTGATATTATTGATCGGACTTCTTTTTTTGAAATGTAGACATGTATAGTCTAGGATAAATAACTCAGTTCTCTAGCCTAGGCAAGTTAGAATTTTGAAGGATATGGGAACGAAGACCCTGATAAAAAGCCGACCGTTCTTCATCAACGTCTTCTCTAATAAGATTTCCTGCAAGACTCTCACATGTAGAGACTGAAACATCATTATCAAAAACATCTGATCTACAAAGAGGGCAACTCGAATGAGTTTGAAACCAAGTATCAATGCATGATACATGAAACACATGAAAGCAATTTGGTATGGTTTTCACCCACTCATCGTCTTCATATTCACCCAAACAAATTGCACATTCAGTTCTTTGATCACCTTTATTCCCTTTATCCAATTCACTTATTTTCATGAATTGTGTAATGGGAATCATTTGCACGGAGAATGAGTCGAGCCCACGGCTCTGGAAGTGTAGTGAAGGATCATTACCGTCTGTATTTATGTCACGAAGACGCCTCCTTTGCTCGTTTCTTGAAAATATAATGGATCGAAATGAACAGCGTCTTAGAATGTTAAAGTAGCTAAATATTAGGAATAGCGTTCCCATGGTGCCAACCATAGCAATCACTATTGGACTCCATTTTGAAGGCTGAACACCAGGAGATCCTACAGGACTTAAAGCCATGATCAATGTAGATGGAATTCTAAGAAGGTGTTTCAAGGAATTATCTTTCTGTCGAAAGAAAACATTGTTTCAGAGAAAACTACATGACATTTTTCTTTTTGATAATATGAAAATGACGAAAACAAAGTGAAAACCGATGTAAACATTGTTTTGTGGTGATAGTTCTTAAGGTATCGGACATTCTAGTTTTAACTTGTTCATTTGTTCTCATCATGTTTCCGTTCAATTCTAAAGTGATTGTTGGTCGCCTATTTCGGACCTCCTTTGAACCCTAAAACAAACTAATTGCGGAATAACTAGTTTGAGTAAGTAAAACGGTGAAGAACAAGAGATATAACCAAATGAATGATTCTATTAAGCTTACGTGAATGTTTACAAACACGAATAGAATCAATACAAACGATTACAACACTTTAACACTCAAGAACTCACAATTACGTGATCTAAACCTAGCTCACGTAACTCTCTCTGAAGTGACTGCTCTGACAATGTTCAACAACACGCATTTATGATTTCGAGGCTGCTATTTATAGTGGCCCGAAACCCTAGAAGAGTTACGCTCACGTAACTCTTTGGAAGAGAGTTACGTGCGTAACTCTATGAGTTACGTGCGTAACTCATGAGTTACGTGAGTGTAACTCTTTTACTCGAACGTAACTTGTTCGTAAATGCGTTTGGACTTTACAACTCGATCTAATTACATACTAACTCTACGACACGTTCTAATGAATACAAATACAGACAATAATGCTCCAACAAACTCCCCCTTGGATGTAGCTTGTATTCTTCAAAATTGTCTTGAACTTTTGGTGTAGAGAGATCGAGAGTTGGTCCTTTATACTTCATAGAGACTTGTACGGTGTAAAGTTTGCAACCGTTATCTTGCGAATCTTTTCAAACAGCAAATCTTCATCATTAAGCAACGCGGCTCCATGAAAATCAGCTTCGAGTCCTTGACTTCCAAGAAGTGCTAAACTCTTCAAGATTCGATCCTTAACTTTGTAAGACCTGGCTCACAAAGACAAAACTGACCAAATACGTGTTTTTGTTCTTTAAACTGATAAAATTTCTCATTTTTCAGAAAACACGTGATAAAACCTTTTAACCATAAGCGATACGTGACAACGAAGAAAATAAACGCAGAAATAAAATATTTTTGATTTTTGTTTGTTTTCTTAACCTAAAACCGAAACTCTTTTTGTGGTTTTTAACTATAAGCTATTCACACTACTTTAGCAACCTACAAAGAGCAAATCTTTTTGGATAGGGATTAGTTTGCTTTTAGGATCATATCGCAGAAGTCGAATCACAAGAATCAGCCGATTATTAGTATATTTGTCCTCTTAAATACAACATATATATCATATAAAAAATCTTCCGATTATTTAGATTACAACTGTTTATATGGATCCCACTTATATTTACACTTAGCTAAATCCGAACTCCCCTCAAAGCGTCATCAAACCTCCAGTATTTATTTAGGAAACCCGTCACCTTATTCCTATTTAGATAACTACTCTAAGTATTGAAAATGCATACTTATAGTATAAAGTTTTAAGCACTTGTGCATTTTTCATAAATAGAGAAGCTTTTTGCTTTCTTTTTGTTGTTTTTTTTTATTTATATATATTTTTTTTTATATTTTTTTGAGCTTAAAAGCTTTATAGACTCGTGAACTCCTCCCTCTGTCTTTGCCGTTTATCAAGTAAGCATCAAGAGTTACGGAATTCTTATTTGACTCTACTCTCCCCTTTATACTAACCGCACGGAAACTATGATTTCGCAACCTTATAGAATCCAGGGGCGCCTCAAGGATACGAGTTTTACTTAACTCCTCAACCTTTATACTAACCGCACGGAAACTATGATTTCGCAACCTTATAGAATCCAGGAGCGCCTCAAGGTGTTTAGGAGTTATTAATAAAAACTCTTTGAGTTTTAGAAAAGACGATTTATTATTTTTTTTTTTGATTTTCTCTCAATTTTTCTTTTCCTCGCTTTTTCTATTACTCTCAGATACTTATTTATATATATATAATCCTATGGTGACAGATTCCAGGCACACCGAAAGTTTTCAGCTTGTCATTGAGATGAACAAACTTAACTGTGTTACCCATTAGAAACAGGTTCGGAAAATTGTTTACATGATATTGGCCGTACCTACTAATACATCGAACAAATACTTATGATTCTAAATTTTAAAATCCGCGATGTACTATCATTTCCTAAGGTTTTCTTAGGTTTATAGTTTTTCTTTTCAATTTTACGGTTCTCGTGTTTTTTAAGTGATATGCAGTGACAGGAGGAAACATATGAGCTTACATACGTGTTATGGATCAAGTTCTCCTGAAAAGACGGTTTCTGAAAGTTCTTGACGATTGGAAGGCTTCGAGTGCTTAAACATGCTCGATTGATCAAAAGCCTTCCCGTCAAGTGTAAAGGCTCTTTATCTCGAGATAAAGTGTAAAGGTTTGAGTAAATCATCATTTTTATCTCTTGAAAAGAGTTTAAAGGTTAAAAACTTGTTTTCTTTTATTCGGTAAAAGTTTAAAGTTAAAATCGTGAATTAAAACAAGTTTAAAATCGAGAAAAGCGCGAAAAACACAACACGTAATTGAGAATTACGTGAACGTAATTGAGGAATTACGTGCACGTAATTCATGAATTACGGGCACGTAATTCCCAATTACGTGCACGTAAGTAGGGTAGAGAGAGGGTATAAATAGCTTGAAACAAACAGACCCAAATACTTTTTCAAAAACCCTCTTTCAAAAACCCTTTCTTCCACTCGAAGTTTTAGCGATTTAGCATCAGTTTTCCATCATTTTCTACTCGGAATCATCATCCATATATTACGGTATGTGTATTATGACCTAATTTAGGTTTAAAGAGGGCGTTTGGCAGTTGGGGTTTCGGTTTGGGTAAAACCGAGTCTAAACATCAATGGTTTGGGTATGAAACATGAAATCAATGGTTATCAAACATCATAAACACATTTCCGAGTATAATGGGAGTATTAGATTGTTGTTTTTCGACATTAATCAAAGTTTTAAAGATTTTTTGGGTTAACCTATAAAAACCCTAATTTTGATTAAAATCTCTACACAAATGTCCAAATGGTGTAGTTTAAAGACGAATGTGAGTCATAATACTGCTATTGAAATGATTTTACAACAAGAAACATAGCGTATTTTGATTTTTGCTGAGCGTAAGAAAACAAACGGTCAAAACGGTTACGGGCACGTAATTTGGAATTACGTGCACGTAACTCCGTATTACGTGCACGTAATTCACAAGTTACGTGCACGTAACATTGCTTCAGTTGTGTTTCATGGTCACGTAATAGCCTATTACGTGCACGTAACTCTCTGTTACGTGCACGAAATTGTTAAATCTTTTTGTATTTTTAATTTTAATGGACTTAGATATTAAACTACAACTTAAACCAAAAATCTTTTTGAAATTTTTTAATTTTAAAAAAGTTAAATATTTACAAAAATAGAGGTTCGTGTCAAGCGATTTCTAAAGTGATGAGACGGTTTAACTTGATCAGTTCTTCAAATCGCCCCTTATGAAAAGCTTTAGTCAAAAGATCGGCCTTTTGATCCTCGGTAGCGATTTGGAGCAACGTAATCAAGTTCTTATCATAGCAATCCCGTATGAAATGAAAACGAATACTTATGTGTTTCGTTTTCGAATGTTGCACCGGATTGCGTATGATGCACACCGCTGCTGTATTGTCTATGTTAATGGGGGTGCGAGAAACGATCAAACCGTAATCACGTAGCTGATGCTGGATCCAGAGAACCTGAGAACAGCAACTTCCCGCTGCAATGTATTCAGCCTCCGCAGATGATAAGGATACCGCGGTTTGCTTCTTGCACTGCCATGAGACTAAACGTGATCCAAGGAACTGACATCCACCAGTCGTGGACTTCATGTCAGAATTGCAGCCCCCATAATCCGAATCCGAATACGCCGTCAGCTCGAAGTCTTGATCGTCATAGGGATACCAGAGACCAAGAGTTGGTTTCCCCTTGAGATAACAGAGAATCCTCTTCACGGCCTTTAGGTGACATGCCTTAGGCGCAGCTTGATAGCGCGCGCACAAAGACACGGCAAAGGTGATATCCGGACGAGACGCTGTAAGATACATGAGTGAGCCTATCATTGATCGATACAGCTTCAGATCTACAGCATCATCGTGTAGTGCCGGACCAAGTTTGTGATTGATCTCGAGAGGAGTGCTCACCGTTCTACAGTCTAGCATCTCGAAACGAGTCAAAATGTCTTGCACATACTTGGTCTGGTGGATATAAATTCCTTTCTTCGACTGCTTAACTTGCAAACCCAAAAAGAAGTTCATTTCCCCCATCGCACTCATCTCGAACCTTGACGTCATCAGCTTCTCGAACTCTTTACACATTGAGTCATCGGTAGACCCAAAGATGATGTCGTCGACGTAAATTTGGACCAGCAGCAAGTGTTCATTCTTTTTCTTTGTGAACAGAGTTTGATCAACTGAACCTCTTGCAAACCCGTTGTTTGTCAAGAAATCAGAGAGCGTTCCATACCAAGCTCTCGGGGCCTGGTGAAGACCATATAAGGCCTTGTTGAGCTTGTAAACGTGATCAGGATGTTCGTAATCCTCGAAGCCCGGTGGCTGCGCGACATAAATGTCTTCACGTATCTCGCCATAAAGGAACGCACTCTTAACATCAAGTTGATAAACCTTGAAACGCATGTGGGAAGCGAATGCAAGGTACAGCCGAATTGATTCCAAACGAGCAACCGGTGCGTAGACTTCATCGTAGTCTAGACCTTCTACTTGTTCGAAACCTTGAACAACTAAACGGGCTTTATTCCTTACAATCTCGCCTTTGTCATCTTTCTTAATCTTGAATACCCACTTCGTCTTCAATATCTTTTCCCTCCTTGGAGCCTTGACCCTTTCCCACACATGCAACTTTAGGAACTGTTGAAGTTCTTCTTGCATTGCTTCTACCCAGAACGGATCATCTAGTGCAATGATGACGTTCTTCGGATCTATTTGGGATAGAAAACATGCTTCGAAGACCTCCAGAAGTGCAGGACTAGCCACGAATTCATCCAGGTGTGCTGGACGTTTCTTTTCTCTCACAGATCTCCTCGGAGTGATAACATTCTCTGCTTCATTTCTTTCTTCAGCACCTTCATTTTCTT
Organism: Senecio squalidus; assembly: GCA_910822075.1. Taxonomy (NCBI): domain Eukaryota; kingdom Viridiplantae; phylum Streptophyta; class Magnoliopsida; order Asterales; family Asteraceae; genus Senecio; species Senecio squalidus. Next base: position 798,933 of record CAJVGC010000001.1, on the reverse strand, counting down.
GTACAACCTCCTGATTAATCACATTCTCCTCGACCGGTGCTGGAATTTCTATTTCATCAGAAGGTGGAACTGGATTCGAGACACCAGCAGTAAAAGGTTGAGGAACACTTTCAATGTCATTAGATTCCTCTTCAACAATTTCTTCAATCTCAGCTGCAGAATCTTGAAAGTCATTGTTATCACTCTCAGAATCATCTGATGCAGCTTCTGATGCAGCTTCGGATGCAGTTTCAGATGCAGTTTCAAAGGTTGGAGAGTCTGGCCGAACCGGAGGTTGTTGAATAGCTGGAAGGTCAACGACGACCTGAATCGGAATCGGACCAGATGAAGTGGACGGGGATGCATCTTCGCTTTGAGTGTGAAACTGATCAAAGAACGTATCGTCAGTTCCTCCCCCTTGCATCACGACCGCTTCATGTCTTGCAACCGGAATGGAGGCAGTAGGATAATCAATGTTAAACGACTGAAACAACGAATCATAATCGAAGAAGTGATCCGGACCATCACCCGGTGTAGGTGGAGTATATCGGAAACAAGTCACCTCATACGCTTCTTCAATTGTGCCCGTGGTCTTATCAAATACCCGTTTACTCGGAGACTCTGCCGAATAACCAAGAAAATATCCAGGATGCGTCTTCTCCCCAAACTTGGAGATTCTTTCCTTGGTGATCATAATCTCACAAGGACATCCGAATGGCTCGAGGAATTGCAGATTCGGCTTCCTTTTATTGATCAGTTCGTAGCTCGTCTTGTTATGACGTTTGACCAAGGAGACCCGATTGAGGACATAGCATGCCGTATTAACTGCTTCGGCCCAGAATGATACTGGCAGTTTAGAGTCCGAAAGCATTGTACGGGCAGCTTCGATGAGAGTCCTATTCTTTCTTTCTGCAACTCCATTTTGTTGCGGAGTTCGAGGAGCGCTGTATTGGTGAGAGATACCCTTAGAGATACAAAACAGCTCCATGTTGTTGTTCTTGAACTCCGTGCCATTGTCGCTTCGAATTGACTTGACCTTTAACTCGAGAAGGGTTTCTAGTCGAAGAAGGAGAAACTTTAGTCGTTCAGCCGTTTCATCCTTCCTCGCTAGGAAGAAAACCCATGAAAATCTCGAGTAGTCATCCGTGACTACCAAACAGTACGATTTCCCGCCTTTGCTCTTTACACTGACAGGACCGAAGAGATCCATGTGCAGAAGTTCCAATGGAGTCGAGATGGAGTTAACCAGCTTTGACGGATGTGGTTTCTTATGTTGCTTTCCCTTTACACATGATACACATGAATCTGTCATCGCAAAGCTCATCTTGGGAACTCCAGTAACAAGCTCGTGCTTCACCAGATAGTTCATTCTTCGAAAGTTAATGTGCGCCATTCTTCGATGCCACATGATTGACTCCTTCTCCGTAGCTTTAGACACCAAACAGAGATGCTCTTCCGTTGATGAAGCCTTAGACATATCCAGATAATAAATGTCGTTGACTCTTGGAGCAGTAATAATCACCCAGTATGGATCAATCACAAAACCTTCTCGAAGAATCATGCACTCCTTGCTTGTGAATAGCGTAGAGAACTTCTGATCGCAAACTTGCGAAACACTTAGCAGATTATGCTTTAACTCCTTGACGTAGTTGACATTTTGAAAGGACACTACGCCATTAGAGATACTTCCCTGTCCCGTTATCCTTCCACCCTTTTCCCCCGCAAACAGAACATTGCCACCATCAACCGTAATGTGATCGGTCAACAGATGACAATCTCCCGTCATGTGCCTGGAGCAACCACTATCGACACACCAAATATTCTTGCCGCTCGGTCGCTTAGATCGCCCCTGCACATTAAATTAGAGGATTAGTTTTGAATGGGGACCCAAGCCTTAACAGACTTGGGTCGTCCATTGACATCGAGAATGACCACATCAACCAATTTTTTGTTTTTCTGGTAGTTGTTTGAGGTTGATGTGTCATTCTGACGTTTGGGAGACTTAAGTTTATCTTTAACAACTTCAGTCACGACTTGTTTTGGCCCGGTCATAACTTGGTCTGAAGAAGTATCGACTTTGGAGATTAGTCGATCCTTCTTAGGGGATACTTTACGTTTCAAGATTAATCCTTGCAAACGCGGACAGATTTTGGCAATGTGGCCCTCGTTTCTACAGTAGTAACAAGTTCTCGGATCATTTGACATGTCCATTTGAGTTTGAGAAGTTTGAATCTTCTCGTTTTGACTTGCTACATGAGATATGGTTTGAATACGAGGTGGAGCCATGTATGGAACACGAGGTGGTGCCACATATGGAACACGAGGTGGTGCCATGGTCTGTGGAGCTGGTCGAGAAGTAGTTGGTCTGGACACCTTGGGAGGGAAATTTGTAGACTTAGAAGAAGAAGCCACTCCCTTGGTGAAAATCGTGGACATAGGGGTTTGAATAGTTAGAATTGGTTCCTCAACCTTTTCTTTACCCTTTGACCTCGATTTGGACTTTGACTCGGCCTGCTTGGAATCGGATTGCTTAACAACCCGTTTTCCTTCTCGCACCTGAAGTTGTTCAAACTTCTTGTCCATCTTAGTAATAAGACGGCTCTCCAGGCGCTGAATGATTTTCTCAAAAATTTGCTCCTGATGGTCAGTGAGATGGACGTCTTTCAAATCCTTAAGGTCTTTGGACAGGTCTGGACGTTCTAGGACGATTTTAGACTCATCTTTACTGATACTAACTTCTGGACCAGTTTCCTCGGCTTTTGGAGCCTCAGAGGTCAAAGAAGCAGTTTGAACTACCTCTACGGACGAGCCATCTACTGGGACAGGGGTGAAATTCATTGGAGGGGGCATACTAGAGTACCCCAGTCCACCCTTGTCCTTAGTGTTCGTCCGTTGCCACTCGATTAACTGACCCAAAATTTCTTTTGAGTTCGCAATTGAGGCTAACTTAGCCTGAAGAGTGTCAATTTCACTCTGTTTCTTAGCGACATTTAATTTTTCAGTAGCATGAGCATCAGCAAACTCTTGGATCTTTGAAATGTGTCGGGTGATAACAATTTTTAAATCAGAAATTTCAACTTGTTTTTCTTTCTTAAAAGTAGTTAAAATTCTGTTTTCTTTGGACAGGACATCATTTTTTAGTCTAAGATCATTAACCTCGACACTTAACTCTCTAGCAGAGGTACTCCATACAGTGAGTTGGGCCTCTAGCACACTGCAGTTAGTACATACGGGTGTAAAAGGATCGATATCTACCTCAGGTTTAGGAGCATCTGACGTAGAGGCCATTAGAGCAAGGTGATCCATCCTTGGCGCGATATCCTCATATGCATTCCAATCTACCCGATTATCCACAGCTATGAGCGCACTAGCATCCTTCTCTACATCTTGAATTCGGAGATTCCTCGATGCAGCACCCTGATATCCTCCTTGTTGATAGTTTCTTCCTTGATGGGAGGCTTGACCGTGTTGTTGTTGACCATATCTTTCTCCGTGGTCATGTCGAGTGTCTTCACGAGAGTGTTGACCACATTCTCGAGCAAAGTGTCCGTAATTATTGCATTTAAAACACTTTACTCTCGACTTATCGAAGCCCATCCCACTTTTTCTATCGCCACCAACAAACTTCTTTCCCGTGCGATTGAGAAACCCTTTAATCCGCTTCGTCATCATAGCCATATTCCATCTAAGATCCATTTCTTCGAGATCATCCGGATGAACTTGCTCATAGTCTTCCTCGTTTAGAGAAGAGCAAGCAATCCTGCCATCGATCAAGTCGTTGTAGGCAGCTACGAAGCACGACTGTATACGATCAGGCTCTACATTCTGGGAACTAGAGGTGCTAAATCCCGTTTCTTTTCCTCTCCCTTGTGGCTTTAGGAGGGGAGCCGCAAAAGCCGTATTCATCTCACGTCTTGAAGAGCAAGTTCTACACGCAGAACATGAAGGACATAATGAATCGGTTGAGCTCGATACGGGAGGACTCTCTTGTACATTCGGAAAGCTGAGAGTCGGAGGTAAGAAGCTTGAGGATGAAGGTACTCTGGTTGAGATATCCGAGAGGAAAGCAGCTCCCGCATTATCTCTAAGTACTTTCTGAGCAAACGTATTGCTACCATAAGCCTTCTCTTGCATTTGCAGATTGGCTATGCGTAATTTGTCAATAAGATCCTCAAAGCTATAATCTCTCAACTCCGGTTTATCCTTCAAAAGAAGCACACGAAACTCCCAATGTGGCGGTAGACTATCCAAGAACCGTAAGTTGGTCTGGAGCTTGCTGAACTCAACTTTTAACTCGAAAAGATCATTTATCAACCTACTAAATCTCGAGATAAGCATATCTAGAGTCTCATTCTCTCCGCATTTGAAGTTATCAAATTGTCGCCTCAACAAATCTGCTTTGACTTCTTTCATTTCCTCCGTTCCTCCATATCTCTTCGCGATGGCGTTCCAGAGATCGTGAGGATTATCGATCATCCGGAAAATAGCTCTCATCTCATCGGTTAGACAGAACTGGATTGTACCCAATGCCTTCTGATTTTTGAGAAATAGAACTTTCTCATCGTCGGTGTAAGTAGATGCAGCCCTATAGGTTCTAACACCGGTGGTGGCGTTCACGTCTGAATGAGCTTCATACTTCGTGATAATAGGATTCCATATACCCGGATCAGTACACGCAACAAAAGTCCTAAAACTCATCATCCAGTCTTCGACACTCCGGTTCGGGTTGTATATAGGAGGAAGTTGAGGGTTACGGCTTGTCTCCATGTTGAACGAATTAGAATTCGTAGCTAGAGCCATCTTAAATTCACACAAATTCCCAAAATCTTCAGCTAACAGATACCCTACGATCTAACCTAACACCCACCTAACCTTTCCAACGAAAATCGGGCAGAGTAACGGCTTGAAAGTAAGTAAACGAACGATTTCAGAACCAGAGTTACGTGCACGAAATAAAGGAGTTTCGTGAACGTAAGAAGGGAATTACGTGCAAGCCTCAGGAATTTCGTGAACGTAATTAACAATTTCGTGAACGTAATACCAGAATTTCGTGAGCGTAAGTGACAATTTCGTGAGCGTAATTATCAATTACGTGCTCAATTACGTGCAGAATACCTCAATTACGTGACAGCAGCAGAATTTTCCAAGAAATCGCCGTAAACGGAGAAATACTCAAAACTAGGTGCCCATCTTCTGCAGATATCTAATACTACCAATTGTAGACGTAATATCTGAACCTCAGCTCCAAACTCCGGCTAGAAAAGCCTAGATCTAAAAAATCCGAAATAAAGTACACTTTCTTCAAATCCTAGATCTAACCCAAATCAGCCACAATCTTCACCAAACGGATTCAAAGACCTCTATAGCAAGTATAGAGGCTCTGATACCCTTGTTGGTCGCCTATTTCGGACCTCCTTTGAACCCTAAAACAAACTAATTGCGGAATAACTAGTTTGAGTAAGTAAAACGGTGAAGAACAAGAGATATAACCAAATGAATGATTCTATTAAGCTTACGTGAATGTTTACAAACACGAATAGAATCAATACAAACGATTACAACACTTTAACACTCAAGAACTCACAATTACGTGATCTAAACCTAGCTCACGTAACTCTCTCTGAAGTGACTGCTCTGACAATGTTCAACAACACGCATTTATGATTTCGAGGCTGCTATTTATAGTGGCCCGAAACCCTAGAAGAGTTACGCTCACGTAACTCTTTGGAAGAGAGTTACGTGCGTAACTCTATGAGTTACGTGCGTAACTCATGAGTTACGTGAGTGTAACTCTTTTACTCGAACGTAACTTGTTCGTAAATGCGTTTGGACTTTACAACTCGATCTAATTACATACTAACTCTACGACACGTTCTAATGAATACAAATACAGACAATAATGCTCCAACAGTGATCTTGTCTGATTAACAACAAAAAAGAAGTCATTTTTCAAGTGTTATCACGGTTTTTTAAATGTATAACATCGTTGTTGGATCATTGTAATTTTCATATTAAAGGAAACACCGAATGTTACATGACAAAACTTCATTATATAATTATAAAGTATAAACTATAAAGCACTGTATAATTCAATTCAAACCCAAAAAATTGCATATGATCATGTATACCCATCATCCGTCAAAATCAATCAAACAAAACAAAGAAAAAAATGTCGAAAAAAAGGGAAACGAAAAAACCCCTGCTTCCATCCTGCATTTATAGTTGCCACAGTTCACATCATCAAAACTGAAATTGGCGCCATGCTATGATCACAATGAAATAATAATCCTATATGTATCCGGCTGTCCTCACTATGTTATTGCTTTATTTTAGGTTCTTTGATGGGGATTCTAGGTTACTATTATGTAGGGATTGTTAAACTTTTTTATCTATCTAATTATTTACTAGTATATATGGATGAAGGAAAAATAAATGGATATGAATATAGATACTGATACGGCCTCATCCGATCCATTATCATCCCTAACTTGAAGAGATGTAAAAATAACAAAATCATTTCAGTACAACTAGCCCGGGGTTGTCTTTACGGCATAACCAACCCGGTTGTCTTTTCGCTATGCAGTAGAGTCTATCAAATGTTTTCTTGACCCCTCTCAAAAAGGAGAAACAAAACTATAACATTCAGTTGCTTTTTCTTCAATAATAATAATAAAACATAATATATGTGTTTTATTTTATGGTCATAAGATATATATTACTAGTAAAAGCTAAGTCCACACTGATCATATATTTGTGTGTATATATTTAAATTTAGAGTTTTATGGAACGGTTAACTATAAGGTATTAATGTTGGGATCATTTAAGCAATTGAATATTTTTAAACATTGAAACGATTTATAGGCTTTTCCCTTTTCTATAATCAACTTTAATTTATCATAAAAAGAATTTATATAAAAAAACGGTTAATATGTAAATCGAGGAAATTACATCATTAAAAGCCTTCAATCCCGTAGTTGAATTTATTAGAATATGTACGCTAGGTTAGTTTACATAGCTCTCCCAATTATATAGATTATTGAAATATCGTGTGAGTTGTTATTTGTTAGTCCCTCGGTTATGTGTATAACACTAACCTAGATCTTTAGTTTGAATCCTACAAGTTATAAGTGGCGGAATCATAAATAGTAAAACCAAATGATTGATTGTTAAACACTTAGATGTATCTATACAATATAAACAACAATCAATGTTTTCTAGCTTTAGACCACTCGTATTAGTAGTTTTGTTGGAACAGTAGATGTAACACCCCGCTAAAAGCGGAACGCAGAGTGTTCCAGTTAAAGATATCAAGAGTCAAGGATTACAACATACAACCATAAACAAAACATCGAATCATATTAAATCATGCCTCAAGGTTTACAAAATACAATACAAAATCCAAGGAGTACCAAATGTTGAATACGAATACATAACAAATGTCAAATATGTGGATCATAAAGGAATTACATCAAACAAAATGAATTCCAAACACATAAGCTATATGATCCCAAAACAAGCAAGGCATAATCAAACAAATCCTCAAACTCCTGAAAAAGCGTTAAAAACGACATCAACACAATGTTGGTGAATTATTCGCAATAAGTAAGTAAGATTTGACCCAATAAAAGATTTATTAAACATAAGTTTCAAAAGCATATCTTGATGTATAGTCCTAGTGTGAGTATAGATACCAAAGATTAATATACACTGAACCTGACCACATTCCCCTATCCTAAGGCGATGCAATACCAAAGGCAACAAACAATCATACGGCCATAACATTCACTCGTAGGGCTATCCTCTCGAGTAATGAGGGTTGGTCAAACCCATATAGATCTATATATATGTAACCGTGGGCAAATAGCTAACAAGTGTATGAGGGGGGCTTACCAAAAGCCTAATAAGCATCCTAATCTAAGGTGATACTGATACACAAGGCATACAAGATATACATCATTTAATAGTTTCAAAACGCTTTCCAGCCCAAAATAATAAGAGAAAAGGGGCTTCGAATAACTCACAAAATAAGCTCGGCAAGAGATCGGGTAAACAACAATAAGAAGCAAATAATCCGCCGCCTAAGTGCCCTAAATCAATATAACAAGTCTAAGTATCTCAATAACATAGTTCGGTTTAGCCTTGTCGGTTAAGTTTAGAGTTTAAGATTTATTAAAGTATTCCAACGATTTCCAAGTCGAGTCGTGATGACGGTTCAAGGTGACGATGTTCCGCGTCGATAGGGACGATGGGAAAATATCGATAAGTTTCACGTCATAATGACTATTAGAAAGGAATAACATTCCGAGCCGAACTTGACTAACAGGAACGTCGATTGAAAGGAATACCGTTACCAAAGTTTATTGAAGTCAACCAAAGTCAACGTTGAAGATGTTGACTTGGTCAAAGTCAAAGATGTTGACTTGGTCAAAGTCAAAGTCAACCATTTGAAAGGAAAGTCAAAATTGATTTAGATTAGTCAAAAGTCAACAATTTTGAATAAAAGTCAAAGTCAACGATTTATAGAATGGAAGTTAACTTGACACTTTTAAGAATAAAAATACTTTTATTTCAGAATGATGGGGTAAAAATGGTTTATAATGGTTTGAACGATTTTCCAAAAAGTAGATAAACGTTTGTTTACAAATTCACGATTTAAAGTTTATGATTGCGTTATGTCCTTGAGTCCAAAGACTTTAGTTTAGCTTATATGGTACTTTTATACATAATAAGTTACTGATATAAGTTTGAGGTCAAAACACGTTACGAGTCTAAGTCAAAAACGAACAAAAACGATTTTTTTGAGGGATCAGACCCTAGGTGCTGCGCACCTAGGGGGAGGTGCTTAGCACCGGGCATTTTTCCAAAATCGCGAAAATACGTTTTAGTTGCTAACTGTTTCGTTTGACGTTTTTAGGTAAAAGTGTAAACTGATAAATTGTTAGTTTAGGTTCATTTAACATTTACCAAGTGTCATATATGTCTAAATGTGTGGTTTTACATATATTTATCATAAGATACGTTAATTTCGGTAATAATCTTATCTTTACTTATTTTACATGTTTTAAGTCCAAACTTTCTGAGATTGATAGGTGTTGGTCTAATAGGTTAACCTAACCATTTTCAAGGCTTAAAACCGAATTTGAAAGTAAGGAAATGAAAAGATAAGAGGTTAAAATATTCTACCGATTTCACCCGCAAGACGTGTCGATTATTGAAATCTTGCAAGAACTTCGGTAAGGAGGAGACTTCAAAGGTGGTGGTGAGGAGGTATAAGACTCCAAAATGCAAACAAATCCACCGTTAGAAAGAAATCTCTAAAAAGAAGGAGTTAAAATGAGTTTTCGAAGGGTTAAACTTACCAACACACAAGGTAGAGTTTCCTCCGAGAAAGGTAGTCAAAACTCCAAAATGATAGATGAATCTTGGGAGTAAAACACCTCCGTGAACACACAAAAGAAAGGTGTTAGAGAGTTTTCAAGTAGAAAAGGAAAAGGGCAAAACTTGAAGAGTTTACATACCAAAATCGAGTATTATGTTTTCTTCAAAGAAAGTCACCGAAACTCTTCATCTTCATGGGTATCATCGGAAATGAAACTTGGTAGAGACAAGGGAAATAAGATTATGAGTTAGGAACTCTAAGTTTAATGGAAGAAAAGAGAAAGAAATGAAGAAACTCTTACGAAAACACTTACCGAAATGGTGGTTCTTGTGAAGGACTCTTGAGAGAAGAAGTTGCAACCTTCTTAGCTTGAATTCCCCTTCAATACACTTGTGAAAATGTTCTCAACTCTCTGGAAAGTTTGAGAGAATATGAGACAAGTGTGAAGAGAGAATAGAGTGACAAAAGTGATACAAGTTTGAATGTAAAAGTTTGAAGTTTGGAAAGAGAAATGGTCTCTACATGCTTAGAGATCCACAAATGGATCTAACATACCCAAAAGGAGGTGTTTGCAGAAGAAAACACGTGAAAGGGGTTGTAGCATCTCAAGAAATTGACCAAAACTCGAAAAAAATGGATTTTAGCCGAAAAAACACAAGGTGCTGCGCACCTAGGACCCTGGTGCTGCGCACCGGGCTCTTTCTGGGCTAGTTTCTGTTAACTTTTCGTTAAAGGACTGGGTGTGTAACAGATTCCGTTAGTTTCTCCGTTAAAGGACTAACTGTGTAACAGATTTAGTTAGAGGACTAACTTTGTAACAGATTTAGTTAGAGGACTAACTTTGTAACAGATTTAGTTAGAGGACTAACTTTGTAACAGATTTAGTTAGAGGACTAACTTTGTAATGAGATTTCAAAATAATGATTTTCTTAACCGACGATTATGGCGTAAACACAATACTTTAATAACGTGAGAATACTAGATATTAGGCACTTAGGTGATTCTAAAGCTTCCGTCTCGAGAGACAAAGTAATAAAACACATAAACCCGACTCAAATGCAATAAACGTGAGTAAATATAAAGTGAAATGTAAGGGTCCAAATCATTGCGAATAAAAGAATAAATATCGGTAAATAAAATATACCTCGAAAAGACGGATTGTCACAGCATCCCCCAGTAAAAAGGAATTTCGTCCTCGAAATTCTACTGAACACCGCTGCTAGCAAAAAGATGTGGGTACTTCTTTTGCATCTCGTCCTCCCGCTCCCAAGTAAACTCAGCTCCAATCTTCGAGTTCCATCGGACCTTCACTATCGGAATCCGACTCCGCCGTAACTTCTTGACATCTCGGTCAACAATCTCCACCGGCTCCTCTATCACCCGAAGCGAGTCATCCAAACATAGTTTCTCCAGAGGTACAATCAGGGTCTCATCAGCAAGGCACTTCTTGAGATGCGATACATGAAATACGTTGTGCACACCGCACAACTCAGGTGGCAACTCAAGTCGATAAGCCACTGGACCAACACGGGACAAAATCTTAAAAGGACCCGTAAAACGTGGACTAAGCTTGCTGCGTTTCTCAAATCGAAACACACCCTTCCACGGAGAAACTTTCAACAATACCATATCCCCAACCTGAAACTCCAAAGGTCTCCTGCGCAAATCCGCGTACTTCTTCTGACGATCTCGGGCGGCTACCAAACGATCCTTGATCTTGAAAATCTTATCCGTCGTCTCCTGAATCAACTCGGGACCCGTAATCTGGCTATCTCCTATCTCTGCCCAACATATCGGAGATCTACACTTCCTACCGTAAAGAGCCTCAAATGGTGCACAATTTATACTGGCGTGGTAACTATTATTATATGAGAACTCGACCAATGGTAAATGTCGATCCCAACTCCCACCAAAATCTAGCACACAAGCTCGAAGCATATCCTCCAATGTCTGAATAGTACGCTCACTCTGACCATCAGTCTGAGGATGATAAGCCGTACTCATATCCAATCGGGTACCCAAAGATCGCTGTAGGGACTGCCAAAACCTCGAAGTAAATCGTGCATCACGGTCTGAAATAACTGATACTGGAATGCCATGCTTGGCCACAATCTCGTCGATGTACAACCTCGATAACTTCTCTACTCGGTAATCTTCACGAATAGGAAGAAAGTGCGCTGACTTAGTCAGCCGATCGACAATAACCCAAATAGTATCATAGCCTCCTGTAGACCTAGGAAGTTTCGTAACAAAATCCATCGTGATCCTCTCCCACTTCCACTGTGGGATCTCGGGCTGCTGAAGAAGGCCGGAAGGCTTTTGATTCTGAGCCTTGACCTTCGAACACGTCAAACACTTGCTCACATACTCAGCAATCGCCCGCTTAATGCCAGGCCACCAATAGAACTCCTTCAGGTCATGGTACATCTTATCCGCTCCAGGATGAACGGAATAATTCGACTTATGACCCTCATCCAAAATCAACTGCCTAAGACTAACGGGAACCCAAATACGATCCATGAAGTACATCACTCCGTCGTCCTTCGGCTCCAACTGTCGTGCCAAACTGAACAAACCCTCATCCTTAAGGCGATCCTCGGTGAGAGCCTCCTGCTGAGCCTGAATAATACGAGCCTTCAAGCTCGACTGAATAGAAACCACCATAGCACGAATCCTCACCGGCTTAACCGACTCCTTGCGACTTAACGCATCGGCTACAACATTCGCCTTACCGGGATGGTAGCGAATCTCACAATCATAATCGTTGAGCAACTCAACCCATCGACGTTGCCTCATATTCAACATCTTTTGGTCAAAGATGTGCTGTAACGACTTATGATCGGTGAATACGGTACACTTAGTACCATAAAGATAGTGGCGCCAGATCTTCAAGGCAAAAACTACTGCGCCCAACTCCAAATCGTGTGTCGTGTAATTCTTCTCATGAATCTTCAACTGACGAGAAGCATAGGCAATCACTTTCCCATTCTGCATCAGTACACAACCGAGTCCCTTATGCGAAGCGTCGCAATATACTACAAAATTCTCGGTACCCTCGGGAAGACTCAATATAGGCGCATTACACAACCGCTTCTTCAATAACTGAAAAGCTTCCTCCTGCTCTTTACCCCAAACAAACTCCTCACTCTTCTGGGTCAATTTAGTCATAGGCGAGGCTATCTTTGAGAAATTCTCGATGAAACGACGATAGTAGCCTGCCAAACCCAAGAATGACCGGATCTCAGTGGGCGTCTTCGGAGCGACCCAATCTCTAACGGCTTCAATCTTGGCAGGATCAACGTGAATGCCCTCACTGCTGACCACGTGGCCAAGAAACTGAACCGCAGATAACCAAAACTCGCACTTAGAGAACTTAGCGTAAAGTTTCTCCTGCCTCAGCAACTCCAACACTAGTCTCAAATGCTCCTCGTGCTCTTCCTGGCTACGAGAATATATCAGAATGTCGTCGATGAAAACAATCACGAACTTGTCGAGGTAAGGACGACATATACGGTTCATCATGTCCATGAAAGCTGCAGGCGCATTCGTAAGACCGAAAGGCATAACCAAAAACTCGAAGTGACCATACCGCGTCCTGAAGGCGGTCTTCGGAATGTCCTCCTCCTGCACTCTCAACTGATGATATCCGGATCGTAAATCAATCTTCGAAAAGAAACATGAACCCTGAAGCTGATCGAACAAGTCATCAATACGTGGTAAGGGATATCGATTCTTCACCGTCAGCTTATTCAACTCCCTGTAGTCGATACACAGTCTCATAGATCCATCTTTCTTCTTCACGAAGAGTACCGGCGCGCCCCAAGGAGAGAAACTCGGTCTAACAAAGCCCTTATCCACCAACTCTTGAATCTGCTTTGACAACTCCAACATCTCCGAAGGTGCTAACCGATAAGGAGCCTTCGCCACCGGCGCTGCTCCAGGAACCAAGTCTATACGGAACTCTACCTGCCTACTAGGGGGTAAACCAGGTAAGTCCTCCGGAAATACATCAGGAAAGTCACGAACTACCGGCTGCTCCTCAACCTGCCCCGCGGTGTCTTTCTTCACAAGGTGTGCAAGAAAAAGTGTGCAATCCTTCTTGATGTACTCCCGAACCTTCATACACGAAACGATCTTAAGGCGCTTCCCCGCCTTGTTCCCCTGAACCAACAACGGACCACCAACTGGCAACGGGATACGAATCATCTTCTCAAAGCATACAATCTCTGCACGGTGTGTCGCCAACCAATCCATCCCAATAATAACATCGAAACTACCCAGTGTAATAGGAATTAAGTCAATAGGAAAAGTATGATCCTCAAAGCTAATCCTACAAGCACTAAGTATCTCGGAGGCACGTAAATGCTTACCATCGGCTAGCTCTATCTCATAAGTAGGCACTAATGGTCTAGAAGTACAACTAATCATGGTCCTAAACTCAGTAGATATGAAACTCCTATCGGCACCAGAGTCAAATAAAATAAAAGCAGGCTGATCACAAATAAGAAAAGTACCCGTGACAACACTGGGATCCTGCTGTGCCTCATGAGCGCCCATAACAAAAGCTCTACCACGTGAGCCTGAACCAGATGTAGTACCAGTGCCGACCGAAGCTAACTTGGGACACCTGTCCCGACGATGATCAGTAGAACCACACTCAAAACACTTGCCTCTATTGGCACGGCAATACCTATCAGTGTGTCCCAACTTCTTGCATTTCCCACACTCCCAACACTTCACATCCTGAGAATGATGATTACCGCACCGTCCACACTTCGGATACTTGCTCTGAGCATCCGGGGTCACCGCAGCATAAGACTGCACTACCTGAGGTGTATCCTGCCTCCTATTCTTCTTCCTCGAGTCACTGTGACGGAATCCCCCACTCCGTTTCCCTCCGGAGTGCTGCCTAGGTGCTATGGGTGGTAGTCTACCATCGCGGACCGCGTTATGAGTCAACGTGATCGCGAGCTCCACCGCGCTCTGGAATGTAGATGGCTTCGATGCCATAACCCTATCCCGAATCTCCTGGGATAATCCACGGATGTAACGACTGATCCTCTTCGTCTCCGGACGAACCAAATGCGGAACCAACTGTGACAAGGTATAAAACTGTGTGGTGTACCCTGAAATATCTGACCCAATCATCTCTAGTTTCCAAAACACCTCTTCAAGCCTCTCCAACTCTGCCTCGGGCACATACTCAGTAAGGATCAACTCCTTCAACGTATCCCATGTCATCATATCAGTCTCCATCCGACCACGGACTCTCACAATGTTGTTCCACCAAGTCAGTGCTGTGCCCTGAAGAACAAACGTAGCATAACGGACCTTGTCTTCCTCTGCGCAACCAATCGTACTGAAAATAGACTCCAGTTTCTCCATCCATTGAAGTGTAGCAATCGCACCCTCAGTACCCCTGAACTCGGGAGCCTTGCACCCCATAAATGTCTTCAGTGAACATCCCCTCCGTGGAGTGTCGTCATGAGTACGACGGGTAGAATCATCCGCTCTACCTGATCCAGAACCTCCAATATGTATGCCTCCTCCGGGTCCACCAAATCCCGTAATCACAACATCAGGACCACCGTGTCCAGAACCACCCGAACCAGTAACCACTACATCAGGACCACCATGTCCAGAACCACCTGAACCAGTACCCGTAGCCTCGGGACCTCCACCAATCACAATAGGCTCAGGACCACCCTGATCTGATCTACCAATGCCAGTACCGTCACTGCTATGCACCGTACCCTCTCTAATCTGAGCAATAATAGTGGGTAGCATCTCCGCTATCTGCTGAGCAACGAGCTGAGCCAAATCTGGTGTAGTCTCTGGACCCGATCCGCCGGTCCTCGTAACAGGAGTAGGACCGCTAGTCCCCGTATCAGGTGTAGGACCACTAGTCCTCGTATCAGGTG
Source organism: Senecio squalidus (assembly GCA_910822075.1). Taxonomy (NCBI): domain Eukaryota; kingdom Viridiplantae; phylum Streptophyta; class Magnoliopsida; order Asterales; family Asteraceae; genus Senecio; species Senecio squalidus. Next base: position 783,654 of record CAJVGC010000001.1, on the reverse strand, counting down.
TAGGACCACTAGTCCTCGCATTCCGGTTCACAGCCCTAGCCTTCACGGTTGGTTGTACGCGTCTCGTTGACTTCCTCGTACCGGTAGTCCTCTTAGGCGGCATCGTCCTAAAAGTATAAACGTGTTAAGCAAGATAGGCGATAAAATGGAGTTAGATGATAAAAGCAAAAGCGAGAAAATAAACACGTAAAGCACATAATGCACACTTAGTAAATCAGAGAAAAATCGATTGTAAAGCCTCCGGTCATAGTCCAAGTGATTTCCTTCATAAAGCCACTTGGTTCGCTATAACCATTGGCTCTGATACCAATTTCTGTAACACCCCGCTAAAAGCGGAACGCAGAGTGTTCCAGTTAAAGATATCAAGAGTCAAGGATTACAACATACAACCATAAACAAAACATCGAATCATATTAAATCATGCCTCAAGGTTTACAAAATACAATACAAAATCCAAGGAGTACCAAATGTTGAATACGAATACATAACAAATGTCAAATATGTGGATCATAAAGGAATTACATCAAACAAAATGAATTCCAAACACATAAGCTATATGATCCCAAAACAAGCAAGGCATGATCAAACAAATCCTCAAACTCCTGAAAAAGCGTTAAAAACGACATCAACACAATGTTGGTGAATTATTCGCAATAAGTAAGTAAGATTTGACCCAATAAAAGATTTATTAAACATAAGTTTCAAAAGCATATCTTGATGTATAGTCCTAGTGTGAGTATAGATACCAAAGATTAATATACACTGAACCTGACCACATTCCCCTATCCTAAGGCGATGCAATACCAAAGGCAACAAACAATCATACGGCCATAACATTCACTCGTAGGGCTATCCTCTCGAGTAATGAGGGTTGGTCAAACCCATATAGATCTATATATATGTAACCGTGGGCAAATAGCTAACAAGTGTATGAGGGGGGGCTTACCAAAAGCCTAATAAGCATCCTAATCTAAGGTGATACTGATACACAAGGCATACAAGATATACATCATTTAATAGTTTCAAAACGCTTTCCAGCCCAAAATAATAAGAGAAAAGGGGCTTCGAATAACTCACAAATAAGCTCGGCAAGAGATCGGGTAACAACAATAAGAAGCAATAATCCGCCGCCTAAGTGCCCTAAATCAATATAACAAGTCTAAGTATCTCAATAACATAGTTCGGTTTAGCCTTGTCGGTTAAGTTTAGAGTTTAAGATTTATTAAAGTATTCCAACGATTTCCAAGTCGAGTCGTGATGACGGTTCAAGGTGACGATGTTCCGCGTCGATAGGGACGATGGGAAAATATCGATAAGTTTCACGTCATAATGACTATTAGAAAGGAATAACATTCCGAGCCGAACTTGACTAACAGGAACGTCGATTGAAAGGAATACCGTTACCAAAGTTTATTGAAGTCAACCAAAGTCAACGTTGAAGATGTTGACTTGGTCAAAGTCAAAGATGTTGACTTGGTCAAAGTCAAAGTCAACCATTTGAAAGGAAAGTCAAAATTGATTTAGATTAGTCAAAAGTCAACAATTTTGAATAAAAGTCAAAGTCAACGATTTATAGAATGGAAGTTAACTTGACACTTTTAAGAATAAAAATACTTTTATTTCAGAATGATGGGGTAAAAATGGTTTATAATGGTTTGAACGATTTTCCAAAAAGTAGATAAACGTTTGTTTACAAATTCACGATTTAAAGTTTATGATTGCGTTATGTCCTTGAGTCCAAAGACTTTAGTTTAGCTTATATGGTACTTTTATACATAATAAGTTACTGATATAAGTTTGAGGTCAAAACACGTTACGAGTCTAAGTCAAAAACGAACAAAAACGATTTTTTGAGGGATCAGACCCTAGGTGCTGCGCACCTAGGGGGAGGTGCTTAGCACCGGGCATTTTTCCAAAATCGCGAAAATACGTTTTAGTTGCTAACTGTTTCGTTTGACGTTTTTAGGTAAAAGTGTAAACTGATAAATTGTTAGTTTAGGTTCATTTAACATTTACCAAGTGTCATATATGTCTAAATGTGTGGTTTTACATATATTTATCATAAGATACGTTAATTTCGGTAATAATCTTATCTTTACTTATTTTACATGTTTTAAGTCCAAACTTTCTGAGATTGATAGGTGTTGGTCTAATAGGTTAACCTAACCATTTTCAAGGCTTAAAACCGAATTTGAAAGTAAGGAAATGAAAAGATAAGAGGTTAAAATATTCTACCGATTTCACCCGCAAGACGTGTCGATTATTGAAATCTTGCAAGAACTTCGGTAAGGAGGAGACTTCAAAGGTGGTGGTGAGGAGGTATAAGACTCCAAAATGCAAACAAATCCACCGTTAGAAAGAAATCTCTAAAAAGAAGGAGTTAAAATGAGTTTTCGAAGGGTTAAACTTACCAACACACAAGGTAGAGTTTCCTCCGAGAAAGGTAGTCAAAACTCCAAAATGATAGATGAATCTTGGGAGTAAAACACCTCCGTGAACACACAAAAGAAAGGTGTTAGAGAGTTTTCAAGTAGAAAAGGAAAAGGGCAAAACTTGAAGAGTTTACATACCAAAATCGAGTATTATGTTTTCTTCAAAGAAAGTCACCGAAACTCTTCATCTTCATGGGTATCATCGGAAATGAAACTTGGTAGAGACAAGGGAAATAAGATTATGAGTTAGGAACTCTAAGTTTAATGGAAGAAAAGAGAAAGAAATGAAGAAACTCTTACGAAAACACTTACCGAAATGGTGGTTCTTGTGAAGGACTCTTGAGAGAAGAAGTTGCAACCTTCTTAGCTTGAATTCCCCTTCAATACACTTGTGAAAATGTTCTCAACTCTCTGGAAAGTTTGAGAGAATATGAGACAAGTGTGAAGAGAGAATAGAGTGACAAAAGTGATACAAGTTTGAATGTAAAAGTTTGAAGTTTGGAAAGAGAAATGGTCTCTACATGCTTAGAGATCCACAAATGGATCTAACATACCCAAAAGGAGGTGTTTGCAGAAGAAAACACGTGAAAGGGTTGTAGCATCTCAAGAAATTGACCAAAACTCGAAAAAATGGATTTTAGCCGAAAAAACACAAGGTGCTGCGCACCTAGGACCCTGGTGCTGCGCACCGGGCTCTTTCTGGGCTAGTTTCTGTTAACTTTTCGTTAAAGGACTGGGTGTGTAACAGATTCCGTTAGTTTCTCCGTTAAAGGACTAACTGTGTAACAGATTTAGTTAGAGGACTAACTTTGTAACAGATTTAGTTAGAGGACTAACTTTGTAACAGATTTAGTTAGAGGACTAACTTTGTAACAGATTTAGTTAGAGGACTAACTTTGTAATGAGATTTCAAAATAATGATTTTCTTAACCGACGATTATGGCGTAAACACAATACTTTAATAACGTGAGAATACTAGATATTAGGCACTTAGGTGATTCTAAAGCTTCCGTCTCGAGAGACAAAGTAATAAAACACATAAACCCGACTCAAATGCAATAAACGTGAGTAAATATAAAGTGAAATGTAAGGGTCCAAATCATTGCGAATAAAAGAATAAATATCGGTAAATAAAATATACCTCGAAAAGACGGATTGTCACAGTAGAGGCCAACGAAACTCTTGGTTTGTAGATCCGAGCGGCTGCATTTATAATCCGAATAAATGTCTTTTATAGGTGAACCCTAAACCAGCCTGTCAATGTCGTTGTGGTACAAATGTGTACGTACCGCGAGTGACACTTACTGTGTTTTGTTCAGAACAAGAGTGTTGTTGTAACACTCATGAGTGTCGCTGGCGACACTATCAGAATTACGAAACAATTACAACTCGATCTAAATACAACTCTACGACACTTTAACTTGATGTACAAGATACAAGCAATAAAGATTATGTTCCAACATTATTATTATTGATCAACTATAAATAGACGGAAAATGTTACATAAGAAAACCCTAATGGACCGTTAACCGGCCAATTTATATAATCGGACGGGCCAATTATGCTAAACTAGCCCGGCCTACATATTCTAATAGAATAGTTCATGCCTTCAGTTTGATCCATTTCTTTTGCAGTTATGAATATGTCTATGTATTTCTATCCAACATTAATACTCCCCAATGGACTCATTAAGGTTCAGTTGAATATTGAAAACATCATCTTGTGAGGATAACTAATCGGTATCCGGAGTACTTGAGTTTTTTTGTTTTGAAAAACTGTTTTAAGTAATACTGGTTTTTCTGTAAAACTTTTAACTGAGTGAAGCTTACTAATCAGTGTCATTTGTTCTTGTATTGTTTAATTCTTATCAAGAGAAAAGAAAATATTGAGAAAACACACGTGTTATTCAAACCACCCCCACTCGTTCTCTCTTACAAAGCTTATTATTGCGTTCTTATCTAATATCAAAGTGCAATCGGACCGACAATTGCAGAAAAGTAGATTCTAAAGTATATTTCATAACCAAAAGAACCTCCACATGCTATATACAAGTCTTTCAAATAGAAATCTACCAAGAAGCTAGTAAGGGGGGGCGGGGGCGGGGGGAAGGGGAGGAATACATACACGATGCACATAATACAAATTTATCCTTACGACATAATACAAAAATCAATAAAGTATTTCGTAAATGATAGCATCCTTCTATCTATAGCTTGCAAACAGATTCAAAAGGAGTGTGCTAAAGAATACGTAATTTACAACATATTTGATTGGTTTATTGTACTACTTGAGTAAACTTGACACTATACTTGATCTAGAGATTTATTGCATCTATCAACACCAAATCTGTAACTTAAGAACTACGTTAGCCGGTTAACCTTGTGCTAAATTGCTCGCTTGTTGTCGGGAAAAAACAGATTGCTTCCTATATCCTCTTGGCCATCAATCATCCACAACTCATTGAGAGAGTAATCCCATATCTGAGAAGGTGTTATTTCACTATACGTACCAAAAACATGTGTTATACTATGATCATCGAATAAATTTATATCTTTCCATATCTCATCCATTGAGCTATACCCGTCTTGTCCTTCACTAGTATTCTTAATGCTTGTAGCAGTACTCGTCATCGTATTGTTTAGGCTTTTACCCTTTGTGCTACTCAACATTTTTAACCCCCCAGTGTCATAAAAGCTTCTTTCTTCAGTTTCCGTCATTGGTAAGGAGTCCACTGTAGGATTACTAGTACAAATTGACGAGTAGCAAGAGGAATTCGACACTGATGTAGAAGGATATATCTCCCGTTTCTTTTCTTGTGCCATTTTCCTCATATGGGTCCTCCAATAATTCTTAATCTCGTTATCCGTACGACCAGGAAGTTTTTGAGCAATCCTAGACCATCTGCACATATATATACTAATGAAAGGTGGTCTTAAACTTCTAGAAAATAAAGATAAAACATGTCATTAATTAACTTTCATTCCTTAAACCAAAGCTAGCATAAAGTAAATAAGATAACTACAACTTGTTCTTTGTCATTGCTTGTCTAATATAAAGGCCAAGGGGCATATGATGAGTGTAAGTGTGGGGACTTAGACCAGCTAATCTTTGGCCAGCTATTTATTATATAATTATATTATATGATATTACTTATATTATATTGGTTTATGATACGTTCAAACAACAGCATTTTGAAGGGAACAAAGAAAAACAAATAGAATTTTATAAGATGACAATATATCATAATTAAAGTTATTGTTAAGCTGGAAACATGAAAGTGATTAGCTAACGGGGGTTTGTCTCATTGGTACCGAATTACTAACATAACCGTTCAAATAAAATTAGAGTTATAACAATTTTCACCTTCAAACTTCAAGATATATTCGAGCTAAACAAAGACCATTCAAGTATAATATAAACAAGTATAATCAAAGAATATTAGTCTTTACCATATGTTGGGGGAATCCATCGACAGGTTACCGTAGAATAATGCGGTTATCTTTATAAGTTCATGAACTTAATAAAAAGTAATAGAAGGGAATAAAGAACAAATACTAAGCTACTATACACTTGTGGTTAAACAAAATCATAGATTACAAATTTAAGTATATATATAATACCTCAAGAAAATCCGAATATGTTCTAAAAGGAATAATCAGAATGAAAAAGAAAAATAATCTCTACTCCATTATTACCAATTTGGAATTGAATAGAAAATTTCAATGGATAAAAGTTCAAACCTATTGCCCCATTTAGAGTGAAGCTCGAGGATTCGACGTTCTTCTTGAGGAGTCATCTTGCCTCTTTTTAGACCTGGGTGTAGATAGTTTACCCATCTCAGTCTGCAACTCTTTCCGCTTCTTTTTAAACCTGAATAATCAAATTTTCAAGAAAAGACAATCCCCAAAAAAGATTATTTGGGTAGGTTAGACGTACGACAGAAAGAGATTAAACGTTAATTATGTTTGTTAATATACAAAGTCCTTTTTTATATGCACAAACCAAGAGGTTGTATGGAACTATTGATACCGTTGCTAGTAAAAATATAAATTATTTCACTTCTTTTTTAACCAATTACTACCTAGTTTTTCATTTTTGTATCTCCCGCCACCTTCAAACCTGAAACTTTTGCTATGAAATCCCATCTACGATCGCCGAACATGTTCACGAAAGAAACCAACTGAACATCTTCTTGTTCAGTCCATGGCCCTTTTCTCATCATCATCATCATCATACTCATCCCCTCATCTTCTTGACCCATTTTGTTTTTTTTTCTTTTTGTTACAAAGTGGCAGAAGGCAAGCGGGCAACAAGCTGCGTCGCTAATCCTTTTTGGATTGCAAAACCAATACGTTTAAAAAAATCTTGTGATGTAGACCAGCTGAATGAGCGAGAAGCTAGAGAAAGAGGAAATAGTGAGTCAGACTTGATTTGAAACTAAGGTGGACATTAGGGTTCTAATTTATACGAGTGCTCTTATTATCTTGTTGTAGTGAGTGGAGAGCTAATCTTGTGATAGGGTTTAGAGTATGATTGATGACTTGATCTTAGCCGTACACGTGTCGGTGGAGCTCTTCTGATGATAAGGGAACCCTACAAGGTCACAACTTTGGTGATGTCAGGCCATTTATAAAGAAGGTTTCCTGTGGGGTGGGTGGGGTGAGGTGGTGGTGCTTGATTTAATCTCTCATTCCTTCACCAAATGGTTTGATAAGTGGATGTAGTTTTCATCATGTTCCTACAATAAAAGATCGAATTTCATATCTCCTTTTCGTCATGTTCCTACATTCACAATTCCTCGATATTCGACTTTGGCAATGGATCAAGATAACAAGTTGTTGCTAAGGAGAACTCCTTAGTTGGATGTATAACGACTTATAGTGGTCCACTCACCCTATTTTGTATCTAAATAAGTAGTGAACTTAGTTGTACATAAAGTTTAGAAATGAAGCCCATGTTGAATGGTGCCTCTAACGTACCGTAAGCTATGTTTATGTTTGAGGGTATGAAATTGAGGCACTTGTGGATCATGCCAGAAAAGGCATGTTGTTGAACTACATAGGCAAAATCCAACCTAATTTACGCTGAGTGTTGCAAGCATTCGAACTTGCTCAATAACTTAAGTTACATACTTCTTTAGATACATAAACATGATATGGGTAACCTTAATACGCGAAAAATAGCTTAACGGTTCCAAATTGATCATAGCAAACGCACTATTGAGAGAGAAGACTACATGTCTAATTTCGAAAAAGAAAAAAAAGAAAAGAGAAGTGTGATTTGTTGTGCTTAAGCCCGGGATCTAAAGGGAATGAATAGATCACTAAAGACACATAAGAAAAAAAAAGTTTGAACATGGAGAACCACACAACCTTTCATTTTCTAATACTCATTTTCATTTAATTTTGTTTAAAAAATAATAATTAATTATCTCAAAATATTGTTAGTTATAAATTGTAAAAATTAAACAATTGGAATAAACTTTATTTCCTCTTTCTATTTTCGACAAAATATTTTTGTCCTTATTCTTTTCGGTTTTGGTATTTTATTATACATGATCACATTTAAATAAAATATGATTTTAGTTGTATGAGTTAGGTTAACGTGGGAAGACATCTCAAAAAAAAAAGGTAGAGATGATTGTAAGCCTTAGATTAATTAAATTAATGGTAACAATTTTTAATTAATTAAAAAAAAAATTGGCTAGAAGGGTAAAATGGGTAATTCTCATGGAGAGTGGTTTCTCTAACAAATTAAAATAAAATAAAAACCTCCAAAATTTTAAAACTATCATAACTTTTGGGTAAAAAAATATATATATATATAAAAAATTTCACCGTTAAATCAAAAAATTAATTCTCTTTAAAATAAGACCGGTTATGATATAGTTATTTTAAAAAAGGAAAAGAAGAAAAATTGATGGGTTTTATTTAAACTATTATATCTTTTAAATAATAAACTTCTTTTAAAACTTTTTTTTACCAAAAAGTTAGAATTTTATGTTTTTAAAGCTAATATAAAGAAATTTCAAAAAAAAAAAAAATTGTCGAGTTTTTTTTAGTTATAATTTTACTGCATCATATTTGGACTGAATCATATCTATAATCTGTTGCATCATATTTTTAAATTATGTTCCATCTTCTGATGTATCGTATGTCTAATTTTATTACATCATAACTAAATTTTTTAAATAGAATTATTAATATGATTCAATGATATTATATGATTACGATTTCGTCATTGCATCATCGTAGTTATAGTTTGTTGTATCATATTTATAAAATATGCTGAATCATATATACAATTTTGGTGCATCATAATTATATTTATTGCATCATAGTTAAAAATAAAATTATAATTCTATCATAATTAATGTAATAACATTAAGATCTTAAGCAAATTTTTAATCATTGAATCATTATTAAAGTTTGTTACATTATAGTTAAGAAAAATTAAAAAATTTGTTGCATCATATTTTCAGAAACAAAAAAACGAAAAGAAAAAAAATCGGAAAAAAGTTATTACGAAGAAAAAAAAGTTGCGAAAAATAAAATTAAAATAAAATTAAAAATTAAGAAGAAAAAAAAAAAGAGAATAAAAAAAAAGAAAAAAAGTGGGATGAGGATTTTAAATACCCACAATACTTTTGGAAGGGTGAGGGTCATGACGTTTGTCATCTTCATTATGATTCCTACCCTTTTCTCGACAAGGGTCCTTTTTACTTGATCTTAACTCTTAGTAGTATAACGTGTATTATCAAATAGTTAAATTCTACATTTTCTAAGGCTTTTAGTTTTAAAATTCACATCTGATGAAATAATACAATGTGATATGACATTACGAGTTTCAACTTTTGTACCGAAACAACAAAAAAAAACATTTAAAATTCAGTTTTTTCCGGTTATATATGAATTATACATCACATAATTTGTTGTGTTTTAAACTTCACATCTAGAGTTATATATATAATCATATGTGCTATTGTCTTATGAGTTTTGAATTATACATATGTTTTTTAATTATTTAAATATGATTTATAATAAAATCACATTTGATTTTAGAACTATTACATTTGAGTTTGTGTATATCAAATTTGTTTTAATCCTTCATGCTTACTTAGCACATTTGGTTGATCTTGAAGAGATTCTCCGACAAATGGGCTTATGTGGCAGACCCATTAATGTCTGATTAATGAATCTCGCAACTTTAATGTTAAAGGGATGCGGAGGCTTATTGAAGATCAGTCCCTCATGGATGGGCTAAATGATATCGATCAAGTTGAATTTTAATGGATCAAGATTGTTTCCATCTAAGTGAACATAAACTCGCGGAGGGTCGTTCGTGTAAGGCTTCCGGCTAGATCCAATTTGGATGCTCGAGGTATCGACTTATACTCAACAAGATGACTATCTTGTGATAAAGAACAAGAACAGTAAACATGTAAAGCTTAATTGGATAGAATAGGCTTGTAACCCAAGCTCTTCTGTGTGCCTTCTCTTGAACTCGCTCTTTTATTTTGCTCTAGTTCCTTGCTAGATATTATTACAATTCGGCGTTTAAAATAAAAAAAGGTTTTGAAATTTACATTTCATGTTAAATCACGTTTGATTTACAATACAAGTTTCAATATTAGTCAAAAAAACGAAAAAGAAAAATTTGTCAAAATCCAATCTTTTTTACGGTTCTAAATAATCAATACAATATATAGATATTTTGGTTTTGAACTTTATAATAATGTTAAAAACATATGTTATTTTATCTTTACGATTTTAGTATCTACCTAAACAACATATGACACTTATGCTCTAATGAAAAAAAAAAGAAGGATACAAAGACCGCAACGGTGTAGAAAAATCGAAAAATAATATAAAAGCAAGTTCTTATTTAAATCTAAGTGGTGATATCAAAATTAGATAGAAGGTTAATATTGTGGCTTTTGTATCAAATTAAAAAAATTTATCTTGTTATTGAATCTTCTCTAGAACTTATATGAATTAAGATAATCTATAAAATAATTAAGAATATCACGTTATATTGTAACAGATTAAAAGATATCATTCTTATTGCATCCCGAGATGTTTATTTAGGGTTTTTTTTAGTGTATGTTAAACGTTACTAAGTAAACATGCAACTTTATGTTACGGAGTATTTTAGTGTTTTGATATCGACAATTGTAGGTACTATTATCAAAAATTTACTTAATACATAATTTGATTATATTATCGTTAATATAGCAGTGATTCTAAAAAGTTTAAAAATAGTATTACTTTACAATGTAAAACAAAAGAAACATATAATAAAGTACCGTCAATATCAAAATCCTATTTTTTATTGTCACGATAAGATATGATACAAATTTTCAACATATACGTCGACTTTCCTTCATTTAATTAGTACCAACTTGACTAGGATAGGCTCAGAAAGAAGATAAACAAGAAAGAAGGTTTTAAAATACAAGCAATAAAAACAAACTGTTTATCTAATTTTATTTTATTTTGTTTTGAACGGCAATGTTAGTGATTCAGGGCAACAGTGACATTCATTTGGGCAGTATGCGACCCACGAACTTTATACCAAAGTTAGTTACATATCTCCTAATATTCACCTAAGGAGGAAACTCCGGATGCTCGAACCCAAGACCTCCATAAGAGAACAAGTGAACAACCTCATATCAATGGAACAAACCCCGTTGACAACTGTTTATCTAATTGATGATGTAAAAGTGTGCACTTAAGAAATAGTGGTGGCGAAAGGATGCATCATCTCACATCATACACGAATGAGTGGATACGAAAGAAAATTACTTTTATGTTATTTAATTCATACAAAATGATATCTTTCGACACATAGTTGAAAGAACCAAATTTAATATATATACATAAATATATTATCACTTGTCATAATCCATAGTAATATTAATATAATCTACCATTTAATTTAATATTATATAGCAAGAGGGTATAATAGAGAGTTGCAATGAGGGGTCAAGTTAGATGAGCTTAATGTAATCGATTATGACTTTGAGTTTGCGTGGGCTTTTTAGGGTTAAGTTGTGATCGTTACTAAAACTCTAGAGGATCCATATGATAGGGTAAATCATCGCGTGAAATTAATTAGAAAGGGAAAAAAGATCCAAGCAAGTGATAACGTCTTTAATATTAGAAAAATACATCATCCGACAACCACCATTTGAAAATATTGCTTCACACCTCTTTAGCAACTCGACAAGAACTAAAAAGGTGAAATTCGGTCCCATGGTCATCATCACATATTGGACATCTCGTGGAGTTTCGATCCATGCCTTGCTTGTAGAGATTAACCCTTGTAGAAGGCCTTTTATTACGAATCCTCCAAGAAGAAACATCTATTAATCTATAAATTAAGATCAATAGTTTCTTAGCCATTAAGTCCTCACATTTGCCAAAGTGGCATTTTGAAATTGGATAAAACTCACACCAAAGGTAGGAGATACAAAGTTCGAATTCTGTTTGGGACATTTACCGGCTTAAAGAGTCATTATCGAAAAAAATAGTTTCTTAGCCATTAACTAAGAAGTTTCGATTCAAACCATGAGAGGCCCACTACTAAAACCCAAATTACTTAGCAAGCCTGGACCAAAAGTGAATTCCCTCATGTCAGGCCCACTATAACAATAAACTATGTAAATGAAGTTTTTCATTATTTCACTAATTTAATTTACGTTTGCTCATACATTTAACGTTGAATGTACGAAAAAAAAATCATATACTAACCTAATTGAAGAAAAACACAAAATTCATTAAAGTGGGCATATATTAAGCCAAATTAAATTGATGTAAATGGGAATTTTTTAAGGCTATAATTCGGGTTTGAGGTGATGCAAATATTCAAAGCTACAATGGTGTGAAATAGGTGCCGAGATAGGATTTGAAGTTAAGGGGGTCAATAAAAATTCCTATCTTCTTTTGTGAACACTTGATTGCTTGAAACTTCCACCATCAAAACGCTCTACTACGACGTTCCCAATCCCCACTTGACATTTGTTGCAATATTTAGACGCAATCTTTAAAACAAATTATCCCTCGTCGTTTATCACACATTGTGGTTTAGGTTGATGCTTAACAGCCTCTCAGTATACAATGAAACAACATATATAAAACATTTACTAATACCGTACAAGGGATGAAATAGGTCCCGTCAACTATCAAGTGTTGAGCGATTTCCGACACTAAATAGTCTGTTTTTTTGACTAACACAATGAGGAAATAGTTTGGTCAGGGACAAGAAGATATCAATAACAATATTACAACTCTAGAACATGAACGCAATCACCACCGTCCAAAGGCAAAGTATTATATTGGAGGGCGGAATGTTAGTCAACTCGGTTTGACTACTTCACAGTTCACACGCATTCGGCATTCTAATATTTTATCTTTTTTCGATATGGTTACACATTATTTTAGTTTTTCTTATTTATTTAATTCATTTTACACAAATAGTTATATACATTCGAAAATTGGCAATAGAACTATCTTAGATAGTTTGATTTTATACTAAATAAAATAAAATAGTTTGAGACCACGTGGTTATAGCATTTTGTTTATCTGTAGGAGGTCTCGGTTCGAGGCTCTCTCAGGGTGGGTAATTTACAGGCACAAATTCCTTGCATGATGGGATTGGTGGGTATACAAATGTATACCAGGGTTAAGAGGCACCTTCCAATAAACCTCTTTTTTTTATATATATACTAATTAATATATTTATGATTTTATATTTTTTTATATGTTTTTATATACAAACACAACTCTGACAATTTATAGGCTTTATATATAAACTATGTATCGATTTTTCGTTCAAGCTACTTATTCAAAACACACCGTTTGTAAAAAAGGACAAATTGTTTTTTAAATCTTCATGTAGACAATTTACTCTTTAATGTTTTAATTATAAGTCATAACGATTTATTATTACATAAGACTATGCGGAGTGGTTAAGGGTAAGTGATGATGATGTGGAGTGATAGAGGTGATTTGTAGGAAATAGAGTGTGATTTTAGGAAAGAGGGTGTGATGATGTGAAGTGATAGAAAATGGGTGGAGTGGTGAGTGATGATGTGGAGTGATAGAGATTATTTTGTTTTTTATTATTTTTTTTATATAAATGAAATTTAAAAAGTTGTATTTTTATTATAAAAAAAAAAAAATACTACAATTTATTTAAAAAAAACATGCTACAATTTATTAAAAAAAAAACATACTACAATAAAAAAAAATACTACATATCCGAAAAATATTTTGCGATGAGCCTTTGCTTTTCGCTCTCCGCTATTCTTCGATAAGGCTCCTCGAGATGACTAATGTCCTTCATGATCGTCTTTAATGCTTTTGCTCGCATTTTTTCGTCGATTTTTTCATTAAATTCCCCGAACTTTTGTGTCATCAACTCGAGTTGTTCTTCGGCCCTCGAAGAAGATCCGGTTTTGCCCTTTCCTTTGTGCGCTTTTGCTTTTGCTTGATCTCTACCAACCGGTCTTGGAAGACCTTGCTCCAACACTCGAAGCTCATCATCATCATCATCGTTGAGATCGAATGAAGTAAAAGGCGATATTGGAGTGGCGGGGCTACTAGACTCCGATGTTTTGGACCTTTTTGAGGACCCTCCAACAATTGGTATCGGATGACAAACCGGGCTACGTTTCAATATTTCCCAACACGCGTAATGTGGGAAACCCGTACCCATTTTGGTGTGGTATGTCAACATAGCCTGTTCGACCAACATTTGATCATTTTGACCGCTTGTTCTAGATTGTTGTGCTTGTCGCATAATCCCGTTGAATTTTTTTACTTTTCGGGATAAATCGGTCCACTTGCTCGATATCATGTCGTTGGTACGATGATAATCGGGATCTTCTTGTTGCATCTTGAAGAAAAATTGTTCCCAAACCTTTCCCCAAAAAAGGGGTGAAGCTCGATCTCTTCCATAAACGGGGTCTTCGGATGTCGACGACCATGATGCGGAAAGTGCCACCTCTTCATGTTCGGTCCACTTCTTTTTTTCGCCTTTGCCTCTTTGCGAATCGACTTCTTTCTTCCTATGTCGCCGGTCCGCAGCTTTCTTCCCACGGGTCCTCATATTTTCCGGTTGAGTTTCCGGAACAACGTCATCGTCTTCGGAATCTTGTGCTTGGCGGTTACAGTCGACGTCAAATGGAGGCACATTTGGAAAATCGCCAAAATTTAGCAATTGTTGGAACGACCCTCCTTGGTATACCGGATCTTGGTGAGGTCTTTGTGATGGTGGAGTTTGTTGATAAAATTGTGGATATTGGTTGGGGTTTGGAAATTGGTTAAGGTTTGGAAATTGGTTGAACCATGGGTTGGGGTTTTGATTGTTGAACCACGGGTTGGGGTTTTGATTGTTGTTGGGATCCATTTGATGTTGAATTGTTTTGATTGAAAGAGTTGAAAGAGTTGTATGATTTTTTGATGTTGAATTGTTTAAGTTTGTGTTTAATTTATAGAAGTTTTTTTGGGGTTTTTTTTTATGTTGCCCGTTGCTTCCTCTCTCTCAACGGTCTCATGACCGTTGCTTCCTTTCTCAAACACGCAACACGTCGTGACTCTGAAAGACGCCTGAGCCACCACGCCCCCGATAACGCCCTAATAACGCCCCACCGGAGCGGTGGGTGGGGGTTATAGACGATAATGTAGCGTTATAACGTCCAAAAATTTTACCACTCCGCATAGTCTAAGTTAGTAGGATTTAGGTATGCTTTTATTATTTGATATATCAAACTTATTTAGCAATTAATGTTTTAAACGGGAAATCATCCCAAACTATATTTTAATAGTATTATTTTAACATCCTAATAGCTAGCAACAAATCAAATTATAAAAACTATACTGTAAATTCATATAACTAATGATCAATAACAAGGTACCCTGATTATCACCAACTTTTCATAAAATATACTTCATCCGTTTTAAAAAAAATGTATTGAAACAAAAAATGGTCAAAGTAAGATAGGTACAGTTAATGAATTGTATTTTCATCAGATTACCTATTATGTCCCTATATTAAAGACGTCGGTTACTTTTAGAGTTTGAAAAATTAAAACATTTAAGACAAAATAGAAAGTTACTATATTTTAACAATTCATAATTAAAAACAAGGCAATAGTTTTTTGACCAAAACAAATAGAAAAATTAACATTTTTTTTGGACGGAGAAAATACTTTTTACTGTCCTAATTTTCCTTCTAAATATCCTTCTTTCTCATTTTCCAAAATATTTATTTATCAAAAAAAAGTACTTAGTAATATTTTACTTTTTCATTAAATCAAAGTACTCCATAATTAATTATCATTTATGATACTCCAAAATTAGCAAAACCAAGTTTAGACTAGCCCTTTTAAAAAGGCCTAGAAATAACAATACATAATACAAGCACATATTATATTGCATAGCGTACAACCATATACAGCTAACAACTTGCACAATAAAGTAAGCTAACGGGGTTTTGTCTCATTGGTAAGAGGTTGTTCTCTGCTATGGAGGTCTTGAGTTCGAGCTTCTCTCTAGAGTTTTCCTCCATAACTGAATATTAGCAGATATGTAACTAACTTTGATATAAAATTAATGGGTCACATATTATCCAAATAGATATCACTATTGACCCGAATTACTTAAATTAAAAATTGACAATAAAATAGTCTTTATCAGGTCCTTTTATTTTGTTTTCTACTCATAGTCATATGTCGCATCCAATTTTGAATTAATCACACTTTCTTCCCTCCTTTCACACCCACACACACACACTCATATAAACACACATACCTCAATATCTCTCGTTCTTAAAATCTTATCATTTTACGAAAACGTATACAAAGTTATTTTAGCATGGAGTCGATTACGAGGTCGGGTAGAACAACTACGGAGCTACACCACATGTCAAAAAAATGGAAAGATCCTAGATCAGCTGAACGTAGCCCCGAACACACTAAAGTGTGGACGGAGCCACATTCAAACAACGGGAAACCACGTCGTGTTCCCGTTGTTTATTATTTATCAAGAAATGGTAACCTTGAACATCCTCATTTTATTGAGGTCCCTATCTTGTCTTCCGATGGACTTTATCTTCGAGGTTAGTTAGTTAGTTAATCTAGTTGTAGTTATTTGTTAATTTTTTTTATTTTTTTTTGTTAACTTTTATTAATAATTGTGTAAATCATATGTATAGATGTAATCGACCGTCTTAATTCACTCCGTGGAAGAGGAATGGCTGCGTTATACTCGTGGTCTTGTAAACGGTTAGTTAGTTTAGTTTTCAACTTATTTTAAAGCGATATATTCGTTAAAAAGTTAAAACATGACAATCTTTTTGAAACGTAGAGATATAATATATCATGTAATATTTAACTATATAATTTGTATTTGTGTAATAGGAGCTATAAGAGCGGATTTGTTTGGCATGATTTATCCGAGAACGATTACATTTACCCGGCACACGGGCAAGAGTACGTTCTCAAAGGATCCGAGCTGGTTGTATCCGAAGCAATCATTTCGAAATCTAAAAACACATTATCACCGGAATCTGAAAAATCCGGTGACGGAGAAGATGATTTCCCGGTCATACAACGTAGACGAAACCAATCGTGGAGCGCAATCGATCTCCACGAGTATAAAGTGTACACCGCTGGAGCAGAATCCTCCAGCGGCGGAAAACTCTCCGCCGACGTTTCTACTCAAACAGATGAGAAACGTCGGCGCAGAAGATCAATAATCAAAGAAGAAATCGAAGAAGAAGAAACAAACGAAAACAACGAAAACGAGAGTTCAGAGCTAAGCCGAGAGGAGATTTCCCCTCCACCGTCGGATTCAAGTCCCGAGACGTTAGAATCGTTAATGAAAGCCGACGGTAAACTAATCCTACGGCCCGAACCCGAACCCGAAGCCGAAGACAAGAAACTTAAACTTAATCCAACAAGTAACAACAACAAAGTTAAAACCTCATCCGTGTTGATGCAACTGATTACTTGCGGTTCGATTTCGTTTCGGGATTGTGGACCGGGGGCTTACGGGAAAGATAACCCGGGTTTTTCGTTGATATCACATTATAAGTCACGGATGTTGCCACGTGGAGTAGGGGTTAAGGAGAATGTAAATGAAACGATTGAAGACGCTGTCGTTTTGAGGAAGAATCGAAGAATTAAAAAACAGATAGTGACAGAGGATAAAGAATATTTCAGTGGGAGTTTAATCGAGACTAAAAAAGAAATGTTTCCGGCTATTAAGCGATCAAATTCATATAATGGAAATCGGTAATTTTCTAAATTAGTTATAAAGAAAAAGTTATTATATAGACCATTAGAGTTTGGTTAAGTGGTTATAGTATGTTATCTATTCGTGAAAGGTCTCAGCTTCGAGCCTCTCTCATGATAGACAATTTACATAAGCTAATGTAATGATTTATATAAGTTAGAATTTTCTATGTAATGATAGGTTGAAAGTACATGAATTGAAGTTTAAGGTTAATTTATCTAGCTAACTATTTTATTTTTAATAATTTGAACGTTAAAGAAAAGATGAGATAATTTTTTAGTCTGCTTTAAAACCGGTTTTTTGGTTACTGTCAAAGAGAAAAGATTAAAACTCGTGTAATATATTCGAGTTTAATTTGATGAGAAAAGATTTAAAAGTGCAATAACAATTTGTGAATTGTGATTAAAAATTAGTTATTCGTTTGTAACAAAAGTTAATTCTTATTTAATTTAGATATAGGATAGATTTAGAGTAAATAAGCCGTTTGAATAAGTCGGTTTGTTAAGCTTAATATGCATACAAACATAACACACAAGTTACAAGCTATTAGAAACACACGTTATTTTGCTGAATAATTTTATAGAAAGTAATCACAAATATATCTTACAAGTAATAAAATCAAACCCATCCGACTTGATTGACACGTTCGATATTCTAAAACAAAAAAGTCAATCATTTCACGTCAATCCGACCCGTTCAATATTCTAGAACAAAACGTCAAAATCATTTTACGTCAAACCGACCCATTTCAACAATCATACCTAATATATTTTCATCAATTCTTCGTGTAAATGTGAAAACAAACATCATTGAGTAATGACCTTGATTAAACGTATCAAACAATTTCAAATATTAATGAAACACATAAAAGTACTATAGTAAAATGTTTTTTAATTTTTAATTTATTGACATTGAACCATTGATCAAAGTTTGGTAGTTAAACTACTTTAATAAGACATTTATTTTTTGAGACAATAAGGAATGACGATAATAGAGGTTTTGTTCCATTGGTAGAAGGTTGTCATTTTTTAAAGGAGTTTTTGGTTTTGAGCGTCCGTCTAGGGCTTCCTCCTTAAAAGATATATAACTAACTTTTCTGTAAGGTTTGTGGGTCGCATACTGTCCAATTGGATGTCACTGTGACCCCGAATCACTAATATTGTCGTTCTAAAAAATAAAAATAAAAAGATTGACTTTAGTTTCTCGAGACATGCAAAAGTCAAAGGAGAAAAATAAGTTTGTCTTTTATAATGTCTTTTTTAATAAAATCCAAACTTTAAACTAAAAATATTGACTGCACCTAATGTGTGTTGTGGTACAGTGTGGGTCCACTCTATTAGGAAATCCATGTGACAAACAGTTATTACAGTCCACTGGACTCTTGTAAACCTCTTGTTTAATGTATTGTTTGTCTCATAAGATGGAAGCATTACATAAATAAGGTTCTGTCTTGTTAACTCAAAAACAGTTTGTGTGAATTATTATGTTCGTCAAGCTTTCCGGAAGAGGGGTAGTCTTATGTGTAAACATAGCATTTCTGGACGAACTCGTATAATCCAACTAAAAAGAACCGAACCTGAAAGACACATTTTTCCCGTTGGGGAGGAAATTTTCATGTCAAATGAGACGGGGTTAAGTTGCCCACATTTTTTCCCTACTCGATGGTGGGCAACTTTTCGTATTAAATTCTTTTTGATAATGAAGTCTTTCTAATCCATATAGTCCTATTCAATACTTTCTTATTTGCCTTTTGAATCATTTAAAGACAAATCACATACATTCATAAACAAGTGCACTTATAATTTATGTTATGATAGAGGAGTTGTGAAGTGAATCTACTATGTGAAAAGGCAAATACAACAATTATAAATTTATTGATACAATTGTATAAATAGTTCCATCATATAGAAATGTAATGTAGAAAAGAAAGCTCCAAATGTCAGTTTTCATTAAATGTGTTAGGGTACCAAAGATATTGATTAAAGCAAAAACTAGCATAGATTTGTACAATTTTGAAAAGACATGTTAATAGTTTGTGGGAATGTGTATTAGAAATTACAGGTGTTTCTAAACTGATTAGGCTAAAAAAAAATAATAAAAAATTTAAAAGGCAATGTTACTAATTCAGAACAACAATGTTATTCAATTGGACAGTATACAACCCAAGAATCTTACACCAAAGTTAGTTATCTCTTAATATTCACCTAAGTAGAAAACCCGAGAGGAAGATTCTAACCTGAAACCTCCCCTATAGACGAACCATCTCCCACCAATGAGTCAAACTCAATTGGCAAATGATTAGGCTAATGATCATGGCATTCCTTTTTTGATAAGTTTATCCTTTTTTCTTTAAATTTTTTTTATATTTCTTTTAATTAAATAGTTGATTTTGTTAATTATTGTTATTAGTAAGTTTATATTTTCAAGAAATTTTAACCAAATGTTAATAATTTTTGCTAAAAGTATAATTATTTTTATATAAATCTTAAAAAAATACAACTTATATATATCAAACATGAAAATTTTTATCTTGCTCTACACACAGATTTCCTGCTAATATCTATAAATGTAGATATGATATATGAAACATATATAGTTAATGTGAATAAAATAAATAATGTGATAACATATAAAAGAAAAAACTCAAATAACATGAGGTGAATACGCATGTGAAATAGTCAATGGCTAGTAGTACTCCAAGAACATGTAGGTCCCTGGTCCGAAACATAAACAAACCTTCTTCATATCAATATTCAATATCATGTCCCATGACCATACTTCAACTTTACACGTTTACTCTCTATTTACTACCAAGTATTATATTATTATTATTATTATTATTATTTTATAACGATAATGTGTATTTTTTTTTAACGACAATTTTAGTGATTCGGGAGACTCGAACCCAAAACCTCACCTAAAAAACAATCTTCTACCAATGAGACAAACTCCATGTATCTACAACACATGTTACATGTATTTGACTAAACTTAAATATTTATATTATTAAATATTTAATTATTTAGTGTCATGGGAAAAAATCTTCAAGGAAATAATTGAGCTTTACAAAAGTTATTCTAGCAAAAGTATAAAGGATATATATATATATATATATATATATATATATATATATATATATATATATATATATATATATATATATATATATATATATATATATATATATATATATATATATATATATATATATCAAATTCTATTGGTGTCGGTGTCGGATCCGTAAATACAAGATAGTAGTTGAAGTCGAATGATGAGTTATGAGTATGTTTGATAAAAATAACTCTCTCTAGACTTAAAAAATATAAATTTTGTATAAGTGTCTAAACAAGTTAAACACATCCCCTATGTCTATTTTATTAAAATTCTTTATTTTTTATGGTAAAGTATATTGCATAAAATTAGCTAATAGTAGGAGTTGAAAACTAATAGGTGGGATTTAAAAAATGTGACCAAACAAAATTATTATTTGTCTTTTATAAAAAACAAACCCAAGCTCCGATAAGCTTCGTTTAAGCCCCATGAAAAACATAACCGAAGTATGTATGAAAGAAATTAAGACGATGTCAAAGTTTATAAATTCAAAAACTTACAAATTAAAAAAATGTAATGGTTTAGAAAAGTTTTACTAAAATTAGAAAGCATGGAGTTATTTTCGCAATTTTCCAAAAGAATATGTTTGTTGTGACAGGGTCCCGTGCTTGTTACGGCACGTTAAAGATATTCTATGAATAATTTATTCTTTTTTCTATTTTTTCCTACAGTAATAATTCGTTTGGTTACAACTTTTGGCAACAATATTCGTTATCAAATGTCATATGATATCTTGTTAAAATAATAGTAAGAACATCCGTTATGATAATCACGATTCTGATGATTTTTTGATTATTTTTGCTCATATGGCAGTGAAAATCATAGATCTTGGGTGGTATGATAATGAGAATTGTGGATGATCGTGGGACCTATTTTTTTTTCCTTAAAACATTTAAATAAGATAAATATAATATTTTTTTATAATAAAAAACAAAACTTCAATAATTAAAATATAAATACAAAACAATAAAAAAAATACAATGCAATAATTAAAAAAAATACAAATACATAAAATAAAAAAGCTAACGTTCTCGATAGTTATCCGGAATTGTCGAAATGTAGGCCACGAGTTTATGAACAAATAAGGTGGCATGGTCCACGTCCAAGTATCGTAATAATAATTGCCAAAGTAAACAACACTAGCTGCAAGAACAAGTTCAACTTGATCCGATGATGGTAGAAAAAGACAAGTTGTCTTACATTTAGTTTCTGACGATTCATCTGAAACAACCGCCTTTAACCGAATGCCAAACCGATTCAAAGTGATATCCGCCCCTCCAACTAAAAAACAGTTGGAGGGGCGGAAATCACGTTGAATAGGTTTGAGATTCGGTTAAAGGCGGTTGTTTCAGTTGAACCGTCAGAAACCATACGTAAGAGAAGTTGTTTTTTTTCCTACCATCATCGGATTAGGTTGAACTTGTTCTTGCAGCTAGTGTTTGTTTACTTTGACAATTACTATTAGCCAACAAGTTCAACCTAATTCGATGATGGTAGTCTTCCATATATAGAGATTTTCAGTTTTGTTACACATTTTTTTAATAGATCTTATGGTTTTCGTAAATGGAAGATAATGACGGTTACGATAGGCTTAAATACGACAAAGATGATGAAACAAAACTTTGGTTACTACACAATCTAACAGGATTCGAATATGTAACGGGAAAAAGAGTGACGAGTTCGCTGATAGTGTTTTTTATTAAGGGAAAAATAGTAATTTTGTTTTTTTTACATAATAATTGTTAAATTTAACGATAGAGGGACTAAAATTGCAAGATAATAGTGAAATAAAGAACGATATTCGTAAAAGAAAATTGAATTAGGAATGAATTTCGTAATTATACTAACTATGGGGGCTGTTTTGTAATTAGTTTAAAAATAAAAATAGAAAAGGGACAACTTGACAACTTATAATGACCAAATAGAGAATAAAATAGTTCGATAGTCTAGAATAGAGAAAATAGAAAGTACGTAGGGGTTCTAAACAATTAATCCAACTTTAAAATGGTTCGGTATCCTTGTGTTGTTGGTTCAATTTTTCACTTATACTGTCCATGTTTTGTGTCAATAACTTTAGTAAGTAAGGACTTTGAGGTGGAATATGTTGGGATATTTGACATTGACAACAAACCAAATAAGAATTGCGAAAACTTTGAAGCTATTAATCATGTGGGCAGGAATCATAAAAACGAAAAAGAAGAAAGAAACAAGGTATGTCGAATTATGAAATTCGTATTAAGGAAAAGGAAATCGGTACAAAGGTTTAATGCCTCCCCCTCACCCTTTATATAGGTGACGGTGACTTTCCTAGTATCCTAATCGATTAGAAATTCTAGTTTATTACAATTAAGGAAACCTAAATAAAATAGTAATCATAATATTAATCTAATACTTAGAATAATAAACTGACCCATATAACAAGTCGGGTAACAATTTCCACCTTGATATAAGAAATTAAGAATTAGATAACTCCGATACTAAGCATCTCCACGTACTCAACGCAATGTTTGAACTTCGGTCCTGGACCCACCTTTTTTTTTAGTTCTTCTTACAACTTGATTAGTAAACCTTTAAGCCCTATTCCTTCCTTTACCGCCTTCGTAAACACCACATTCTCCGCTCCTGTAGTAACCATGTGCAGAACCGTACATATATTGACCATGAACACATAGCTGGTCCTCAACTTACCCTTGTCAGAGTCCTTAATATCGAAAACATTACCGTATTCACCTTGATCTCCTCCGTGCACTAAACCAATCTTTGCAAAGCCTTTCACTAAACAAATAAAAGTGTGAAAATTTTAGATATTTCATATATTTCTTCACACTTATAAATGTAATAAATTTATGAACACTTAAAAGTGTAAACAAATTAATAAAAACTATACTTTCTATAAACGTGAAGAAAAGTGTGTAAAAATGACATTTTTCTTATAGTGTATGATGATTGAGTATTATCTAAAGGAAACATCCCATGTGCCACGTGGATGGTTAGAAAACATAGAGAAATGGACTGTTTTATGGGTCCAAATTTCATATCGTATAAATCACAAGAGATTTTATTTTTGTCATAAACCTAAATCTCATTGGATTTAACGAATAAATTATGCTACTCATATGTTGATAACACTTGTTAAATCCAAAAACATTATAATGAGAGAGGATAAGTAAAATACATTCATTAAAACGATATATATAAAAACAATGACGGAACCGATAAGGGGTAGAAGGTGGGGTGTTCAAAGTTTGATTTTAGACCTGAAAACCTGAAAACCAAAGCGAAAGAAAACCAAACTGAATTATATTTTGGTATATGGTTTTGTTTAAAAAAGAAAACGAATAAGACTTTCAGTTTTTTGTTTGATTATGGTTACAAACCTAGAAACCAAAAAATTCAAAATAGAAATATATTATTATGAATAATTATGGTATAGATGTCAATATCTTATAGAATGTTATTAATAAGATATTTGACTATAATTAGGAGATTGTTTTTCAGTGATTAATCCATTCATTTACTATAACTACATATCCCTATAGGAGATGAATAATACAATTCTCCTATTTGTTTCTTTGTATTGTTTCATAACATGTTATCAGCACGCTCTAAAAAATACGAAATCGGATTGGAAGTTTTGCTCGACTTTCACTTTGGAGGTAGTAAGTTATACTTCAATAATTCTATTTTTATTTATTGTTTACTTGTTGGCCTCTTTACACAATTCAACGGTGAGATTTGTTTTTCTTTTGTCTCACTAATTTGGTCATATTCTATATATACCTAAACGTTGTCAAGATATTAATAAATTATTATCACCCCGAAACCGTTAAAGGTAGTCTTATTTGTTGGAATGAATATTTGCTAAACGATTGTATGTGCAAATCTACTATATTACTATGACAAAATCAAGTTAACTTTACAACTTACTAAATTGCGGATAATCTGTAGATCTTAATTATTTACCTGTTATTTAATACGTTCCTTTATCATATAGATTTTATTGTTACTTGATTAAGACTGATCTTTTTTATTTATTTTTCTTTGATGATTATGTTTCGAAATAGAAAGGATTAAGAATGAAACATATAAAGAAATTTATATATTGTTAATTAATTTATCACTTCCAGGTCAAATTTTGTAACATGTTCTAACGGTTGATGCACCGGGTTTTATACCCATGTGGGCTGAGGTCGTGGGTTCGACCCTTGTGGTCGTCGCAATAGAGTAATTTAACCCATGCCTCTTAAGGCACGCATGGCGAATTTTCCCCTGGAGACCCCCGTGGGGGGC
The DNA here is from genome assembly GCA_910822075.1 of Senecio squalidus. NCBI lineage: Eukaryota > Viridiplantae > Streptophyta > Magnoliopsida > Asterales > Asteraceae > Senecio > Senecio squalidus. Next base: position 758,522 of record CAJVGC010000001.1, on the reverse strand, counting down.
TGGGTTTGCCCGCTTTGCGGAGCTCGAACATGGGGTGCTCGTTGGAATATTACGAGTAGGCTCCGATGTACAATCATTTGCCGTTTCCAAAAAAAAAACATGTTCTAACGGTTACCACTTGTAACAATGATTTTATTATATGCTAATCATATTTTTACTTAGTTTTATTCTATATGAGTATGATTATTAGTTTGGGAATATATGTGTAACGTCATTAGTGTATAACTTTGTTATGCACTATGTTTTCATATATATTTGTTACTTTGTATATAAACATAAGTGTAACCGTAATACAAATGTCAAAGTATATACATTAGGAAATGTCTTTAGAAACAAGACATTATTTTAAACAAGCGGAGGATCGAAACATGTATACATGTATGACAATGTATGATCGTACATAATCATCATATTTTTAGGACCTCCGATTTTATTTAAAATTATATATTAGTTAAATAAGGCTTAAAAAGTAATTATTGCTTAATTTTGTTCAATAAATTTACTGCAAATGACCAGTAATTATAAAAATTCGGATGATTTTAATTTAAATTATCGTGTTTGTTTTATTTTTTTTTCACTTTTAAATGCCTCTTATTTAATTACCGCACCCGCCAATCAAATCCATTTGCAGACCCCAATTACAATTTCGGGTTAATCTGCTTTAACTCCAACACAATTAAGATATAAAAACCATACCGATTATCTACCCAAGATCGTGATTACATTGGCTAGTTCTATCTAAATTTTAAGAAAGATTCTGGCGTTGGCGTCTTCGCTTGGTTACGTTCATAGTTGATTCAGGAGAAACCTTTGCATTATAATTGTTTCTTGATTTAAAAACCGAATATAACATCATTTGGAGTTTTCATGACTAAAAACGCTTCTATAAGGTCGCACGTTTTTTGTGAATTCGGAACAAACATATCAAAGCTAGTATTATTATCATATCAATATTTAAACTTAGTTCATCATTCAGATGAAAAAAAATGTACTGACACGATTTGTTAGTAACTTATCATTTTCCTACATTTATGATTTATCCAAACATTTATTCACCCCTCGGTTTTTTGTCACCACTTATATAGGGTCGGCCGAAACAAATATGTGATTGTGCGACCGAACACTATCCAAAAGTAGTCGGGGTGCATATTTCATCTTGTAAGAAAATGTTGTATGATTTGTATTCAAGGGGCCTATTTTTATTTTCCGCACCAAAATCTCAAGAGTGACCCTGCATTTATGAATTATGTATACATTCTTCTGCGAATGGGTTACCTCGGAATTAGGCTATAGGCCCTTTGATAACTATAACACGTGTGATACTTGTTACAATTTGTTTTAAACATTGCTCGTTTAATGTTTGTTCAAAGCTCCCTAGTTTGAAATGTGCAAAAAAACAGATACATATATAATCACAACTATAATGTCTCCTTCACCTTACTCTCCGTGAGCGATTCATAAGAAGCTTAAACAAATACAAATCGACACAATTTGCATACGTTATCGACTAAAAGTATATAAAGATGGAGACTTTCAGTTGATGTCTCTAATGTGAGTGTCAAGTCTTCTAAGCCATATTGAATGAAGTATCATATGAAAAACGTCGTACCTTTTGGGAGGCATATTCACCACGAAGTGTTTTCGAACTTGAACACCATTCCTTTGTAACCTTATATACGTCCTTTGTGGTATCGCCATCAATATATCCTTCAGTTGGGGAATGTGGCTTGTTGGAATATCAACTGAAAATGTATCCCAATTCAAAACATCAGTAAACGGTTTTGCATAATCGTCCTTGATAAGCACTGGGACACACCCCATGTAGATTGCTTCCACCATCCGTGGGCTTGCGACTTCCCACCCGCTAGCACATATGCAATACTTGCTCTTTCTCACCTATTCATATTCACAATAACTCGTATCAAATTTGCAGTTAAAAGACAGTTATAGGTTGTAAGATGTGTCACCTCTATGAGAAATATCAAACTCCCACCTGTTCATAGTATTTCTCGCCCGCTGGGAGGTACTTTTGAATTTTAACCCCGTCTTTGGTCTTATTTTCCCAATGCTTAAGAAGCACTTCGCGAATGTAACCATGGACGCCACCAGAGAAAAACACCAAGATTGTTCGTTTTGATGGGGACGGGCCACCAAGTAAGCCCTCTGTTGTACCATGTGGGAGGTAGATTTCCGGGATTGAAACATCTCTTGAGAGTTTGAACCCTTCCGATGTATTTGCATTACACAAAGCTCGTATTGAGTTCTTATATAGGTGAGGAATGGATCTTGATATTTTTGGTCCCTAGGAAAATGTAAGATAATATAACTCAAAGCATGATAGGGCTAGAAACCTCACACCATATATTATGTCGAGTACATTATAAGACATACTGAACGCGATCTAAACGTGCTAGACTAGTGCTCAAAAGTAAAAGTGTACCCAATCGTGGCACGCGAGCATGAAATGATCGTTTCCAAGGCTTCGGTTCCAGTATGGGTATTTTTGGTCGATAGCATTGATATAGTCTCGAACTACATTGTACATAGGATCCCAATTAGGGGATCCTACAGTGTAAACATAGTTGATAAGAGTTATAATACTAAAGGGAAGAAAATAAACATGAGCCTTTTCGGGATCCTTAGTACGAAATCCACTTATTTCCATATCGTTAATAAAGATCCCCTCTAATCCAAGGATTCCATAACACGGTGCATCGTGAAATATTGGAGGATCCCCTTCTTCGTATACATAAATTTTGAATCGCTTTTCCATTTCCATGTAACTCCTGCAACATTTGTAATTCATGAGAGTTTTTGTCTTTAATTTCGACTCTAACAAATGAGCTAAAAGATTGTTTGTGACAAATTTATATTTCTTTACGCTTATACGTCTAAAAAGATTAAAAAAATAAAATCATACGACTATAATCGTGTTATATTTGTTTCTTGTTTATAACTAAGATTTTGTTTCATGTTCATCCAACTCAACCCAAATGATACCAATTGTTTCTGGGTCAACTCATTATGACTCGTTGTGTCACATGAAAATGACTATTCAACTACTAAAATTTGGTTTATAACAAAATGACAATCTAAAAAACAAGAAGATCCTTAAGTCCAAAGTAACAAATTTGGGACCTTGAAGTATACTTTAAGGTACAAAACTACAACTTAGTTTAAGAATATTGGTATTTATATCGGTGGTTAAAAGGTTAAATCTATGAAAATGTAACAAATCTCGTGTGTCTAACTATCAAAACCTCTATTAAGTGTATCTAACTCTTATATTTCAAATATGATGTAAAATACCGGATTTTTACTGACGTGTAACCACTTTAAAATTAAAAATTTATTACAATTGTAGTAAAGTTTATAAGAATTAAATGCATACAATAGCCAAATATCCAAAATTTATTATACTTTCATACATTTTACCCAAGATAAGTTAATATCTTTGTGAATGCGGATATTATTGGTTTGAAAAAAACAAACATTTAATGCAGTAATTGTCATATTTTACATTCAAGAGGATTAAAATAGATAGACTTGAAATGTTAAAGTGTGAATCAAAAGATATACCAGAAGGCATAGGTTATGCCCACCCTCCCTAAAGGGTTATGTAAACCCTCCCTATGTGACATGTGTCATAGATGTGACATTTTCTTGTTTTTTTGTCTTTTTTTGTCGGTTTTTTTAATTTTTCAAATAACGTAAAATAATAAACATTATACATAATTTAACGAAAAAATAAATTGTGTATTAAAATGCAACACTCGTATTCTATTATTCACATATTCGGTATAATAAAAAACAGTATAATGATGTAACGACCAAATAAATTTTGTATTAATATAAAAACAGTATTATTCACATATTCGGTATAATAAAAAACAGTATTATTCAAATATTCGGTATAATTCGTATTCTATTATTCACATATTTGGTAAAATCGAATGGACGGTAAACATGATTTTTCTGTTTTGCAACCTTCATTTTTACCATAAATGATATAAAAAAAATTTTTTAAGCTTTTCTGTTATATGTTTATTAACAAAAAATTAACAAGAAAATAATAATTTTTTGAGCTTTTCGTTATTGTTATATGTTTTGCAACCTTCATCAACAATGGATTCTGTGATCGAATGCCACTAGACAAAATTTCTCAATTGATCTAATGGTCGAAATTAAAATTACAAACTTATCTAATGGTTATTACTTACCCAAGTAAAAACACAGAAAAACTTATCTTAATCTTAATATATAATAAAAGAGAGGTCTAAAATGCCATTTGGCAAAGTATTAACCATTAGATGGAAATCCAACTTTAATACCATTAGATCATTTTTGATGATATCACCATTAATAATTTCATTTTAACCCCTTACTTTAAATAATTTAATCCTTATTTTTAATAGTATTAATTAAATAAAACTAATTAACCTTTCTACTTTAAATAATCTAATACTTGTATTTTAAATTAATTCTAAAAAAATAAAAAACATATTTTTTCTTCAAACACATACACATTTTTAGTATAAAAACTTAAATTATTTTATTGTTTTACGGGTGTTTTGCAAATATTTTATTGTTTTACGAGTGTTTTGATAAAAACGGAAAACATATTATATAAAAATATCTTATGTTTTTTTTTTTCGTCCTATTTACGCAATATTTTTAGTTTTTTTAATATATTATACTTATTTTATTTTTGATAATGTTTTTTCCGAATTACACAGTAAATGTTTTATTTAACTTCACATTTGCTAACATAATCATTTTGTCTACATGACTAATAACTTTCTATTAATCTTTTTATATAAGTTATATGTTCTCTGTTAACATTGTATATTTTTTTATATAATTCTCCGCATATTAGGCGGGTCAATAAGCTAGTATATTAAGATTGAGATTATAAAAGTTAAGAAAATTGCTTAAATTGTGGGACCTATATCTCCATTTTCATTAAAATTTATAGAAAAAGTTTATTAAATAATCTACTATTTTGCATTTTGTTTATATAAATGTTATATTTTACAAACAATTTTAGATTGGAATATGTTTATAGTGTATATCTCGTTTTTATAATTTAACATACTTACACACCAAATAAAACTATAAAAAGATAATTAACAAAAAAAGTGAAATAGAAAGACATACTTTAACATTAACGTCTTGACTAAGATACATAAATTGCCCACATATTTCTTCCGATTAAAAAACTCATCTCGAATCTTCAATAACACAATCCATATAGACAACTTTGTCCTTCTTTTTTAGGGTCGGGTTTTATAGAGTATATTATGGACGATCGAATATAATTTTATAGAAGCTTTTTTTTCTCGTATTATATACATATGTATATACTATACTCAACTATGTTAGATAAAAGAGATTTGTTTTTGTTAGATTTAATAAAAGTAAATAACTATAATCATATTTATGAAAAATTATAATTAGATTTATTAAATATTATATTTTGTATTAAAGAAAAAAAAAAAACTAAAAAGTACATAAATAGAGTATGGGGTCCATTTATTTATTAAAATGGTAGAATAGGTGGTGTAGGAGGGGTTGAAATGTGAGGTAGGGAGGGTTGGGTTAACATGACCCATACCAGAATTCACATGTAAAATTACTCCTTTACTATATGCATTTTGCGTTGAAATTTTGTTAACTAATACTTTAATTAAGTTGCCTCTACTAATTACTCACAATAATACAATACGATGTTGACTACCGAATTGTTTATAATTTGACGGTATATGAGTTGATTTATAATCTAGATGTTGAGCGTTCAATGTTCTATAAATGATAAAAGTATGAATATGAATATGAATATGAATAATGTATGAGGTTAAAGTGTATGCCATTAACAATAAAGTTAAACTAGAATCTTTTCTAAAGTATATTTAATACATGTTAGTTCACGCAACTTTAATAAAAAGCAACTAACAAATGAACTGAAAAACCAACTAAATTGGTATAAACCATGTAATTCATACCTGTGGAACGAATCAGGATTCCGATAAACTGACCCAAATGGAACGTAATCCACGTCGTTTAGGGACTCATTAGTAGCTTTCTTTATAGTGGCTCGAGCTTGAGCTAAACTTGCTTCAATCTTCTTTAAATTGCTTTGTTTTTCGTTGGAAAAACTCGATAGAATTCGATGTGTGTTGGTGTAAAGATTCTTAGTAGAATTTGAAGAATGGATAGAAGTTAAAAGAATGAAAGTTAGGATTTGAACTAGAATCAGCCATGGAAGCTTAGAAGATGGCCATCCTTTGTTGTTGCAAAATATGTTTGTGTACATATTCTCGCCCAATGTTTCTCTCTCTAGAATTTGGAGTAAGTCTATTTGTGAGAAATAATATGTTAACAAATTGTAATTGGTACCTTATAACATACCTATATGTATCATGATACGGTAATAAACAACGTATATGATTGATGTTGTCAACATTGAACTTTATGTTATTCTTTTAGATTAAAGAAATAGAAACGTTGTTTTCGGTTAAGTTTTCAATAATCCGTCGTTCGTTTCTGAAATGTGACATAGGAGTGATATTTATGTTATTACATAAATTTCAGTTAGTTTGTGATTAATTTAAAAAGATGATTCTAATAAAGTGTATGTTTTTCACTTTTGGTAATAATATTTTTATTATCTATATAAAATTTTCATTTCATTTAAGATATTATTCTATACATTTTTTAATTATTTAATGATATAAGCTATATTTTAACTATTTTTTAAATGAAAAAATGGTTACATTTTAAAATAACATTAAGCCTAATTAAAAACATTTAAGTATCATTAATGACATCATCCATCATTTTTAATAACTATTGTACAAAAAATAGATGTGAAGATTGAATGTATTATAATTTTTCATTTTAAATCAATGATCAAGATCGCATCTTCTTTAAATTGAAACTTCAAATTGAAAAGACTTATATATTTTATGTAGGACTAGTAGGGTACCCGCGCGTTGCAGCGGCAACTATAGTTATTTAATGTATATGCAATTTGATTTCTTTTGGCAATCGAGACGAATGGAAACGGATAACGGATAGCGATGACTTTTGGTTATCATAAATATAACTTAGATTAATGCAAAGATAGATTGTGTGAAATGGTTCACAACTTTTTTAGAATGATGTAAAAATCGAGTAGTATATAATTGTTGGTACTAAAAGAATACATATATGATATTCATAAGAAAACATAACTTGCGGTATTCAACAACTACACACATGCATACTTTATTTGTCATGTAGAACTTCTCGATACACTACGTTCGAAGTGTACACTCCATCTCGATCAAAAATTTTGGCACCCTTTACTAATATCTTTGTATTTCCACGTGAAATCCCTCTAGATAGCGCCACGTAAAGTTGTCCATGGGAGAATACCGATTCTGGTAGATACACACCCACGTTTGGAATTGTCTGCCCTTGAGCCTTGTTAATTGTCATAGCAAAGCTAAGTCGGACAGGAAATTGTTTTCTTTTCAGCTTGAACGGAAACATGTCACTTTCTGAAGGGCATAACGGAATTCTGGGAACAAACACTCTTTTTCCAGCATGCTGACCAACAGTTATTTCCGCGTCAATGACGTTTGGCTGAAAAGCTTTACATATCAATCTTGTGCCGTTGCATAATCCATTAGAGGGGTCAATATTCCTTAACAGTATAATCGGACACCCAACTTTGAGTCGAAGGTAATGAGGCGGCAAACCACTAACAGTTAGTGAGTTTAAGAATTCGACCGGATAATAGTTATTAGTATCATCTACAGCTTCATCGAAACTATAGTAGATTTTTTCTTCGCCGCAAAACCTGTCTATTAACTGATCGTAAATCTCGTCCACGTTCTCATTTTTCGTTGATAATATCGCCCTAGAAATGATGTAATCCGAAGAACCACCATTGATATGCAAATCTGGGAAGATAGCATCGATCAAATCATTTTTTGATGTACTTTCATCTGTGTAAGATATGACCATGTCATCAGGTATTCGGATATAACTTCCATCAATATTTTCAACACATTATATAGTATAAAATGTGGAGGGAAAGTTATAATAGTGAAATGGTTTTGTATTTTCAATTTTTTAAATTTTATTACTAATTAGGAAAGTATATTGGTGGGAAATTGATTTGTTTAGTAGTTATAAGTTAATTTGACAAAATTATATTGGTATGAAAAAAAAGCAAGTTAATTCTACGTAGTATAGAATTTAATTCTACATAGCATAGTGTAGTTAATTTGACAAAATTATATTGGGAAATTGAAAAAAATAGAAAACTATCTATTTGGTATGAAAAAAAGTAAATGTTAAATAGTATAAAATGTGGTAAAATAATTATACAACTTACTTAAATATTATTTTGTCAAACTTCAATGTGGAATAACAAATTATAGATTCTAGAAATATTATAAAATCATGATTAAAAATTATCCTAACTAACTAACAATGAAAATTCTGAAAACATATTATTCATGTTGTCAATTCACCAATTTTCAACGAATTAAGTATTTTTAATCAGGGAGTATAAGGATATTTTTGGTTTTGTATTTTTAATTTTTTAAATTTTATTATTAATTAGGAAAATATATTGGTGGGAAATTGATTTGTTTAGTAGTTATAAGTTAATTTAATTTGTCCATTTTATAAGTTAAGTTAATATGGAAACAATATTAAATCAAGTTAATCAAATAAATCAAGGGATTTATGTAATTAATATGGGTGATAAGGGCAAAAGAGTAATTTCCTTCTTAAATTTCAATTTTAGAAATAAGTACTCAAATGCTTTATAAGATAGTATGATTAGTGGTATGTCGGTTGGTTCACTAATAAAGAGTTGGTAGACTCAAATCTTATAAAACCAAAATGTTAATAAATGTGACATAACATCAAGAAAAAAGGTAAGTTTTAAATTAAAGCAATTGTGTTACGTAAGTGTGGATGTTCGATTTGGGAGTTGTCTAATTAATTAGTCGACATGAATTTTTTTATAGTTATTTGGTGTTTGTGAAAGAATGATAGAACACGTTTGTTATTATGAAAATTAAATATAATGATAATTTAATCTTCATAAAACTTAATGTATCCAAAACTTATAGATCGGGTTTGGACTACATCTAATACTTTTTGACATCTCGAACGACAAAATTGAAAAAGTTCGAATTAGAGAATAAAAATGTTATTATGAAAATTAAATATAATGATAAAACTAGAAAGTTGTTGATAAAGACCTGATTGTAAATGATTTGTTGTTTGCGACAACGCATTACGGTGTTTCGGAGTTGGTTCTTGGCTATTCCGATAGCAAATTTAGTTACGAATTCACAGTCGCTAATAGTATCAGCTAACTCCAAACAGTTTAAAAATTATAAGCAAAACCTCGAGCCGTTTTTTTCCCCGAATCTAAACCGAGGGTGATTCGGCATGTCCCTTGGTCTTCTGCTACGATTCCAGTACGTTCTTATTCATAATATGATTAAGAAGCCAATGGTGCTAACCTCATCTGTTAACTCTAAAGGGGTTTACTAAGCAGTGATCTGATACGGTTTAAAGCATGGTTTTTTTTTTTTTGAAATTTAGTCAAGTTAGGTGGCTCATCCCCACACCAATTAGGGTGTGAAGCAAGATGAAGAGGGGATCAGACCCCCGCTTTGCCATGAAAGAATGATTGAACTTGTACGTATTATGTATTACTAATAATGAATATATTGAGATTACAATGTAATAGTTTGGTGTGAAATAAACCTTTTTAAGGTTTTAATCCGTCGATTTATATTAGGATCGATCACTTCAACAAATTCAATTGAAAATCAACATGACACACGGGAATTCATTTCTAAATGGAGATATCAACTTAACTCGGTCGGGTTTCCTTTATATCTGATAATGTACATAATCAGAATTCTTATTGATCGACTTACTGTCAAAATTGCATATTACAAGCTTAAGAAAGAAACAAGAATAGTGGACTGATAGAACAACTATCAATCGCCCATCTACATCAAGAACAGCTTCGCGAGATCTAAGTCATCTAATGAGTACAATTTTGAGTTGTGTGAGTTTCTAACTAAAGTTTCATTTGTTTTTACTAAAAAAAAAACTTTTGAAAGCCTCTTATTTATGAATCGGTTAAAGATTTTAATAGATTAGGATGTTTGTTTATTTTTCTTAAATCACAAGCAAAAACCTCAAATTTCCACTTACCAAATAGATTAGGATGGTCGTATCTCTTTTGGGTTGTCGTATTTCATGGACCTAAGGCCATCTCCAATGTTAGCATCAAAACATCAAAATAATATAAAATCGATATAAACCTTCTAATGAAGACACTAAAATGGTATAAAAATTTGGTACACACTATTTTTTTTATATTTTATACCAATTTTGGTGTAATTTACATCACCAAATATATATAAATCTCCTATTTATTATATATATATTATATAAAGGGTTGAGATCAAGAAAGACCATAAAAAAATTTAAGACCAAAAGACCCAATCATAACACTCAATTTTAAAAACCCACTTAAAATATAATTTTGTTTAAAAATTAAATATCTCAAAAACCGTAAATGTATTAAACGAATAAATTATACCATTGTAACGAGCATTAAATTACCTTTGTATAGAGTACCCACTCGATATACTTTTGACGAAATTTATTTTCGGGTTTTTTACGAGTTTTGAAATTTTATATTACAAATCACTGTTTTATCATATGTGATATCATTAGTTTGACATATTATTTTTTTGTTTTTCTTTTTGATTTAAGTTGAATGTATGTAATATAACAAATCTATGTTTCGAAACTCGTATTTAGTGTTCAAATCATATGTGATATTGTCTTACGAATTTCAACATTTGGCCATAAACGAAAAAATAAAAGTCGTCAAAATTCGAACTTTTTCTGGGTCTATATATAGGTTATACATTGTATAACATTGTTGTGTATTAAAATTCATATTTAAAGTTAAAATCATGTGTGTTATTGTCTTTTAAGTTTTAAAATTTTTACATACATAATATCATATATGATTTATATTTATATCATATATGATTTACAGTAATATCATATATGATATTGTATTATCATATATGATTTTAGTATATATCACATATGATTTATATTCATATCATATATGATTTACACTAATATCACATATGATATAGTATTATCATATGTGATTTTAGTATATATCACATATGATTTATATTCATATCATATATGATCTACAGTAATATCACATATGATATAATATTATCTTATGCGATTTTAATATATATCACATATGATTTATATTCATATCATATATGATTTACAGTAATATCACATATGATATAGTAGTATCATATGTGATTTTAGTATATCACATTTTATGTCAAAAAACGAGAAAAAATAAAACTAGTTAAAATTCGATTTTTTTTCTAAATTTAGGTAGTTTATACATTTTATAGTAATTCTCTTTTATACAATTTTACGTAATGATGTAAATATCATATATGATATTATCGTTATAATTTCAATACCCATAAAAAAAAAAAAAAAAAAAAAAAAAAAAAAAAAAAAAAAGTCGTCGAAAATATATAACACCACTGCTCTAATTAAAGATAAAAACGAGACGATCGCAACGGTGTATTTTGTTTCGTCTAACGATCAACGGTTTGTGAGATAAATTAATTTAAAAAAATAAAAGAAAAATGGGTTTTGGTTTTTAATCTTAACCATTAGATTAAAATGGGATCAAGGGCCAAAATGATGTCTTTTTGTATCAAAAAAATTATGGATCTTAATTGATCTTTTCTCATTATATAAATACTAATTATTAAATTAAAAAGATTATATTTTTAACTTAATCTTATTTAGATGTTTAAAATGAGACGGGTCGCTATAAATATGTTTTAGTTTTTTTTATTATTAGTATTTATTTATATTTGTTATTAATAAGTTTGTAAATTAGAATTTCATATAAAAATAATTGATCTTTGTATTATATATAAAGTACTTTGATTGGACTATTTTTGTGAGAAAATCTTTTAGTTACCAAAATATATTGATGTTTTTAAACTTTTACGATTACTAATAGTATAAGAAACTTGAGCAATCACATCTAATACTTTTAGAACCAGACCATTTTATTTTGTGACATAATATCCTTCCAGTGATCTCGAAGATAAGTATAACGCGACATTACGTAATCACTAAACATAGTCTTGGTGAGCAACATTTTAACATCACAGTTTAGTTGGAGTTATCATTGAATAAACATTTATTAGAAGCTGATAACCGAGTATGAAGAAAAATGACTGGACAGGCGATATCCGTCATTTCTACTACCCGGCTCCAAAAGTGGTTCATAAGATTGTGCAAACAGTCGAAATTAATACTTTAACATTTACACCCGTCCATACTATTTGCTCTACTCATCTTGCCTTAACGACACTTATCATATATCTATCTATATCTATCTAAATCTACTAAATTTATGATTATAATAATAATACAGCGTAAGAGTTGGCTCGGGTTGAACAAAAATTAATAATGTATGTTACTTTTTGGCTTTCGTTATACTTCGAGATGACTGCACGTTACATCATATGAGCATGATAAAACCGATTAGGAGTCATAGTTTCATAGAACCAGATTTTTGCACGAGCAGATGGACAAACATATCAGCTTATCATAGCTTTTAAAACTTATATACCTGAAGGCTGAAGATAAGTATTTTTCAGTTCACAATTTCTACTCCAACAATCATATTAATTATAGCTTATATGAAGATCAACCCGCGATTGGAAAGGAACACAAAGAAAGAGGCTACATGTCCCCGTCACTCCTTAAGTCAAATTTGATATTAATGTAAAGTCCAACCAAGTTCACAGAAAGATCATACATATTTAACAAACCTCGTGAATGTAGCTCAGATTCAAGCCTAACCACACACGAAACACTAGCATCAGCTTGGGTGCTTTTATCTAACCAATGACGCAAGACCATAATGTGGCAACATGGGCGGGTCATACACGTTACACATCAAAACAGGGGGTTGAAACGGGAATTTTTTTTATGTACGAGCCAGAACAATTTAAATTGACATGCCCACACTTTTGTGTTCATTATATAAGTATTAGATAACAGATTATTATACCAAACATAATTAGAATATTGAAATATTAAAATGAAAACTATTTTTAAAAAATCAGTTTAGCAGGTACATGCATCAAAATACACTTCGAAAGTTCCAACTGCTTTGACCGATTAAATCCATTTGACAATTTACCTCTTTTCAGATTTTGCCGTTTGAACTATTCAACATACAAGATGACCCAAATCAACCCATTTCTAGGTAAATGGTCGAAATTCAAATATCGATAAGATAGCATTTGAGTTACAGATTCAATCATATTAAATTACGATAATGAAACTAACGACAATGATGTCAAAGAAAAAAAGAATTATCTGATATCCACAGAAACAGACTAGAAAGACACCAGAATCATAAAACAAGACGAAAAAACCAACAGAGACATTAATATATTGTAGCTAAGTTTATATGTGACAAATAATATAAGTAAGCATAATAACTACCTTACCCGTAGGTCTAAATGAATAGAAGTACAAGATTTACCTGTCAACACATATAACTCCATTTTAAAAGATCTAACATAATATAGTCAGCTTCGGAAGCAAACCTGAAAAAAGAAAAAAAAAAATTAACATATGAAAACAGTATTTTGTTTCCAAATTCAATAACTTTTCCTGAAATAAAAAAGAAACAGAAAGTAACTTCTCCACAGGGCATACCCGTGGTTTTATAATTAGGGTCCTCTCACCAAAACTAAAAGAATAATTACAATATTTAGCTATAACTGGTGGAAATATGGTGGATTGGCCGGGCTAGTGACGGGTCAAAACAGGTTTGAGTCATGGTGTGACACTTTTGGTAAGGTTCGGTCAAGGTCTGGTTGGGTTGACCCGGAACACTTTTTGTCCAAATTGAATTTGTTTAAAGGGTGTTTGCTTTAGCTTATTTTATCGGCTTATTAGCTTTAAGAGGTTTTAAGCATTAAAAATACAATTTAGGTAACTTTCACCCGTTTCTTTCTGAGCTACTCTTTTTTATTTTATTAGTTACAGATGAAACATTTCGTTTTTTTGACACAACTGCCCACAAGTTTAAAATACCTTGTTACACAGAAACAGGAGGATTATGTTTGGTATTGTTGATAGCCATCATAAATGTTTTTCCCCATTGTTGCTTCTCAGAATCAGGAACAAACGTCTCATCCATAAAAGCGTTCCATGCATCCCCTCCATTACCAGCAATAACCCAATTGATTTTGCTTGGAATTTTGCTTGGAGGAGGACTATCGGTCTTCTCTTTTCTAGATATTACGCTTTTCTTCCATGAATTGTATGAACCGCAGTTCTAAGGAAACACAAGATAGCAGCGGTAAATAGTGGTGGCAAAAACAGGTCAAACAGATAATTTTATCTACGGGCCAGATTAATCATCAACATATTGTCCAAAAGTGTATTTTTTTTATAGATTACTGGTTTGTCAAATATGATTACAGAAATTATATTACTACAGTAATATTAATAATATATCTTTTCGAATAGAATGATTAAAAGGATTTATGCAACAAAACAAATTGTAGGATATTTTCGATAAATTTGACAAGTTTCCATTTAACCTTTATTTTTCATTTTACCCATTTGAGCGGTTAGAGATAAAAGAAAAAAGAAAAAACATAATCCGAATCAACCCACTCAAAGTAGATCGGTCGAATTTGATACAAAAAGAAGATAACAATCATAGGTGAACTAAACCTTTATCGGGCTGCTTAATTTGAAAGCTTTGGAAAGAGGCAAATTGTTTTCTTTAATTTCTTCTAGTACAGCTGATAATGGTGAGTTATCATCCATTTCTGCTAGGTATTTCCGAACTGCTGCCAAAGATCGGAACTTTTGTCCAGTCCCCGGCTCATAGTAATACTGCAGAAAAATGTGGTCAAAATTATGTAATTTTAATTCGGTTATTAAAACACTTGGCTTAATAAAATTAACCTTATACAAAAAGCATATTGAGAAGAAAGAAAATGATACCTTGTCAGCGTAGTCTCCAGACCTACGGGGTACTTCCTCCACAACCCAATCCTCCGGAAGTTTGAAAGAGGATGAGGATGAAACGCTTTTCGGTGAGACAATAGCCAACTGAAATTTGTTATCTTTATCGTCTTCCATATCTAACATCTGCAATATTCTTTAGCATCATTTTACATTTTTGGAATCACAGGTACATTTTGTATAATTTGCCAAAAGATTGAACCGAATGTGTGTGCATGTTGGAGCTCACCTTTTCAACACGACGATAATTTACCCTTTTCCCCCTGGTTCTTGAAGGTGTAATTCCTTCAATACTGAGTTTTTCAACTTTTTCATCATGATCATAGTCTAGCTTCTTGACCCTGGTTACTGAAGGAGTAACTCCTTCAGTAACGTATCTCTCAACCTCTTTAAGGGATCGAAAATATCGTCCAGTTTCTGGATCGCGGTAATACTGCATGATAATATTAGAATAACTTAGATCTCACTGTAAATGCATCATGAAACACTTGTATGATTTTACGCAACAGGTTTTTTTTAAACATTCGCCTTCAATATTTAATAAATCTAACGATGAATTACCTTGTCAGTAAGGCCTCCAAACCTACGCAGCACCTTTTTCACATACCAACCTTTAGGCAGAGTAAACTTTGACTTGCTTAATTTATTTGTTGGAGACGCCTGCAATAACCATAGACATTAGCATTAACGATCCTGTAGTATTTTCAGCACGTGAAAGTAAGTAATAGACAATCAAAATACCGTAAATCAGTTTATACCATACTTTACTGATACAAGTTCACGAAAACACAAAGCAAACAAAAACCAGAAGGAAAAGTCACGCTCCCCTAATTACCATATGAACATAGCATACATTATTACATTAAAATTAATTAAGGCTATGATAACTAGCACATTCAGAATTTTATTTCCCAAAATATATAACCTTATACGTATACCTACCAAAAAAAACTCAATTACGTAAAAAAACATCGTTTCTGGCCCAGCGATTCACCTTGTATTTTATTTCTGAAACGTTTTTTTTTTTTGCTAGATACCGATTAACAATCTCGTTAACATACATAAACTCGATAATTTCCAAAATGTCAAGAAACTTCACTATAAAATGCTGAAGAAAGTTATATTTCCCCCATTCCACGTTGAAATACATTGTTCGAGTCCTACATCATTTATCCACTATTTGAGCAGGTACCCGCTTCGGATGACGCCCTGGTAATATATACGGGAGTATGTGCGTACATTGTAATATATACGGTGGTCACTGGTTGTCATCCAATACAACTTTTTCATTTATCTACGGATTTGTGTCTATACCTACACGTCTAGTCAAAATTGTGACAAATCTAACCAAAACAGTATATATAAACAATAATAATTACAATTTACATCAAATAATTAGTTATTAAAAAATGCATTAAATAGTTAGGTTTATGTGTAAAAATAATATACCGAATAAGAAAAAGTGGTGAAATTGGAATGAGAAATTGGTGTTGCTTCTTCGACGGGGACAAGCTGAAGGTGGTGGTGGTGGTGGTTGTTGTTATCATCGCCGTCGGATTCTTCCATTTGTTACTAATCGTGATACACCCTCGTCGTTAGTTGTTCTATAAGTCATTGCATTTTTTTATTTTTTTTTGGGGACCTTTTGGGGTTTTGCTTTTTTATAACAACTTCATTTATTATTAACTACCTTTTCTAAATTATTTAGGATTTTTATGGTTTAAACTCGTGAATCCAGAAGGCAATCGATTCTTAAAACTAAATATTCTAGTTCGTGAATATTTGAAATGGCATTCCGTTATGAATCTAGAAGTAATGGATACCGATTTCAATCAAAATAACGACGATTCGTTATCTCATAGGTGTAGTTCATTATCATAAATATCTGATTCTTACGATAACGAAGCTTCGGTTGTAGGTATTTTAATTTTTTAAAGTTGATTATAAAGTAAAAAATATGTCAAATATCATATATGATAATGGGTCTGGTTATATAGTCATATCATATATGATACGTGGTTTTGTTATATTGACATATCATACATGATTGTTGCTAAAATGTTTGGATTTTTTTTGATAATTATATCATATACTTGAAAATAGGTATATCATATATGATATAACTATTTTCAACTAATAGGTATATCATATATGATATGCTTATGATATCTGATATAACTATCAAATATCAAATATCATTGACAAATAGACGTATTTGGACTCAAAGACGTAATCGCAATCATAAACATGATAATCGTTACACTTATATATTTTCGACAAACGTGCTTTTTACTAAAAAATGCGATCGTAACCTTAATTTTTAATAATAAAACTATAATTTTCGTTAAACTTATGTAAAATTGTTTTTAACCTTAAAATACTCAAAATATTTAATCCTTCAAATGTTGACTTTTTAATTAACTTTGACTCCTTATCATAATCGTTGACTTTTACCAAAGTCAAATATCCTATTACGTTAATTTTGGTGAAACTCGACTAAACTTAAGTTTTTAACATTCAATCTTCTATCGTTAACCTCCGCTAGTCGTATTGACTCGAAATGTTATTCTTTCGAACTCTTTGAATATATATATATATATATATATATATATATATATATATATATATATATATATATATATATATATATATATAACGTTAATTAATAAGGTTAAACCGTACTAGACTTATAGAGGCACTTAGACTAATTTGTGTCATTACTTATCTAGGGCACTTAGGCGGAAGTCGTGACCGTGACTTCAATTTGTGGACTATTTGATTTGCCACCCCGAGGCTTCGTATTTTTGTGAGTTATCCGTAGCCCTTTTTACCGTTTTACTTTGGACTGGAAAGCCTTGATAAAAACTATTTATTGTTTAAATCTTGTTTACCCAGTGGATCATAATTGTCTTAGATTATTTGATTATTACGTCTTGTTAGGGCCCCCTATTTATACTTGGTAACTCTTTGAGCCTCGGTTGCATATATATATATATATATATATATATATATATATATATATATATATATATATATATATATATATATATATATATATATATAGGGATAGGTTCTTATAAACCAAAACTTAAAGTAAATTAAGTAAAAAAATATGAAAAAATAATTTATTATATTCGTAATTTTGTATTATGTTTATTTATTCAATTATAACAAACTTTAAAAAAGCAAGTTTTGATAAACATCAAAATATATGTCATTTATGGACTGTGAATCAAATTCTTTGTTTTTGTGCAGTAAATATTTAGATTTGATGCACAACGGTAAAACTATACATTTTATGATGTACAACAAAACTTCGTTTTTTAAAGTTTGAGATATGGTTAAAATGAACGATAATCCAAAATATCTAACGTTATAAATTATTATTATTTTTTTTTTTTACTTATTTTACTTTAAGGTTTGTTTTACAAGAACCAACCTCTATATATATATATATATATATATATATATATATATATATATATATATATATATATATATATATGGGTTTGACCAAACCTTCATCGTTCGGTAGGATGTCCCTATGAATGGATGTTATGGTCATTTGTGATTATTTGTTGTCTTTGGTTGATCGCCTTAGGATTGAGGTTATTTATTGTGGTTAGGATCATTTGTATGTTATCTAGACAATATACGTCGCACTATGGTTGTTAAACAAGATATGTTGGGAAATCTATCACTATTCTTTATATTTAAAATGGGTCACTTTTAACCTAAATTGCGAATAAGTCATCAACTTTTTTGTTGACGAATTTTTAACGCTTTTTTAGGAGTTTGAGGTTTGAAAATTGTCATTATTCATGTCATGCTTTTGTTATGCGGATCGTTGATTATTGTTAGGAACTTGTTTTGTATGATTGTAGTTCGTAGGTGATCCGTGTATTTGATTTGGTTATGTATTTGAGACGATTATGATGTATATGTAAACTTTTGGTGTGACTTATTTATTATGATGTATTTTTTGCTATGATTGTTTGTTATAACCTTGACTCATGATATTATAAATTGTACACCTCGTGTTTCTACTTGAGTGTGATGTGACAATGGATGGTGTCACCACATAATCAATATAACTTACATCGCTAAACATTCAAACACGTAGTAATCAAATAGTATTTTTTTTTTAGACAACAACATTATATAGTTATATAGCCATAAATTAGATAAACTCTTATCAACACCAAATATGAGAGGCTTGAAATTCGATTTCCACCATATATTTATCGGCTACGGACACTTACTATCTCAAAAAATCGAAACTAACCACATCAAACCTAATTTAAATAAAATATTTATATGATATGAAACATCTTATTCATAACGAGAAACTGAAATGTGAATGGCTCCATAGCCATATTAAGTCAAAGATAAAAACATTCATAAGCTGAAAACGTCAATATAGTTAAGCCATATAAATCTGCTTTATTATTATCCATTTATTAAACACGAAAACATAGATTAACATCTATCTAGTATTTGTTAATCTCTTCATCAGCTCCTTCATCCTTTGCGCCAATTGCCTAAACCACAAAAACATACACGATAATGTAAGAATAAATTTATTTAAAACATGTCATCTTTTTCATTACTCGATGGTTACCTGTAAACGCTTGATCAGGACCAAGTGCTTCCTTTTTCATGGCGGTTATCTACATTAAACAAAATATTCAATATAAGACATTATTTGAAAAACATAATGACACTTTTTCGATCTATCTGTAGAAAATGAAGAAGCCAACGAGACATAATTGCAGTTTTGAAATCAAACAAATAAAGTGCAAAAAGATATGAACTCATTGGGTGCAATGGGAATGGTGATGGTCGTCGTAGTGTTGTTGTTTGATGTGACACACAACGATAAATATGTCAATCTTACACAACTTGTGAATATAAAGTTATCTTTTTCGCATTCATATATTTGTAAAAATATTCACATCAAAAGCTTTACATTCAAGTATGAAAACGTTTAATTGCAAAATTTGAGTTTGGCCAACTTATAGGTGCAATTTTTACATTTTTAAAAGTGCAGGGCATAGCTTTTTTGTAATTTAATGTGGATATTGTCATTCACGAAATTGAAATGACTAAAATATCTTTAAAATTTTGGAGACTCGTAAGAAAAACATTTTATATTTTAGTTATTTCAATTAAGATACGAGAAAAATATCACCTAAACTTTTCCACATGGACTACGATGCAATTTAAGAAGAAGAAAAAATGTAGGGATTACCTACAATTACAATTTGATCAAATCCTATAAACGGATTTTACACTTAATTCTAATTTTTGAAAATGAAACTATATTTAATTCTTCAACTTCATTTTACGTACTTTAAAGTGTAGGATAAAATTCGAAATGATATATGGGCTTATTGAGATTTTCCTTCTTAGTTTTCATAAGAAGCCGATAAATCAACCTAAACACTTATCAACAATCATATTGCTTTAGAAAATGTTGAAATTTGTTAAACTTTTAATTTCTTTAGCTTAAACCAAAATCGAACCGAAATAGAATTTTGGTTCTCAGTTTGATATCTCACTACTAATTTTGATTTGATTAGGTTCAATTTCATTTTGGACCTAAAAGAATAAAATACTAAAGACTAAACCCTTAAACATCCTCTATAAATAACATCAAATGTAATTTTATATTTATAAATAACATCAAATGTAAAAGTAACAAAATTGAATGGATTTGGGCTTATAAAATGGTAAGGCCTATAAAGCCTTTATATAGTTTATTATTAGGCCCCATTTGTGATTTGTGAGTTTTTTTAGTTTTATTTTTTTCCCAATTGGTTAAGAAATTCAATTATTCATATGCTAAAAAACTTTAAATTTTGACTTCATATATGACTTGTTTTTGCAAATTTATCTTTTGGGCATTTTTATGAAAATTAAACCCTAAAATTAGAAACCATCTATGATTATGGGAAAAAAAAATTAAACAATTTTCATTCTATTTATCTTCTCGGTATATAAATGGCAAATTAAAATCTTTTCATGTCCTTTTGAAAAGGTAGATTTCTAAAATCTATATAGAAAAGATTTTCGGATTGAACAATAAAATCAAAATCTAATTAAACGCATAAGGAACTTTAACATCAATTTAACTATTGCAAAGTTAGAAATAAAATTAAGATTATAAATCGCACTTACATCAGATGTGAAGAATGATCCAGCGTTAAACCACATCACACAATACTTACCACATTTCTTACAAAAACGCGGACAAGCATCTAATTTATGACTCCATGGCGATAGAAACGAGTCATCGTAGCATAGAAATTCTGGTGGTAAGTCACATGAGATGACATATCCGAGATATGGTGGATATGAGTTTAATGAGATGTCATATCTTAAAACTGGTGGTGATGAATTCAATAGTGTTTTTCGTCGCAAATTGACTATACGTTCGGCAATTCTAGGTCTTCTTTCCATTCCTAAAGACAGAATGTAGACTGATATTTTCTTAATAATATGTAATCTTCATATAATTATGACAATCAATAAATGTTTTACATAATTTAGGACCTTAAGTTAATTAAAAAAAATAACAATTCGGCCCTAAATAATATCAAATATAACTCAATAGGCGTAAAATATGATTGGTCAAATCAATACACCACTAAAAGAAAAGAAAAAAAACATATTCCATTCAATATTATAATTTGTTTCATTATACCTACATGTTTTTTTCAAACTAACCAGTCATCGTTCGAAATCTTTCCAATTTTTACTGTATATAACAACTTATTCTAAATAATGCTATCGTTTCAATCTCTAGTATATGGTTTCATAGTTACAATAGTGAGTAGCGACAAACACTCTATCTTGAAACTATTATACTAATTAAACTTTTAAAAAAGACATAAACATTTATCGTATATGACGTAATATTTGTCTTTCAGAAAAAGAAAAACTTGAGGAGTGTCAAAACATTTGATTCAAAATGACAATAACACAAACTTTAAGGTCTAAACTGTCAATTTCTCGAAACAATCCATCAACCAATAAAATAAACTAATCCAACGGCTGAGATGAAAAGGAACCACACAGGAAGACTTTGTTAGGCTAACACCAGATTGGGGAAAAATCATGTGCTTGTCATCCACCGTAAGAAAAACCTAATCGCAGGCAATGGATCTTGCCGGAATCTTCATTTAGTCCCTAGAAAGGTAACAATAATTAATAAAGTTCATTTCTTTATTTATTTAGCTTCCTAATTAGGGTTTCAATTTTTCACTATTTTTTTTTTTTTTTTTTTTTTTTTAAGTTCATTTTGCAGGTTTATTAAAGTTAATAAATTTAGTACCTTTTTTTTGTTTTGTAACTTATAATTATTATTGATATTATTTTGCAGAATTTAAAGGGTATGTTTTTTTAGCTTTTTGAGGAATATACATTAACACAAATGGTACGTTTTTATTTAATTATGTGTGCTTTATTTGTGATCATGTATATGGGGTGTTTGTTTCGTCTTATTTACCCGATTGTGAGCTTATGTAAATGTTGAAAAGCTCGTAAGCTCACTTTTTTGGCCTCATGAGCTTATCAAATTGAGCTTATGGTTTTTTAAGGTCATCAACTCAAGTTGATAAGCTCATAAAGCGGAAAAAGTGGGCTTATGAGTTTTCAAAATTTGCGTAAGCTTATAAGCATGGTAAGTGTGTATATATAGGCTTTTACATGAAAATTAGAAGAATGTTCATGGTTACATACCAGCTTCGGGTGTTTGCGATTTTTTTTATTTAAACAGATTATTAGCATTTGCATTTTGTTTATTTTAAAAGAAGATAAGCACTTTTGTGTGTTTGGAGGAAAAAAGTGCTATTGCTTATGTAGTTGTCTGCCTATTTTAGTATGAAATAAGCTGTTTCCAGTAAGCAGTTTGAGAATCCTTATTTTAAACTGATTATTCTTATTGGATCATGTACTTTGTAAAATGATGAATATAAGTGAGTGAATAGAATGGGAAGATAATGGGTATAGTACATTACAGGGATGTTCGGGATTGCTCATTTTAAGTGCATAGTGCATATAATGAAACACAAAACGTTTTGTTTTGTTTGGATAAAAGGGCGTTTTGTCGTATTATGTTTATTTCAAACTCACCTTTTAGAATATGCAATCCCAAATAGCCTCTCCGACATGCCAATGATTGTGAATGTAAACCCAATAGTTTATTTATACTGACATATTTTTCTTAAATTACTACTTATTGTGCATTTTAACAACTTACATGATTGTAACAATATGCTTTCTGTCATATTGTAAAATATGTGTCAAAATTTCTCTTTAACGTGACATATTTTCTTGTTATTTCAACACTTACAAGAATTATTTATATTTTTTTATTTTTTATGATTTCCATGACACAGGCTTTTCATGACAAGGGATTTTGGATGGGGAAAGGGAACGGTCAGATAACCAATACAGACACCTTATTTGATAACTCATCTAGAGTAGAATCAAAAAGGTCTCACCAATGGTTTTCTGATACAACTGAAACCGAGTTATTTCCTAACAAAAGACAAGCCATCGAATCTCCAAACAGCAAATCTATTTCGGATATTCAGACCTCTCACTTATCTTGGGACAGTGACAACGTTTCCGCTCTACAGTCATCGCCAAGTCAGTTTATTGACCGCTTATTAGGATCTCCTGTTAGGTTGGATAACGGACATGAGAATTGTGTCAACTATGGTGGGATTAGAAAAGTCAAAGTTAATCAGGTTAAGGAAACTGACAGCAGTGTGAATGCATCAGACGATAACAATTTCATAGCAATGGGGACTAACTACGACAATGAAGATGGAAATGTAACTTTAATGGGTCATTCCTATAGCGGATTTGACCCGACGCACAGAGAAACGGGTCCTGCAGAAGGCAAAGATGAAGATAATTCAATTGTTAATTCAATATCTTTTAGTGTGTTTCCGGATGAGTCTGAGATCGACCCGTTGGGTAGACAAATGAATGGTTATTTTGCTAAATCTATGAACAACTATGGTTTATCGTTTGATCAGTCTTCTGGGATTAAGGAATTGGATGCCTCTAATACGATTGTTGTTGGGAATCCGACTCGGGGGGTAAAATCAAAGAGTAAGTTGGATCAGAAACCGGCTAAAAAGGAAGCCCCCAATAGTTTCCCTTCGAATGTAAGAAGCTTGATGGCCACTGGTATACTTGATGGAGTCCCTGTTAAATATGTTTCGCCTTCAAGGGAGGTATACGTCTTTGCATTATCCTTAAAGTAGAGTGGCAAGATGCGCGGGTCGGGCGGGTTCGGTAACGGGTCAAAACGGGGACAGTTAGGCTTTCAAAAACAGTATATTATTTAAATAAAGAACTTAAATATTTGAATAAAAATATTTGCGAGTTTTTATGTATGAAAAATAGACTACGGGCAACCTAAAACCCTTTTGACCCAATTATGTTTTAGCTCGTTTAAACACAACCCATTTAGCTAATTTTCTTTCATTTTTTTTCATAATCTGCCTTTGTTGTATTTTTCCGCTAATGATGAAATTCTTTTATTCACATAAATAGGAGCTCCAAGGAATTATAAAAGGTTCTGGCTACCTGTGTGGCTGTCAATCGTGTAATCACTCTAAGGTGAACTTTCCTTTTTTATGGCCCTTAATTCAGAACGCTGTTGGTGTAATATTTTTATCGCATATAGAGTTATGATATCATGACCCAAAAAGAATACCTTACTGATATGGATTTTGTTGGATGCATCTTATCGTTCAGTATCAGCTCATGGAAAATTGTTTCTGCACCCCATGTGAAAAATATTAGAGGTGGCAAAATGGGCGGGTTGGGTAATGGGTCAAAACGGCTAAGTTTTTAGTATCACAAATATGTGTACAAAATTATCAATTTTATTTAAAAATCATAACGAATAAATGAGTTATTTGAACGAAATGATTTAGGAGGTTTTATGTCCTAAAGTACACTTTGGGAGCCTTTCGCCTCGTTTCTTTTTTAGTTTTTTTCTTTTTATTTGTTTGACTCGTTGGAGAGTAAAATAACCATAACCAGCCCCATTCATATGTAAATGTCGACAGATTGTCACCTTTAGAAAATTTTATTATTAACGAAACTGATTTTTGGCTAGGCACTGAATGCATACGAGTTTGAGCGTCATGCTGGTTGCAAAACAAAGCACCCAAACAGTCATATATATTTTGATAGTGGGAAGACGATATATCAAATAGTGCAGGAGTTGAGAAGCACCCCTGAGAGTTTATTATTTGATGCAGTTCAGACTGTATCTGGTTCCCCGATTAATCAGAAAGCATTTCGCAGCTGGAAAGGTAAAATTTATATTAAACCGTCTGATTATATGATGTAACTTACGTTTGGTTTTCATTGTTCAGAGTCTTTCCAAGCAGCTACTCGTGAACTTGAACGGATTTATGGGAAGGATGAATTGAATATATAGTAAAGGTTGTCATTATTAGATTTCTGATTAATTAAAATTTATGAAGCGCTTTGCTTAAGATAGAATGATATCTTGATGATTCGTGTAATGAACGTATTATGTGTATGTTATGTGTATAGATTTATTTTTCTTTGTTCAGACTGTGAAGATGAGATTTGATATTGAAATGCTGGATCTTTATTCAAACACTTTATTGTAACTACGTACTAAACAGACTTTCTTTTAATGATGTGTCCGCAATGGAATTGTACACGTCATTACTTACTAGAAACGTGAACAAATATACTGTTGCTAAACCAAAATGAGTTGAACTGCAAACAGAATCAGAAAATGGAAATATATAGAACCGAAAACTTGATGATGTTTCAAATAAAGTTTTGAAACCAAGTAAATTTGTAAGTAAAACCCAAACAATACCATTCCGCACCAGAAACAGGTTTCCGAAAAATTGGTAGAAGCTAGAAGTGAGAACCGAAATTATTATAGCCAGTTTTAGCCTGGAACCCAGCTCAGTTCTTTGGTTTTGTCATCACCCCAAACATAACTTTGCAGACCATAAAAAACTAAGACCTAGTTTGGGCACGGCCATGCCGGTTAAAAATTCAGTTAAACTTTTACATTGCAGACCCATTACTTCCCGTCAAAATTCTTTTAACATATTAAATGCAACGAAAGGTTCCAAGATTTAAACAAAAAGCAACAAAAAAAAATTACTCCATGATTATTAAACAAGGTACCATCTGCAAATTTCCTTACAAGTTTACTTCTAAGAGCGGCTATTGATATAGATAAAGAAGTACAAATAACAAACGGAAAAAACTGTCCTCTTATCCCAAGATGTGAAATGAAGAGAAAAAAAAAGAATAAAACCTATGATGTTTTCACATAACACAAAGTTTGAAAAGAATGACAGATAAGTCAAGGAGAGCCCCATGATAATACTGTTGGCATTGTTCCACCCCGACTGTTTGTGTATCATCAACACCCGCCAACCGCATGCTGAAGCATTCAGTGGCTGTTTAAGAACAGCAAGTTGATTTCTGTGCAGCATCACCATTTGCACCTCCACCATCTGGTTGATTAATCTTAATTGTCGATGGCTGCATCAATACAATACATAAACATTTCAAATAAGGTCCTTGAAATATATCATTATTAATTTACAAAAGAGATGGGTTTTGTAAAGGAGGAAAAAGAGTCCTGTAGTGTCGGGTTTTGACCGGAAACACTTCTTTTGTGTCAAATTCAAATATAGTAAAAAATCTTTTTAAACTATGAAGACCTTAACACACCAGTTTCTGACAATGTAAACAATGAAATTCATCTGTACATATTTTAGAATGTAGCAACAGATATCATGTTTTAAGTAGGCATTTCGGGTGGTCTCTGAATCCAAAATGCTAACTAGTTGGCAAAGTACTGTGTATATTGTTAATATTTGCACCCATTTTATGCATGTAAAGGCGTATATGTATGTATAGGTATTGTGCTCGCTCAATTCTTGGAAAAATACATTCTTAAGTTATTGAAGAGTTCAATCTATATGAGATGATGTGAATTAACCATTTAGCTATCTTATTTTATATAATGATTAATAAAAGCAACTTTTATAAAATACCTCAGCCTTGGTGTCGGTGTCTGCAAGCCTTTGCTTGATATCTGTTGCTACCGAAAAGAAAACTTGCTCCACATTTAGGTTCGTTTTTGCACTCTGGGGAAACACAGGTTATGTTTCAATATAAATTTCGGAATAACACAATTCACCAAGAAAATAACTTCACTTCATTTTGGAAAAGAAGTAATTAACTGATTTACTTACAGTTTCAAAAAACTTGATGCCATACTCGTCTGCTAGTGCTTGGCCCTTTGCGGTAGGCACAGCCTACAAAATATTGTTATACTGTCAGAACTTCCAATTCCTTAAGGCTCATAATCTGGGGAAACTTTGATTCGAGTAAATCAAAAACACATATCTAGAGGTAACAATTTCAACAGATATATTTATGAATGGGTCAAACGTGTCAAAAATTGTCAAAACTGTTTCTTTAAAGCATAAAACCTAGGCATTCAATTTTAATAATTATATACTTATTAAAAGAATACTATAATTTTGTAATCATATTTGACAGTTCGACACACCAACTACTCAAAAACAATGGACGGAAAATGGTTCAGGTAAACCCAGCCCAAACTGTACAAAACTGAAAATGCCTATTTTGACCAATGACCCAACACCCAACGTGCCCCACCTGCTCATTTGACCACCTAATAAATATGAACACCTCGAGTAATTAATCAGGTTAAAAAACTAAAACATACCCTCTTGCTTTCATCCATATCAGCCTTATTTCCAACAAGGATTTTGTTGACATTGTCAGAGGCATGTTGTTCGATATTGCGAATCCAGTTTTTTATGTCTGCCAACAACAGGAAGCATTATGGCAAATGATAAGGTTGGTAAACCGTATACAACAATATTAGTTTAAACCATAAAAGGCCGTCCAATCGTCCATATTGACCATAACTAATGATCAATTAAGGATAAGCAGGAAATAAAGGTAAGGTAATATACTGACATTAACCGAATAGGGAAGTAAACCTTACTGTTGAAAGATGATTCATCTGTCACATCGTAGACCAACAATATTCCCATAGCTCCCCTATAGTAAGCTGAAGTTTTGGAAGGAAAAAATAATATGTACAACATATCAATCTAATATGAAAATGACAAAAGAAAAAAAAAAGGTAAACAGTGAAAAAGAAACATTATCGACTGGAATAGAACCTGGATCATACCAGTTGTTATTGTACGGAATCGCTCCTGACCAGCGGTATCCCAGATTTGGAGTTTGATCCTTTTGCCATCAAGTTCAATAGTCCTTATCTTAAAATCAATACTGTAAAAGAAATCAGTGTTAAAGATGTCAAATTCGTTTTAAAAAGAAAACCATACATTCAAGGAGAAAAGACTAATCATTCACCCAATGGTAGTGATAAAACTTGTAGTAAAAGAACCATCAGAAAAACGCAAAAGAAGACAACTCTTCCCCACACCTGCAAGGAAAAGAAAAGACTGAAAATTATGACTTAGCCGTAACGGTTTAGTGCATAACACGAGCTCATAAAATTCATCTTATACATACACACATAAAACCGAAACTAATTAAAAAAAGTAGCAGTAGAAAGAAAGAAAAATGTCAACGAGAAGCTTCATAACATTTTTCTTAAATAAAAACTCGACGTTTAAGAGCCTTGGAACATGTGATGAGTGGAACCTATAATGATCACATCCTAAAGTGTGAAAACAAACTAGTATTCTATCATACACTCAAAACTGGAAAGTCAATGGGAGTCTAAGACTTGCAACTGGATAACCTTTTCATGGCAATCAAAAGACACGAGGAACAACGTTAGGCCTCTCATAAGTATGACCTAGCAATTTATAATTACTGATCACATAACATAACTAATTACGCGACAACATGATCTGATTCAAGCTCTTATCTAGAACAAAACTTTTGGAGCACAAATTCTTCAAAAACGTAACTTATAATCGAGAAATCAAAACAAATAATTGAACGAAAAGGTACGAAATTAAACCGAGATCCGAATACTTTTTCATTTCAATACACAAACAACAAAATAGAAATTAACTCAGGAATTTAAATTAAAAAATGAGAGAAAATAGAATTAGTGATGTGATTACTCACCACTATCACCAATCAAAAGAAGCTTAATAAGATAATCATAATCTGCTCGTGCCCTAGCCGGTGCAGCGGCCATTGAACAACGATCGGAAACAAAATATCTCCCTGCTTATATATATATGTATATATAGATATAGATATAGATATATATATATATATATATACAAATATATATCTGTAAAAAAAACAAATCAATATAATAACAGATTCAAACTAACTTAACAGTAATCGATAACAGATCCGTCATGGAAACTAGAGATAAAGAGAAATTATTACCTTTAAAAAATAATTAAAATTATTGGACCGAAAATAACGGTTTGCTAAGATGCGCGTAGTCACCTCTGCGCAAAATAGCAAAAATGGAGGAATGAACGATTAAGGGAGAAAGTTTTCCGGTGTTCACGCGCACAGGATAAACCGGTAGACAGTTGTTGGTTTTTAAAGGAAAAATGTATGTAAGTGGGTGATCATGGTAATTACTGTGTGCCGCGTTGCAGGGGATTGGAACTCAGCTGGAGGTGAATTAACTAATTATTAAAGCGTTGATTACAATTTGTTACTAGTTTAGGCACTAACAATATTGTAGTTTTCGAATTTTAGAATTAATCATCAGAATAATCACCTATTACTTACAGTTTACAAAAATAATCACCTGATTCGCAACGAAGTTCTCGCGACAATTTATCATAACGAGAAGTAAATAAAACAAAATCAGACCAATAAAAATCAGACACGTCGTCACGAAAATGAATATTGACGCAGAAATGAATAGTGTCGCGACAACGTGTCGAATTTTTATTGGTCTGATTAAAATATATGTACTTTCGCGACGAAAAAATTATCGCGAGAAATCCGTCACGAATTAGGTGATTATTTTTATAAACTGTAGATGATAGGTGATTATTTTGATAAATTGTTCCAACTTTTAACTCTATCCCCTCAATGTTGTATTAGATCACTCATAATGGATGATCAACCGATAAAGTTAGTTTTATTAATTAAGAGTCACGTCAACAAATTTTATAATAACTAAATTTGTATCAACAATAATTTATTATTTATTTTTAATATAACACATATATAAAAAAAATGTTTTTTAATAATTTAGGCTCCACAAATTTTGATCGTTTCACAAGTCGAAAAACCAAATTATTTTCAACTGACAACCAACTAACGAGTTTACGACATGTTAAGAAAGTTAATCTATATTCCAGATTTTACCCTTTAAATAAAAGAGGTTTGGAGTAATATTTCTTAATGATTTAGACACCATGTCCAAAATTGACAACTCAAAAGACAAAGACAAGACCATATATGGTTATAATATCCACATTTCAGTGTCCCATTTCCATTATATCCTTCAAAACTTTGTAATTTGTTATGATTTCAAATGAAAACAAACTAAATCATTGAAAAATGATTTATATCCTTCTAATCGTCATATATTTTTGATACATGGATTCCACTAATTATCGTAGATAAATTATATCCATTTTTAATATCTTTGCATTTTATCTTTTTAGTGTAGGAGGATTTTTAAAAGAATAAAATTATTTTACTTTTTAATAATTAATAGAGTTAATTACATAAATCGTTCATATGGTTTACTTCAAATTACGAATTTCGTCTCTAAGTTTAAAACATTGCATAAATCGTCCACTTTTGGAAACTAATTATGCTTTTCGTCCCTAATTTCTAACGGACGTCCATTTTAGGGACGAAATGTGTAATTAGTTCACGATTATTTTAACGGAAAATTTTGACGAACATCCATTTTAGGACGAAATTCGTAATTAGTTTCAAAAAGTGGACGGTTTATGCAAAGTTTTAAACTTTGGGATGAAATCCGTAATTTTGAATAAACCACAAGGACGATTTATGTAATTAACTCTAATTAATATTTGATGAATACTACTGCTTTGAATAACATTGTAAATGAGCATCTTTAATATATAATAAAGAAAATATAAATATAAGTCATAAAACTTAGAGTTGAATATCATTGCATAGATCAATTTCACATCCATTGAAACTCTCAAGTTTTGGCCAATTCCATTTGGCCAACTATTTGCCTCTCTAGAAAAAAAATTGGTCAATAGACATAACAATGAGAAATTGAGAACCAATTAAAATAAAATAAAAGTAAAAATATTTGATTGTTGATATATTACACATATCGGCATATCGCGAAGACTTAAGTGATAAGGTGAAATATCTTTACCTTACCGATGATTCATGGTCTCGTTGAGTTTGAACTGGAAATTTATCATAATAAAGGTCGATAAAGAAAGGATATCGGGTTTTCATGTAACTAGAATAGAATATCTTAAAAGCAAAATAAAATATACATAGATATATGGAATAGACAACTCATTGTAGATGGACCATTATGTTCTGAAAAGATGAATGTTTCTTAACTATCTTAGTGTACAAGAATACTTCTCATTGATTAATATAACAATAAGGAATCTTAAATGTTAGTTCCAGTTATTAAAACCAATGATTATGTAGAATCATCAATTATTGAGCATATATTATATGTATACTTTTAAATTGTATCATATATATGTTTTTAAAGGATATATTATAGAAATAAAACAACTAATCATTTTTCCTGTAAAAACATAGATATTTTACGTTCTTGATAATATAGTTTAATTTGGCATTATAATATATATTTTATAAAATAATGAATATAAGTTAAATAATCTATGAATACATATTTAGGAGTTGCTTGATATTTTGATCAAATAATTAAGGGTGAATTGAGAGGATTCTTTCTTTTTGGTAATAAAATTAAATTTATTGATTTTCCATAGTATAATCGTGAAGCCTTTGGCTAGGGGTGAGCAAAAACTGAACCGAAAACCCAAAATCCGAAAAAACCGATAAAAACCGAACCATAAAACCGAACCGAATACAAAAACCGATGGTTTGGGTTTCGATTTTTGAGAAACCGAAAAAAGCGGTTCGGTTTGGGTCGGAGGGTAAAACCAAACCGAAAAAAACCGAACCGAACCATTATATGTATGTCAATTTTAATATGTTCACTTTTAGTAGATATTTTAAGTTTTATTTTTTTTATTTTTTTTCTTTGTCTAAAATTTTAAATTATCCTAATTAATTACTACCTAAACACACAAACTCTCGATGCTAATAGTGAAGACTCAAAGTTTTCTTTTCTAAACTGCGAATCTCATACTTATCAATATGTAATCTTTTGGTGCTGTGTAGGCCACAATACTCAGCAACATATAAGTTTATTTATTCAATTTTGATTTTTTGTTATAGGCTATAGTTTACTAAGCCACATATAATATTTTATTTTTCTTAATTTTGTGTTTAAAGTTTTCCAATTCATATCATTATCTAGTAATATGCACAACTTCATGTTATAAGTTGTGAACTGCTCCGCCAATTATTGCGTAACATAGGCTTCCATTTGAGATTTATTTCACAAGTTTTCCTTGACAGATCTATGAATTTGCCCATGTCCAGAAACCAAAATAAAAAACCAAACCGAACCGAAAAAACCGAAACCGAACCACTGTAGAAACCGAACCAAACGGTTTGAAACTTTCAGAAACCGAAATTTCGGTTTGGGTTCGGGTTGAGGTCGGAACCGACCCAAACCGACCCATGCTCACCCCTACCTTTAGCCTTTTTTTATTTGTTTAACGGATTTTAGGTTCTCTTTAAAAATATAAGGTATTTTATAGGAGTGAGATCACTTTAGATTCAATACAAAAATATAGAGGTGTTAATGGGGGAAATTGTACGGAAAAGAAATTAATTTTGACTTAATTGTCATTGTGTAATAATTTTTGTTATTTTTCTTAAAAAAAAGCCACAACTTTAGATACGTTGTCATTAGCGTTATTTTATTTTTTTTACCTTTTACCAAAAATGCTGACGTGGAAGCTTTTTTTTAGAAAAAACAAAAATCAAATATAAGAAAAAACTGGCTTCACGTCTGCATGTGTTCGGTGAAAGGTAAAAACTAAAATCAATGGCAACGTATATAAAGTTGATATTTGTTTTTTGTGAAAAAACAAAGGTGGCTACACATAATTGAGTCAAAGTTGGTTGTTTTACCCGTACAATTTCCCTGATATTAATTGCCTAATTAGTTGTCCTAATTCAATAAGCTTTATCGGGTTGGGTGCAGTAGGGTTTTTGAAAATCTAGTCCTCACGTAACCCGACCCTAATAACTAATCATGTAATTAGAACTTTGGTTGGGTCCATTCTTAGTCGGACTTCGGACCGCAATTGCTGCTAGGCTGCTTTAATTCTATTTTTGATCCGAGATTTCTATAGGAGATAAAAAAAAAAAAAGAGCATATAATAGCAATATAATAGGAAATTAAATCTATATATGGAATGAATGATATATACGAACATATTTAATACTTATCTTTATTTTATAGGAAATAAAAAAAAAAAAATAATGAAATATAATAGCATTAAAATAGGATATTTAACCAATTAAAATCCATTACTTGGTCCCCACGTTTTACTTGATCCCCACGTCTAACAGAAACTATAAATTCAATTGTGGATTTTGATCTTCACCACCGAAACAACAAAAAAAAGAAATCATGCAAATCTTCGTGAAAACCCTAACTGGGAAGACCATAACCCTAGAGGTCGAAAGCAGCGACACCATTGACAATATCAAGAGGAAGATTCAAGACAAAGAAGGTATTACGCACGATATTCTTTCGTTTATTTGGAAGCTAGTTATTATTATTATTTTAGCTGATTTTTCTTTTTAAAGGTATTCCACCGGATCAGCAACGATTGATCTTTGCTGGAAAGCAGCTTGAAGATGGCCGAACCCTCGCTGATTATAACATCCAGAAAGGTTCTATTAATTTCTTTCGATTTGTTAGATTGATTTTTAGAACTGATGTTTACATTAACCATTGTACTATTTACTACATTTTTATAGATTTTGTAGCTGATTCATTATTTTTGTCTTATGTTTATCCAAAATATCAAACTAAGAAACGGATTACATGCATGATACAAGTTGTTTTTTATTTGTTTATTTGTTCGAATATGATTATTCATAGTATTTGATCATATCGATCAGATGTTACATTATGATCGAGTTTGCTTATTGTTTATGGTGATGGATCAGAATCAACTCTTCATTTGGTGTTGAGGCTAAGAGGAGGAGGAATAAGCAAACCCCAAGTCGCTCCCAATTTGCTCGAATTGGCTAACAAATTCAATCAATACAAGCAAGTTTGTCGCAAGTAAGTTTTTGTTGTTTTCATCCATCTATATTAATTTGTTTCATCGTTGTTAATCAAATGGTCAGGCAAAGCTAGTATCGATAAAAAGTCTCATTTAGCTAATTTATGGTTATATTACTCGATCAGGTGCTATGCCCGCCTTCCCCCAAAGGCAAAAAACTGCCGAAAGAAGAAGTGTGGCCACTCTAACCAGGTTAGTTATTATATATCACCGTCCTTTCTTTTTACGTTACATGTATATTATTTTTAAGACGTATTAGAAGTTTTTAGAGGTTTTATATATAAAATTTTTGTTGGTTAAGCAGACATAGGCATATATGCTAATTATATGTGCTTTTTTGCAGTTGAGGCCTAAGTCTGTCTTCATGTCCAAGGGGTAGTAAGAAAATCAAGTTAACGTTTGCAGAATGTTTTTTGGGATTTTTCTTTTATAGTTTTTAGTATCTCGTTTATTTCTTATTATGTGGTTGAGATTTCCGAATGAATATTTTAATTTGTGCAAGATGTTTATTATTGTTTCCAATGAATTTTCTGATTTTATCGTATTTCAAGTGTGTGCTTTTTAATACAATGTTCGTTTAAAGAAAGTTCCTAGCTAGTGCGCAGTTAAAGACTTTAGTAGTTTTTGTTTTGTTAAATATTTTTAGTTTATTAGTTTTTAAATGAATTGGTCAAGTTAGTTTATGCTATTAGTTTTCGCTTGAACAGGTTAAGTAGACTCGGTATCATGACACGGATTATACGCGTTGGGTTAACCTAACAACAAACATAGTCGAGTCCCTTTAACAATGTCATACGATCCGCGCGTATGTTGCCGATCAAAGCTTGCATTTAGTATACATACGAAAATGTAGACACCACATTGTCAAACATTCTCAAGAAGCTACCGAATGGCAAAATATGCTTTCAAAAAACATGTGGAGACTCTACCTAAATTGTGAAAATCTATTTAAGACGTTGATCCAATAACAGTGGTGAGTGAGTTCTATTTAAGATCAACTTGGATAAATCAATATCGCCATACACTCAACCCCTACGACATTATGTTTACTAGGCCAGGGAAAATTGGACCATTCAAGCTGATGAATCAAGAAACATTGCCCCATAGTGACAGGCGACGGTTGCGTAGCATACCAAACGAGATGGATCAGCCTAGTGGTCCAATACGTAACAGATGCAATATTTGCAAAGGAACTGGTCATAATAAAGTGGGATGCTCGTTACGCAACCAACCATATAACTAGTGTAATTTTCGTTTTATGTCGTGTGTATTGGATTTATGAATAATGAATGTGTTTTTTTTTTATATAAGTTGTGTTTCGAAAAAAAGTAAAAAAAAAAAAAGAACTACAATACTCATAAACTCTAAATATGTAAAAATTACAAAAAACTTTAACCCGAAAAATTTTAAAATTTCAAAAAAAAGAACTACAATACTCATAAACTCTAAATTATAGAGAATGTATATTTAGCTTATGAATCAAACTAAAATATGCTAAACTAGATTCTAAGGTATATTGAATAAAAAACCACGACCCCAACTTGTATTCCCCCCCCCCCCCCCCCCCCCCCCCCCCCCCCCTAGTTTTTCTTTCTAGGATAAAAAAAGAGAGCATATAATAGCAATAAAATAGGAATTTAAATCAATATATGGAATAAATGATATATACGAACTTATTTAATACTTATGTTTATTTTATAGGAAATAAAAATAAAAAAGATAATGAAATATAATAGCATTAAAATAGGATATTAAACCAATTAAAATCAATTACTTGGTCCCCACGTTTTACTTGATCCCCACGTCTTACTTGATCCCTACGTCTAACAGAAACTATAAATTCAATTGTTGATCCTGATCTCCACCACAGAAACAAAAAAAAAGAAATCATGCAAATCTTCGTGAAAACCCTAACTGGGAAGACCATAACCCTAGAGGTCGAAAGCAGCGACACCATTGACAATATCAAGACGAAGATTCAAGACAAAGAAGGTATTACGCACGATATTCTTTCGTTTATTTGGAAGCTAGGTTATTATTTTTATTTTAGCTGATTTTTCCTTTTAAAGGTATTCAACCGGATCAGCAACGATTGATCTTTGCTGGAAAGCAGCTTGAAGATGGTCGAACCCTCGCTGATTATAACATCCAGAAAGGTTCTATTAATTTCTTTCGATTTGTTAGATTGATTTTTAGAACTGATGTTTACATTAATCATTGTACTATTTACTATATTTGTATAGATTTTGTAGCTTATTCATTATTTTTTGTCTTACGATTATCCAAAATATTAAACTGAGAAACGGATTACATGCATGATACAAGTTGTTTTTTATTTGTTTATTTGTTCGAATATGATTGTTTATAGTATTTGATCATATCGATCAGATGTTACATTATGAGTTTGCTTATTGTTTATGGTGATGGATCAGAATCAACTCTTCATTTGGTGTTGAGGCTAAGAGGAGGAGGAATAAGCAAACCCCAAGTCGCTCCCAATTTGCTCGAATTGGCTAACAAATTCAATCAATACAAGCAAGTTTGTCGCAAGTAAGTTTTTGTTGTTTTCATCCATCTATCTTAATTTGTTTCATCATTGTTAATCAAATGGTCAGGCAAAGCTAGTATCGATAAAAAGTCTCATTTAGCTAATTTATGGTTATATTACTCGATCAGGTGCTATGCCCGCCTTCCCCCAAAGGCAAAAAACTGCCGAAAGAAGAAGTGTGGCCACTCTAACCAGGTTAGTTATTATATATAACCGCCTTGATTATAACTTCCTTTCTTTTTACGTTACATGTATCGTATTAGTAGTTTTTAGAGGTTGAATATATTATTTTTGTTGGTTAACCAGACATAGGCATATATGCTAATTATATGTGCTTTTTTGCAGTTGAGGCCTAAGTCTGTCTTCATGTCCAAGGGGTAGTAAGGAAATCAAGTTAACGTTTGCAGAGTGTTTTTTGGGATTTTTCTTTTATAGTTTTTAGTATGTCGTTTATTTCTTATTATGTCGTTGAGATTTCCGAATGAATATTTTGATTTGTGCAAGATGTTTATTATTGTTTCCAATGAATTTTCTCATTTTATCGTATTTCAACTGTGTGCTTTTTAATACAATGTACGTTCAAAGAAAGTTCCTAGCTGGAGCGCGGTAAAAGACTTTAGTAGTTTTTGTTTTGTTAAATAGTTTTAGTTTATTAGTTTTTAAATGAATTGGTCAAGTTAGTTTATGTTATTAGTTTTCACATGAATTGGCCAAGTTAGGTTTATGTTGGTGGTATCATGCTTTTAGTTGCTAAAGTAGTGGACAGTTTTTTGTTGATGTCTTTTAAATTTTTATTTATATATATGTTATTATTGCATTAAGTTTAGGAAATTGTTAACAATGTGGATTAAAAACTTGTAGTTTAATTTGGGATGAGTTACGTGGACAATTATTAATTAAAGTATAAATAAATTAAGCATGTGTGAAGCCGTTATCCACAACCCCATGGTTATCATTTTCCTTAAGTTTGATATGAAAGAACTAGAAAAATTGTGTTAGTTATTGGTGTTTTAGTCATTTCGTTTGTGGTTTTTTAAGAGATTGACTATCTCGAATCTATTTCTATTCAAGCGTATGTGAAGTACAAATAAAGTAAACGTGTGTGAAGCCGGGTTGTGGATAATCATTTTCCTTAAGTTTGATATGAAAGAACAAGAAAATTTGTGTTAGTTATTGGTGTTTTAGTCATTTCTTTTGTAGCTTTTTAGGAAATTGACTATTTCAAATCGGTTTCTATTTAAACATAAACTGATAATAATGAATAAAATTTAGAGAAAATTTCTTTCCCCGATCGAAAATGTTATGAATTAGAAACTTTGACGTAGGGTGTTCATTGAGCCGAGTTTCGGGGCAAATGTGTATGTTAAATGATTTGTGTACCAATTCAATAGAATGTTCCTTATAGTCCTTAGGACAATGCACGTCATACATGACACCATCAAAGAATGGAATGATGTTTATACTATAGCTATGGTATTGGGGATTCCTCTAGCCAACCGAGATGTTAATGAAAGAAAAGTTTGAAACTAAGAGCTCGTTTGGCTCACATAATGTTTGTGAATGAATTAAAATTTGTCAAAAGAATTGGAATTTGAAGCAATTAGAATTAGAAGTAATCAAAATCTGTTTGTGTTTGGTTCACAGAATTTAAAGGAATTCAATTATTATTATTATTATTACTATTATTATTATTATTATTATTAGGATTCGATTTAAAAAGACTTAGAAAACTAAGAAATTGAATAGCAAAAGGTTTGCAAGGATTCGATTTAAAAAGACTTAGAAAACTAAGAAATTGAATAGCAAAAGGTTTGCAAGGATTCGATTTACAATTAGTTTGGTCAAAACTAACGATTCAAATTCCATACTTTTTTTTAGGCCATGAATCCAGTAGTCATATATAGGAGGCGATTAAACAAGACAAACTATTAAATAAGAAAATAAATAGGATAGAGAAACTTACAATTTTAATTAGGATGTATCCACAAACTAAAAATATTATTAAACTTCTTCAAATATTATACAAAGAATTTACAAAATAAAGAAGAGCCGATAAACATTGGTATCTACCAACGAAACTTGAGTCCCTTTTATACAAGGTGGAGCTCAAGGCTAAATTCAGTAACACATTATTATGGCCGACACATGGCTATTGTGAGATTCTTTCACATGGCTTCTGCTTTTCCTTTCTTATCTTTTGTGACTTCATTCATTTTGAACTTCACATGGCTTCTGCTTTTCCTTTCTTATCTTCTGTGACTTTCATTCATTTTGGACGTATCTTCCATGTCTTCATTTACTATTGTAGCATTTTATTGAAGGTTTTAGCTGACATTTCGTATTTTTGGTATCAGGCCAACGGTTCTATGCTCACAGAATCTATCTGCTTGCTTCTTCTGATGCCTTTCGGGCCATGTTTGATGGTGGTTACAGGGTTAGTCACACTAAACTTGTGTCAAAATACAAACATGTGTTCGTTTGTGTCATCATAACGTAGGATTTCTTGTCTCATTTTTTTTGATCATTTTTTGTGTTTGACATTTTGAATGAATGCATTGTTAGGAGAAAGTCGCCAAAGACATTGAAATTCCAAATATCAGATGGGAGATGTTTGAGTTAATGATGAGGTATGTGTGTTTCTCATCTTTAATATTTTTATATACGCGCACCTTGCTATCGTATGTATCGTATTAATTATTTACAGTAGGGGTGTTCAAAATCGGATAGTGATTTTCACTATCCGAAATCCGAATCCGAAATTTCGGATATCCGAAATTTTCGGATATCCGGTTTCGGATATCCAATATATCCGAAAATCCGAAATTTTGAAAAAATATTTTTTTTTTTTGCTTTTTTGTGTTATTTTTTGTTTGTTCCAAATTTTATTATACATTTGATTAACCACAATATTTAATATTTACATATATTTATCTAAATATGTTATTAAATCACTAAAATGTTTACATTTACCTATAAAATAACTATAAAAACTAAAAAAAATATATATATATTTTCGGATTTACGGATAATCGGATATCCGAAATATCCGAAATTTCGAAATATCACTATCCGAATCCGAATCCGAAAAACCGGATATCCGAATTTTCGGATATCCGAATTTTCGGATAATTTCGGATCGGATTTTCGGATATTCGGATTCGGATTTTCGGATATTCGGATTCGGATTTTCGGATACGGATATTTTGAACACCCCTAATTTACAGGTCAACCAAACTCGTTTCAACATATACCAAAAAGTTACCGATTATACCATATCTAATTATTTGCTTTCAGGTACATATACACTGGGTCAGTCGAGGTAAATATAAGAATAGCCAAGGATTTTCTTATAGCTGCTGATCAATATCTCGTGGATGGGTTGAAACGTCTTTGTGAGTACGCACCTTTGCAAAGGTGAGCTGCGTTTTTTTTTTCTTTTCAATTTACACCTTTTTTAATATTTGTTGTGTAACTTAATGGAAAACATGTAGTTTTTGCTATCTCTTTTGTTTTAGGATATAAGAGGCGACAACATAGCACTTATGTATGATTTGTCAGAAGCCTTCAATGTTGTGTCACTTAGGAATGCATGCATTCTGTTTGTTTTGGAACACTGCAGCGAGTTGTATTCAAGGCCATGGTATGATCTCGTATTAAACTAATGTTTTATACTTCTGATAAGGGTGTCAATTTGACATGTTTACTTATGAATGATATATTTTGGGTCATGTTATTTTTAACGGGTCAAACAATAGAATGATGTAGCTTAAAAGGAAATTGGTCAAACGGATAAAATATGTTGAAAGTCACCCAACGTGTTTTTTTATTGTATAAACCTACTTAACCATGGCTAAATGGAAACTGAACTTTCAGGTATGCTGGTCTCGTCAAGCGGATTTTACCTGAGATGCCCAATTTCTTTGTGAAGACACTTACCAAGCCTGTGTCAAAGGACATGTCGGTTCATTTTTTGGATTTAACATACAAGAGAAGATGTACAGAAAGGGATTAGTCTGCACTGAAGTAATTGTGCCATTTTACTCTTAGCGGTTATGCTGAACTGAACTAGACTAGACTTGAACTCGAAGTGTGCATTAGATTATTCCTCTGCTTTATGAAACAGAATTCTTACTTTTTCTAATGACGTACATTTGTATATCAAAAGTAATCCATGTTTGAGCATCATTTTGCTATATCGGCATGAAAACCGTTACTTGGGTTAGGTTATGAGTCAAAACAATTTGTTTTGAGCTTTCGTAAATCACTTTCTGTCTGGTTTTTATATAAATATTCTTTTCTAAAAGCTTTTTACGTTGCTAGATTAATTACCTTAGCTTATCGATATATGATCATAGATGGCTTAAAAGCTAATAGCATAAAATAGCACAAAAAACGAATAGCTAATCATTCATCGCATTATGTGAACATAGTTTAACATCATTCTTCTTCAACCAGCTTTCTTTACACACACCATGAAAGGCTAGTCGTGGTCGTTCTATTTGAAGCTCATCTCCTGAAGCTACAGTCACTAATTCTATACAATACTTTCTAAATGTGGAGAGGTTTATGTATAATCGAAAATTGATCCCAAATAGGAACTTCATCTCCAAACTGTTCATTTCTGCAGTTGTTACCCCTCCCACTTCCGCATAATATGCATTATTAAAGAATCTGCAACAAAGAGCACACTATTTGTAACTTAATTATGATATTATTTTTAATCCGAGATTTCTATAGGTGATAAAAAAAAAAGAGAGAGAGCATATAATAGCAATAAAATAGGAAATTAAATCAATATATGGAATGAATGATATATACGAACATATTTAATACTTATCTTTATTTTATAGGAAATAAAAATTAAAAAATTATGAAATATAATAGCATTCAAATAGGATATTAAACCAATTAAAATCCATTACTTGGTCCCCACGTTTTACTTGATCCCCACGTCTTACTTGGTCCCTACGTCTAACAGAAACTATAAATTCAATTGTTGATCCTGATCTTCACCACAGAAACAAAAAAAAAGAAAAAAATCATGCAAATCTTCGTGAAAACCCTAACTGGGAAGACCATAACCCTAGAGGTCGAAAGCAGCGACACCATTGACAATATCAAGACAAAGATTCAAGACAAAGAAGGTATTACGCACGATATTCTTTCGTTTATTTGGAAGCTAGTTATTATTATTATTTTAGCTGATTTTTCTTTTTAAAGGTATTCAACCGGATCAGCAACGATTGATCTTTGCTGGAAAGCAGCTTGAAGATGGTCGAACCCTCGCTGATTATAACATCCAGAAAGGTTCTATTAACTTCTTTAGATTTGTTAGATTGATTTTTAGAACTGATGTTTACATTAATCATTGTACTATTTACTACAATTTTATAGATTTTGTAGCTTATTCGTCTTACGATTATCCAAAATATTAAACTGAGAAACGGATTACATGCATGATACAAGTTGTTTTTTATTTGTTTATTTGTTCGAATATGATTGTTTATAGTATTCGATCATATCGATCAGATGTTACATTATGAGTTTGCTTATTGTTTATGGTGATGGATCAGAATCAACTCTTCATTTGGTGTTGAGGCTAAGAGGAGGAGGAATAAGCAAACCCCAAGTCGCTCCCAATTTGCTCGAATTGGCTAACAAATTCAATCAATACAAGCAAGTTTGTCGCAAGTAAGTTTTTGTTGTTTTCATCCATCTATCTTAATTTGTTTCATCATTGTTAATCAAATGGTCAGGCAAAGCTAGTATCGATAAAAAGTCTCATTTAGCTAATTTATGGTTATATTACTCGATCAGGTGCTATGCCCGCCTTCCCCCAAAGGCAAAAAACTGCCGAAAGAAGAAGTGTGGCCACTCTAACCAGGTTAGTTATTATATATCACCGCCTTGATTATAACTTCCTTTCTTTTTACGTTACATGTATCGTATTAGTAGTTTTTAGAGGTTGAATATATTATTTTTGTTGGTTAACCAGACATAGGCATATATGCTAATTATATGTGCTTTTTTGCAGTTAAGGCCTAAGTCTGTCTTCATGTCCAAGGGGTAGTAAGAAAATCAAGTTAACGTTTGCAGAGTGTTTTTTGGGATTTTTCTTTTATAGTTTTTAGTATGTCGTTTATTTCTTATTATGTCGTTGAGATTTCCGAATGAATATTTTAATTTGTGCAAGATGTTTATTATTGTTTCCAATGAATTTTCTGATTTTATCGTATTTCAAGTGGGTGCTTTTTAATACAATGTCCGTTCAAAGAAAGTTCCTAGCTAGTGCGCGGTTAAAGACTTTAGTAGTTTTTATTTTGTTAAATATTTTTAGTTTATTAGTTTTTATATGAATTTGTTAAGTTAGTTTATGTTATTAGTTTTCACATGAATTGGTTAAGTTAGGTTTATGTTAGTGGTATCATGCTTTTATCTTAATAACAAACTAAATTTTTGCCCCTGTTAGTTCTTCTTTCTGGCTGTACTATTTATTGATTATTGCAGGTAAAGAGTAATTGAAACAAAGGCACAAACAACTCCTTGCTCGATTAAATCTCTTCAATCTTCGCAACTCTATTACTCCAAAAACGTCCATAAAACACCTTCAAACCTTTGGTGGTGAACGATATGATTGATTGAATCCAAGTTTTTCTTAAATAGAGTTGTATGCCTACCCTCCATATACCCTCCATACGACATATACACTCAATTAACCCTAGTTGTTATGTACGCACAGGGTCTTTGTTGGAACATAATGT
This sequence comes from Senecio squalidus, assembly GCA_910822075.1. Lineage (NCBI taxonomy): Eukaryota > Viridiplantae > Streptophyta > Magnoliopsida > Asterales > Asteraceae > Senecio > Senecio squalidus. Next base: position 714,612 of record CAJVGC010000001.1, on the reverse strand, counting down.
CTGTAGATTGTATTCATTTGAACGTGTCGTAGAGTTAGAATGTAATTAGATCGAGTTGTAAAGTCCAAACGCATTTACGAAAACAGTTACGGTGAGTAACTCAGTTACGGTCACGTAACTGATGAGTTACGCACGTAACTAGGAGAGTTACGCGCGTAACTGTCTCCCAGACAGTTACGTGCGCGTAACTCTTCTAGGGTTTCGAGCTGCCTATAAATAGCAGCCTCGGGATCATAAATGCGGTTGTTGAAAGTTGTCAGAGCTGTCAAATCAAGAATAGTTACGTGAGCTAGGGTTTAGGTCGCGAAACTAGGTGTTCTTGTGTGTTAAAGTCTTGTAATCGAGTGTTTAGGTTCTATTCGTGATTGTAATCAAACACGTAAGCTTTATAGAATCATTCATTTGGTTATATCAACTGTTCTTCACCATATAAACCGTTATATTAGGTATTCCGCATCTAATATAGTTTTAGGGTTCAAAGGGATCGTAAAAGAGGCGACCAACAAGTGGTATCAGAGCCTCTATACTTGCTATAGAGGTCTTTGAATCCGTTTGGTGAAGATTGGGGCTGATTTGGGATAGATCTAGGTTTTGGAGTAGTTTTACTTTATTTCGGGATTTTTTAGATCTAGGCATTTCTAGCCGGAGTTTGGTATTGGGGTTCAGATATTACGTCTACAGTTGGGTGTATTTGATATCTGCAGAAGATGAGTTCTTAGTTTTGGGTATTTCTTCGTTTACGGCCGTTTTAAGAAGTTTCTGCTGCACGTCACGTAACTGAGTTACTCAATCACGTAACTAAGGTATTCTGTCACGTAATTAAGTTACTCAATCACGTAATTCAGCTATTTGGTCACGTAATTAAGGAAGTTACGCACGTAACTCTTAGTTACTTGATCTTTGTTACGCACGTAACTAGAAAGTTACGCACGTAACTAGTTACTTACGTTCACGTAACTGGGCTGCTGAAGACGTTCGTTTACTCCATTTTCTAGCCGTTACTCTGCCCGTTTTTCGTTGGAAACGTTAGGTGGGTGTTAGGTTAGGTTTTCGGGTATTCGTTAGTTGCTGATTTTGGGTATTGGTGTGGATTTGTGATGGCTCTCTCTACGAATTCGAATACATTCAACATGGAACCGAGCCGTAATCCTCAACTTCCTCCTTTATACAATCCGAACCGAAGTGTAGAGGATTGGATGATGAGCTTTAGGACGTATGTTGCTTGTACAGATCCGAGTATGTGGGCTCCTATCCTCACGAAGTATGAAGCTCCCTCCGACGTAAACACAGCCACCGGTGTTAGAACCTATCGGGCTCCATCTACATATACCGATGATGAGAAAGCTCTCTTTCTCAAAAATCAGAAAGCGTTGGGAACAATTCAATTTTGTTTAACTGACGAGATGAGAGCTATATTCCGGATGATCGATAATCCCCACGATCTATGGAATGCTATCGCGAAAAGATATGGAGGTACGGAGGCAATGAAAGGAATCAAGGCCGACATCTTGAAGAGGCAATTTGACAACTTTAAGTGTGGAGAAAACGAGACTCTAGACATGCTGATCTCTAGATTTAGTCGGTTGATTAACGATCTTTATGAATTAAAGGTTGAGTTCAGCAAGCTTCAAACGAACATACGATTTTTGGATAGCTTGCCGCCACATTGGGAAGTTCGTGTGCTTCTGTTGAAAGATAAACCCGAGCTAAGAGACTATGACTTTGAGGATCTTATCGACAAGCTTCGTATAGCCAATCTGCAGATGCAAGAAAAGGCTTATGGTAGCAACGCTTTTGCTCAGAAGGTGCTTAGGGATAATTCGGGAGTTGCTTTCCTCTCGGATATCTCATCAACCCAAGTACCTCCATCCTTAAGCTACTTGCCTCCGACTCCCAGCTTTCCGAGTGTTCAAGACAGTCCTCCAGTGTCAAGCTCGACCGATTCACTCTGTTCTACTTGTAGAACTTGTTCATCGCGACGGGAAATGAATACGGCATTTGCTGCTCCCCTCCTAAAGTCTCAAGGGAGAGGAAAGGAAACGGGATTTAGTGCTTCTAGTTCCCAGAATATGGAACCTGATCGCTTACAGTCATGTTTCGTCGCAGCCTATAACGACTTGATCGACGGAAGAATTGCAAATTCCGCTCTCAATGAGGAAGATTATGAGCAGGTCCATCCCGACGATCTAGAGGAAATGGATATTCGGTGGAACATGGCCATGATGACAAAGAGGATCAAAGGCTTTCTCAACCGCACAGGAAAGAAGTTTATTGGGGGTGATAGAAAGAGTGGGATGGGGTTTGACAAGTCGAGGGTCAAATGCTTTAAATGCAACAATTACGGCCACTTCGCTCGTGAATGTGGTCAACATTCACGCGAAGACCCTCGACATGACCAGGGAGAAAGATATGGTCGACAAAACCAAGGTCATCAAGCCCCTCATCAAGGAAGAAGCTATCAACAGGGAGGATATCAAGGTCAAGCATCTAGGAATCTCAGAATTCAAGATGCAGAAAAGGATGCAAGTGCACTCATGGCTGTGGATAACAGGGTTGACTGGAATGCTTTTGAGGATATCGCACCGAGAATGGAGCACTTTGCCCTCATAGCCTCTACTTCAGATGTTACATCTCCTAAGCCTGAGGTAGATATCGATCCTTTCACTTCTGTGTGTACCAATTGCAGCGAGCTAGAGGCCCAGCTCGCTGTATGGAGTAACTCAGCTAGAGAGTTAAGTGTTGAGGCTAATAATTTTAGATTAAAAAATGATAGCTTGTCAAAAGAAAACAAAACATTAACTGTTTTTAAGAAAGAAAAACAAGTTGAAATTTCTGATCTAAAAATTATAATTACCCGACATGTTTCAAAAATCCAAGAGTTTTCTGATGCTCTTGCAGCTGAAAAATTAAATGTTGCAAAGAAACAGAGTGAAATTGATACTCTGCAGGCAAAGTTAGCTGCAATTGCAAACTCTAAAGAGATTTTGGCTCAATTGATCGAATCGCAACGGACGAACACAAAAGACAAGGGTGGACTGGGGTATTCTAGTATGCCTCCTCCAGATCACTTCACCCCAGTCCCGGTCGATGGTTCGTCCGTAGAAGTAGCTCAATCTGCTTCTTTGACCTCTGAGGCTCCAAAAGCCGAAGAAACTGGTCCAGAAGTTAGTATCAGTGAAAATGAGTCTAAAGTCGTTCTAAAACGCCCAGACCTGTCCAAAGACCTTAAGGACTTGAAAGACGTCCACCTCACTGACCATCAAGAGAAAATTTTTGAGAAGGTCATTCAGCGCCTTGAAAGCCGTCTTATCACTAAGATGGACAAGAAGTTTGAACAACTTCAGGTGCGAGAAGGAAAACGGATTGTTAAACAGTCCGACTCTAAGCAGTCTGAGTCAAAGTCCACAAAATCTAAGTCTAAGGGTAAAGAAAAAGTTGAGGAACCTATTCTCACTATTCAAACCCCTATGTCCACGATTTTCACTAAGGGAGTGGCTTCTTCTTCTAAGCCTACAAATTTCCCTCCCAAAGTGTCTCGACCAGCTCCTCAGACCATGGCAACACCTCGTATTCCAAACGTGCCTCGTGTAGCAATTCCAAACGAGAAGATTCAAACTTCTCCGACTCATATGGACATGTCAAATGATCCGAGAATTTGCTACTATTGTAGAAACGAGGGCCATATTGCCAAAGTTTGTCCACGTTTGCAAGGTTTAATCTTGAAACGCAAAGCATCCCCTAAGAAGGATCGACTAATCTCCAAAGTTGATTCTTCTTCAGACCAAGTCAAGACCGGGCCAAAACAAGTCGTGACCGAAGTTGTTAAAGAAAAACAAAAGTCACCCAAACGTCAGAATGACACATCAACTTCAACCAACTACCAGAAAAACACCAAATTGGTTGATGTGATCATTCTCGATGTAAATGGACGACCCAAGTCTGTTAAGGCTTGGGTCCCCATTCAAAACTAATCCTCTATTTTAATGTGCAGGGGCGATCTAAGCGACCGAGCGGCAAGAATATTTGGTGTGTCGATAGTGGTTGCTCCAGGCACATGACGGGAGATTGTCATCTATTGACCGATCACATTGAGGTTGATGGTGGCAATGTTCTGTTTGCGGGGGAAAAGGGTGGAAAGATAACGGGACAGGGAAATATCTCCAACGGCGTAGTGACTTTCAAAAATGTCAACTACGTTAAGGAGTTAAAGCACAATCTTCTCAGCGTTTCACAAGTGTGTGATGAGAAGTTCTCTACACTGTTCACAAGCAAAGAGTGTATGATTCTACTTGAAGGTTTTGTGATCGACCCATCCTGGGTACTGATAAGAGCTCCGAGAGTCAACGACATCTACTATATGGATATGTCTAAAGCTACATCAAGTGAGGAGCATCTGTGCTTGGTGTCTAAAGCTTCGGAGCGGGAGTCAATTATGTGGCATAGACGGATGGCCCACATTAACTTCCGAAGAATGAATTATCTGGTGAAGCACGAGCTTGTCACAGGAGTTCCCAAAATGAGCTTTGCGATGAATGACTCATGTATTTCATGTGTAAAGGGGAAGCAACACAAGAAGTCGCATCCGTCAAAGCTTGTGAACTCCATCTCGGCTCCACTGGAATTACTTCACATGGACCTCTTCGGTCCTGTAAGTGTAAAGAGTAAGGGAGGCAAATCGTACTGTTTGGTAGTCACGGATGACTACTCGAGATTCTCATGGGTTTTCTTCCTAGCGAGGAAGGATGAAACAGCTGAACGACTAAAGTTTCTCCTTCTTCGACTAGAAACCCTTCTCGAGTTAAAGGTCAGATCTATTCGGAGCGATAATGGCACGGAGTTCAAGAACAACAACATGGAGCTGTTTTGTCTATCTAAGGGTATCTCTCATCAGTACAGCGCTCCTCGAACTCCGCAGCAAAATGGAGTTGCAGAAAGGAAGAATAGAACTCTCATCGAAGCGGCTCGTATGATGCTTTCGGATTCTAAACTGCCAGTTTCTTTCTGGGCCGAAGCAGTCAATACAGCGTGCTATGTTCTCAATCGGGTTTCCTTGGTCAAACGTCATAACAAGACGAGCTACGAACTGATCAATAAAAGGAAGCCGAATCTGCAATTCCTCGAACCGTTTGGATGTCCTTGTGAGATCATGATCACTAAGGAAAGGATCTCCAAGTTTGGTGAGAAGACGCATCCAGGATACTTTCTCGGTTATTCGGCAGAGTCTCCAAGTAGACGGGTATTTGATAAGACCACGGGCACAATCGAAGAAGCTTATGAGGTAACGTGTTTCCGGTACACTCCATCTACACCGGGTGATGGTCCGGAACACTTATTCGATTACGATTCGTTATTTCAGTCTTTCAACCTTGATTATCCTAGTGCCTCCATTCCGGTTGCAAGAAATGAAGCGGTCGTGATGCAAGGGGGAGGAATTGATGATACATTCTTTGATCAATTTCACACTCAAAGTGAAGATGCATCACCGTCCACTTCATCTGGTCCGATTCCGATTCAGGTCGTCGTTGATCTTCCAGCTATTCAACAAGCTCCGACTCAACCAGATCCACCAGTCTTCGAAGCTGCTTCAAATGATTCAGACAGTGATGACGATTCTTTCCAAGACTCAGTAGCTCAGATTGAAGAAAGTGACGAAGAGGAATCAAATGACATCGAAAGTGCTCCTCAACCTTCTAATGCTGAGGTCTCGAATCCAGCTCCACCTTCTGATGAAGCAGAAATTCCAGCTCCGGTCGTGGAGAATGTGATTAATCAGGAAGAAGGTGTACAAGAAAATGAAGGTGATGTAGAAAGAAATGAGGCTGAAAATGTCATCTCTCCGAGGAGATCAGTGAGAGAAAAGAAACGTCCGGCACACCTGGATGAATTCGTGGCAAGTCCCGCACTTCTGGAAGTCTTCGAAGCATGCTTTCTATCCCAAATAGATCCAAAGAACGTCATCATTGCACTAGATGATCCGTTCTGGGTAGAAGCTATGCAAGAGGAACTTCAACAGTTCTTAAAGTTGCATGTGTGGGAAAGGGTCAAGGCTCCAAGGAGGGAAAAGATATTGAAGACGAAGTGGGTATACAAGATTAAAAGAGATGACAAAGGCGAGATTGTGAGGAATAAAGCCCGTTTAGTTGTTCAAGGTTTCGAACAAGTTGAAGGTCTAGACTACGATGAAGTCTATGCACCGGTTGCTCGTTTGGAATCAATTCGGCTGTTCCTTGCATTCGCTTCCCACAGGCGTTTCAAAGTTTATCAACTTGACGTTAAGAGTGCGTTCCTTTATGGTGAAATACGTGAAGACATTTATGTCTCTCAGCCACCGGGCTTCGAGGATTACGAACATCCTGATCACGTTTTCAAGCTGAACAAGGGCTTATATGGTCTTCACCAGGCCCCGAGAGTTGGTATGGAACGCTCTCTGACTTCTTGACAAACAACGGGTTTGCAAGAGGCACGGTTGATCAAACATTGTTCACAAAGAAAAGGAAAGAACACTTGATGCTGGTCCAAATATACGTCGACGACATCATCTTCGGGTCAACTGATGACTCGATGTGTAAAGATTTTGAGAAGTTGATGACGTCAAGATTTGAGATGAGTGCAATGGGTGAAATGAACTTCTTCTTGGGCTTGCAAGTTCAACAATCGAAGAAGGGAATTTACATTCATCAGACCAAGTATGTGCAAGACATATTGACTCGTTTCGAGATGCTTGACTGTAGACCGGTTAGCACTCCTCTCGAGATCAATCACAAGCTTGGTCCAGCACCTCATGAAGAAGTTATAGATCTGAAGCTGTATCGGTCGATGATAGGCTCACTGATGTATCTTACGGCTTCTCGTCCGGATATCACTTTTGCTGTGTCTTTGTGCGCACGCTATCAAGCTGCGCCTAAGGCATGTCATTTGAAGGCCGTGAAGAGGATTCTCTGTTATCTCAAGGGGAAACCAACTCTGGGTCTCTGGTATCCTTATGACGATCAAGACTTCGAGTTGACGGCGTATTCGGATTCAGATTATGGGGGCTGCAATTCTGACATGAAGTCCACGACTGGTGGCTGTCAGTTCCTTGGATCGCGTTTAGTCTCGTGGCAGTGCAAGAAGCAAACCGCTGTCTCCTTATCATCTGCGGAAGCTGAATATATTGCGGCGGGAAGTTGCTGTGCTCAGGTTCTTTGGATCCAGCATCAGCTACGCGATTATGGTTTGATTGTTTCTCGCACCCCTTAACATAGACAACACAGCAGCAGTGTGCATCATACGCAATCCGGTGCAACATTCGAAAACGAAACATATCAGTATTCGTTTTCACTTCATTCGTGATTGCTATGATAAGAACTTGATCACGTTACTCCAAATCGCCACCGAAAATCAAAAGGCCGATCTTTTGACAAAAGCTTTTCATAAGGGGCGATTTGAAGAACTGATCAAGTTAAACCGTCTCACCGTTTTGGAAATCGCTTGACACGAACCACTATTTTTGTAAATACTTAACTCTTTTAAAATTAAAAAAAAATTCAAAAAGATTTTGGTTTAAGTTGTAGTTTAATCCCTAAGTTCCTTTAAAATTAAAAAAATACAAAAAGATTTTAACTTTTCTTAGGTTTATAGCTTTTATCTTTCAATTTTACGGTTCTCGTGTTTTTTAAGTGATATGCAGTGACAGGAGAAATCATATGAGCTTACATACGTGTTATGGATCAAGTTCTCCTGGAAAGACGGTTTCTGGTTCATTCTTGACGATTGGAAGGCTCCGAGTGCTTAAACATGCTCGACTGATCATATGCCTTCCCGTCAAGTGTAAAGGCTCTTTATCTCGAGATAAAGTGTAAAGGTTTGAATGTATAATCGTTTTTATCTCTTGGAAAGAGTTTAAAGGTTAAAAACTTGTCTTCTATTATTCGGTAATAGTCTAAAGATAAAAACATGAATTAAAACAAGTTTAAAATCGAGAAAACGAGCGAAAAACACAAGTTTGAAAATGGGTCACGTATCTCTAAGTTACGCACGTAACTAAGAGATACGTGCACGTAATTAGGAAGTTACGTGCACGTAACTTAGAAGTTACGGGCACGTAACTCTCAGTTACGTGCACGTAACTAAGAGAGAGAAAGGGGTATATAAAGGTTTGAAATCACTGTTTTATGTCACTTTTCAAAAACCCTTTCTATCAAAAACCCTCTTTCTTTACTTGGCGATTTGGCGAATTAGCACTCGATTTCATCCGTTTTCATTACATTTTGTCTCGGAATCATCATCTAAGACATCACGGTATGATTTCTCGACCTAAAATTCGAGTTAAAGGGGTGTTTGGGTGGTAACTGTCGCGGTTTGGGTAGTCTCAAATCAAAATCTGAAAATCAGTGTTTACGACTTGAAATTGATGATTACAAAACATCATAAACATGTTTTCGAGTACAATGGTAAAGTTTGATTGTTGTTTTCCGGTTTAAATCGACGGTTTTAAAGAAAATTTTGATTTTAACCTAAAAACTAGGTTTTAACCGCGATTTTTCTACACAATCATCAAATGTGTGTAGTGTAAAGACTAATATTGCTCGGAATATTGCTAATGACTTGATTTTAAGATAAAAACCATAGCGTATTTTGAGTTTTATTGAGCGTAAGAAAACGGAGGGTTGCACCAGTTACGGGCACGTAATTCTTAATTACGTGCACGTAACTCTTAATTACGCGCACGTAATTACCAAGTTACGTGCACGTAACTTTGAAATTATCTAGTCTTCATTGTCACGTAACTTCAGTTACGTGCACGTAACTCCCTGTTACGTGCACGTAATTGTTAAAGAAAAATGTTCTCGACCGATAAATTGTCCAGTTATGCTGCCCAAATTTTTCAAAAATCTATTACGTAAGACAAGTTACGCGCGTAACTATACAGTTACGGGCGCGTAACTGTCAACAGATTCACGTCTGTTTTTTTTTGCAAATTCAATTTGCTTAACGTAATGGACTCTAACGATTGCAGCGTAACCCCATTTCACTCAAAAGTAGTCTATGCACGTCTAGGATGTTGTTTACAATGTCTTTTAGTAGTTTTTGTGCGTATACTAACTTTTGTGCGAGTTTTGTTGTCTTTTGTGTAGAATGGCACCTAAAGCACCTAAGACGGATGTTGCCATCAAGAGACATAACTCGGTAGCACTACTTTCTGCCGCGAAAGGGCCCGGGTTCGAGGGGATTATCAACTATTTGATTCGAAGCCCGATTGCTTATGCCCTCCGAGTTGATCCAGAACTGAAGCTGGATCTTATTACTGAGTTCTGGAAGAACGCGAGAATCAACACGACGGTGTCTCCACCCTCCATAGATTCCATGGTGCGGGGATTTCCAGTAGTCGTTACTGAAGCTGTGATCAGAACGGTTCTTCAGTTCAATGATTCTGCTGAAGCTACCGATCTACTGCCAGATAAAGTGATCTTTGGGTGCTTCAAGAAGATGGGATATTCTGGGCGTCTGGACTCCCTCCAGTTTTTAAAGTCTCAGATGCCGGTGCTGTACCGCTTTCTCATGCACACGCTTATTATGTGCATGTCTAAGTGGAAAGGGGGTTACGATGTACTGGATCGAAGGGGTCAATCACTGATGGCGTCACTGGTCTTCAACCACAAATTCAACACCTCCAGATTTATTCTCAACAGTATGCTCTGGAATCTGGAGGATAAGAAGAGGACCTTTGACCAGTACCCCAAATTTGTGACTTTGATGATTGATCATCTCTTACCGGATCTTCCTTATGCCGGTCCGTACGGAAAGGCAACGCATATTAATCCCCGTTACTTTGCCGACTGCAGAGGCGGTGATGAGCTGGAACTTCAGGGTGCTTTGATTGATGCTGACTTTCAAACCCCAGCGCTCAACGCTTTCGATGATCTGATTACTCCTGACTCCCCAAAGCAGACGAGATCTAGGTGATCTTCCAAATCGGTAGCTACTGATACTGAGGATGTTACGAGTCAGAGAAAGAGAAAGGATAAAGGGAAGAAAAGTGTCGAATCTGAGGGTGTTTCAGCAAAGGCAAAGGGCAAAGGCAAGATGAAAGTTGATATTGTTGATGAATCTGATACAGAGGCTTCTGCATCAGGCGATGATGATAGTGATAGTGACGATGGATCGGAGGACACTGTTGAGATCTCCGATGCCACGAAGACGCTGAAGCAGAAATTCAGTGAGCTGGAAGTACTCAAGAAGACTTTGGCGGTAGAGGTTTATACTGCGAGATATAATCGTCTCTTGAAGAAAGCAGCGAAGGAAGGGGTTGTTTTATTGGGTACTGCATTAGCTGGGGGAGTTAAAGGAAAAGGGAAGGCTGCTAAGGGCGTTACATTCAGGGAACCACAACCGATGATTCCTTCGCCCAAGCCTGTCCGTGCCGTCAGGATGAAGTCGGCTGAGTTCGTCGGAATTCAGCCAGGTACATTTCAGCAACCTCCACCGCAGTCCACGGTCAAGCGAGCTCGTCCCTCTACTGCTTCGCCAGAGGTTTCCCCGGAACAACCATTGGTGAAGAAGTCAAAGCAAATCGCTACCACCACCACAGCACCTCCTCCACCAGTAATTACCACCACTCCACCACCAATCATCACCACTTCTCCACCGGTCATTAGTACTCCTCCTCCACCACCTAAATTCACACTTCCTCCACCGATAGTCACCACCTCTTCACCGATTGCGACTTCTACTCCATCGGGTAGTTCCTCTCACCCGGCAATTACAGTTGGGTTAAGTGATATGGTGAGGAATATGGAGCGACAGTTGGGAAATCTTCAAGGTTCTCTTGGTGAGCATGAAAAGAGAATCAAAAAGCTAGAAGGTGAAGTCAGAGCTCGAGACTTGAAGATTAAATCTCTGGAAAAGAAGATTGAAGGTTATGAGCAAGAGCTGACAAAGGTTCGGGGTGATTATGATCATGTCAATGAGCGACTGGATGAGCTGATAGATGAGAAGAAGGCCGAGGAGGGAGAGCAAGACGAAGATGATAATAAAGACGATGATGCTGAGGATGAAGCTGAGAAAGACGATGATGATAAGGGTGATGACGATGATGCCCCGAAGGATGATAAGCCGGATGATGATATGGGCGGTCCCGGTGCTCTCTCTCTTATGAGTTCCGGAGATCAAGGGCAAGGAGATCCTTCAGGACCGGGACAACAAGGCGGATCTGCCTCCGGTCCTGCTAAGGATCAGGATTCTCCTGCAAAGGACGCTCCCGATCAGGGGGAGTCTACTAACCCTAACCTTGCTCTTTTGTTGTTTCCCTCAGGTACTCTGCCAGCTCAACCTGCGATGTCCTTCCAAGGCTCCACCTGCATTGTACCTCGGTTCGATCGTATTCCGATGAACGACGATGATGCGGCTTCTATGGTTGTTGGGCGAAACAACCCGTTCGAAGATTCTGAGGACTAGGTTGATTCCGCTCGATTAAAGAAGGCCACCGCATCTCAAGCATCAGCTGGTGTGAAAGACAAGTCTGCTTCCCCTTCTGGTTCAAAGGGGAAGTCTAAAGAAGTTGAAGAACCGGAGCCCCCAATTGTTTCCGCTCCTTCCGTTCCCGTGCAGATTCCTGTTCACTATATTGATAGCCGGGGAAGGAAGATAGATCACACAGTATTTGGCGAACTTGGTGTTATCGTCGGCTGCAATCTTGTAGGCCAATGTAAGAGGCTCATTCTTGCATGGCGCTACATCGATAACACCGACTACTTTGCCTTGCTGCGGATTGATGGGGTGCAGTATCTGCGGATGAAGTACGCTACGTTCAACTCTCTACCTTACTTTGAGTTGAAGCGTCTTGCGGATATGGAACCAACAAACCTTACTTCGGATGCAGCCAAGCTTTTCTACAAACAGTTGAGATCCGACATCTTTTATGAAAAGTTTGTGAACTTCAAGCTCACCATGCCTGTGATCAAGAAGTCCAAGAAGCGAAATCCCAAGACGAAGAGGCGGGATGTGGAACACATATACCCTGAAGTCAAGCAACTTAGGCGGATCAGAATGCCCTCCTTACCTCAGGATTTCTTGGCTGATTTTGAGTCTTGGGGGTTTGACGAGAATACTCGGGAGGCAGTGGTGTTTGCCAAAGATGGAAAAGTGTTGCTGAGGATCTATGATCCTATCCATCTTCTCTGCCTCTCCGAAGCAGACCTGAAGCGGCTTAATGAGAAGAAGATTTATTCAGCAGAGAATGAGAAATCTTTTGGCATTATCTTCTCCCATGTGGTTCACATTTGCGTTGAAAGGGGGTATCATTCGCAGAACTTGCCGTTAGTGATTGAAGAAGCAACATAGATTTTGGTTTGAAGGTTGTTAGCTGGTTTTGGTATTTTCTTATTCCAGCTCAAACTATATTCTTTTGTTTGTAATTCTTGTAAACATCTTTTGATATATATATGTTTATTTTGCTTGAGTGTTTGTTTGTAATGTGTGTGATGCATGATTCGGTAGGCTTTTGATTCCTATTTGAGTTATGTAGTCCGGTTTGCGTTCAAACTTCTACTTTCAAGTTTAATTTACATGCTTATATCTTAAGTTTAAAGCGTTTAGACTTCGCAACATATAACAGTTGCGAACTCGAACAAAAACTGTTTTGCTTAAATGCAAAACTCTTTTCAAAAGAGTCTAAAGTTTTGAAACTCATCGAGTCTAAAGCTAAATAATCTCGGATGAGTCTAAAGTTTTTGAATCTCATTGAGTCAAAGTTCAATAATCTCAATTGAGTGTCAAGTGTCCAAATGATAAAAACCTAAATCTTTGATCGTGACTTCGAAACTTTTCTTTTTAAGTTTTTAGGACTTGTATAGTTATAAAAATAATAAAATTAAGAAAAACATAAAAAGAGGGGGAGAAAGTTTGTGAAAACCTTAGGAAATGATAGTAAATCGCAGATTTTAAAAATTAGAATCATAAGTGTTTGTTCGATGTATTAGTAGGTACGGCCAATATCATATAAACAATTTTCCGAACCTGTTTCTAATGGGTAACACGGTTAAGTTTGTTCATCTCAGTGATAAGCTGAAAACTTTCGGTGTGCCTGGAATCTGTCACCATAGGATATTATATATATATAAATAAGTATCTGAGAGTAATAGAAAAAGCGAGGAAAAGAAAAATTGAGAGAAAATAAAAAAAAATATAATAAATCGTTTTTTCTAAAACTCAAAGAGTTTTCTATTTAATATAATTATTAAAAACTCAAAAATTCCTTGAGGCGCTCCTGGATTCTATAAGGTTGCGAAATCATAGTTTCCTTGAAGTTAGTATAAAGGTGAAGAGTTATAAATAATTATAGTAAAACTCGTATCCTTGAGGCGCTCCAGGATTCTATAAGGTTGCGAAATCATAGTTTCCTGCAGTTAGTATAAAGGGGAGAGTAGAGTCAAATAAGAATTCCGTAACTCTTGATGCTTACTTGATAAACGGCAAAGACAGAGGGAGGAGTTCACGAGTCAATAAAGCTTCTTAAGCTTATTATAAAAAAAAAAAAAAAAAAAAAAAAAAAGAGCTTTTTTAATTATGAAAAATGCATAAGTGCTTAATCTTTATACTATATGTATGCTTTTTCAATATTTAGAGTAGTTAATAAAATAGGAATAAGGTGACGGGTTTCCTAAATAAATACTGGAAGTTTGATGACGCTTTGAGGGAAGTTCGGATTCAGCTAAGTGTAAATATAAGTGGGATCCATATAAACAGTTGTAATTTAAATAATCGGAAGATTTTTTGTATGATATCTATGTTGTATTTAAGAGGACAAATATACTAATAATCGGCTGATTCTTGTGATTCGTCTTCTGCGATATGATCCTAAAAGCAATCTAATCCCTATCCAAAAAGATTTGCCCTTTTGTAGGTTGCTAAAGTAGTGTGAATGGCTTATAGTTGAAAACCACAAAAAGAGTTTCGGTTTTAGGTTAAGAAAACAAACAAAAATCCAAAAAGATTTTATTTCTGCGTTTATTTTCTTCGTTGTCACGTATCGTTAATGGTTAAAAGGTTTTATCACGTGTTTTCTGAAAAATGAGAAATTTTATCAGTTTAAAGAACAAAAACACGTATTTGGTCAGTTTTGTCTTTGTAAGCCAGGTTTTACAAAGTTAAGGATCGGATCTTGAAGAGTTTAGCACTTCTTGGAAGTCAAGGACTCGAAGCTGATATTCATGGAGCCGCGTTGCTTAATGATGAAGATTAGCTGTCAGAAAGATTCGCAAGTTATCGGTTGCAAACTTTACACCGTACAAGTCTCTATGAAGTTTAAAGGACCAACTCTCGATCTCTCGACACCAAAAGTTCAAGAAAATTTTGAAAAATACAAGCTACATCCAAAGGGGAGTTTGTTGGAACATAATGTCTGTAGATTGTATTCATTTGAAAGTGTCGTAGAGTTAGAATGTAATTAGATCGAGTTGTAAAGTCCAAACGCATTTACGAAAACAGTTACGGTGAGTAACTCAGTTACGGTCACGTAACTGATGAGTTACGCACGTAACTAGGAGAGTTACACGCGTAACTCCTCTAGGGTTTCGAGCTGCCTATAAATAGCAGCCTCGGGATCATAAATGCGGTTGTTGAAAGTTGTCAGAGCTGTCAAATCAAGAATAGTTACGTGAGCTAGGGTTTAGGTCGCGAAACTAGGTGTTCTTGTGTGTTAAAGTCTTGTAATCGAGTGTTTAGGTTCTATTCGTGATTGTAATCAAACACGTAAGCTTTATAGAATCATTCATTTGGTTATATCAACTGTTCTTCACCATATAAACCGTTATATTAGGTATTCCGCATCTAATATAGTTTTAGGGTTCAAAGGGATCGTAAAAGAGGCGACCAACAGTCTTTTTCTTGGGCCGCAAATCTCTATACCATGTATACTTTCTTTATCTAACGTTCGTTTGTATTTGTCATGACTCAACCTTTTTTAGATAAAGGGTCTCAGTGATTCATGTTGATTGTAAAAGGATAATTTTGTATCATCGGGACTTTGTTGTAGACGACGTGCAACCTTCAACGAATTGGCAAGATGTTGGACAACTTAATCTCTATCCCAGATTTTACTGTTCAAAGGAGTTAGAGTCATATTTCTTAATGATTTCGACATCATGTCCAAAATTGACACCTCAAAAGACAAGACTATAAAGTTTTTAAATTAATTTTAAATATTTGATTTTCTCAACTCCTTTTTTTTAGTGGATTATTTCACTATTATGTTGTCAATAATCAGTTTTGTATTGTTTAAATAAACTATTAAGTACATCAAACACCCTTTTAGATCGATACAAGTTAGTATGATTGAAGACAAATAACGTGTTTGTTTCATTTTCCTCGTGTCCGTTTACATTTACTCATCGAACGATTACAGTAATAAGGTGAAATTTGTTTGTCATTACCGACTCGTTATTATTAAAGTGTATTTTACAGACAGATTAATCTATTCAGAATAAGCTCATTTAAACTCAAGATGACAACATCCATTTAAGCTTAAAGTAAAGTTAAGAAAATAAATAAATTAAAAAAGTGAATATGCTTGTAAGATTATACTCCTAACTCCACTACTTAACCCAAAAACCACATTCCCTGATAATTTATAAAACCTCTCATGCATCAATTTGATTTTCTACCGGCTTTTATCACCAAAATGAGTCTCCGGTGCAGCACATCGGAGGGAAGTGGTGGTAGATCATGGTCAAGTTAGCTAGTGATCAATGAAGTTGTGAAACTATGTTGATCACTTGTCGGGGCAGATACTCAATCTTTGGCAAAAATCTAACTTCATGTAGTGACTAGTTATATCTGTTTTCGAGTTCTTAGTTTAATTTGAATGTATTTTGTGTGCAATATTGTTAACCTGTCACTGTTTACTCTGTGTAATGAATATTTATGAATACATATATTTTTTTAATAACTTTTCCTTAAAAATGTCTTCTATAAATTAGCATTATCTTGACAAAAAAACAACTTATCTAACATAGATCAAGTTCACCAGAATCTCGAGACTTAGTAGAAGAAACCAAGACCTTTACCACTAACGTGTTTCCGGCCCTAAGCTTCCTCGTGAGTCATGATCCATGATTCCAGCTGATTTAGTCGAGGCAATGTACCCATACTGCAAGGTTTATAAATATTATTAGTTGGGCGGGTTTCAGGTGGGTCATTAAGAAGATTAACGATCAAAAAGGGTCAAGAAAGGTCTTGTTATCTAACAAAGAATTTTGGTTAAAAAGAAAAGTTATAAATCTTTATATTAAACAACTCTATCACCTTTTTAGCTTTTAACTTGTGATTACCTATTTGGCTCATTTGAGATAAATTTCAATTCAAATCAACTGATTTGTCAAAAGTGTTAACTCTAATCAAAGAGATGTTAAACAACTTCAGGAAACAACAAATAGGGTGTTTGCGTGTTTGCTAGTCTAACCTGCCTTGAAGGAAGAAATCTAGCAGTCCGGCTCAATCTCCTTGACGCCAACATCAAAGCGAGGACCAATTACTCAACATTTGTTCAAACTTCCATTGAGTTAGACATAGGGCTGGCAATGGGGCAGGTCTAGGCCGAGACCCGATCTGACTCAACCCAATAAGAGGATCCAATGGATAAAAAAACCGGATCCAACAATCCAAAATCCGATCTAACGGGGCGACCCACTTAACTGGTTCTTCATATAGGTCGACTCATGACCCGGTCGGGTCGACCCAAATTCATGTTAGGTTACACTTTTTCTGCTCACCACAAGAATTAACTGATACCAACACCAAGCTTCTCTTATTCTCAAACAATCACAAAACCCTTTTTCTAAATTTACGCAAAAATTCAATTTTTTCATAATTTTTAGGGTTTATTTCACCACTCAATCGATTTAATCAATTCAATTGATCGATAATTTATTACAATATGGCTTGATCCCGAAGTGTGCATTGGATTATTCCTCTGCTTTATGAAACAGAATTCTTACTTTTTCTAATGACATTTGTATATCAAAAGTAATCCATGTTTGAGCATCATTTTGCTATATTGGCATGAAAACCGTTACTTGGGTTAGGTTATGAGTCAAAACAATTTGGTTTGAGCTTTCGTAAATCACTTTCTGTCTGGTTTTTATATAAATATTCTTTTCTAAATGCTTTATAGGTTGCTAGATTAACTACCTTAGCTTATCGATATATGATCATAGATGGCTTAAAAGCTAATAGCAAAAAGTAGCAAAAAAACAAATAGCTAATCATTCGTCGCATTATGTGAACATAGTTTAACATAATACAAAAACAATCAGGTAATATGTATTTCAATGGTAGGATGATAACTAGAATCATCATTCTTCTTCGACCAGCTTTCTTTACACACACCATGAAAGGCTAGTCGTGGTCGTTCTATTTGAAGCTCATCTCCTGAAGCTACAGTCACTAATTCTATACAATACTTTCTAAATGTGGAGAGGTTTATGTATAATCGAAAATCGATCCCAAATAGGAACTTCATCTCCAATCTGTTCATTTCTGCAGTTGTTACCCCTCCCACTTTCGCATAATATGCATTATTAAAGAATCTGCAACAAAGAGCACACTATTTGTAACTTAATTATGATTCCGTAGAGTCTGGATGTGCGTTTTGAAAGTGATTATGTGATGTGTTACCTAGCCAGAATTTTTATTAAAAAAAAAAAAAGTAAGAAGACGTACGCTTCATCAATGAACTTTGTAGCTAACATTATGCTTGTGATTAGGAGACGATGAACATTAAGTGAAGTCATAATGATATTTTCAGATTGGATTAATCTATCAATGTATATTTGTGCAACAACAAAGCACGAAGGGCTGCAACACGAGTACTTGAAGATACGATCAATGTATTGTTGAATAGAAACTGTAGGTGCTTTTGAGCCATGAAAAACGGTAACAACATCTTTAGTTTGTGTCGTTAGCAATAAGTTTTCATTTTTTTCGACACATTTTTTAAGAAGTGAAGAAAACAGAGATAGAACTTTTGGGTTTTTAAGGTTTTGGTTGGGTCGATCGTTGAGGCCTAGACTACGGTAGAGTTTTGCATTAAGAATGCCGTTTTCGAGTCTTGAAGATTTTGTATCCAAATAAGACTGCAACAGAAACGAAGATATTGAAGCAATATTAACATTGTATGCATAAAGATTACAAATTTCAAAATGTGTAACAATAAACACCATGAAATGAAAAAACATACATTATTTGAGGTCCTTGTAGCATTCATGGTTTTCCACACCCACTACTTTTTTCGAAAAATGAAAATCACCCGATAAGTTGAAGTTGAAGCTGATAAAAATCGAATGTAAGTCTTCGTTACTTAAATCGTCATCTTCATCATCACATATAATATATACATAATGTTCTATGAATGATGATGAAATATGAGTAACCCTTTTATGTTCTCATATATATTTGGTTATTTTTGGTTGCTTGAAATTGAATAATATTTTATTATTTTTAATAATTAAATTAAATGATTATTTTGTTTGATTGTAATAATGGAATAATAATGTTGGTGAGGACGGTGGGTAGATTGATGAACATGGAAAATGGTGTGTGTCGGATCGTCGGTGGTCACATAAATCTCCATTTTTGTGGGGCATCAACTTTATACTTTAGGTTTGAACATGATAAATATCTTTTGGCAGGCAAAAAAAAATGATTCAAAAAAGGTCGAAATCGAGTTTGAGCTTTTATCAAGCATTTCGAGCTTAACAAGTCGAGGTTTCATTGAATTTGAGCATAAAAAATGAACTTATATAAGAGTCAAACTTGAACTTTTAAAGGCTCGTTAATCATTTCGAGTTTTTATGAAACTTTTTGAGTCATTTATCAGTTTATCTAAAATTGAATTTTACATATGACTACAGTTTCATTTTAATGTTTTCCTACATATAATGCATTTTTCTAGTTTTTAGATAACTTTTACATACATATTAAACAAATTCTCTTATATCTAATTTAAAAACTCATTTTTCCCAAGTAATCTTATTGCTTACTTTTTGTATAAGTGAGGATATTCTTCATGTATTAGACCCATCATCGCAGATCTTTTCACAAAACTCATCGCGATAGTAATATCCTGTCTAGCGCATACCATCAAGTTCCCTACAATATTCGCATGTGGAACCTTTCATATCTTTTCCACATCCTGGTCATTTCCCAGTAAACCTTCAATAAAACTTTGAAGTGTGCTCCTAATGACATACATACTGAACCGTCATTCCTCATTCTATAATTACCCATAATACCTTGCACATACCTTGACTGAGACACCCTCAGGATTCGGTTACCCTTCTTCCTGAAAATCACCATACCAAAAACCTTGTTTGCGAGACCCTCCATGTCAAAAATTGTGACAATCCGTCTTTTCGAGGTATATTTTATTTACCGATTATTACTCTTTTTATTCGCAATGATTTGGACCCTTGTGTTTCGCTTTATTTTACTCACGTTTATTGCATTTGAGTCGGGTTTATGTGTTTGTACTACTTTGTCTCTCGAGACGGAAGCTTTAGAATCACCTAAGTGCCTAATATCTAGTATTCTCACGTTATTAAAGTATTGCGTTTACGCCATAATCGTCGGTTAAGAAAATCATTATTTCGAAATTTCATTACAAAGTTAGTCCTCTAACTTAATCTGTTACACAGTTAGTCCTTTAACGGAGAAACTAACGGAATCTGTTACACACCTAGTCCTTTAACGAAAAGTTAACAGAATCTGGCCAAGAAAGAGCCCGGTGCGCAGCACCAGGGTACTAGGTGCGCAGCACCTAGTGCTTTTTCGGCTAAAATCCAATTTTTCGAGTTTTGGTCAATTCCTTGAGATGCTACAACCCCTTTTTCACGTGATTTCTTCTGCAAACACCTCCTTTTGGGTATGTTAGATCCATTTGTGGATCTCTAAGCATGTAGAGACCATTTCTCTTTCCAAACTTCCAACTTTTACATTCAAACTTGTATCACTTTTGTCACTCAATTCTCTCTTCACACTTGTCTCATATTCTCTCAAACTTTCCAGAGAGTTGAGAACATTTTCACAAGTGTATTGAAAGGGAATTCAAGCTAAGAAGGTTGCAACTTCATCTCTCAAGAGTCCTTCACAAGAACCACCATTTCGGTAAGTGTTTTCTTAAGAGTTTCTTCATTTCTTTCTCTTTCCTTCCATTAAACTTAGAGTTTCTAACTCATAATCATTTTCCTTTACTCTACCAAGTTTGCTTCCGGTGATTCTCCATGAAGATGAAGGGTTTCGGTGACTTTCTTTGAAGAAAACACTAATTCGGTTTTGGGTATGTAAACTCTCCGAATTTTCTATATTCCCTTCCTCATTTGAATATCTCTAACATTCACCTATTCATGTGTGAAATGGAAGTTTTGGTACTCACTACAAATACCTTCGGAGTTACTACTTTGCGGAAGAGAACTCCATATATTGTTTTGGTAAGAAAGTTCCCTTCGAAAAACCTTTATTTTCTCTTCTTTACAAGACTTATACTAATGATGGATTTTTGGTATTTTGGAGCTCCTTACCTCCTCACCACCATCATCAAAGTCTCCTCCTTACCGAAGTACTTGCAAGATTTCAACTACGACACGTCTTGCGGGTGAAATCGGTAAAATATTTTAACCTCTTATCTTTTCATTTCCTTACTTTCAAATTCGGTTTTAAGCCTTGAAAATGGTTAGGTTAACCTATTAGACCAACACCTATCAATCTCAGAAAGTTTGGACTTAAAACATGTAAAATAAGTAAAGATAAGATTATTACCGAAATTAACGTATCTTATGATAAATATATGTAAAACCACACATTTAGACATATATGACACTTGGTAAATGTTAAATGAACCTAAACTAACAATTTATCAGTTTACACTTTCGCCTAAAAACGTCAAACGAAACAGTTAGCAACAAAAACGTAAATAAACGTTTTCGGGAAACTCCCCGGTGCGCAGCACCTACTCCCTGGTGCGCAGCACCGGGGGTCTGTTCTCCAAAATTTGTCGTTTTTCGTTATTTAACAAGTTGGACTCGTAACATATCGCAACTTTGAACTTATATCAGTAATATATCATGTATAAAGGTACTATATAAGCCAAATACCGTCTTTGGACTCAAGGACATTATCGCAATATTAAACACTATCGAAATAATTATGAAAACGTTTTACTTATGTTTTTCAATAAATCGTTTAAAACCGTTCTAAATCGTTTTACTTCACTATTCTGAAACAAAAGTATATTTTTACTCTTAAATAGTCAAAGTTATATTTCAAACCAAAACTTATCAATTTTGACTTTCTTAAAAATCATTGACTTTGACTTTTCTTAAATAAGTTGACTTTTGACTAATCTAAATCAAACCTTTAATTTTGACTTTTCCCTTCAACTGTTGACTTTGACTTTAATCAAGTCAACATCTTCGTCTTTGACCAAGTCAACATCTTCGACGTTGACTTTGGTTGACTTCAATAAACTTTGGTAACGGTATTCCTTTCAATCAACGTTCCTGTTAGTCAAGTTCGGCTCGGAATGTTATTCCTTTCTAAAAGTCATTATGACGTGAAACTTATCGATATTTTCCTATCGTCTCTCTCGGCGCGGAACATCGTCACCTTGAACCGTCATCACGACTCGACTTGGAAATCGTTGGAATACCTAAACAAATCTAAAGCTCTAAACTTAACCGACAAGGCTAAACCGAACTATGTTATTGAGATACTTAGACTTGTTATATTGATCTAGGGCACTTAGGCGGCGGATTATTTGCTTCTTATTGATTATTACCCGATCTCTTGCCGAGCTTATTTTGTGAGTTATTCGAAGCCCTTTTCTCTTATTATTTTGGGCTGGAAAGCGTTTATGAAATTTTATATGATACATATCTTGTATGCCTAGTGTATTAGTATCACCTTAGATTAGGATGCTTTTAGGCTCTTGGTGAGCCCCCCTTTCACACTTGTTTGCTATATGCCCACGGTTCATATATATAGATCTATATGGGTTTGACCAACCCTCATTACTCGAGAGGATAGCCCTACGAGTGAATGTTATGGCCGTATGATAAATTTAATGCCTTTGGTATGCATTGCCTTAGGTTAGGGGATCGGTGGTCATGATAGTGTATGAAATCTTTGGTATCTATACTCACACTAGGGTTGTACATCAAGATATGCTTTTAAAACTTATATGTTTACTAAATCTTTTATTGGGGTCAAATCTTATTTACTTATTGCGAATAATTCACCAACATTGTGTTGATGTCGTTTTTAACGCTTTTTCAGGAGTTTGAGGATTTTAGTTGATCATGCCTTGCATCTTTTGGGATCATATATTACTTGTATTTGGAATTCGTTTTGTTTGATGTAATTCCTTTATGATCCGAGTATTTGACATTGTATTGTATTAGTACTTGACTTTGATTTCACATTCGATTATGTATTGTATTTTAAAACCTTGAGGCATGATTAATACATTATGATGTTTTGTTTACGGTTGTATGTTGTAATCCTTGACTCTTGATATCTTTAACTGGAACACTCTGCGTTCCGCTTTTAGCGGGGTGTTACAGAAATTGGTATCAGAGCCAATGGTTATAGCGAACCAAGTGGCTTTATGAAGGAAATCACTTGGACTATGACCGGAGGCTTTTTCAATCGATTTTCTCTGATTTGCTATGTGTGTACCATTTTGCCTTATGTGCTTATTTTTTTTTTCTTTTTCGCTTTTGTTATTTTTGGCACTTGGCCTTACCTTTCGTGTTGCACACATCTTGCTTATCAAGTTCCTTCTTTTTAGTTTCAGAACGATGCTGCCTGTGAAGACGACAGCGACGAGATGGTCAGCGAGACATGGTCGTCCGAGCGCGAGAAATTGTAACACGACTCCGAGTGTGGAAGTCAGTGATGAAGAAATGGATATGACGACAGACATCGGTCAACTCGTCGCCGAGCAGTTAGCAGCTTTGATACCCACTATTGTCGCCCAGATCAGGGATAGCACAGCACAGAGTAGCGATGTTGGATTACCGTCAGTTGAGGTTAAGCGTAATACCGGAAAGAAACGAAGTGGTAGCTCTCGTCATGGTAAATTGTGGAAGAAAGCTAGGAGACAGAATATTCGTCGGGTAGTAACCCCGGGTACTCAGAGCAAGTATCCGAAATGTGGACGGTGCGGAAATCATCATTCTCAGGAGGTGAAGTGTTGGGAGTGTAAGAAGTGCAAGAAGTTAGGACACACTAATAGGTATTGCCGTGACCAGAAGGGCAAGTGTTTTGAGTGTGGTTCTGCCGAGCATCTTAGGAACATGTGCCCAGAGTTAGTTGCAGTTAGGGTTGGTACTTCGTCCGATTTGGATACCCGTGGTAAAGCACTTGTTATTGAAGCTCAGGAGACTCAACATGATCCTCGCGTCGTTACGGGTACTTTCTTTATCTAAGTTCAGTATGCATTATTACTATTTCTGGTTTTAATGATTGACCTTGAATCTCTTAGTGTTGCGCACTTTCCTTTCATTTTCTTTTCCTTTATTTTTCGTCTTACGTCCCTTTCGCGTTGGAACCGAAGAAAACTCATATCTGCAAAGAAGTCGGCAAGACGAAGTTGTCCTACTAGTGCGATTCCGAGAGGTTCGACTCCAGATTTTAGTCCATCATTGAAGAACTTCATATCTATTGAGATTAGGACTATGTTTGCTCGTACTTCTAGATTGATAGTGCCTTCCTTCGAGATAGAGTTAGCCGATGGTGAGTTTTGCCTACTACCGAAGTACTTTCTGCATATAGTGTTAGTTCGACGATCACTTTTTCCTAATCGACTTGATTCCGATTACGCTAGGCAGCTTCGACGTTATTATCAGTGTGAATTGGCTAACGACACACCGCGCAGAGATCGTATGTTTCGAGAAGACGATTCGTATAACCGTTATCAGTTTGTGGACCGTTATTAGATCAAGGGAATAAGGCGGGGAAGCGCCTTAAGATTGTTTCATGTATGAAGGTTCGGGAATACACCAAGAAGGATTGCACACTTTTTCTTGCACACCTTGTGAAGAAAGACACTACGGGGCAGATTGAGGAGCAGCCGGTAGTTCGTGACTTCCTGATGTATTTCCAGAGGACTTGCCTGGTTTAACCCCTAGCAGACAGGTAGAGTTCCGTATAGACTTGGTTCCTGGAGCAGCGCCGGTGGCGAAGGCTCCTTATCGGTTAGCACCTTCGGAGATGTTAGAGTTATCGAAGCAGATTCAGGAGTTGGTGGATAAAGGCTTTGTTAGACCGAGTTTCTCTCCTTGGGGCGCGCCGGTACACTTCGTTAAGAAAAAGGATGGATCTATGAGGTTGTGTATCGACTACAGGGAGCTGAATAAACTGACGGTGAAGAATCGGTATCCCTTGCCACTTATTGATGACTTGTTCGATCAGCTTCAGGGTTCTTGTTTCTTTTCGAAGATTGATTTACGATCCGGATATCATCAGTTGAGAGTGCAGGAGGAGGACATTCCGAAGACCGCCTTCAGGACGCGTTATGGTCACTTCGAGTTTTTGGTTATGCCTTTCGGTCTTACGAATGCGCCTGCAGCTTTCATGGACATGATGAACCGTATATGTCGTCCTTACCTCGACAAGTTCGTGATTGTTTTCATCGACGACATTCTGATATATTCTCGTAGCCGGGAAGAGCACGAGGAGCATTTGAGACTAGTGTTGGAGTTGCTGAGGCAGGAGAAACTTTACGCTAAGTTCTCTAAGTGCGAGTTTTGGCTATCTGCGGTTCAGTTTCTTGGCCACGTGGTCAGCGGTGAGGGCATTCACGTTGATCCTGCCAAGATTGAAGCCGTTAGAGATTGGGTCGCTCCGAAGACACCCACTGAGATCCGGTCATTCTTGGGTTTGGCAGGCTACTATTGTCGTTTCATCGAGAATTTCTCGAAGATAGCCTCGCCTATGACTAAATTGACCCAGAAGAGTGAGGAGTTTGTTTGGGGTGAAGAACAGGAGGAAGCTTTTCAGTTACTGAAGAAGCGGTTGTGTGATGCGCCTATCTTGAGTCTTCCCGAGGGTACCGAGAACTTTGTAGTATATTGCGACGCTTCGCATAAGGGACTCGGCTGTGTACTGATGCAGAATGGGAAAGTGATTGCCTATGCTTCTCGTCAGTTGAAGATTCATGAGAAGAATTACACGACACACGATTTGGAGTTGGGCGCAGTAGTTTTTGCTTTGAAGATCTGGCGCCACTATCTTTATGGTACTAAGTGTACCGTATTCACCGATCATAAGTCGTTACAACACATCTTTGATCAAAAGATGTTGAATATGAGGCAACGTCGATGGGTTGAGTTGCTCAACGATTATGATTGTGAGATTCGCTACCATCCCGGTAAGGCGAATGTTGTAGCCGATGCGTTAAGTCGCAAGGAGTCGGTTAAGCCGGTGAGGATTCGTGCGATGATGGTTTCTATTCAGTCGAGCTTGAAGGCTCGTATTATTCAGGCTCAGCAGGAGGCTCTCACCGAGGATCGCCTTAAGGATGAGGGTTTGTTCAGTTTGGCACGACAGTTGGAGCCGAAGGACGACGGGGAGATGTACTTCATGGATCGTATTTGGGTTCCCGTTAGTCTTAGGCAGTTGATTTTGGATGAGGGTCATAAGTCGAATTATTCCGTTCATCCTGGAGCGGATAAGATGTACCATGACCTAAAGGAGTTCTATTGGTGGCCTGGCATTAAGCGGGCGATTGCCGAGTATGTGGGCAAGTGTTTAACGTGTTCGAAGGTCAAGGCTCAGAATCAAAAGCCTTCTGGCCTTCTTCAGCAGCCCGAGATTCCGCAGTGGAAGTGGGAGAGGATCACGATGGATTTTGTTACGAAACTTCCTAGATCTACAGGAGGTTATGATACTATCTGGGTTATTGTCGATCGGCTGACTAAGTCAGCGCACTTTCTTCCTATTCGTGAAGATTACCGAGTAGAGAAGTTATCGAGGTTGTACATTGACGAGATTGTGGCCAAGCATGGCATTCCAGTATCAGTTATTTCAGACCGTGATGCAAGATTTACTTCGAGGTTTTGGCAGTCCTTACAGCGATCTTTGGGTACCCGATTGGATATGAGTACGGCTTATCATCCTCAGACTGATGGTCAGAGTGAGCGTACTATTCAGACATTGGAGGATATGCTTCGAGCTTGTGTGCTAGATTTTGGTGGGAGTTGGGATCGACATTTACCATTGGTCGAGTTCTCATATAATAATAGTTACCACGCCAGTATCAATTGTGCGCCATTTGAGGCTCTCTACGGTAGGAAGTGTAGATCTCCGATATGTTGGGCAGAGATAGGAGATAGCCAGATTACGGGTCCCGAGTTGATTCAGGAGACGACGGATAAGATTTTCAAGATCAAGGATCGTTTGATAGCCGCCCGAGACCGTCAGAAGAAGTACGCGGATTTGCGTAGGAGACCTTTGGAGTTTCAGGTTGGAGATATGGTATTGTTGAAAGTTTCTCCGTGGAAGGGTGTGTTTCGATTTGAGAAACGCAGCAAGCTTAGCCCACGTTTTACGGGTCCTTTTAGGATATTGTCTCGTGTTGGTCCAGTGGCTTATCGTCTTGAGTTGCCACCTGAGTTGTGCGGTGTGCACAACGTATTTCATGTATCGCACCTCAAGAAGTGCCTTGCGGATGAGACCCTGATTGTGCCCCTGGAGAAACTATGTTTGGATGACTCGCTTCGTGTGATAGAGGAGCCGGTGGAGATTGTTGACCGAGATGTCAAGAAGTTACGGCGGAGTCGGATTCCGATAGTGAAGGTCCGATGGAACTCAAAGATTGGAGCTGAGTTTACTTGGGAGCGGGAGGACGAGATGCAAAAGAAGTACCCACATCTTTTTGCTAGCAGCGGTGTTCAGTAGAATTTCGAGGACGAAATTCCTTTTTACTGGGGGATGCTGTGACAATCCGTCTTTTCGAGGTATATTTTATTTACCGATTATTACTCTTTTTATTCGCAATGATTTGGACCCTTGTGTTTCGCTTTATTTTACTCACGTTTATTGCATTTGAGTCGGGTTTATGTGTTTGTACTACTTTGTCTCTCGAGACGGAAGCTTTAGAATCACCTAAGTGCCTAATATCTAGTATTCTCACGTTATTAAAGTATTGCGTTTACGCCATAATCGTCGGTTAAGAAAATCATTATTTCGAAATTTCATTACAAAGTTAGTCCTCTAACTTAATCTGTTACACAGTTAGTCCTTTAACGGAGAAACTAACGGAATCTGTTACACACCTAGTCCTTTAACGAAAAGTTAACAGAATCTGGCCAAGAAAGAGCCCGGTGCGCAGCACCAGGGTACTAGGTGCGCAGCACCTAGTGCTTTTTCGGCTAAAATCCAATTTTTCGAGTTTTGGTCAATTCCTTGAGATGCTACAACCCCTTTTTCACGTGATTTCTTCTGCAAACACCTCCTTTTGGGTATGTTAGATCCATTTGTGGATCTCTAAGCATGTAGAGACCATTTCTCTTTCCAAACTTCCAACTTTTACATTCAAACTTGTATCACTTTTGTCACTCAATTCTCTCTTCACACTTATCTCATATTCTCTCAAACTTTCCAGAGAGTTGAGAACATTTTCACAAGTGTATTGAAAGGGAATTCAAGCTAAGAAGGTTGCAACTTCATCTCTCAAGAGTCCTTCACAAGAACCACCATTTCGGTAAGTGTTTTCTTAAGAGTTTCTTCATTTCTTTCTCTTTCCTTCCATTAAACTTAGAGTTTCTAACTCATAATCATTTTCCTTTACTCTACCAAGTTTGCTTCCGGTGATTCTCCATGAAGATGAAGGGTTTCGGTGACTTTCTTTGAAGAAAACACTAATTCGGTTTTGGGTATGTAAACTCTCCGAATTTTCTATATTCCCTTCCTCATTTGAATATCTCTAACATTCACCTATTCATGTGTGAAATGGAAGTTTTGGTACTCACTACAAATACCTTCGGAGTTACTACTTTGCGGAAGAGAACTCCATATATTGTTTTGGTAAGAAAGTTCCCTTCGAAAAACCTTTATTTTCTCTTCTTTACAAGACTTATACTAATGATGGATTTTTGGTATTTTGGAGCTCCTTACCTCCTCACCACCATCATCAAAGTCTCCTCCTTACCGAAGTACTTGCAAGATTTCAACTACGACACGTCTTGCGGGTGAAATCGGTAAAATATTTTAACCTCTTATCTTTTCATTTCCTTACTTTCAAATTCGGTTTTAAGCCTTGAAAATGGTTAGGTTAACCTATTAGACCAACACCTATCAATCTCAGAAAGTTTGGACTTAAAACATGTAAAATAAGTAAAGATAAGATTATTACCGAAATTAACGTATCTTATGATAAATATATGTAAAACCACACATTTAGACATATATGACACTTGGTAAATGTTAAATGAACCTAAACTAACAATTTATCAGTTTACACTTTCGCCTAAAAACGTCAAACGAAACAGTTAGCAACAAAAACGTAAATAAACGTTTTCGGGAAACTCCCCGGTGCGCAGCACCTACTCCCTGGTGCGCAGCACCGGGGGTCTGTTCTCCAAAATTTGTCGTTTTTCGTTATTTAACAAGTTGGACTCGTAACATATCGCAACTTTGAACTTATATCAGTAATATATCATGTATAAAGGTACTATATAAGCCAAATACCGTCTTTGGACTCAAGGACATTATCGCAATATTAAACACTATCGAAATAATTATGAAAACGTTTTACTTATGTTTTTCAATAAATCGTTTAAAACCGTTCTAAATCGTTTTACTTCACTATTCTGAAACAAAAGTATATTTTTACTCTTAAATAGTCAAAGTTATATTTCAAACCAAAACTTATCAATTTTGACTTTCTTAAAAATCATTGACTTTGACTTTTCTTAAATAAGTTGACTTTTGACTAATCTAAATCAAACCTTTAATTTTGACTTTTCCCTTCAACTGTTGACTTTGACTTTAATCAAGTCAACATCTTCGTCTTTGACCAAGTCAACATCTTCGACGTTGACTTTGGTTGACTTCAATAAACTTTGGTAACGGTATTCCTTTCAATCAACGTTCCTGTTAGTCAAGTTCGGCTCGGAATGTTATTCCTTTCTAAAAGTCATTATGACGTGAAACTTATCGATATTTTCCTATCGTCTCTCTCGGCGCGGAACATCGTCACCTTGAACCGTCATCACGACTCGACTTGGAAATCGTTGGAATACCTAAACAAATCTAAAGCTCTAAACTTAACCGACAAGGCTAAACCGAACTATGTTATTGAGATACTTAGACTTGTTATATTGATCTAGGGCACTTAGGCGGCGGATTATTTGCTTCTTATTGATTATTACCCGATCTCTTGCCGAGCTTATTTTATGAGTTATTCGAAGCCCTTTTCTCTTATTATTTTGGGCTGGAAAGCGTTTATGAAATTTTATATGATACATATCTTGTATGCCTAGTGTATTAGTATCACCTTAGATTAGGATGCTTTTAGGCTCTTGGTGAGCCCCCCTTTCACACTTGTTTGCTATATGCCCACGGTTCATATATATAGATCTATATGGGTTTGACCAACCCTCATTACTCGAGAGGATAGCCCTACGAGTGAATGTTATGGCCGTATGATAAATTTAATGCCTTTGGTATGCATCGCCTTAGGTTAGGGGATCGGTGGTCATGATAGTGTATGAAATCTTTGGTATCTATACTCACACTAGGGTTGTACATCAAGATATGCTTTTAAAACTTATATGTTTACTAAATCTTTTATTGGGGTCAAATCTTATTTACTTATTGCGAATAATTCACCAACATTGTGTTGATGTCGTTTTTAACGCTTTTTCAGGAGTTTGAGGATTTTAGTTGATCATGCCTTGCATCTTTTGGGATCATATATTACTTGTATTTGGAATTCGTTTTGTTTGATGTAATTCCTTTATGATCCGAGTATTTGACATTGTATTGTATTAGTACTTGACTTTGATTTCACATTCGATTATGTATTGTATTTTAAAACCTTGAGGCATGATTAATACATTATGATGTTTTGTTTACGGTTGTATGTTGTAATCCTTGACTCTTGATATCTTTAACTGGAACACTCTGCGTTCCGCTTTTAGCGGGGTGTTACAAAAATCTTCTCGAGCAAACTCTTGGTATCCTTGATTTCATCCTTGCTAGTCCAAGCAAGTATCCTTTTTCTTGTGTTTTCCCCTGATGCTATCTTTGGATACCTAAACCACATCGGTCTAACCATAATCCCCAAATTATGTTCTTGAGTTTCCTCACCTTCCTTCACATCACTACTCTTCTGTCCTTCCTTAGCTTCATAATGACCTTCGATCAGTTCACCTTGATCGTCTGGTGATTCCACCTCAAACTCGACATGTTCCACATAGTCTGTAGCATCAACCTTTACACATTCATCCAAAGAGTATACACAACCCTTTGTCCTTGCTCCATACAAACCCGTAACGGAACCCACATTTTGCATCACCGCGGTGTATCCCTCTTTCTCCAACGTACCGAAAGATACCGAGCTCCTCCTCAACTCCGGAGCGTAACACACACCCTTGAGAATATTGCTTGAACCATCTTCCATCGGTACCCTCGTTTCCAAAGAGTTAGTCATATACAATGACTCTAACCACACCGCACCTGCAGATGTATCATTTCGTTACTCCTCCTTGTAAATCGTATTCCTTTAGAAAATCCTAAAGACAATTATCCAAGCACACCCAATCTCTTACTTGCTCCTAAGTTACAAAACCCGTAACTTACCACGCAAGAAAACCCGATTAAATTTGAAACAGAAGGACCTTGTAACTCCCCGCACCGTATTTTGATACACATGTAACCTCGATCACCCAAGAACACTAGCAACACTTTTTTTTCCTTCCTCTCTTGTAATCATCTGATAGTAACCAAACACCTCCACAATCTTTGTGGAATACGTAAGAAATCTGGAACCCTAACTTGACACCTAAGTTAGTCTTGCAAAACCTTAGTTTTATGGTAAACGTTAAACCCATCAAAACCTAGTAGGCTAGTAACCTTCTTCTTTCTTGCAGCTCAAGTAACAACCCCCACAAACTAAACTCTAGTTTATGGTTTAAGAACTAACCCCGCAAACACCTTTGTTTGATAAACCAACCCGTAAGAAATTGAGTCTACAACCCACGAGTTCAAAACCAAACCCGTCTTCAACTCAATTACACCCTTGTGGATTACCCAGATCACCACAAACACAAACTTGGATCTTCAAAACAACCTACGAATCAAAAACCAACTTGTGCAAAGAATCCAAGAACTTGCTGAATTTTCAGGTTTTTTTCAACTTTTGCAGCCAACTTCAACAACTTATATCTTTTGTTACGCACCTTTGATCGAAAAATCATTCCATTAAATTGTAGATATATATGTTGTAAACTCACAAACCAAATTTTGTGACGATCCAACGGTTAACGAACTCAGGATCGCTTTTTTCCCAAAGCTGCAAAAATATGGCCGAGAATTACAAAAATTCTTGTAATTGTTCACCTCATAAGAACCACGAATTGTATCTCTGATACCACTTGTTGGAATTTCGTCGCCAACAACCCTGAGGCAACACGCAAATACAAGAAACTTCAGTTATGATGGTGTTTATCGAACAAAAAAGAATAAAAGAAACTAAAAGTTGAGAACGTTTAGACGACTCTCATTAAGGAAAAAGAAATTTGGTATAAAGTTTAAGCTTCACCCCTCATATTTATTTATAGATGGGGAGTAAACTGTCTTCTAATATCCATCTAATATAGCATTGTCTTGCAGGACAAGCAACCTTATTTATAATAAGACAACTACAATTAAAATAAAACATAAATTTAACTTAAAACAAATACCTAATAAATTTTTAAGAAATAGTTATATTCAAGCAAAGTACTTGAGTGACAATCTACCATCAAGTTAAGAACGGTATAAATGCTGGGAAGTTTATATTATAATGTTAATTATATATTGTTCGACTATAAGCACTTTAAATATAAGCACTTTAAGATAGATTGAAATGAATTGAAATGAATTATCATTATTATATGTATCAATTTGCAAATAATGAAGCAAGGGAATAGTATTTTAGGGGCAATCTTATTTTTTTCTTGTTTAAATGTTCTAATTAAATTTTCAAGTTTAGTAATATTGTCTTTTCTATAATTAAAATAAAATTTTCAATGTTAGTTAAATGATTTCACTAATTATATTTGAGAAGTTTAGATTTTCATGACAAATTTAGACTATCTTTTTCTTTTTTTAAAAGGTCTACATGTTGCTTTCGGTTTTTTAACCATGCAATACTATTTCTTAATTTATTAACCAAAACAAACTATTTGTACCATA
The DNA here is from genome assembly GCA_910822075.1 of Senecio squalidus. Lineage (NCBI taxonomy): Eukaryota > Viridiplantae > Streptophyta > Magnoliopsida > Asterales > Asteraceae > Senecio > Senecio squalidus. The sequence goes on along the minus strand of CAJVGC010000001.1, from coordinate 682,179 downwards.
TAATCTTTATTGATATAAAATTTAAAATGATTAATTGTTTTTAACATTATTTAACTAATAGTAATATAGACTAATTAGAGTTGGACAAATAGTTATTGTTTCAACCCGGATCGAAGTTTAATATACGGGTTTTTTTTTTACTAGCAAGACATTGTCCTTGAATATAAACCAAACATCGGTGTTTGGGATTATGCCCGTCCTCAATGCATAAACCAGAAAACGACGGTTTGTAAGTAATTATTTATTCATATGGAAACTTTTTTGTGGTAAACTACTAGTGTATGCTTGCTTATCTTTATTTCTGAGACTAATCTCTTCATGAATTCTGATAAATTTGTCAACCAAGTGGGACATTAGAATCTTTCTTCGTCGAACGGGTTAAAATTTGATAGTACGTAAGATTATCTTGCATGTAGGTAATTTTAGTGTCATCCGCCATTTAAAATGATTGAATATACTAGAAACGATATATTATTGAGATAAGTTTATTTTTAAGTTTAGAAGGTGTGAGATGCACACTCGAATGAAAACGCTAAACCTCTTGAAAACTGCAGCAAAACAATAGTTATTGATCATCTTTCAAAAGAGTGCCAAAATGACATAGAAAAACAATTACGTATTTAACAACACAATGATTTATTGTTATTGGATGTTTATGTAAACGTATATGTGAAAAAAGAAATGTTACACTTACTATATTGCACTCAAAATACATTCAGGTGGACATCCGAAACAAGAGTAATGTCAGATGACTGAGTACCTAAAATACGATAAATGTCTCTAACATGATACTAATTTCATAGAAGAATTAAACGAAAACCATGATCTCGCCTTAACAAAAATCTAATCTGGAAAACATAAAACAAGCTTAGTTCACCAGAATCTCGAGACTTAATAGAAGAAACCAAGACCTGCTACGAATTCTACCTGATAGTTTCATTCAGACAAACTACTTGAAAATGGACAAAAATGGTATATGTATTTTATGAATATTTTTTGGGTAAAAGGAACGGTAAACTGGTAAACTTAAAAAATTATAATGTAAGGGCCCAACCGGGTTCGAACCGGTGACCTATTGATCTGCAGTCAATTGCTCTACCACTGAGCTATGGACCCTCTGTTTTATATAAGATTATGTTAATACACACTAACTGTAATTTGGTTTTACTAGAAACCGTTTGACATACCTTTTAATGATTTAAGACGGTTCAGTTTCACGTTTTTTGATTTATGAATAGATTTCTATTTAGGCCAGTTTTGTAATAATCAGTTTAAAATTGTGTTCTGTTGTGTAGTCGTCGAATAGGTGCATCTTCGACTCTTGGAACAAAAGACTGTTTTCATGTCCCTAGTTGGAAGTTGGTCGCAAAAAAAATAAGCGAATGGTTCTGTTGTTATTGCTTATTTGCAGCGAGTTAATCATTTGAATTAAACTAATTTTCAATCAATCTAGGATCAAACAAGTTTAAACAGAACCTATAATAATCATAACCTTTACAGAACCGATAAATTACTCAATAGGATTCGTAATTTTGTTTTGAAGGTTATAAAATACAAACTCCCGTAAATCGATGAAACCTGTCACATCCATTAGCAATTTCCACAAATTAAGTTGGCGGTTGTTTCAAAGTGAGGAATGAGAAAGGGAATGGAAAAAGCAATGAAATAGGGGTTAATCATTACCCCAGTTTCATTACCCTTACCCATTGTCGACAATGATTGATTATCTAATGACAAACCAACCACTATCAATGAATATCATTACCATTAATTAACCCCTATTAACATCAACTAAGCACACCCTAAACAACGAGATCGAATTGCATATATTTTGATTACATTCAGAAACAACACCAAATGATTACATATACTTTGATCCTAAAGAACCTTTCATCAATATACTTTCAAATTGACGATTTTTCAATCAATTCCACATTTCAATTTCGAATTGACGATTTTTTAATCATAATCTTCACAGAACCATAACCCAATGAATTACTCACAGATTTGCATCGAATTCATTGATAAAATACATAACCATAACCCAATGAATTACTCACAGATTTGCATCGAATACATTGATAAACTACAGAACCATAACCCGATGAATTAGCCAAAACATTTAAAACAGATTAATATACAAAAAACAGTCATATTTCATAATATCATATTGGATCTAATGATTCCAAATTTACATAATCGAATTATCCCTAATATCATAACCTAATAGTCATATATCATCTACCAATTCCAGACTAACAACTAAACCTGAAGACATCGAAACAGACGATTTACGCGCTGGTAAACTTGGTTACAGCCTTAGTCCCTTCAGAAACAGCATGCTTAGCCAATTCACCAGGAAGAACAAGCCTGACAGCAGTCTGAATCTCCCTGGAAGTAATTGTAGGCTTTTTGTTATACCTAGCAAGCCTGGAACTCTCCTGAGCAAGCTTCTCGAAGATGTCGTTGATGAAACTGTTCATGATCCCCATAGCCTTGCTTGAGATTCCGATATCTGGATGGACTTGTTTCAACACCTTGAAGATATAGATCTTGTATGTCTCCACGCTCTTCTTGTTTCTCTTCCTCTTCTTCTCTCCTCCGGCAGCAGCTCCGGCTTCCTTCGGTAGCTTCTTGCCGGCTTTTGGTTTCTTCTCCGCCGGTGCTTTTTCTGCTACCTCCGCTGGCTTCTTCTCTGCTGCTGGCTTCTTCTCTGCCTTTGGTGCCATTGATTTTGGAATTCAGATTTCTAGGGTTTTCAATTTGCTTTAAATTTGAATTTGTTGTTGGAGATGAGAATGATTTGGGGATTCAATTTATAGGAGAAAGGAAAGGGTTTTTATTGGTGGCTTTGTTTTCACGCGGATTGGTGACGTGGAAGAAAATGGACGGGTGTGATTTGTAACAAATAATGTCTAAAAAATAGATAGAGAGCCATAAGCAATACTCAAGCCAACAACATGAATAAATAGAAATAAACAACCACTACCATCGACGAAACCATGACATTTTTGCTTTGTCCCCGTAAGATATGAAACGAAAAGGGATTTAGTATAGCAACTAAACATACATCCACGTACTTTATCGGCAAGGCAAAAGAATTTGGTTCTCGTTAAAGAACAAACCAGAGCTATAAATTAAGAAGTTGTAAAACTTTTAGAATTTCGAATCCTCAAAGAAATATATCTCCCTCGTTGGGTAGCCAAACCCAATAACGGTTCGAAAAAGAGTTGGAACATGGCCAATGTGTATTGATTTCAAAACAAAGCTTGTGCAAAAGACAATTATCCACTTTAAGTTCGATTTTTTTATTTTATTTTTTAAGATGAAGAAAGCACGTCATTCCATACAATGATTTTAGAAGATGAAGAAAGCACGTCATTCCACAAACTCTTTTCTTACAAGAAGATGTCATTTGGACTAAAAATATTAGAGCCATGAATCAACAATTAGTGGATAAAGCATTTGCGAAACAACTATGTCAAAACATTGAAATATATGTAGACACCATGGTGATAAAGAATCGGAATTAAGGAAGCATAATAACGGATATCAAAAAAGACTTTCATACCCTAAGACGCATAGACACAAAGTTAAATTCTAATAAATGTGCCTTCGTTTCTCCAACTTATGCTTAATGATACTAAGCAAACAAGTAATCAAGCATGAACCTACTAGGAATCTAACAATGCTTATATAGATGGTTTAGACATATGAAAATAAGGAAATAACAACCTAACAACTAAGGCACTACTCTTACAGGTAAGTCACAGTTGTTATTTGTATTGACACGATCACTTATTAATAGGTTAATAATACGTTACACATCTTTTAGACTAATTTGAGAGATTGTGTGATTTTATTCCCATAAAATTCATGAGGTGTTCGGTTATGCAAATTAAAACATGACTTTGATAATTTGTTTAAAACATAGTTTTTGCTTGAGGGCAAGCAAAACGGTAAGTTTGGGGGATCTGATATCGCATATTTATACGTTTTTTCTATGCGATATTTGGCCGTTCTCGTATTAAACATGATGGATAGGATAGGTTTTTGCATTTAATCGTGTGAAAAGTTGTTTTGTTCATAATATAGGTTTATATGATCGGAAAATGGTTGTTTGGACGAAGGAATGCGAGTAAAGGACCAAAATAACGTAAAATGGCGATCTAGTCGGCTGTTACGACGCAACATGAGACAATTGCGGCACACCGTGCAATCACAATTCGATTACAATTTAGATTTAATGGACTGCGACGCAATGGGGTGCAATTGCGGCGCAGTAGGTCAAATTTAAGTTTATATCGAATACGGATTTCTTTCTGTAAATACAAACCGAAAACTCAAGAATTCTTATCCAGCTTTTAGTATTCGATTTTTGAGTTAAACAATCGGTTTCGAGCTGAAAGAGGAGTTAGGAGCTTAATTTGAGAGTTCTACATTCACGATTTACGCTTTTCGCAATTCTTAGCTTTCTTTTCATCGACTTATTTAGTATGTTTACTTTATTCATGTTTGTTTCTTTTGATCAAATTATGAGTAGCTAAACTTCTTAATACTCGTTTGATTATGGATCTTGTGTGACGATTTAGTTTATCGCAATTGAATGTTTTAGGTGTTTATGCTTAATCGAAGAACCTTAATTGGTCATGTTTGATATATTGTTATTTATATGCAACATGTTAGTTAATATTCTAGGTATTCGAGATGAATCTAGAGTTAGATTAATTAAGTTGTATAAAACAAATCAACCGGTCTATAATTGGTTTAAAGTTGCTAAGATCCGAGAGGGATTAGTAATAATAACTTAGGTAATTAAACGTGAATGAGTAAGACTAGTTAATAAGATTCGAGAGGACTTAGTAACTAGAGAAGTTATTAGAGGGGAAACTTTATAAGGTTAAGTCATAGAACACCGACTTGTTAATTAATGCTTAATTATCTAGAGTTTTAACGGTATTCAAGATGAACATTAGAATTCGAAGTAATTAAAGTTAGTAATGTATTCGAGTTACTATACATAAGAAGTTAAACACATACATTCAATTACGTAAACTAAATTAGATCACGAGTGAAGTACCAAACGCGTGTTTTTCTCCTTAATTGATAACAAAACAAATCAAATTTTCGACAAACAATTTAATAAGTACCTTTCTTTTTAATTAGTTATTAAACGTGACAACAACAACCAAAAACAAAATTAGTATCGTTAATTCTTAATTGAAAGCTAAACCAGTCCTTGTGATCGAACATTGACTTACTTTTGCTATATTACATACGAACAGGTACACTGCTTATAGTGGGTAATCGAGTTTTTAAAACTAGATTTTACACATCAGATTTTTGACTTTCCCATGTCAAAAAACAATGTTGAATATGAAACATACGCCATACGTTTTGACTTTCTCACATCAAAAAATAATGTTGAATATAAAACATTTATGGCAAGATTAAAGTTGTCCTAAAACATCTACGAGTTTTCATGGTTCATTGTTAGTCACGAATAATGCGAAAGGAACATATGAAGATCACGATGATTCAATGAAGCGAAATTTAACGAAAGTACACAATCTCAGAAAGTAAACGACAACTTCAACACTTTCTCTATAACACAAATTTCACGTTCATAAAATGGATTTAATTTAATTTGATGAGTAATATTTGTTTTATATAATTTATTAGCTTAAACTACATTTATAACTTTTTAACAATTTATAAAAAAAGCTAAAATATTAAACTTATAAATAATAAGTTTTTAGCTCTTATAAGCTCTAAAAGTACAAGGTATGGTTCAAGTTGTGGACTCGTTGCGGGAGCTTCAACGTTGTGCTTCATACTTGAAAACCATCGAGGGTTTTCATGTCGTGTTATTCGGTTATCGTCGGGTTCTGACGTTTCCTTTTTCTTTCTTGTAATGTTTAAATATGAGAGAAATAAAAATACGTGAGATATATTATATGATTCGCGGTAAGTTATTATTAAAGATATTCATTTATGATAGTGAAATATTAACCTGACTTATAAACCAGAATAACTTGAGTTATATGCTCTTTTCCAAAACTAGCCAAAGTGTTCGCGTAGATTTAAAAGAGTGTTTGTTTCGCTTATATAACGGACTTATAAAATTATGTAACTTTTAAAAAGCTTATAAACCAATATATTTTTCGGCTATAAGATAAGCCTAAAAATCCAAAAGTCTAATTTTACGAGCTTATTAAAAATTACATAATTCGCTTGACCTAATCAAACACCTGTTTTAAGCTAATAAGCACCTAAATAGACGTTGTTGCAAGTAGTTAGCAGGAGATCGAAAATGTCATGGATGGGGCAATTATCGAAAAATCTGAAAGAGCTCCGACTTCTTTTTTGTCAAACTTCACCTGCTAGTTCTTCAACAAGGTATAATATTCTGTCATCATCATTATCTAATTTCAACTATTTGCCCTAACCACATCCAAATATTATCTCTTATAGATCATTCATTCAGAACAATTATAACGAGTTAAAGAAAGTAAACCCTAAGTTACCGATTCTTATTCGCGAATGCACCGGCACCGAACCTCAGCTGTGGGCGAGATACGGTGCGAAATCCCCTTTATTATTGATCTCAAATGATTTATTAGAATTAACAAATACTAGTACAACTGCTTATCTGATTACCGAGTTTCTTACGGATGCATATGTCATGTTTTATATTGTTGCAACTGATTATATGATTTCTGAATATTTCAAAATGCATAAATAGTAAATAGTTTCCGTGAGCGATCCCAAACACTGTGGAGGTGTTAATGAATAGATTTACACTGCCTAACTACTTGTCACTGAGTCTGGTATGGTCAAACTCAAAATCGTTATGTAGGAAATGTTGATACGAAGTTAACAAATGGATGGTTGAGCTACTATAAATGTCAGGATATATTAGTACTTGTGATCACAGTTGTGAATTATATTGTGTTACTTTCTTCTTATTCGATCCAGGTAATTGTCAAAAAGATGCTATAACTCCTTAGTGTTGTGAAAACAATCGACTTGTTTTCTTTTATTCTTAACCTGGTACTTATTAGTTATGCATTGCGTGCAATTATTTACATCCATTTTCATGTGGAAACAGAAAGATAGTTTGTGTAGTTGCCCTTCTCGTTTCTAATCTCAATCATGCTACATTTTTTTTTTCTAATATACTAGCCAGAGTTGCCAAGATTGAACCAATAGAGAACGAAAGGACAATAATTTTTTAGAAAGTGGAACTGAAGACCATATCATTTTCCGTTTATGAGCTCTAAAAGTTAGGTAACGGTGGTTAGTGACTTGGTTCTTGAAAGTTGAAACTGCTTAAAAGTGAAGTGTTTCTTTGACACCACATTTTAGGAGCTTTAGTTTGCTAGCATCCGAAATGAATACGTAATCCTAATGTTTCAGAAAACTTATAACAATTTTGTTGCACATGCAAGGAACTTTAAGGTTCAAATTTTTTTCAAGCTATAACAGCTATTCGTAGGAAAAATATAGATAAAGGATTGTGGCAAGTTCATGCACTTGCCCTGTATAGATAGCGGGAAATCTTATACAGAGACAAGGACTAAGAATTCCAGGTTATCGATTTTACATTTTAGTATTTCAGTATTTGTTCGAAATAATGGGACATATGGCCTTCTTATGTGTTTGAATGAACATGTAAGAGAGATATAAAGCTGTAAGTACACTTTTAAGTAAATTGAGGGATCACTTGTCATGGTTTACGAATTATTGTGAAAATAATAAGATAAAAGTCAGCAATTCTTCTCTATGCACGTAACCTGTATTGCCAGTTTCTTTAAGACCCTTATTGTGATATGTTGGCTCTTATCTTTCATGTATGATCGACGGCCACCACGACCTTCCTGCACATAATGAAAGATAACTTAGATGATGGATTTTATTAGTAATGGTATGAATTTTAGGACATTTCACACATGTAGATTTTTGTTTAAATCCATGTTTTCACTTGCAGGGGTTCTTTGTATCCTGCTTTCAAATCTCAAGCAGTCCTTCCCTTTCTCTCGCATATTTAGCCTAGGTTGCCTTCTAGATAAGCACATGGGTGGGTTTGGTAACAGGTCAAAACATACTGGGTCGGGTTGGGTTAACCCACAAACGTTTTTTGTCCATTTTTATTTTTCTATAAATAATTAGTGCTTCTACTATATTAACAAAAACAAAATTGTTACAATAAAAATAGGCGGTGGACGACTTTTGCCCATTCCTCTTGAAGCTCTTTCTGTTTATTTGACCCATTTGACCGTTTGAGATGAAACACAAACCTATTAGTAAATGGGTCTAAATCGCCACCTCTACTAAGCACCCTCGGCTAGATTATTCCCTTAGATATCCTTCTATATGGTTGGCATGTGAATATTGCCTCGGGGCCCTTGATTTCTAATATCATCTGCTCAGTACAGGGTTTGGTTTGATCAAACTTAAAATGGACATTCAGAGAATGTACACATAGATGGAGGAGCTTATGTAACTGTTAGCATATATGATAATTATTAATTGTGATCACAACCCTCAATATGTGACACTAGATATGTTATATACTCTTGTGTGTCCGTTTTGTTGTTGTATGTAATCTACTTTTACTCCTTATCATTGTGAAAGCAGTCAACCTGTTTTCTTTTTTATTCTTAACCTGTTAGTACTTATCAGTTATTACCTAGGCATTGTGTGCAATTATTTTCGTCCTTTTTCATGCGGAAACAGAACATCAGGTTGTTTAGTTTCCCTAATTCCCTTCTTGTTTGTCAAATCAATCAAGCTACTTTATTATTCTAATTTACTATCCAGAGTTGCTAAAATTAAACCCACAAGAAGCAGAAGACATTTGCAAATGTTTTTCATAGAAATCAGAAATGAGGACCATTTCACTTGACATTATTGGCATTAAAAGTTAGGTATTGGTAGTTGATTTGTAAAGTAAAACGGTTGAAAAGTGAGGTTTCTCGTTGACACACATTTTTAGGAGCTTTTGTTAGTTATCATTTGAAATGAACTGTTTGCGAACAAGAATAACATGTAAATACTATCTAATGTTGCTATATATTTATGACGGTTTAAACACCTGCAAGGAACTTTAAGCTTAATTAAATTATGTTTGTGATGGATACAAGGCCTCAGCTCTTTATGTGAGGGTGATAAAGTTTAAGTTATGACGTCCATTCATTGGAAAACACTGAAAAAGGATTATACTTGGAAATCTTGTTTAGAGATAAGGATGAAGGATACCAGCTTATTAATTATAGTATTTCAGTATATTTGTGATCATATTTGAAATACTGGATACATGGCCTTGTGCGTTTAAATGCACATATAAGAGGAATATAAAACTGTAAGTATTATAATATTTTTTAGTAAATCGTAGGATCACGTGCTACGGGTAAGATTTATTATGAAAAGAAGAAGATAAAAGTCATCAATTCTTCTTTATGCAAATAACCTTTATCTTCAATCTCTTTAGGACCCTTATTGTGATAGGTTGGCTCTCTCATCTGTCTTGTGATAGACATAATTTAAAATAACTTAGAGGGTGCATTTTATTAGTAATGCTGTGAATTATCGAACATATTCACACATGTGATAATTTGTTCAAATCCATGCTTTCATGGGAGCATGCGGGGCTGACCTTGTTACTCGTTGGGTTAGGTCTTTATTGCCTTTTCAAAAGGGTTAAGGTATCTTCAATGGTCCTCATTGTTCTCTTATATTTTTCATGATGGCTTCACTAGTGCAATCACAATCACACCACTACTCATGTAAAGAACCTTGGATGGGCTGTTTCTTTGTATCCCGCTCTCTCTTATCTTTAGTCAAGGTTACCTTTTTAGGTAAGCACATGGGTGGGTTAGGTAACAGTTTAAAACTGATGGGTCCGGTTTTTGCTGACCCACAAACAATTTTGTCCATTTCTATTTTTCTGTAAAAAATTAAAGCGTTACTTTGAATAAAAATGATTTAGGAGGTTCTGTGGATTAAAAATAGACTTTGGACGACTTTTGCCCATTCATCTTGAAACTCTTTTTGTTGATTTGACCGTTTGAGATTAAACGCAATCTGAAACAACCCATTCATATGTAAATAGGTCTAAATTTCCATGTGTACTTTGCACCCACGACTAAATCACACCCTAAGCTATCCTTCTATATGAATAGCAAGTGCATAGTAAAGTCCTGATCTGACCGTGTATGTGTTGCCATGATAGGGACGAGTTTGCTAATTTGTTAAGTTCATGTTAACATATACACACCTTTAACACTCTTAGACTAATTTGTGGATTTTTTTAGATATACATCTTAAGATCAGCTGCTACGAAAAGTTATGGAACTGAAAGTACACTAATTAACTTCTGTAAATTTTTGGCGCACGTTTTATTGTGCTTTAGGTTTGATATCTTTATTGAGTGTTCTTTGGTTGAATTGTGCTTATCTGATGAATAACCCGTTAATATATCTAATATATAAACTGAAGGTTGTTGCTCTTTAGATGAAAAGAATGGGTTTATATGACAACCAGGCACACATTTTAACGAATTAAGAATAACGATTTTATTAATATTCCAAAACTTTAAGTTTGTGACCATCTTTTAATGTTTTTTTAATCACTGTATACTCATTCTACATTGTTCTTGGCTGGTGTACAGACATGGGTGTTGAGAGGGGCATCCGTTTGGAAGGGATGTCGGAGACCCAAATCTCTAAGGCACTGGAGGACCTTGTGAAAGTTGGGGCGTCCCTTAAATCCTGAACGATATCTCACTTAATTTTTTTTTAGTTTCAAATGAATAAGCTGGATGCCGACAAGAGACATAAAGTTGTATTTTCTTCCAATTTTAGCAATCATTTGGATTTGTAACATGATAAGAATGTTTGTAACCGGTGTCCTTTAGTTTGCGTGAATGGTGTAACAACCCCTGAGTGCGTGTTTGAGGCACTTCGATCCTTATAGATGTAATCGTCATTGTTGAAAAGTGGCAGTATAAGTGAGTTTTCAACGGGTACTGTTGTTGCGTGTTTGGGCGTGTTAACTTGAAAGTTGAAACACCTTTTGTCTAATTAATATCTGTAACATTAATAGTTTAACTTTTAAATAAAATGATTTTATATAAACTAAAAAGTAAAAATAGATTCTGTGTTAATTTTTTTATAGTGTAACTATTCTGTAAACTGTGTATATTTTTTTTCATGTCATTACTGTTGGATTTAGGGCTCTTCCGTCTCTAATCGTATTGATATTCTAACTGACATCTATAATATATATTAACTATTTTATACCTTATGATGTTTTATGACATAATTATTAACTATTTTTATTTTAGCCCCTTCATTTCAAATACAATTTTAATCTTTCACTTTTAATATTTCTTTTAAAGATCATTTAACTTTTAATATTAAATTATTTTATATATTAAATTTTTTGAATATAAAGAAAAACAGTAAGATAAAAATTTATAACCGTAAGAAAAAAAAAAAGTTAATATTTATTTACAAAAGAGACGTTCTATAATTTTGTTTTGTTTAACAATAAACGGATTTTGTTTATTATACGAGTGTGGAGTAACTATACCAAATAATAAAAAAGAATGTTGACATAAGAAAAAAAGACATCATGTGTATTGAATATCAGATTAATAACATGAAATAACTCAAGATATAACTTAAAGTCTAAAATTTGATAAAGTAGAATCATAAAAAATACTTAAAAACTTAGTAGAATGCAACTCTCTCATTAACTTTAAAAATACCATAACTCAATCTTTAAATAAGTTATAATTGTATTATTTTCGATAGATTTTTCTACGTATACGAATTTAAAAGTGAAGCTGAAAACACGTACATATAAACGAAACAACAAATATTTGACATCAAAACTCATATTATTTATATATTATTAATGACACACGATGTTTACCCAATTTCTATATATTATGTTTGTGTTTCTCGATAAAATTCTTCGCACATACGCGGGAAATAAACTAGTAAATTTGCAAATGAGTTCAAAGTTTGAATGACAACCCCTTTAACATGAATTTGTAATTTTATAGTCTTGGGCATTTGATAGTCACGTGTAGGGGTGTAATCGAGGTTAGTCAAGTGAAATACTGTCAAATTCGAACTCGACTTGACTAGAAAAACTCGGGCTCACAACTTGTCCTCGAGCTAGATCGAGCTTTATATTTCAAACTCGAGCTCAAATTGACTTCTAAAACTAGAGCTTGAAACTCGACTCGAGCTCATACTCGATAAAAATTCATCATATCAAGCCGGAGTCGGCTCGTTTCATATGCATATTAATTTATATGATATGATATGTAAGTTATTTTATATATATAACATAAGCTCGAAAGCCTCACGAGCCAAGTGTTTTGGAGCTCGAAAGTGTACTCGAATAGCTCAAGCTCAAATCGTCTAAGATGAGTCGATTTCAAATAATTTACGAGTTGTCAACCCAAGAGTTACGTGCCACAATGTTTTTGTTAGAAAAGAAAGTATTGTAATAGATAAGGGAGTGAAGAAGTAAATATCGAAATTTCTATAAAAAACGAAACCCTAACATTTTTTTCAGTCTCCTCCGTATATCCCTTCCTCACAGTCGCAGCGGCCGTTTTTGCTCCCAGGTAAAACCCTAATTTTCAATTCAATCCAATGATCAAGTCTCTTATCGATACAATTTTAGATTCTGATAATATTATGAACGATTTGATATACATAAAGTGTTATTTGGTTTCAATTTCATATCTCAGATACGTTTGTTAATTGCATAGGCACTTAGCATATGTTAGTGTTTAAGTAGATTGATTGTTGGAGTTAGAATAACATTTCTAGAATATTAGGACATAACTAACTTTGGTGTAATGTTCGTGGTCGCATACTGCCCAATTGGATGTCACTGTGGCCCCGAATCAAAAAAAGAATAACATTTCTATATGATATAATACCATTCTTAAGGAATTTTAGAGATTATAGGCATCATTGTATTTGTGTTTAATGATTTTTGTAACTTGTTTATGTAGCATTATTTAATTTTGTGAGGATGGTGAGGGTTAGCGTATTGAATGACGCTCTCAAGAGCATGTACAATGCCGAGAAGAGGGGGAAGAGGCAGGTCATGATCAGGCCTTCTTCTAAAGTCATCATCAAGTTTCTTATTGTTATGCAAAAGCATGGTTTGTTCTCGTACCTTTCTCGTTAAATGATTTTACTATTAATCACAAATGTCTGATCATGTGCTTACAAATGCAGGTTATATTGGTGAGTTCGAGTATGTTGATGACCACAGATCAGGAAAGATTGTTGTCGAACTCAATGGACGTTTGAACAAATGTGGAGTCATTAGTCCTCGCTTTGATGTTGGTGTTAAGGAAATTGAGCCCTGGACTGCTAGACTTCTTCCTTCAAGACAGGTTACTCTTGCAAACACCCTATCTAATGTTTCAGGAAAGATTATTGTCGAGTACATTAATCTCTCTGGATTTTTTTACTACCACTTGAACCGTTCCGACCCGTTTACTTTTTTACCTCAAGGTTTAATACTAGTGTTTGTAAACTTTGTAGTTTGGGTACATTGTCTTGACTACATCTGCTGGAATCATGGATCACGAGGAAGCTAGGAGGAAGAACGTTGGTGGTAAAGTTCTTGGTTTCTTCTACTAAATCTCGAGATTCTGATGAACTAATGCTATTTTAGGCTAGTGCTTGAAAGAGATTATGTTTTTTTTTTGTTTTCTGAGATTGGATTTTTGTTAAAGGCAAGATCTTGATTTTGGTTTTGATTCATCTTTGAACTATTATTATGTTGAAGACATATTTCCTATATTAGGTATTAAGTTATCTGACATTATCCTTCTTCGATCGAGTATTTTTTATTTTATTTAGTAATTATCTCTATCGAGTTATTACGTATTAAACATGGTTATTCAATTATGAGCTTATTTATGAGCTTATCAGCATCTGTAGATTTTCGTAAACTCACTTTTAGGGCTTATGGCTTATTTAAGAAGAGAAACTCAACTTTGATAAGCTCATAAGCCGAATGAAAGGAGATGAGTTTTTCCAAAATTTACAAAAGCCGAGACAAAAACCCCTTAAATACATCAAACGTTTCATCCTATAATAAACAGAAGTACATCATGTAAAAACAGAGCTCAAGACTTACATTTTAGGGAATTCCCTTAACTTCACCCCTTTTTTTATCAACATATCGGGAAATGAACAAACTTCTTAAAAACTGATTATCACATATACGTTTACATAAACATTCGATAAACCAATAAATATCATCGAGTTGTTACAAGAGTAAGCAATGACGAGTTAATATTGCACTCAAAATACATTCAAGGTAAACACACAAAAAAACATTTTTTTTTCCTAAGTTCATGATATCGATATGCTTGAACTTGAACGTATAATTATGAAGTTCGTAAAGATATAAGTAGTAGCGTTGGGTCCAAAACCCGTATATTAAACTATCCAATTCCTTGTAGTTACATTTTTGCCAAAGATTGTGTAGCTGCCCCAACTAGTGATCAACATAGTTTCACAACTTCATTGATCACCGAATAACTTGACCATCTACCACCACCTCCCTCCGATGCGCCGCGCTGCCGGCACCACCGGAGACTCATTTTGGTGATGAAGGGAGAGAATCAAAGAGATGAGAGGTTTTATAAACTTTAGAGGAATTGGGTTTGAGTTAGTAGTGGAGTAGAATCTTGCAAGCATATACTACAAGTCTACAAGCATCATTTTTATCCCATATTCACTTTTTTATTTTATTTATTAATTTTTGCTTCTTAATTTAATAATTTATAGTTTTACTTTTCACTTTAAGCTCTTAATTTATTTTACGAGTTTATCTAATTTTTGATAAGCTCATAACTCCAATTTTTCTTGATTATGAACTTATGAAGTTGAACTTGTGTTTTTAAATAAGCTCATAAACCGAAAAAAAATTGACTTATAAACTTATTAAATTTATATAAGCTAATAACTTTGTTACATAAGCCGAAACAAACACGCATTATGGTTATGAATTTGGGCCAAGGTTTGTCTATTGAATTTTTAACATGGGCTTAATAGAAAAGTTTAGTGTATATCTATAAACATATTTGGATTGGATCTAAGGTGACGTCATTTTTGTTATTTTTTTCGGCTCCATTTAATTTTACATAATACATATACATAACATCACATTAACAACTCTAAATCGTAAAAATCACACTTAGAAAACATATAAAACAAATTAGTGTATTAACCGTCATAAGCATAAGCGATAATCGTTGTTTTAATCTCAATCGGTTTAAAAAATACAATTGGCTTGAATATAGTGTTCGAAAGGATGTCACATTTTGTTTTGGTTACTACTTATTTAGTCACAAAGATGAATTCAATAGAATGGGTAGTGATGTTTTTATTATGAATGGATTCAAAGATTGGAATAGACTAATTGAGTTTGATAAGCATGTGGAAGTGTAAATAGTGTGCATAATCAAGCTAGGGAAAAGTTTGACTCTTTTATAAAATCGAAAACATTAATTTGAAAGGTTATTGTTCGTCAATCTTCGGAAGCTAATAAAAAGTATCGAAATCGTTTGCTTGTTTCCCTTCATTTTATAAGGTTTGTTTAACATCAATGTTTGGCTACTCGAGTTCATGATGAGTAACAAGAATCAAGTAATAAAAGGAGATTTTCTTGAACTTTAGAGTAGTTAGCGAAACATAATAAAGGAATCGATAAAGTTGGGTTGGAAAATGCTCATAAAGGCTTTACGTTGACCGCTCGTTCCATTCGGAGAGATCTCGTAAACTCATGTGTATAAGAACACAACTATAGCCATTAGTAAAGACCTTCGTGAATATTATTTTGCAATATTAGTAGATTAGTCTTCAAATGTGTATCACAAAGAGCAAATGCCTTTGTTCTTGCGGTATGTTGATAGAAATGGAGATGTAGTGTAGAGACAGAATTAAATTTGTTGTATATTGAAAGTTATGAATGAAGCTAAGAAAATTTTAAAATGTGTTTCTGCTTAAGTTTTTAAGGTGATAAAGAATTTAAGTCTGGTGATGAAAAATACTCTTCCGAATTAAAGTAACAGTTTCAGACTTACAATTAAGATGAAGACTTAAGTATTTTATTTGTAAAGAGTTTGTAATGAGGTCTATAAATAGAGGGATGTGTGTGTAGAGTCAGGTGTCTCTCAATGGAAGTTCACCAAGCCTGCATTAGATGAGTACCGTTGAGTTTCATTGTTAAAATCATTTTCAACGGCTTTTCCCACCAAATCCTTATATCAATGAGTTCAATTCAAACTCTTTCAATTAACAAATCCTCAATTCAAATTTAGCTTAGATTCAATCAAATTGGGAGATTTCGCATCTCAGTTTGACCAAACATTACACTGATCTCATGTGTTATTCGGTCATGAATTCATGAAAAATCATGTCAAGTGGTATCCGAGCCGGATAAATCAATTGATTAAATTCAATTGATTCCGGTTCAACCATTTGACTCGATTCGAATGAATTTAGTCAAATTATAAGTGTTTGATGAATCACAAAAGTTCTGATTGAAAATTTGATAAACGTCATTGAAGAGTGTGTTAAGGTTATCTATATATTTTTGAGGAATTATTGAAGTAGTCATCATTTTGATGTTATTGAATTATGAAGCTTATCCCCGAGTTATCAATTTATGAAGATTGGAGATCCGAGATTTGATGATTTGAAGTGTTAATTCGGATGATGAAGCAGTTCATTCGAACTAAATTGAAATTGTGATTGATGAATAGTAGATTGAATCTGATGATCATGAAGCTATGGATATACTCGGAAACTTAATTCTGCATGCTAATACAAACTTAGATTAGTGATTCATCAATTCAATCAGCTTAAGTCATTCCAGTTGGAGATTTGTGAAGAATTTTAGTTTAAGTCGGAAGAAGGATTGAAGTTTATACGAGATTGAAGCTAATCTAATTGTGCTATCAATATGCTGTGAATTTTATTCAAGGTTGAATAGATGAATCAGAAATTTGTTAGGTCAAACCTGGGAGAATCAGTTGTTTGATATGAAGATTCATAGCATCATCCAAAGAAAAGATTGTTGGCTATTAAAATTTATGGATAAAGTTAAGAAATCTTTAAAGTGTGTTTTTACTTAAGTTTTTTAAGTCGGATGAACAAGTTTATCACCCGACTTAAAAACTTAGTTGATCAGTTTGAAGTTAACACCGAAGAATTAAAGTTGGATGATGAAATTTTAAGTCTAATGATGAAAACTACTATTTCGTCGAGTTAAAATAAATAATTTTTGACTTAAAATTAAAAACAATCACATCCCTCCATTTTTCCTCCACGTCACCAATCCGTGTGAAAACAAAGCCACCAATAAAAACCCTTTTCTTTCTCCTATAAATTCAATCCCCAAATCATTCTCATCTCCAACAACAAATTCAATTGAAAACCCTAGAAATCTGAATTCCAAAATCAATGGCACCAAAGGCAGAGAAGAAGCCAGCAGCAGAGAAGAAGCCAGCGGAGGTAGCAGAAAAAGCACCGGCGGAGAAGAAACCAAAAGCCGGCAAGAAGCTACCGAAGGAAGCCGGAGCTGCTGCCGGAGGAGAGAAAAAGAGGAAGAGAAGCAAGAAGAGCGTGGAGACATACAAGATCTATATCTTCAAGGTGTTGAAACAAGTCCATCCAGATATCGGAATCTCAAGCAAGGCTATGGGGATCATGAACAGTTTCATTAACGACATCTTCGAGAAGCTTGCTCAGGAGAGTTCCAGGCTTGCTAGGTATAACAAAAAGCCCACTATTACTTCCAGGGAGATTCAGACTGCTGTCAGGCTTGTTCTTCCTGGTGAATTGGCTAAGCATGCTGTTTCCGAAGGGACTAAGGCTGTCACCAAGTTTACGAGCGCGTAAATCGTCTCTTTCGATGTGTTCAGGTTTAGTTGTGATGTGGTTATAAGTGTTAGGGTTCTGTTTGCTAGTGTGTGGTTATAATATGTGTTAGGGTTTATTAACTGTTTCGTTTAATCTGGTATTAGGGTAGTTGGTATTAGGTGACATTAATTTCGTATTTATCATTAAGCTCAACAACAATCTTTCGTTATCTATAGTCATCATCATACTCGAACTCACCCATATAACTTGGCCATGTACATGCTTTTGAGAGCGTTCTTCAGTACGCTTGTATCATTGTTTAACGCTAGCATATAGCAGACTGAACACGATCAACTGGCGGGGAAGATGCAGCAGATCAACTGGCTCCGGCCCTGCCTCATCTACATTAGTTATGTTGAACAAGACCTTCACATCAACCAATCGGCAATCGAGAAAGCAATACCTTACATTGAAATTTATAAATTTTAAAATAACAAGATAAATGACTAGATGGCAGAAATATAAAGGTGTTGCCTAAATGGAATTGCATATACATAAAGATAGAATGAACATGAAATATAATCACGCAAGTTTACATAACACATTGATACTTGGTAACATCAAGATAATAACACCTCGAAACTTGCACATTTAATGCCAACTTTCTGCTTGTTGTTTTAGAGAACAGCTCAGCGTAGAGAGATGCAATGGTACTGATAAACCTGGTGAGAGATTCATGTGAGTAATACCTTTGAACTTCAACAGTCCAAAGTAAACATACAAGTTTAACGACCGATTCACCATATGATATGCCATAAAACGGAAAATCAATAGGAAATCTCAATCGGAAGAGAATAAGTGAATCTACTTTTTACAGATTGGTTTCAGGATATGGAAGAACATCCATCCGTTGCATCTTATAAAATTTACTTTATTCCCGCAAAGAAAATTAATAACAATTTAACTTTACAGGATATGGAAGAACATCCGTTCTTGGCGGTTATTTCTTGTTTGCGTATTGGATCCGAATATTTCTACCATCCACTAGCTGAAAATAAGCATTAATAAAAGAATCATTACTAATTATTTTTCCATTAGAAAAACTGGCAACATTTGAAGAAAATGTATTGTATATTGTCAAATGATACCTGGCCATCCATTTCTGTCAAGGCTTTGCGGGCAGAATCCTCAGAAACGTAATGCACAAATCCATATCCTTTTGATCTTCCACTCTTGTGATCGCATATAACTTTTACTGTAAATGATGAAATCACTCATTCATTCGAGTTTAACTATTTTGAGATATAGAGGCGAAAAATGAGTCGG
Organism: Senecio squalidus; assembly: GCA_910822075.1. NCBI lineage: Eukaryota > Viridiplantae > Streptophyta > Magnoliopsida > Asterales > Asteraceae > Senecio > Senecio squalidus. The sequence goes on along the minus strand of CAJVGC010000001.1, from coordinate 662,935 downwards.
TCTGGATAGTTTGGTAATGGGTCATTTTTGAGCCAAATAAAATGGGCCGACTTCTAAAAAATTTATGAGTAGGTCGGGAGGTTTTCTTTTTAGCTATTTTTTATTTGACCTGTTTAGAGATAAAACATAAGCTGAAACAACCCATTAATAGATAAATGGGTCGAGATTGTAACCTTAAAATTGAGAAGACTACATAATCACCAAGAAACACAAAAGACGGTAAAAATGGGATAAAACAAACTACTGGTTACGGTCACATACCTTCTATTATTTCTCCATGATGCTCAAAAGCGTCTTTTAAAACTGGTTCATTGGTGTCATAGGAAAGCCCTGTGCCCATACATTATATTATCCTGAATAGATGACCCAATGCTACTTTAAGAAATGATAACGCTCTATATGATAGCCTAATGGGTTTGATGTTCTAGCATATACTAAATTAGTCCCTTCAATAATTTTATTATCGATATGAGGTCATTATACATTTATACTATACATATGCACAACATTTGCCATACTACATGACGTATTATAAACATGATGATTTCGTAAAACCGTCTAGGGTTTAAAGTGGAGAATAATGAAAAAACAAAGGAGATGAACAAATCTGTGTATCACAAATAACATCATAAGTGAACGTGATTTAACTGTCCTTTACAAATGCAAGGAAATAAACATAAATTGAGAGAAAGTAGGTAAATATACCTCCAACGAACAATTTAGTGGAGGAGTAGCGCCATGACATCCACCTGAACACAGGAGATGAAGAAACCAGATAAACTCCCTTCGCAAACAACATCGTTTGTCTGTTTTCTCTACTGAGAACAGAGAAATTTCACGGGTTTAATTTAGCAACAGTTGAAAGAAATTCTAAATTTACTTATTTAATCTGGTCCTATATTTAGTTTACTAAAGGCGCTTTATATATGATCATTCTTATAGAGCCTATATAACTGATATCTAGAATGTTAAGTTGCAATAAGCACCCGAAAACTGATGTTTGGTTCATAATCTAAAACAATTTCTTTTTCGAGCCTTTTCGTTTGTGAACCAAACATCAGTTTTGGAATTGATACCATACTTCCCACCATATAGAGAAAGAACACATAAGTGTGGCAATCTGCCAAACACCTTCCCCGCATTCAGCCTACTATTGCCGGGGTAATACCTATTTAGGATTTTGGTATCATTGACAGCACTCAATATCATTAAACTTGTAAAACAGGGGTAATAAGGGGGTGTTTGTTTGAGCTTATATAAGGGCTTATGAGCTTATTGAGTTTCGGCTTATGTTTCATAAGCCCGGATTTTATGGCTTATGTAAGAGATTATGAACTTATTACTGTTTATTTAGTCATAATAATAGTAGGTTGATTGTACACAAAGTGTTTATTTAGTCATAATAAACAGTAATAAGGGCTTACATAAGCCATAAAATTCGGGTAAATAAGCTCATAAACCCTATAAGCTCAAACAAACACCCCCTAAGTAATAGTAGGTTGATTGTACACAAAGTGTTCGGCAAAATGCCGCAGTTAATAAACAACAGAATGAGAAACAAGTAAAATATTACAAATCAAGCCTTACTTTAATTGATTACCGGAGATCAGTAGTTGCAGATGGTGGTAACTGTCGACCAAGGAGGCTGTCGCAAATGGTTGCTAAGCAAATTTGCAAACTCTACCCCTAAACTTTGATATTACTTGTTTTTAAGTAAAGTTACAAAAATATATACGCGATTCTGATGTGTCAAAAAGTTTATGTTATCTGAAATTATACTCCTATTAAAGTTTTTCAAATTGTTTCGGGCATAACCGTTCCTATTAAGTGTTGGATGATTATTTTGGTGATTAACTCTATTAACCTTTTCATTTAAAAAATGACATAACCGTTCTTTGATTCTTATATTCTAACAGCTTAACTATTATCCACTTTTATATTATTTTCGACTGACGGAACCTATGATACACCCAACTTCTCAATATAAAGATTTTGCTTTTATCTAAACATTAGTGTTTAATAATGTATTTCATTAAGAGTGTACAACTCAATAGAGAAGAATGAGCAAAAAAGATATTAAGTCATTGAAGATCAAACAAGATAAAGTAAATAACGTAAATTCATGTCCATAACTATTTTATCGTAAATGACACGCGTTTGTAGTAATATAACAAAAAAGTAAAAAAGTTACGTAAACAAAAATATTTACAATTTGATCAAACCATATAGAAGTGGAGAATATAAAAAACGAAAAAGATATAACAAAATTCAAGCGAATCAAACTTTATTTATTTCAGAATCATGATTCTCACTGCCACGTCAGCAAAAGTAATCTCAGAATCACCAGAATCGTGATTATCATACCGGGTGCTCTAAGTATCTAGTCTATACTTGTTTCGTTTATGTCTCGGGGATGAGTAACTATTTTAAAACTGATGTTTAGCACATATTGTAACTTGTAAGACAATTTCTTGCTAATTTGCAATATAAATATCGGAAATTGAAAACAAAAACGACAATTTATTTTTCAAGCTTTTGATTTATATGTTTGGATTATAATAAGCTTTCAGGGTCATGTTGAAAAAACATATGCGTTAAAATGGAACGTAATGAAAGATGATCATGAGATTTGGAACCATCAAGTGTCATCGTATATTGCTAAGACGATAAAACCTCATAAAATAAAATACAGGTTCGAGCCCAACTTTCCACTTGTCGGTTTAGAGGAAATGTAGAATAGGTAAGATGAACGAAAAAAAATCAAATTATATAGTGTGGCTTCGCCCGGGTTCGAACCGGAGACCTTCAGTGTGTTAGACTGACGTGATAACCAACTACACCACGAAACCATTCGTGTCTAATATTCTTCCTAATTATAATTAATGATTAAGACAATGATAAACCAATATTCGCCGTTTTACTATGTTTAAGAAACCGAGTAACAAAAACAAAAGTTGGATCCAAAATGGTAGAAGTTTGTTAAAAATCAGTGTTTTCTTTCTCGGCTAGGAAAATGTGGCCAATTCATCGTTCGACTTTCAATGTATTATATTTAGTAACACTTACATAACCATCACTCTAGGATTTGTAATCTAGTTCAACTAAGTTTCGGAGAAATTATGACATAACATTTATTTAGCTCAAAGTTGGCGTTTCTTCGTTTACTTGTTGTGAGCCCGTGACATAACAAATATATAACGAACACCATTCTAACTAAAACAGTTTGAGTGACGATACATATATTTACAAAATCTAACTTCTTGCTATAAAAACTTATGAAACATAAGAATTGAAGACTTGATAAATCGCGAAATGAATGTTTAGGTCATTGTCTCTTGGGATGAGATGATAACCATTCATGCAGTTTTAAGTGAGCCTTGGGCAACACCTATATAAAATAGCATACATCTATATGATATGAATGAATTATCGCATAAGCTAAAATGTATAACTAACAAGTGATTTTGTACTAGCCTTCCCCTCTACGTGCGTGCAGGGTACATGTCAAGTGGGTTCATAATCGAATATGGACGAGGCCTTGTTTTATAGCGATTATGTAGAATGCACATTGTTACGACACCGGAATGCAGCTAACACAAAGGGGTGAAAGGTTCGGATCTGGTGCTCTTGATCCGAAGAAGACCTTCGGCTTGTTTCCTATCTCCATTTTGCTCCTTCAATATAAAAGCAAACCGAGTAAACCAGGCGGGAAAAATTCCTCTGATTTACCTCGGGTGTGAGAGTAAGTATTTGGAAAATAGAAGGTATAAAATATAAGTATATATATATATATATATATATATATATATATATATATATATATATATATATATATATATATATATGAGTTTCTTATAAACCAATACTTAAAGTAAAATAAGTAAAAGATATGAAAAAATAATTTATTATATGTGTAATTTTGTATTATGTTTATTTATTAAATTATAACGAACTTTAAAAAAGCAAGTTTTGATATACATCAAAATATATGTCGTTTATGGGGTGTGCATCAAATTCATTGTTTTTTTTGCAGTAAATATTCAAATTTGATGCACAACGATAAAACTACCCATATTCTGATGTACAACAAAACTTCGTTTTTTAAAGTTTGAGACACGGTTAAAATGAACGATAATCTAAAATATCTAAAGTTATAAATTATTTTTTTATTTTTTTACTTATTTTATCTTAGAGAGCTAAGAGAGAGTTTCTTAGTGATTGATTATTACCTTACAAATGAATCACGAGTTTGATATTTATAGTGGATGAGGGTCGGATAAAAGCATATCTCATACATTGGAATGCTTTTATCCGTTGGTCTGTCAGTCGTTATGTACTATCTGATTGAAAGTTATCTTTCGGTCCGTCGGATAAAAAGACATGTTTGGGTAATAAGTTTCCCTTTGATTCCTTTTTAAGTACGGATTATGGACTTGTGGTTATTTACCATCTGTGAGATCCGAAAGAGTCCTTCCGGTCTTACCGATGGTACGTCATCACACATTAAAATACGTGTATTTTAAACGTAGTCATGATGTTGCTTCCTGTTTCATCATCAACTAGTCATAAACAGTAAACTTGATTTTGTTTTCTTTTAATTTGTGTGTATCACCACAAACAGATGAATAATAAAAATGTATGAAATCCAATAAACGGCTGAAGTTAAAATGTCCATATTCAATTGCTATTATTACGTCCAGTGAATATTTCATGCCAGTGTTATGTTAATTAGTTCTCATTATCTGAACCACACTCGAACCATTTCGAGAAAGTGTAATCACAAAAGGTGACGAATTTGATCCATTTTTATATGGTTTGACGTGGGATGTATCTATCTTATGTTCGGTCGAAATTCACCCAAATTGTTTTGAAATGTTTTGAACATCCTAAGTGTTACATTTAAAGACGGACAACAAAGTGTTAATGGGTCAGACCAAGTTTCGACCCACACTGTTTGATCACAAATCAATATATGCGAATAACTAATTACAGCACTTTCAACAAGACACCATTTTTAGAAGTTTATCACCAAGGGAAGCAGCATGGTAAGAAGCTCTTGTCGGCCTGGTGACGTAGGATCACCATAAGCAAACGGGCACAAGCAATTTCATCATTAAGTATCTATTACATTATGAAGAAGAAGCCACATGTAACATGATTTGGTATAATGACGATTAACACGAGTCTCCTTGCATAGTATCTCGGTTTCGTCAACAAATCCTAGTATCATATTCATTGGGGTTGAGTTTCTCTATTCAAACTTGAAGACGAAAACAGTCTAATTTCTAAATAAAAATAAAACTTGATATGGCTTCGCCCGGGTTCGAACCGGAGACCTTCAGTGTGTTAGACTGACGTGATAACCAACTACACCACGAAACCGTTTTGGTCAATTTTAGTATTTGTAAATAATTAATTATTACTTGATTTAATATATTATTATAAGAATAATCAATTTAGGGGGTGTTTGTTTGAGCTTATATAAGGGCTTATGAGCTTATTGAGTTTTGACTTATGTTTCATAAGCCCAAATTTTATCGCTTATGTAAGGACTTATAAGCTTATTACTGTTTATTTAGTCATAATAAACAGTAATATGCCAATAAAGACATAAACCCTTACATAAACCATAAAATTCGAGTTTATGAAACATAAACCGAAACTCAATAAGCTCATAAGCCCTTACATTAGCTCAAACAAACACCCGATAATAACTGCATTTGTTAAGGCTTGGCTCATACATATATTTGGAGTTTGAACAAAAATAGCATTCTATCATTACATTGTTGCATTGAAAAAAAGTCGCCTAGAACGATACTTAGATTTACGAGCTCATCATGTATGTGGTTTTCGGTTAAGATCATTGGTCATAAATAAATCCCTTACACAAAGATTAATAAGATTAAGTCACTAGTATGAGCACTGGCATCAACTTCTTTTTTTTTTCCTATCATTTGTCACATTCATGTTCCTTGCATGATTGTATCACAATCCGCTTCGTTGGTCCTGTCGCATAGGTTATCATGTCGGGCATTCTGTTCTTTAGTTACACTACGATTGTTAAACACGCGTTTGGTTTTTCTAGCATCATTCAACTCTAGAGGCTCCAGGCTATCATATGGAAATCTTCTACATAATGATATAAGTGTTTCCACATACTTAGAATCTTGTCATGATAGATATAAAAATGAAAACATCTTGAAGCAGTTCGAGTGATGATAGACCCGTTCACAAGATCAGAGTTCTTAAACTGAAAGCATGTGAAACATACGAACGTTATTTATTTTTTGGTCAACAGATAAACCGGTTGAACAATTGATATATCGGTTTAACGGATTTCAAACAAGTTCTTTAAGGGTCAGTTGGAAAGGGTAGATCGAGTTATTTAACATTCATCTCCCTTAGTCGAAATGAAAACAACCATTTCCTTTCATAATCCAATTGAGGTGGAGATGGAATGGAGCCATGGTTGCATTTGAGGTGAGCCTTCCACAAACCCTAGTTGTAAAATACATATAAATTAATCAACATGGACTTTTAAAATGAATGTAATAAATCAGACACTAGAAACATAACGGAACCGAACTTCCAGTTGTATACAGATAGGAACACAAGGCTATGAAATAATAAACAAACACGAGACTTGATATAACTAACCTTTCGAGACCAACTGCATTCGGTTTAAAAAATCTTCATCATTGCACATAAAAGGTCTTCCGGATGCTACACTTAATTATTCCTTCGTCTTCTATCCCAAGTTCACTATCAAGGAGTAGAGGTGGCAATTTCGACCTGTAAAAGCTCGATTGAGTTGTTTTTATCTCAAAAGGGGCCAAATAAAAAAATTAACTGAAAAGCGAAGAAGTCAAACGGGTCAATAAGGTTTGAAAGTTACACAAAGCTCATAAGGCTTACAACATCCTAGATTGTTTTTTTCAAAGATTTAAATTATTGTGTATAATAACAATCTCTCGTAATAATATTTAACAAATTCATTATTTATAAAAAAAAAAAGTGTTATCTGGTCAGCCGAACCCGTCCCGAACCGATTTTGACCAATTATCTAACCTACTCGGGTTGTTCATCTTGTCACCTCTACCAGCAAGTAACTTGTTATAGACCAAGTTAATTTCCGACTTCAATAAGTAAAATATAATAATGACATAACAGTTTCTTAGATCTCACCTTTAATAGATAAACCTAGTTCCCAGCTTTCATTCTTACTATAGGGCAGACGTCTCCTTGACTCAATAATTTAGAGCCACTAGAACATCTCGAGGAATACGATATTTGTCAATGGCTGAGATAAAAACAAAATGGGTTAAAAACAAGTATAACTAAAATTAGCAAAAACTATAGACTTTGTCCCAATTAGCATACGGGCACAGGTATGTTTTTCTGTTTGAGGGGCAATAGGAATATAAAGGATGCTAACAATGAAAATTTTGCAAATGACAGATATCCTGGTCAGGTATTTGTTCTTTTAAAGACGGGAGGGCGAGGGAGTAATAAGACAGCATTAAAACAAAAGCAACATGAATATTACCATCTTGCATGATATTACACCCTTACTTGATCGACTAAACTAGCTTCGTATAGAAAATTAGACAAGTCCCATAACTCAGAGTCGACAACGTGATTGACTTTCCTCTTACTTAGATTCAATTAAAGGGTAAATATTTCATAACGTACCATACTTTTAAGGCAAAAAAGGTAAAAAGACTGAAACCAGAAAAAAGATGCATATCCAAAAAACTGTGCATGGTGAACGCAAAAATGAAAGCAGATGCATAACCCAAAGATTCAAATGTCCAGAGGCAGTGTATGCATCCGATATTGTTTGTACACCATCATTAGACAAATTTTATATTCCGATGCAATAAATTTTAACTTATGTCATTATCCAGTCAATTCTACCTTTTTGGCTTTGGTTTTTTACATACCAGCATTTAACACAGATTAGGAGCATGCCAAATAAAAACAAATGTTGAATGTGGAGCCAAAGAGGATAAACAACATGACATCAACTCATCAAGTACATCATTAGCAATGGGAAAGCAATTCACACCAAAAAGTAACAAAAATTTTTGAAACATTGAAAAGGCATGTGAAGGAGTATAAGCATTACAGTTATGAAATGACAAATGCATGAGATTGTTCCCATATTCAGATTCGGTTGATATAAAGTTAATAACAACGGAAGGTAAAAGGGTACCTTCTGGAAGTAGATAATATTTGCTACTCATATGTCTCTCTTAGGAATCCACTTGCTTAGCACATAAAACTGGATGCTCTGAAAACGAAATTTACTACAAATTATAAATTTGGTTGATACAAAGTTAATAACGTAAGGTAAAATAGTACTTCATACCTTATAGCTTACACCTAAATACATTACAAAACAACAGTTTAGAGCATCGATACAGACATTCTAAAAATACTTTAAACCAGTTTGATAATAAATCATGTATGCAAGTAGAAATTACTGTCCACAAAAATCGACAGCAATTTAAGAAGTTTACTCACCAAGGGAAACACCCAAGGCTGCAAGATAAGAGGCTCTTGTTGGGGGCTGGGCCACCACAACCAAATCCGCGCATTTAGTATTGTGTCTTATGTTAACTTACCTCATATGATAACTACTACATCTAAGATTAGGCTTCACGTGGCACGAAAACACTTATATAAAGGTCCAAACTGAATCACAACAACGGTAGAGTTAGATTTGGCTTCAACCCTCTTTTTATCATGTCATCACGAAATTCGAAAGCCTTGGTCAATTCTCCCGCAACACAACAACCTTGGATTATAAAGTTATACGCTAATAAGTCTGGTTTCAAACCCCTATCGATCATGGAGTCCCATAACTTCATTGCTTCCTGTATATCACCGATTCTACAATATTCATAAATAATGGTTGAATAACTTACATGGTCGGGTAAAATGCCATTATTATGCATCTCAGATAAGGCATTCATAGCTTCTTGGATTCTACCCAATTTGCAGAAACCCCGGATCAATATATTGTATGTTATGGTGTTTGCTAGAGACCCTTTGAGCATTACGCTATGAAGGACTAATGCTTTTTGCATATTTCCTTCGTTAGTTAGACAGTCAAGAAAGCAACCATATGTAACATGATTTGGGAAGATGCCATTAACGTGCATCTCTTTGCATAGAATCTCGGCTTTGTCTAAAAATCCTACTTTACATAAACAATTTATAATTACAGTGTATGTTACGACATTAGGGGTGTATCCTTCACTGATCATTATATCCCAATACCCCATTGCCTTATCAAGATCTCCCACTTTTCCAAAAGCATCAATTATGCTCGTATATAAAACAGTATCAGGGTTCATTCCTCTATCATGAATTTCTTTCATAAAATATAAAAATTTAGCGGAATCACCTTGTTTAACGCTTCCATTTATAAGCACAGAATAGCAAACAAGGTCCATATCGATCCCTTTCTCCACCATCTCCTCACAAGCACTAATTGCATCATCGAGACTTTCGGTTTGGCAGAAACCTTGCAAGAGAGCACTATAACACATCTCATTAAGCTTGTAATCCTGCTGGTTGAGTTTATTTACAAATTCTTTAGCTTCGGAAACCTTATTCATTGAACAAAGACCACTTATTAAAGATCTAAAGGTATATGTATCTGGTTTGAGACCCTTCTCCACCATTTCATCGAGCAATTCAAAGGCTTTTACGGTGTTGCCTTCCTTACAATAACCCTCAATCATAACGTTGTAAGTTATCTCGTTAGGCATGATATTCTTTTCCATCATTTCATTAAACAAACCACTTGCTTCTGTCATCATGTTTGCAAGACAAAGACCGGAAATCAATGAAGTAAAAGTATACGTATTTGGAAAAACCCCTTTACCCGTCATCTCATGATAAAGCCTCAATGCCTTGGGGACATCCTTATGTTTGCAAAACCCGTCTATTAAAGACGTATATGTTACAACTGTTGGATTTAAACCTACACTAACCATGTCTTCAAAAAGAGATTCCGCAATTGTTAGTTTCCCTAACCTACTGAATCCATTTATTAAAGAATTATACGGATAAACAGATGCTCGTATTCCAGCACTATTCATTTCATCAAGAAAAACGTGTGCACTATAAAGTTCCCCTCTTTTGCACAACGAATCAATGACAATCGAGTAAGTAATATCATTAGGGGTTAAACCTTTCGCACCCATTTTTCTAAAAAGCATATCCGCTTCAACCACATTCCCTTCTTTAAATAATGAATTAATCAACGCATTATAAACAAATAAACTTGGCACCGCTTTAACGTGTTCCAAATCATCTATAAACCTATAAGCACTAACAACATCCCCGTTTCTTCTCAACCCATCAACAACGCTCGAAACAACCGCCTCACTCGGAATAAACCCCATCTCCACCATTTCTCTAACCAAAACTCTCCCCGATTCAAATTCTTGCACTTTACAAAACCCCATAATCAAACTACAATAAGTCACCACATCCGCTCTCAAACCTTTCAAACCCAAACCTTCTTTCACCTCAACCGCCTCTTTCATCATTCTCCCCTTACAAAACCCATTAATCAACACATTATACATAACAATATTCACCTCATCACCGTTACATTCCAACCACTTCATCATCTCCTTCACCCTATCAAAACTTCTCATCTCACACAAACATCTAATAACCGCGGTATGCATATACTCGTTCCCTCTAATCCCACTCTCCGTCATTTCATCGAAAAAACTCAACACCAACTCAAACCGTCTAATCCTAATCAATCCATTAAACACATCACTAACCGTCCTAATCTCCGGATTTACCCCCTTCTCCTTCATTAACCTAACAACCAAAACCGAATCCATAACTCGTTTACTTTGCAAATAGCTATTAACTAATAAATCAAAAGCTAGACTATTCGAAAACTTACAATTCACATAACAATTGTAACATTCATTAAATAGAACTCGAGGATTCGATACGCGTAAAAGTAACGTTTGAATTAACGAGGAGGCCGGCCAAAGGTAGTTAGATTGGACTAATGAGTGGATTAAAATGCAAAACGACGTCGTGGAGTGGTTGAAGTTTTTGTGGAGGCCTAGGTAGTTGAAGAAACGTAATGCGAGCTTTGGATTGTCTAGGGTTTTGAGAAGTAGTTTTTCGATGTGGTAGGGTTTAATGTTGTTGGAAATTAATGTGTTGTTTAAGGATGAATTCCAGCTTTGATTTGCTCTGATAATGTGTAAAAGAGTTGAAATTAGGTTTTCGTCGGTGTTATGGTGGTGATTGGTGGTGGGGAGTGGTGGAGATGTGACGGTGGATGGTGGCCGGAGTTGACGGTGGTGACGGAGGTTTTTCATTTGGGGGGAATTTTTTCAGTGGTGAGTGAGTCTGTGTGTTTTGAGGAGTGAAAGTGACTATAAATAGTCCTTTGGGTATGGTCAATTTACGTTTTTTACTTCGGGTTTTTCGGTTTATTATTTTTTTGTAGCCTAACGAAAATCAAATCAGACCAAATTAAGTATAGAAAAATTGAACCGAAAACCGAATTTTATTTCGGGTTGGTTTTCGGTTTAAATCAACAAAACCAAAGTTTTTAAAATTTAAATTATTTCATAAAAAGATTAATTTTTTTTATCTGGAATTTGTATGGTTTCGTATTTACCATTATAGATTTCTAGTATATAATAAATGATTTATAGTTTAAAAGGTAGTTAGGAATTTGATATAACGATTGATTGTATTTTGAGAAGAACTAAAAATTGATGTAATTATATAATTAGTCCTTAAGGTATTGGTCAAGTGTGATATATGAAAATGATGAGATGTATGAGAATGACGAGATGTATATAGTCATACTACTATTTTGAAGAAAAAGATAACTTGTATAAAATTTAGTAGTTATTCAGATGATACATATAGTTCTATGTTGGACTTCGGGTGCCGGTCCACTCACATAGTCCTTTGCTATACTATATCAACATTTTATAGTTGTAACCTATGTGCTCAACTTGAATCTATGTTTTGGAAGTCTCGTTAGTTGTAATCTATGTTTTAAACCTTAGTTGTAAAAAGATTGCTGATAAAACTCATAAAATGATTACATATTCATGTACATTTAATCAAATAATCGGTGTATTTGCTTCAAACGTTGCAACTGTAATTACAATATGAGACTGTACGTTCTCTCGCATTTACTTTAATAAAGACTTAGTTGCAACCACACTTCTTTAAGATAAAAGATGTAAACAACAAAGACACTTTGAAATTTAAACAAAGTACTGGATACAGATGCACATAAACCCTTCTCATTTTAGGAGTATAATTACCCTAAAATACAACCCAACATTGCCTCGCAAGGAACAAAAAAGTTCTGCGTGATTGCTGTGGATAATTTAATATGGTATTAGCTTCATATATGGTCTAGATACTGCCTCAGTTTAGCCATGGCTAAGACTGATGATGCGGGTCTTTTAACTTATATCTAGGAAAGATGAGCCTCAAGATCGAATAGAGTACTGCCTGTATGCATGATAGGACAAAATTCCAACACGAAGATGGCCAGTACCATGGATACATCAAACGGAAAAACAGACTGATTATATGTCGAGGATATCGCCCCACCTGAAATAAACCATGATTATTATGTCATTAAAATCTGTCTGCAATTATAAATGATGACTTTATCTAAGCGGATTAAATAACGGGTTTGGATAGACCCACATACACTTTTTGTAAATTTTATTTTTTATTCTAAAAGATATTAAGATATAAATAACTCACAGGGAAAAGGAAATCCAGAGCCTCCCAGGCTGCATGACGAACAGCTCTTGTTGGATACATTGGACCACCAGGAGACGTGAAGCTGTACAAGCATGTTTTGAGTCTCGTGCTTGTAGTCATTCTTAGTTCCAGACCTTACAAAAAATAAAAGATAAAATAAATGTAAATCATGCTACATAGATCAACTATCTATAAGAACTAGACTACCTTGAAGAACTTTGATATTGGAGAGATAATGTAACAGCACTGGCTCCACTTTCAGTTTTTGAAGCTGGCGAATGAGCAGTTGACAGAAAATGTTACGAGTTCCACCTCATAAGCAGAATACATTCATGAAAAAGACTGGAAGTGGCAATTCCAACCATTTACTTATAATCGGTTGATCCCGTGTTATGTTTTATCTCTAATGAGTAAAATAAAAACCAAAGCTTAAAACAAAACAGGTCACAGAGGTCAAATGGGTCAAAAGTCACCCATTGCATAAACTTTTTGGATAATAAGTGTTTCGGGGTCAACCCAACCCTTACCAAAAATTACCAGACCCGTTTTGACCCATTACCAGCCTACTCAACCCGTCCATTTTGCCAACTCTAAAGGGGCGGTGTCTTGATACCTGATCAGCTAGCTCAATAACAAAAATGTCTGCAGGACCACCTATTAAGAAAGCATTTGGGAATTCCGGAAAGTTCTTTAAGAAGCTTTCGATCTTGTCAACTGTAAGAAGCCTTGATGTCACACACACAATACATTTTTTTGGATAATCTAATTGCACAATGTATAGGCATAACAATGTAGTGAAAACTAATAGGGATCTTTCCCTCCTCGTTATGCAGTACCTTGATTATAAAGAAATATGAATCTTGAAAGGAGATGAAAGAGATCTCGTTGTGTCTGCAAATCACAAAGACAAAATTATTATAATTATCAATATACAACAAACTCTTCATATTTATATACATCGTTTCCGTATGTATGACCGAGATGTCTGGAATTGCGTTTTCGGACTGATTATGTGAATATTGAGATTTGGATAAACAAGTTCTACATTTTTTTACCCAATTAATAGATTTTAATTTCCATTAACAAACCTATTGTTTAACAAAAATGTCATTTTGAGTCATTTTATCTATTAACTTGTAAAATTATTAAGGATTTGCCAGACATTGAAGCATCTAATAATCTGATTATTACAACCTCAAACAATACAAGCACATCCAAACATTATTTCTACTTTCTATTTTGATTACAACTGGTGATTTGATTATGATTATTCCATATCACATAATTACTTTCAAAACGCAAATTCAAACACCAAATGAAATATGTATAGGGTCTATATTTTACCTGCAAAGGGATTTTCTTCAACTTTTCGGGTACCAATGCAACGTCCACGAGAAGATACTACAACCAATTGAAAGAATGTATCATTGAAGAGGTCTCACAAAAGCATGTAATATATAAAGTATAAACAAGAATTCCACGCACCAAGAAAACACTCTGGAAGCGTGTCGTGTTTGTCTGGACATCAATCCTGGAAATAACAATACAAATGTATCTGAATTAAACAAATATGATCTTATCTAGGTTTTTCTGGGTAGTTATAATGAACAAGCTGCGATGAGTTAAGTCGTAAACCTAACGATAAATTTTGATGTGGAGTCCATACCAAAAGACGTTTGTAGCACCTTGCACAAGAGCTGATGAATAACGAAGGAGGACATCCGCACTATCAAGTTGAACTTCAAATAACTGCAAGATAAACATAAGGTGGTAAATTTAGACATTTAAATGTTTATTAAAAACATCCATAGTGATGAAGACAGCCATAAAGATGGCAAAAATAGATGTATCCAAGATAAAACATTTGGTGAATATCTATAAATTGTTAAGATTAGCTTTAACGAATTTGGAACAGAGAACAAATGAAGCATTTATTAAGCAGTGTATCACTAATAACTATGACTCTAGAAAAAATTAATAACAATATGATTCAGTGTTGAATGATTCAAAGGCCACATCAATGATTCAATCTGTCTGGACTTAATTTTGGATAAAAAATGGTTGTTCGATAAGTGTTTTCAATGGACGGTGTAAACGACAAAAATTATCATTTTAACCTTCTGTATGCATCTAGTGTTAAATATAATATGATTGATTATTCAGCGTTCTGAATTACAAAAGGTAATAATCCTATCAATTCTAGGTTAGACGAAACATAATTATTATTATATCAGGTAATATTACCACGATACCATTATTAACTTCAAATTTATTTAAACAGCAACATCCATTAAAATTCAATATACACACTGCATAAAAACGTAGTGGTCTGCATAAGGTAAATACCCATTTATGGAACAGAAGGGCAAAAATATGAGAAGCAAATGGTTGGCTCCAGAGCTGAACGATCATCGCAAGAATTGGTTTCCCATGCTCAGGTTCCAAGGAAAAATGATTAGCAAGAACATCATAAAAGCATATGGGAAGCTTATCTTCTATCCATGCATCAGAAGCTGCATCTTCTCTGCCAAGAATTATATCTGTTCCAAATCCATCAAAGGTTAATAAGGAATCTCATCTAAGTACCGGAAATATTTTGGTGAATAACCAAAGGGCATAAGATACATAAGATGGTTATGAATAGAAAAACTTAGA
This sequence comes from Senecio squalidus, assembly GCA_910822075.1. Lineage (NCBI taxonomy): Eukaryota > Viridiplantae > Streptophyta > Magnoliopsida > Asterales > Asteraceae > Senecio > Senecio squalidus. The sequence goes on along the minus strand of CAJVGC010000001.1, from coordinate 647,488 downwards.
CGAAATGCTGTCAAACAGAAATTTCGTACACATTATCATCGTTATCTGACATCATCATTCAGCAAATATGTTAACTATGCAATATCCATTCATTAGTTGTAACGTTTAACAAGTTGTTTCAGCAGTATCCCCTAATAACGAATGGTTCCAGTTTATACACAAAAAAATGCATGAAAAGGACCATGAAGAAAAGGATAACGTGTTCTAGAATATTATTACATATCAAATGCCCAATGACGTAAGTCATAACAAAAACCAATCATTATATATGGAAAGATTTAGCAGTAAGATCGATCACTTTTTTTGGAAGTTGTTTGAGATTTAATTAAATTTACCACGGTACCTTCAAGATCTGATAGTGACGTAATTTCACAAACGCTACGATGGTAGTATGTAGTCATAAAATAAGCGAAACCACATATAAACTTGAAAATTAAGTCCCTCATGCAACACAACCAATATTTTACGTGATAGGTGGTAAGTACGGTCCCCCTCTTTCAACAGCAATCTCTATAATTTTAAGTCAGCATTTTATGTTAGCAAAAGATCTGATATATGCCAATTTCCTTATTCGGCTGATTGATGATGACGACCACAAATCTTTAAACAAAGTAAGACAATCAAATACGTAGTACATAAGAGTGGTAAAATCCGTCACATAGCAGTTAGTGTCAAGCCACATTTACGTTAAATTAAATTAGCACGTGCTTCACATGCCAATAAGAAGAATCGTTGCGTATCGTGCCTTTTAAATTAAAAAGATACCGTGTCCTCCATGTAATGCCACTAGTTACACTACAGAGCACGATAACCAACATGTCATCAACCTAGTTCCAAAAACTAAACAAAATCTATGTTGCACGGAAACGGACACGGCACCGGGAAACGGATACGGGAAATGGAAAAACTCAAAATTTCAAGATACGGATACGGCAAAGATACGACAAATATAAAATATTAAAAATATATATATATTAAAGAAATTCCAAATAGATATATATTGATGTAAAGTGTAAACTCCCAAAATACTAAATCTTTCAAAATAGTTATATATTCAATCGATTTAAGAAAGCTGTAGAATGGATAGACAATCGGTTAAAATTATAGCCCATTAAATAGCCCATGACAACCCTAAAAATACCGAAAACTTGCAGGAAACTTCAAGGAAACCTCTATAGAAAAATTTATGTCCCTTGGAAACGTTTATGTGGCGTTTATATGGAGTATCCGTTTCTGTTAAGTTTCGGATACGGGAGCGGCGCCCTGGGAGAAGTTTCGGTGCATAATATTACAAAATCACTAAATGCGACTTAAAATCTTTCCTTAAGTCCTTTTCTTGCCAAAAACATCTCAATGCAAGTTCATTAATCTAACAGAATACACATTGTTAGAAGCTATATTGTATGCATATGACAAATATAATCTCCTATTCCTTAACACCATCACAACATCAACGATTCATGACGCATCATAATAAAGCATCAGGTATCATTGAATACGACACATTACATTCTACACATAATGTACGAGGACAACGAGCTTCCATATTAACAACCACAAATTCAGCGTTTATCGGTTTCGGATATATCATCAAACAGATATTTAAATTAGACACTTAGCATAACAGTTTAAAATGAAACTACCTCGAGCTCGATCATCAACTTCTAACGCTACGTCTGCGAACAACGCTTGTAATAAATCACGTCTCTGAGTAGGTGATCCTATAGCCTAAAAAAACAAAAAATTCAAAATAAAAAATTCACAAATTCAATATTCATAATTCACAGATCAAATAACAAACCTTATGAAGCTTTTTATCGATCTCTTGTGTTAACGCAGAGAAATAAGCAGAGCTTTTCGGAGTTACGGCAAACGGCGACATTTTTCCGATCGGTTTCTCTGATTACAGAGCATTTGATTTGAAATCTGGAATTAAAATTCAAGGAAAATGAAATGAAATTGATGATTTATGAAATCATTGATTGATAATATATTTTTATGAATTATTGAATTTAGATTACCTGACGGTTGAAACGGTTAACGGTGGCGAAACGGAAAAGTTTTCCGATACCGTTAAGGCGTTGATGAAGTGGATAGAGGATTTTGGTGAATTGCTATATCAATCTCGAATGATCTAATATTAGTTAAGAAACGGGAAATATTTCCTAAATCGACATTTTTACATTTTTTTTTTACATTCCATGGTACCAACAAAAGGAAATACATTAATTTACTTTTATCTTTTAATATGAGAACGGTTCTATTTGGATTGGTTTTTTAATAAAACCGAAATCAAACCGAAAAATTCTGTTTTTAAAAGGTTAAAAATTGTTCGGTTTGATTTTATATTGGTTTGATTTTTCGGTTTTCGAGTTTAAGTTTGGTTCGATTCGGTTTTTAATCAGTTTTTTAGGTTTTATAATAATAACGATTTCAGTCTGAAAAATACGTATAAGTATAATAATTAAAAATAAAAATATTATATTTTATGTAGATAATATCAATGGTTCTGTTCAGTTCGGTTTTTGGAGTAAAACCAGAACCGAATCGAATATTTCGGTTTTTCATAAATCAAAAAGTGAACTATCCGTTTTTGCTTTGGTTCGGTTTTTTCGGTTTGATTATTTCGGTTTCGATTCGGTTTTTTGGTTTTTCTACTCACCCTTAGTATTTTATGTTTTTCCTTTTCATTCCACGACTAATATTTTTTTTGTCCATATAAAGTATAAAGTCGCGCCATACTTTTATGTCTGATTCTCACGATTAAAGTTTTCCCAAAAATCTTATTGTCGTGAGAATTAAATATGTTGAAATAAGTGGTTCTAAATTAGACACGTTCTTGCATCGTTATTTTTCGTGCTCGCGCAATACTTTCATATTTGATTCTCGTGACAAAATAGTGACGACAATTTTTTTTGAGAATTTGGTGATTATTTTTGAAATTCTTTTGTGTTAGAAGAGTATTTTGATAATTTTATTCAAAATTATTATGTATATATTAACCCTCTTTATAATATATTAGCAAGTTTAAATAAAAGAAAATGACAACACGAATGAAGAAAGAATTCGAATGTTTTCGATTTCAAATACTTATTACTTATCTAACATAATAATCTTTAAAATCCGTTGTCCATTAGTGTAACTATTTTTTGCAATCTCAAAACTTAACATTTTCTGAAGAATCATAATAATATGTTAAAGGTTAAAATTATTAGTTTTAATAAAAACAATTGCTAAAACAAATAAAAAGAAAAATAAATAATAAAAATTACAAAAACAGTACTTTGCAAATAAGACAAAAAGAATAAATTGGTCATTATGATATAACTAACAGAATTGAGTTAACCTTAACATACCAAAACACTATCCATATGCAGAAATTTAAAATAAAATACTATCCTAATAATTTTTTAAAAAATAGGACAAAAAATGCTATCTAAGTAAGAGGATAAGGACCATCATTTGAAGCATATAAAAAATCTAACTTTATCACACGAATAAAATTCATTAACAAAAAAAGTAAAGCAATTTATATATGCGGCCAAAAACAACCAGAGGCAGATGCATATGCACATAGACTTTGACAGGAATCTTAAAAAACCGACATTGATTGATTTGATCCAATGATTCCATTTTCCGTTTGTAATCAACCCAACGTTTTCATGGCATCGATTCTTCTATATCTCCTACAATTATTCTCCATATCATCATCATCATCTCTACAAATTAACCAAACAACAATCTCATTTCCTCATCAAATCGACCGCGATTCGATATCAGTTTTATCTCCCATGCCTACAAATCAACAGAAGAAACTCCGAAGGCTCCCGCATGTTTTCGGCAAAGTCCTTGAGCTTCCTCTTCGATCACATGCTGATGTTTTTGTTGAAGATAGAGCTGATTGCATTCGTTTCGTTGCTAAAGTAGACGATAACGCGTTTGTTGGTCAAGTAATTATGTTGTTAAGATACATCTATATCTTTAAAAGTGCGTTTAAAATAAACAACGTGTTTTGAAATAAGTTAAAACGAAGTTGGTTAAGAGTATGTTTTATGTTTTTTTTTAAATATGGGCGTCCCCGAGCTTTTGGAGACCCTATACAAAGCGTGTCAAAATAAAAAAATGAGACACTAAAGATAGAAGTTCGTCTAGAAAGTACGACGACTATCCATTTAGTAACTATTGTGCAACACCTCAATGAATTCTTTGTACACAAATTGTCTTTAAATTGTCATTTTCAAATTAACATCATTGTTAATCAGTAAATAATCCACAAGTAGTTAATGTGAAATATATAGTTAGTCAAAAAAATTTTAGCCCGTAAATATTTAGAGGTCATGGTGGGCGCCCTCCTCGCCCACCTAAAAAACGGCCATTTCCGTTTTGGCTGTTTTGGGATTGCATATTATACTTATTAGCTAAGTTATAAAACACTTAGTTATAAAACAAAATACGCAATCTTTAGTATTTGGATAAAAAAAATTAGTGTGTTTATTTGCTTATTTTGAAACAAATAGAATCACTTTTTAATTGTGCTTATTTTGAAAGAGCTTATTTTCAAGGCATATGGATAGTGTTTGAATATGTTTGTGTATTCGTGGTAGGTTAAGGCATATGCAGTGAAGATTCATCCGGGTGTGACGAAAGTTGTTGTTAGGGGAGGAAATAACATCCGGGGAGAGGTGGAATTATTGTTGGAGAAATTAGAGATTGATGAGTGGAGGTTTAGGCTTCCAGCGACTACAAGGCCAGAGTTGGCGACTGCAGCTGTTGTAGGACGAGAGCTTGTTGTTACGGTGCCTAAGGGCACCGGGACTAGCACTGTTGTTGGAAGGGAGGTTTGGGGAGGTGGTAGGGGGCGGCTTGTATCTGTACGGTAATTGTAGTACTATGATTATAGATTGCAGGAATATTAGTATCAGTAAATCTATCGAGTATGTTGTTTAAATCTATCTATGTTTAATATAAATCTTTGATCGTGTCTTCCAATATTACTTTGATTTATCTGTATATAAAGGATTAGTGATTGAATAGTTATTAGAAAAGCGGGTTACATTAATTTTGGTTCCATAACCCGAATAGTGGACTAGTTAATAATGGAAATACGCAAGTTATATTCCTTTTGATGTTAAACATTGCTTTTACTAGCAACTATGTCGAGCTCTTTACATTATAAACACAAAACGTTGTAGACTCAACAAACGATGTTTTTCTCTTTTTACTCTACTCGCTAGTATCCAATATTTTGCTGGGTCTACTGATACGAATTGTCATGACATACAATGAAACCCTAGAAAGCTTTAAAAAAAAGAAGAAAAAGTGTGTCCCTCGTGATAAATATGATTCATCGGGCATCTAACGAAATTTGTTGTTCATGGAGGAAACATGTTGGTTTCTACAAAGCCGAGTATAGAATCTTTGAAAGGTAATGGTTCCGACCCCAAAATTTTATGCATTAGTGCGTTACAATATAACACGTATATGTGTAAATCAAGTATCATAAACCAAACAATACAATAAATCTGTCTGTACTTTGCAAAAGAAATATATAGTTTTGGATTTAGTTCGTTAACTGAACCATCATTGAGTTATCTTTCTAATCCGGTAAATCTTTCTCCTTAATATTTAAAAAGAATCAATTAAACGAAACCATGTATTTCATTCATTTGCGATTTCCTAATGTATATATTGATGTTAACGAATTTAGATATTCCTTTATATTGGATTTTGGATGCCATAAAATTAAAGTGTATTCAATTTCAAGTTGATTTATGTTGGCTACTTTAGAATGCAAAAGGTGAAATGCTTTTGTTTAGCTTCTTTTGCAGCTATGTTGTCCAATTTGATTTCTGGTTTATTGCATTTTGTATTAATTGGACAGACTTTACGTTTTAAACTTTAGACACTTGTGAGTTTTGCGAACTTTGAGTTATTTGTTGAAGAGATTGGATTAATTCTAAGTTGTAATGAATTTTAAGTGTCTTGAATACCTTACTATTATGAGTTTTAACGAGCGTCTTAAATATCGATTTATGTATATATGAAACTATTTAGAAGAAAATTTAAATGTATTTGTTACAAATTTATTTTTATAACCATTCGTTTGCTAAAATTATTATTTGGTAAAGAAATTAAAAATGACCCGTTTTGACCCGCATCTGTTTTGACCCACACCAATTTTGACCCGTGACCCAATCCAACCCAACCCGCCCATTGCCAGGTATACTTTTACCCATACTCACTGTTGGTACAATGCTAAATAGAAGATCTTACCTTTGTTGTATAACTTTATACTAAGCTTCCAAATACCATGAACTGAGAGCTAAACCTGAGGAACTACATGGAGCAACAATTCTCTAACCTGCCGCAACCGCCCGTGCTGTAATTGTTGTTGCCAGTAGAAGTTTGGATATTTCAACAATTAATCTTGTGATTAATCTTTATACATAACTACATAACTACACGAGGGTTTCAAGCTGTCTATGAGTATGTGGATACTCTTTATAATTGACACACCAAGACTAATCCAAGGTGGTAAATTCTTAGTATTTTACGTTGTTCTGATAATTCAAATATATTGTAAGTTTGTATTTGACTAATGATTTGGAAAATATTGAAGCTTTTTCTAAAATCAGGTTGGTAGTACCGTAGCGTAGAATTAGGCCATTTTCAGAAATAAACTTGTCTCTCAATTTAGCAGTCTCCCCATAACTTTATTTAACACGAGATATCCTATGTAGTTCTTCTTGTTGAACCATGGTGCTACAGTATTCAAATTGTGGTTTCAGCATGGCTAGGAGTCCTAGAACTTGTGAATAGACGTTCTTCGTATGATATTTACACCACACGGGGTTTTGATGAAGATTTTGGTAAACTGAAATCTTTGATGATAACGCAAAAATTTGGTAGTTTTGGGAATGTATAAGAGGTACTTTATGAAACGTCTTAAGAGATTCCATGTGGCCAGTTGCATAGCTTACTCTTCTGTAGCTGCCTAAGAAGCTTTTGTTTATTACGTATCTGGAGTTCTTATAAGGGATTTTCGCGATAATATCTTATATTTGACAACTTCTTCACTAAAGAATATATAAAGGTGCAACAACATACTGGGATTTGTGGAACAATCGGTTTATTAAATGCATCTTATGATATGTGTAGCGGATTTTGAACCACATATCACAAGCCTCTATTTAGGTTGGTTAGCCTAATGCATCTTACGAGTTCATAAAGGATTTGGTCAACTGTTGGGGACATAGACGGACCTTAATGGAGGCCCAGGGGGGCTGCGGCTCTCCCAAAGTTCGGGAAAATATTGCGTTTTCACTACATGAGTCCGATTTGTTGTGGGTTGCAGGGACCGCTGCAACATTTCGGCCCTCCCGCTTAAAAATTTCATGTTCCGTCTTTGGTTGGGGAGGATCTTGGTCCATCAATCACGATACCAAGTTCCATGAATTATAGTTAACAACTAGAAATCCGTGAGTTTCAACTTACTCTTGTGTGATTATATAATGGCATTCACAAATGATTTGGTTTTGTATAGTTTTAGTATGTAACATAAGTTATTTAGAATCTATAATTTTTCCTATATGATTAGGGTCTTCAGTCAAAGTGTTGTTTTACGTAGAACATTAAGCGAAAAATGAAATCTTTCAATAAATTTATAAAGTATAGCTTTGTTTTCTTTTGTTTTTCTGGACTTTAATTTGGACATTAAACAAATTAGGCATGATATAACAAAAACAATTATGGAATCTTTTATATCATACACTGAATTATGACGATTTATTTTTAACTCTTTATATAATCTTGACCGATTTTCTTTGTCCCAACGCGCGGGACCATAAATTCTCGTATGTAACAAATACATGTTCATAGAATATGTAACGCAATAAGGAGGCACATATCATTTCTATTTACAATCAAGTCTTAACGTGGAATACTCATGTTCGGATTTTCTTCGGTTAACATATTTTATAACAAAAGTTGTTTTTAATAATTTTGGCTACCTAGTTTTCTTTAAACTTAATCATTTACTATAAACTTATCAAATCCATATTTTGGTCTCATTTGTTCTTTTACTAATATAATATGAATAAAAAAGATATATATTTTTTAATATTAAAAAGTGTTATAACTAGTTATGAAACTCATTATTATTTCTCTCTCCTATGTTTATACACATAAACTTTTTTTTCTTCTTCTATGGACTTTCACTGTAAACATGTCAAAATAATACACTAATCTTCTATGAACTTCACGGAAGATTTCACATACGCTATGAACCTCCTCTATAACACCCCCCCCCCCCCCCCCCCCCCCCCGTACTAATGCTCTAACTATATTTCAAGTCAAAACGAAGTGTTACAACAATGGGTTGTGTATGTTGGTTAAAATGTCAGTAACTAACAAATTATTGGTTAAACGACTACTCTTTTATTATTTGGACTAGGCTACTAATTCGAATTATAACATGGATTGATTAAAAAGAATTTAGTTTTAATTCAGAAGTAGCATGTATATTATAGATTATAGATTATGATTAGGATTAGGATTTTGATTAAAATTAAAACAAAAAGTTAGGAGTTATGATCAATCTAAAATGACTGATTTTTTCGACATATAATAAAATAATTTACCGATAAAGTGAATGTCTAAAATCAATTTATAACAACTTAAAATAAAAGAGTAGGTTAAAACTCTTAAACAACAAAAATAGGTAATAAAAATAATAAAGTGGGTTAGAGCAAAAATAATTTGACTAGAAAATATTAGTGAGGAATATATATCAAGCAAAAAACTCTTTTTTTTTTATTTAAGACATAGATATTACCAGTTTCTTGATATTTTTATTTTGCTTTGTTTCAAAATATAAGTGAGTATATATCATAGTTGTTTGGTGAACAATATAATTAATTATTATAAATTTTAATAACGGTTGCAATTTTTGAAGTAGACATTTATTTTAGGATGAAAAAAGTATTTAATAACATAGTTTTGATTATTTTTTTGGCCCAAAACAAAGTAATAATTCTACAAAATATTGAACAAAAATCACATCCAAAACAATTTCATTCTTTTCATTTATTTTTCAAACAATTCAAATCAATTATTGCATAAAGTATCTATCTTGCAAGAAATTTGATACAAATTTACATGACTTGTAGGATTCTCCCATTGCATAAGTTCCATTACCGCCTTCTCAATCTCTCTAGTTTCCATTACTAAACCTCTTAAGCAGTATGCAAAAGTACTAAAACTCAATACCGCCTCATTCCTCTTCATCTCCTCACACCCTTCGCCATAAACTAGTTCATTTGATCGTTGTAGATATGAATTTACCAAATTGTCCATCTCATCCTCACCATTTGGTCCTTGCATATGTAACTTATGAGGGCTAATCGGTAACTTCCCCATCTCAACATCACTAGATGTATCACCGATGTTTTTCTTCTGAAGTTCCTTCTCGAGTTTGTTTAGTGATTTGACCAAAACAACATTTCCGAAACACTTGATTGAAGGGTGAATCATTTCTTTGAAAAGCTCAACCTCACCTTCAAGTTTATTTAAACTCAAGTTTTCTTGTAGTAGAGATGCATTTGCATGGTTCAAAAAGACTAAAAGGGCCTCCATCTTTGACAAAGCCTTCAATAGCTTATTGTAGCAAACACCATTAAAGGGCAAGAACCAAAAGTTGGGTTCCATTTCAGCCTCCTCAATGAACTTTCTTAGCTCATTCACATTAGCTTTCAACTTCTTTAAACCACTTTGAGCAGAATCTTTTTGACCATCAACACTCATCGTGCTTACGCACTCGTGTAAAACTTGGAGGGTCTTGGAAAGTTGGATCTTAGCTAGAGTGGAAGCTCTAGTGGGTTGAAACACGAGTTCAACAACAATTGAACAAGATAATCCAATAAATGCTTCCACAATTCTAATGATAGCGAATTCCGTTGGTGAAGCAATATTCTCCCTACCAAGAACTAGCACGGCCCCGATTACAGCTGACACACCACCAGCTGGACCATACATACGGCTTCGTCTAACCAGGCTACAAAATATGAACCATGGAAGAAGAATGAAGAACCTTACTTTAACATATTTTTCAATAACGAAGCAACCCAATACTCCATATACCGTTCCTATCACGGTTCCTTGGAGTTTAAGATTTGAAACCCTAAAAGCAGCTTCTCTTGAAACTGCGAAACTTATTGCTACTGGTAGTCCGGACCATATGCCATTTTCTTTGCTGTATATAAGTCCAAATAGAACGGCAAAACCTACTGATAATGAACATTTCAATGCTAGCATGAACCTTCTATGCATCACAAAATTGCTAATCCATTCGAAAAGACTTATTTTCTGATTTTTTTTATTCGATTGTTCATCGCTTGACGATGAAGGGTTTGGTGATGAGTTATTTGTCATCTTTTTTTGGAGTAATTTTGAGCAAAATAAGAAGAAAAAAGAGGACAAATCGTTGTGGGTTTGAGGGAACGTATGTAGGGAAGTCAATAGATCTTCGATATCCGACTCAGGAAAAGTTGCGGAATCTAAAGGCATGCAAGACTTTAGTTGGTCAAAGGTTGGGTTTATACTTTCTTGAAGCTTATGCAACTTATCTTTTAGATCTTGATCAAGAATTTGCGGCGGAAATGAATGAAAGTTGTTCAAAGCCATTTGCAACCCTTGTATTGGCATCTCTATATCTTGCAACTTTTCGGCTGTGTTAATGCAGTATGGTTTCAAGCATTCTACTGGAAGTGTCTCCCATTTCACACTTTCCTGTAGAAGAAATTAAGAACCATCGTAAGAATATGATATCGCGATTTTTAGATATCTTAAATATATCACTAGATGGTAAATCATTAGACATTTGTCGCGATCTAAAAGTTGTATCTTTATATCAACGTTAATATGACACATCGTATATTGATAGAATACTCGACTTTTATAAAAACAAATTGCCTAGACATAGATGTAAAGCGGAAATTAGAGCTTACTTTCTTCGACTTGATGGCATTTAGAAGTTTGGTTCCATTAGTGGCTAGGAGCTTGGCTTGTAAGTCAAATGCTTGTGCACTTGTGTTGTCTTCTGCACAGAATGCCTTTACACACAGATTTACTCTCTCCATAGCATTATCAGCATAAAGTTTGCATTTCTTTTTCACCTAAATCAAATAAAAACATAACATCATTAACCACTATAAATATATGTATTTGTATACGTATAATCATACATGTCTAGTGTGTATTTGAAAAACCGATTATAACCAAAATAAATAGTTTTACATCAAATTTCTTTTAGATACTAGTTACTAAGTTATTTTTGTTAATGACTCATTTTCGAAGCCGATAACCGTTACTATTAGCAAAAACTTTTTTTTTTTTTTTTTTATCATTTTTGGTATTTTCGTACACATAAGTACTTTTTCTATGTAAACTCATGCATGACACCACACCACTATATTTTGTTGTAAGTGGAAGTCAAGAAATTAATATATATATTCTTGAAAACAAACGAATTAAGTACGTATGCAAATGTCCACTTCATGACAAAACTTCTCACATGTTGTAGTGTGTTGTTCCCATAAAACTGTTTAGCAAAATGCATAAAATAACTTTTCTGTTACTTCAATTCTAAGTTTGATTTATTTTATTGAAAATCTATTCAAGAATTAAACATATGTGACAAGGAAATGAGTTAAACTTGTTAGTTGTTAAACGGATTATGTAGATTAATCCGTAGCATTAAACTACCCTAATCATTCAATATAAAAGATGAGAGATCTAAGATTCAATTTTCAACGACTGTATATATCTATCTAGATATTTATCCGACTCAAAAAGTTTATTAAAACAAAGAAGATATATCTATTCTACTAAATGTCTGATACTTGTAGTTAAGAAGAAAAAAACATATGACACTTTTATCACATAAATACAAAACTTGTCGAACACATTAAATAGCGTATTTATGTCTGTTATATAAACTATGTTGTAGCATATGCAATGATTCAGTAGTTGAAATTACCTGACACGTAGCCAAACCCGGATACGGAAGCAACAAAGCTAGAACACAAGCTAACACCCCCATGGCGGTGCTAACTGCCACGTGTACAGGATGCATGACTGGATCAGTCTCACCACCCATATCATATGCCACCACATAGATGATCACAATTTGTCCCAACGCTATTCTCTTCGACACTAAATATGTTTTATGATCGGGCAACATAACAACAAACGATGCCAGACCCACTAAAACTGAGGTAAGCGGTGTCGTCAGCCGGGATGGGCCTATTGCCCATAACCCTAATATGGCTGGGATAACCGTTAGTAAGGTGGCACAAATCGCGTCCCAACAGCCGCGAATTGTGTCACCTAAAGACGCCCCAGTTATTATTAAAATAACTGTGACGTAGGAAAAAGCGGGGAAGGCGATTTGGTGGCGAAGGGGGGCGGGGCCGAAGAAGGTGGTAGCCGCGACGATGGAGCAGGCTGTCGCGGTGCGGAACCCGGCCGAGAGGCAAGAAAGCCATAAGGAGCGGGAATGGGGAGTAAGGTGAAGCTTGGGGGTTTGCATTGTGATTAAGGAGGTTAATTAAGATTAAGAAGTAGTGTAAGAAAGTAATACTAGAAATGGGATGACAAAGAAGGCGTTGTTGTGAATTTATACATATGATGCTTATTGGTGGACCCCATGAAATGGAAAATAGTGGGATTATTTATGGGGAAAATTATGAAAATGGTCACGATACACAACAAAACTAACAAAAGGTTAAAAAATAAAAAAGAATTATTTTTGATCAAACTCGTGTTTGTGCGTGTAATCTGAAACGGAACAAATGACAAGGTAGTGTCACGTCACCTGATTAATCGCGTAAGAATTTCGTAAGTTTCGCATAAGGACGCGAGAGTTGTATATTCATAACTGTATCGAGTACGTTTCGCGTAAGGACGTTAGACCCACAATTAACACTTTTCCCTTTTTCTTTTTCATACTTTTAGTATTATTTTTTTTTAAATAAAATTTAATTTAATTAAAACTTAAATTTGTTTTTGTCTTTCGTAATATTTCCTTATTTATATATAAGAATAAGATCACAAAATTTGGAAATGTGTTTTCACACATTAAGAGAGTCAAGAACAAAAGTGATAGAAAGGAATACAGAGATTAGTTTGTGATTTTAATTTTTCTAACGTTCCATTTTGTAAAACAAAATTTGATTTCAGTTTAAATATAAAGATATTTATATACATATTTAAAGTGATCTAACAAACTTTATCATAATTTTAACAAATGTGAAATTATATAAATAAATGACATTTTAATGATTGCGAGAACTTCGTATTGTTAAACAAGTATAATCTTAATACATTGAAAAGTATCTATGATATTTTGAGTTTTAGATGCCAAAATATGATATTCAATGTTTTAAAGTATGGAATATATGAAATTATCTTTATTTAATGATATGTCACATTTAGTTAATATAATAAATAATATTAATGAATCAGTACTAATTAAAAATTGTCCTTTTTTAAGATGGAGGGTCGAATCTCATTCTTTAAACAGTGGCTTTTTAAATAAATATTGTCTTTCAAAAAATAAATTATTCTATATGTATTTCTTATTTCTTATCCTTAATTTAATTATTAGATATTATTTTAATATAAATAAATCTTATTATCATAAGACATTCTTAAATATGTAAGATAACTTTTAATCCTGGAAAAATTGAATTCGTATATAAGCAATTGACACTGAATTATTAAAACTTATATTTTAATATAACAAATTTAGATTCTGTTAATCTTATATGTAAAAATTAACCTAAATTGTTTAAATTTTAAACTGAAGTAATCATTATTTTATATTTAATTAACTTATAATCAAAAATGTCGTAGGTATCATTAATTATTTTGCATAAATGTCGAAAAACTGAAAATAAGATGATCAAAATGAGTTAGATCATATATATGCCAGGTATAAAATGACACAAACTCATAAACATATTACTCCATCCGTCTCCAAAAAATTGTGTGAAACAAAAAAAGGTCGAAATAAGATATGTGCAGTTAATGAAATATTTTTTTTTTCCCGTAAGATTACCTATTATGTCTCTGCATTAAAGACGTCAGTTATTTTTAAAGTTTGGAAATTCTAAAATATTTAAAGACAAAATAGAAAGTTACCACATTATAACCATTCATAATTAGAAACAAGACAATAATTTTGGACAAACATCAATAGAAAGATGACACTTTTTTTGGGACGGGGGGAGTACATTTTTATAATAAACGTAATTTTAAATCTAGTTATAAATTCAATGTTTTGACGGATTAAAAGTTTGCTATATTAAAAGATACTAGTTTCTATAGTTTCTTATATCGTAATCTTAATCTTTAATATATAATAAAAGATGGGCATTAAATGACAAATGGCGAAGCAACGGCCCTTGGATGGGTTAACTTTTTTTATTTCAACCGTTAGATCAAATTGATGATGTCATCAAATCCTACTTTCATTTTACACCTTTTTACAATGCATGATAACGTTCTCTCTTTAATTCCTATCTCAACTAAAATAAAAACAAAATTCTAATTTACTTATAACCACTCAATTTGGATTATGATTTACCTTATTGTTATATTAAAATCTCCTAATAAAAAATATCAAAATATTTGTATCAACGTAAAGGTGTATATGTTATTATAATTATACACAACATGTGTATAAACGTAAAGGTATATATATCTTTTGTATAAACGTAAAGGTGTATATGTTATTATAATTATAAACAACATGTGTATAAACGTAAAGGTATATATATCTGTTGTTATACGTATAACATTGTATTTTCATAATAACTTAAAATCAACATAAATATAATGTTTACAATTCAATTTTTATATATGTCCGCGCTATCGTGGGACAATAATCTAGTATATATATATAAGAAAAACAATTTGAGAAATTAGCTTTTATTGACCTATAGGATGCCTTAATTTTAAATAGTTAGTAAAATCAATTTAATCCTTTATTTTTAACATTTTATTCAATTTAGTCATTTATATTTTCTAAGCAAAAATTCCACCATGTAACTAAAATATCTTCATATAATTCTAATAACCCACTTATTAATCAATAATGATAATAACAATCTTTTTCAAATAAATATCAAAACTTACGTAAACTAAATAATAACAATCGTTTATATATAAGAAAAGCAATTTGAGAAATTAGCTTTTATTGACTAATAGAAAACTTTAATTTCAAATAGTTTATAAAATCAATTAAATACTTTATTTTTACCATTTTATTCAATTTAGTCTTTTATATTTTCTAAACAAAAATTCCACCATTTAAATAAAATATGGGTTAATTGTTTGGAAATGTATCGAACTTTACATCCAAAACTATTATATACATCTATCTTTAAATTGGTCTATTGTATGTATCTAACTTTTAAAAATCTCTATTGATATATCCAACCAATGAAATCTTAGCAGAACGATGATGTGTCAACTTACGTGGCACATTATATGGATGACACGTATTGTTGAATACATACAATAACAGATTTTTGAAAGTTGGATACATACAATAGAGATTTTTGAAAGTTGGATACATACAATAGACTAATTTAAAGATGGATGCATACAATAGTTTTGGATGTAAAGTTCGATGCATTTCCAAACAATTAACCCAATAAAATATCTCCATATAATTCTAATAACCCGCTTATTAATCCATAACAATAATAATAATCCATTTTCAAATAAATATCAAAACTTACTTAAACTAAATAATAACAATCGTTTCTCTTTCATTTATTCCAAAGATACCTAAATACGTTTAAACTTTGTAATGTTTAAAACACAATTTAATTGTCTCTTACTATTCAAAATTTCAAAACACAACGGAATGTCTTTCTATTTTTCGTTATTATCAATATATTTTTGTTCTGTTATTAACCTATTAATTTTTATATGGTTCTACTATATAAAACAAAAAAACCAATTTAAATAAAACATACTATTCGGTTATAATTTAATTCAATTCAAAAAACTAAGCAAACAATTAGATCAATAAATATTTTTTTAATATTTTACTTTATATTTAGTTATACTTTATGCACTCAATAACAATTTTAAATCCAAAATACTGTCATCCAATCTAATCCAAATAAATAAACCATGTCGTCAAATCCAAATAATCCAATTGTTGAATTGGTTTTATTCAAATATTGATCACGTCTAATTTACATGTAACTTTTTAAATCTAATATAAAATATGAATAACAAATATGAGTATTTAACTTATAAAAAATTAATTAAATTAGTCGTATGTCTGCTAATTTTTTAAATATTTCTTTTTTTAGCAACTTTTACTTAATTCTTTTAAAGAATTTATCCACAAATTTTATTTTTTCCAATCAACAACCCTATGGGTTGTAAATAAACATTTATTGCAAACTTTGTTTTCTTGTATATTTCTAAAACAACATCCTCTGCATTTAAGGAATCACAAATACATTACGAATGTTCAATCAAATTATGTATATAATTACTTTTTATTTACAACCCATAGCGTTGTCAATAGCAAAAACCTTTTTGATTTGAGATTTTCAACATAATCCTCCCCATTATTTAATATATATTCACTATCATCAACGTTTATAAAACTATTGAAGTAATTTAAAAGATTCGCCAAATAAATTTGTTTGTCTTTTTGGTTATGATTGTTACAAATTAGGAAATAATATACACGATTTGCGCGTGCTTTTTCTATATAATTTTCTAAAGTATGTTGTCACACCCCGCTCAGACATATAATTACTTTTTATTTACAATCCATACGGTTGTCAATAGCAAAATCCTTTTTTATTTGAGATTTTCAACATAATCCTCTCCATTATTTAATATATATTCACTATCATCAATGTCTATAAAACTATCTTTAATATATAATAAAAGAGGGGCTTTAAATGCCACGTGGCGAAGTAAGGTCCATTGGATTGATTAACTTCTTTGATTTCAACCGTTAGATCAGATTGATGATGTCATCAAAACAATTTTTATTTTAGACCCTTTTACAATACATAATTACATTCTATTCTTCATTCTATCTCCACTAAAATAAAAAACATAATTATAATAAAATTTCTCAATTTAAACTATGATTTACGTTATTGTTATTCTAAAATCCTCTAATACAAAATATCAAAACATATGTATAAACATAAATGTGTATATGTTATTATAACTATAAACAACATGTATATAAACGTAAAGATATATATATATATATATATATATATATATATATATATATATATATATATATATATATATATATATATATATATATATATATATATATATATATATATATATATATATATATATATATGTTATTATATATCTATAACATTGTCTTTTTATAATAAATTAACATCTATATAAACATAAATTTTAAGATTTATTTTTTATTTTTGTCCCCGCTAACGCGGGACAATAATCTAGTTGTAGTAATTTGAAAGATTCGCCAAATAAATTTGTTTGTCATTTTGGTTATGATTGTTACAAATTAGGAAATAATATACGCGATTTTCCGCGTGCTTTTCTATATAATTTTCTAAAGTATGTTGTCATACCCCGCTCAGGCAGAAACCCGATGTGCGAGCAGTTTCAATAGTATCGGAGATTAAAGGTTACAACATTTATATAACAAAATGATAATCGAATTAAATAAGTAAATCCGAAGTTCAAAGTTTTACATAATCCGAATAATTAAAGTACAATAACGTCAAATGGATCTTAAAGGAACAAATCATAGCAAAACAAGTTCCACGTAAACGATCCAAATAGTCACAAAAGCAAGCATTAATCTACGACAACCTCAAATCCCTCAAGTTATACGTTTTATAGTATTTCTCTTTATAAAGTTTTACGAATTGATGCTAATATCACATGTGATATTATCATTTCAATTTCAATACCCACAAAAAATTTTTTTTTTCGAAAGTATATAACACCAGTGCTCTAATTGAAGATAAAAACGAGACGGTCACAACGGTGTAATTTGTTTCGTCTAACGATTAACGGTTTATGAAAAAATAAAAAAATGAGTTTTGATTTTAATCTTAACCTCTAAATTAAAATGGGATGAATGACCAAGATTATGTCTTCTGATCTTTAAAAAATTATATGTCCTAATTAATCATTTACCTAAAACATTAACATATTTAGTTTAGACCATAATCCATTGTTTAGTTTATGTATCAAAAAGCTCGCAAAAACTTCATTTTAGGATATTTGTACTGTATTAAAGTTTTGATTCAAAGCTTAGAGTAAATTTGATTTATTCAATAAATTTGACATGTGATAAGCCGTATTGAGCGACCAGGTTACAATCCCCCCAAAAATTAATATAATATTCTCTTTAAAAAAAATAAAATCTAGTACGACAATTTTTGTAATTCGCTCAAGACAGGACTGGCCCTGTATAGATTTATTCTCAATTTAAAATAAATATCATTTTAATAATGTGTTAAACATGATATTTATTAGTTTAAGATGATAATAAGATGGAGCTAGTATATTTTAAGATTATGTAGTTAAACATTGATTATATATTTATTTTAGAGGCAAATATTATAGATTAGCTTATAACTCATATTATTAGACTTGAGATTACAATATTTAAGTTTAAGTTGACTGTTGATGGATAACTCATATATTTAAATTAGAAATGTTAGACGTAAAACAATATTTGATTTTGAAATACAGTAATCATAGAAAGTACATGTCTTTAGAGTATATATATATATATATATATATATATATATATATATATATATATATATATATATATATATATATATATATATATATATATATATATATATATATATATATATAGATTGGGGTTCAATAGAGATCCCTTTTTTGCTAGAGATCCAGGGATCCCCTTCTCAGCCACAAGATCACCTAAATTGTGTGGCTGAGATTAAAAGTTGACTTTAATGAATTTATAAGGAAAAGACACGGAGGGGTAGTATGGTCTTTTTACCTTTTTCCTTTTTTTTTTACTCCCACGCGCTTTTCCTCACTTTTGTCTTTTTGTCTTTTTGCTTTTGTGTCACCTTTTCATACTTTCTCTCTCTTTAAAAGTATGAAAAGGTGACATTTCTCTCTCTGTAAAAGTTGAAATGTCACTTTTTCATACTTTCTCTCTCTTTAAAAGTTGAAATATATTTTAAAAAGCAAATCATTTATTTTATTGGGTTGTAAATTAGAATATGTAGGGTTTATGATTTTAAAAAGCAAATCACAGGTGATTACTAGACATTTGTTGACATTTTACATCAAAGAACTAAGGCACTAAATTATAAACAGTTTCTTAATGTAAAAACTACATAATCACAGGTGATTAAATAAGCATTTGGTGACATTTTACATCAACATACTAAAGAAAATTATTAATAAAATCACAGGTGATTACTAAACATTTTGATGACATTTTACATCAACATATAAGGCACTAAATTAATACAATCACAGGTGATTACTAGACATTTGATGAAATTCTACATCAAGGTATTAAAGCACTAAATTAAGAACTTTAAATGTATTAAGGTATTAAGGCACTAAATCACAGGTGATTTTCCTTTACAATTTGTTGACTACAAAATTACATTTAAGATATTTAGTGACTTAATTTAATAAAATCACATGTGATATAGTTATTGTTCAAAGAAAATACACCAAACCGAAAGTATTCTCAAACAAAATATTTGTCTACTCATTTCAAATAAAATTCAACTAGTAAAGTAACATATTAAATTCAAAATATTTGTGTCAAACCTTCAATTGATTGTTAATATTACAATCTAAGGCACATTATTAATAAAATCACAGGTGATTACTAAACATTTTTGTGACATTTTACATCAACATACTAAGGCACATTATTAATAAAATCACAGGTGATTACTAAACATTTTTGTGACATTTTACATCAACATACTAAGGCACATTATTAATAAAATCACAGGTGATTACTAAACATTTTTGTGACATTTTACATCAACATACTAAGGCACATTATTAATAAAATCACAGGTGATTACTAAACATTTTTGTGACATTTTACATCAACATACTAAGGAACATTATTAATAAAATAACAGGTGATTACTAGGTGATTACTAAACATTTTTGTGACATTTTACATCAACATACTAAGGCACATTATTAATAAAATCACAGGTGATTACTAAACATTTTTGTGACATTTTACATCAACATACTAAGGCACATTATTAATAAAATCACAGGTGATTACTAAACATTTTTGTGACATTTTACATCAAGGTACTAAGCCACTAAATTATAAACAGTTCTTAATGTAAAAACTTTAGAGTCACAAGTGATTACTAAACATTTTTTATGACATTTAAGACACTAAATTAATACAATCACAGGTGATTACTAAACATTTTCACCACTTATAAAACCCAAATTTCTCCAATTTCTCAAAAACCCCAGATCTTGTTACAATCAGTAGGGCAAACAAAAAGAATGACAAAAATGGTAAATAAAAAGTAGGAAATGCAACAATGTGATTCTACCAAATCAAATACCCAAAAAGTCAAATACCCAAAAATCAAAATTTAAATCAAATCAAGATCTGTATCCCCATTTTCAAAACACCAATTTTCAAATACCCAAAAAGTCAAATACCCAAAAATCATAATTATTTTCACGAACACAAATCTGATTTCACAAACTGTTATTACGAACACAAGACGGATATGATTATTTCTGATTATGAATCCAGGAGATGAACAACGAACCTCAATTTAATTTCCCCAACAATGGATTTCAAGCAGCGAACATCAAGTAACTTTAATTCAGGGATCTGCTAAATCACGAACGAACAGCAATCTGCTAAATTGATCTTGAGTTCACAAATCATCACTAGTCCGTTTTCTAGGCGAACTATACGACTCACCGAAAACCGGCCTTTCACCTAAACCAACCGGCGAGCTACTCGAATCCTCAGACGACTTAATTCTACCACCACCAAAGCTATATCTCGTCCGCGTAGGAGGTCCACCAAACACATCATCAAAATCAACATCACGCCATTTCATCTCCGGCGATGTCCGTAACTCAACCGTCAGTTTCGCCGGAGCAGAATCCGAACTCAGGTGAAGTTTCTGCTACATTGGAGAATGAAGTTGCTGGTGGCTCCGTGTCTAACGGCGTTAGTAGTTTATTAACCGAAACGGAGATAGGTAACGGTAACGGTAACAGTCACGGCGTTACGAATGTTTTAACTGAAAAGGAAATAGATGACGGTAGAGATGATTCAGGTGCTGTCGGTAGTTCTGTATCTGATGATGGTGGTGGCGTTGTGGATGGATTTTCCGGCGGTGGTGATGATGTCAGAAATTGACCGGTGGTTTAGGGTGAAACAAAAAGAAAAACAGTGAAAGTAAAGAAAAGAGTGAAAGTAAAGAAAAGAATAAAGGGACTGGTACAATTTTTAGGGGCGCGTGACATTTTTAAATGTTTTTTCAATATGACTAAAATACCCCTCCATGAGTTTGATGGATTAATGAATTTGTGTGGCTATAAATGTGATCCTTGGATCTCTAGCAAAAAGAGGATCTCTATTGAACCCTCCCCTATATATATATATATATATATATATATATATATATATATATATATATATATATATATATATATATATATATATATATATATATATAATATGAATATTGCTAGTAAAAAGGTTTTATGATCTTTTTAGATAAACAATGTATGTAACTGTTTGCTAAGTTTCACTTGAATTGGATATAATTATTTCAATTATTAAACTATAATAGATTTGTAAGGTTTCCGAGTGTTTATATAATATTAGCCATCTCGTCAAAATTCTTCTTTTAAGAGAAAATTTAGCTATCTATGTTTTTTTTTTTTTTTTGACTATTTGATATTTTTTTTTCCCAAGTATAGAAACGTGATAAGACACAATTTTAAGTTTGATTATTTTAGTATGATAAATATTATTAATAAAATAAATAATTATAAATTCTTAAACATAAATAAACATAATGCACAAAACTCGAATTTAACTAAATAATTTATAATATTACTACGTTTATGTAAGAAAAAAGTAAAAGAAAAATCACCGTATAACACGACGAAAAAATTAGTTTATTTATTGTTTGAATAGTAATGTTAGCTACTGTTCCAATAGCGAAGGAAAGGGACATTTGGAAAGCGACTAGGTCTGGCGAAGCTTCTACCGTAAGCGAGAGGTAGCTCTATCTCAGGATCGATTAGGTTATGTAAACACAACCACACTATGTATTAAAAGATCTTGATCTATCAAAGAAGTTTAACAGCGGATTTAAACACTTTGATATTTTCAAGTTGTGTGATTAAACGAATATTGTTTATATGAAGAACAATAACAATAACGAATATCAACAACAAGCTAATCTCTTAATGAATGATCAATATAAGTGTTTTTCTTAATACAAGGATCTATTTATATATAGATCTTGAGGCTAAACCTAACAATTCTAGGAAACGACTTAACAATTACAATTGTAAAGTAACTACAATTAAGAAAAATATAATTACAAATCTATTCCAAAATTATCTTTTTCTTCTAAAACTCTTCCTCCAGTAGTAACACTTTACATGCAGTAGTAACAAACTTGAGCAATAGAAACCATTACTCTTGCAGTAGTAACCAATACACTTGCAGTAGAAATCAAACTTAACTAATTTCATCAGTTTATTCCCAACAATCTCCCCTAAACTTGAACTTTTATTATCTTTAAAGTAACAAGTTTTAATACATACAAAGGATGATTACAAAACTAATGTCTAATGTCTTTCTTCTGTTTAGCCCATTCTTCCTTCATCTTCAGTTGTTCTTCATTTCTTTGAATAACCATTCTCCATACCAAATCATTAGCCATCTGAGATTGTGTTAGGGCAAACAACCTTATAGTGATCATCTCATGTAAAGTACCAAAATCCAAATCATACTTTTTCTCCACCAAATAAAATCTGAACACACCTTGTTTTCTAAATTATTGAATGCACACCACTTCTTTCATACATAACCCATTTAATCACTGGATCATATCCTCCTCTATAAATTATACTAATAAACATTCCAACTTCCCGAGTGAACGTGCCATTTAGCAAATCAAGAGCAAGATCAGTTCCAGAACAAGAACCTCTGTTCAGTGAGTACTTTTTTACTCCACTTTAATGTAGTCTCACTAGATCTTGTCTTGTGAAGTCTTTGACCATTCTGTAGAAAGCTAGCATCTGGTACTTCTTGTTATCAACTCTTGTAACCAAGTAAGTTGTTTTACTCTCCCTTCAAACAAACTCCCAGTCAATGATTTCTGGTAATTCAACAACTAATGGCTCAACATGCATACCTTAAGTCATCACCATCCTCAACTAATGACTCAACATGCTTAGGGTGGAAATATCACCACCATCCACCCTAAGCCATCACCATCCTCTCCAAGCCGTCACTTAGTGTCGTTTTGGTCTAAAGGGGTGACGATTTGGGAAATCATTTCTACAAGGGTTTCATGCATGCTTTCTGGAATCTTCAAACTTCCGCCACTTGTACCCTAGGGACCCAAAACGGCTTCGGAATCTTTGGTGACAATTTGGGCAAGCTTGTGTTGAGTATGTATGCAAGATTGAAAATCATGGCTTTTAAAAGGCTCAACATGCGTAATGCACAAATGAAAGATTGGACCACCTTGGTGACGGTTGGTATAGTCCCTTGGTGTCTCAAACATGTCACTTGAGTGTTGGTTAGTTGTGGTGGTGGCTTGGTTAGGAATTGGTGGCTGATGGTGGAATAACCGTGACTTTACTCTACAAAGGCCTTGAATTAGGTTTTAGGCGTAAAATGGAGGTGTGAGTGGTTTAAAGGGGTGGTTTAGGGTTTGATAATTTGATTTAGGGTTAGTTGAAGTGTGTTCATGGTTTTATGGGTGTTTGATAGATATGTGGTGGTAAAAGGGGTTTAACCGGGAAATGTGGTAGAATATAGGGTTTAGCCGAGAAATAGTCCACACAAGATTTGTGAGTGAACTTTGAGCTTCATAAAATGCATGCATGGTCTTACTGATTTGTGTTTATGTATTAGGTTTTGGCTTAAACGTATCTAATCTTCCAGATCAGCTCATGTAAAACCACGCAAACCCTAACATTTACGTGAGGAACTAGCTAGGTTTCAAAGTAGAAACCGTAGTTTTAAGCTAGGTTTCAAAGTAGAAACCGTAGTTTTAAATGTATGAGCTTTAGGGGTTGCATGATCTTTTTCTTGTGTTTTCTAGGAGTGTAAATCAACATATTGAACAATTATATCTCTTTCGAATATTTGGCCTTTTACAGTCAGTTTATCTTGTTTTTCGACTATTTACGATTCATTTAAATAGTCATCTCAGAAATCACTTGTTTAGCAAATCATATGCAAAATAAGCTCCATTGATACATAATATGATGTTTTTCTATCAGAATAATCATAAAGTAGGTGATAATGTGTACATAAGATAGGTCATTTTGTGACATATCACACGAACATCCACTTCATTTACATCATTTCTTTCTTTTTCCTGTCACTTTTCCGGTAAGCACCGTCGATGCATATCTGATTGCCAAACACCATAACCACACATTTACCGATTCTAACATAATACATTTCAAAACAATTATTATACTAACAGATTAATTCAAAGGCTACACAACTAACTAGATCCGATTTCTAGTAAAGAAGAAGAAGAAAATAATGTGAAAAACACTATTAACTATGATGTATCAAAATTTCAAAACTATAAAACAACGGATGTTAAGACAACAATGAAACAATTTTTAAAGATTTTTTGTTGCATCATCTTTATAAATCGCTATCTTTTTTTATTTTTGTTTTCATATAACACACTATTTGTTAGATTTTATTCTGTTTTCAAATAAAGTTGGCTTAAGCGAGTATTGTGCTTATATACTTATGGTTATACCTGGCAAAATGGGCGGGTTGGGTTGGATTGGGTCACAGGTCAAAATGGGTGTGGGTCAAAACGGATGCGGGTCCAAATGGGTCACTTTAAAAATATACAAAACGGATGCGGGTCAAAACGGGTGCGGGTCAAAACGGGTCCTTTTTAA
The DNA here is from genome assembly GCA_910822075.1 of Senecio squalidus. Taxonomy (NCBI): domain Eukaryota; kingdom Viridiplantae; phylum Streptophyta; class Magnoliopsida; order Asterales; family Asteraceae; genus Senecio; species Senecio squalidus. Next base: position 622,252 of record CAJVGC010000001.1, on the reverse strand, counting down.
TTACATAAGCTCATTATTCTATAAAAAAAATAGACTTATTATCCTATAAAAAATTACATAAACTCATTATTCTGTTAAATAAACCGAAACAAACACCCTTTTAATAATACGTAGCTTTTTTTTTATTTGATTCTATTTAAAAAGTAAAAGACTGTTATGATTTTTTATATCGATTAAAATACTGCAATAATAATATACTTGTTTGGATATATTACACAATTAAAGTAACATTTTAATAACTTGAAATTTTATTATTCAAATTAATAACAAGAATAGTTTATATTCTTTATCAAATTATATAAGAGGGTCACTAAACATTATAAAGTAAAAATCATTTTTATTCCATAATTCTAATTAAAAATACTGTTTTAAATTTAAATAGAAAATAAAGAACAATTTTATTGAAGATGCCACCTATACTAATGGACAAACAAGGAAGACAACATTGACCCGCAATCAACTTCTCCTTGTTTTTACTCAACCCATTACAACCCATATGAAAAAGAGATGGTGCCCAAATTCACCCATAAAGCTAAATTGTAAGTCCAAACTCAACCCAATTTTCATTGTTTGGGTTGATTTTGACAGGTTTACTTATAGTGTTCGTCCAATGATTTTTATATCTAGCTTACCAAATGCAAGATTTGTTTTTATAGTCCTCCTTTAATTGTTAGACATAAATATATAACTTTGTATATATGTTAACGTCTTTGATGTTTATCTTGTATAATATCTTTTCATATGGATTTTTATCTTGAACCATGATCACTACTAGAAAAATGGGCATTAACGATAGCCAAATTTCCTTCGCAAGTTCCAAATGTATTATGAGGGATTATCGGATAATTTACATAATGATGTACTATGATAGATTAACAACATAATTTTTGACGGTCAACATTACCTTCGCTAATGAACCAGAGATGTTTTTTCATACCGAGATATTTCTGACAACTGGTTTAGTTGAAAAATTGTCAACAAGTTCATTTTGCCACAAAGTTCCGATAAATATGCACGTCGTTCAAAGTTAAATATATGATACAATCTTGACGAGAGTTGGTGAACCGCTCCTTCAAATTTGTTGAAGTAAATGTCACACCCCGCATAGAAATGGCGGAACCCGAGGTGCGCAGTGTATACGGTATCAGAGATTCAAGGTTACATCAAACATAAATAAACCAAACATCATCAACATAGATAAAGAATTTGAAATAAAGTACTTATTACAATCATCCGAATATCTCAAAATACGACTACAGAGTTTTGGGAAACTAAGGAATTACAATGCAAAATAAATTCCAGCAAAAAGTCCCAAGTAGCCAATCAACGCATAGCATCAAAATAGGTAACCTCAAATCCCTGAAAAGCGTTAAAATTCGACGTCAACATAAAGTTGGTGAATTATTCGCAAAGGTAAATAAAACATAATAGTATAAAGGTTTTCAATAAGTTTTGACCCAAAATGTAAAATTTGAAGATAAGTCTTTTGAAAATGATATTTCAAAATATATTTGAAGTTTATAAAACCTTTCGATAGAAATATTCAGATTATTACCATACGGTACCATAATCATTTCATAAAACATAACCATATCATAAAATAAATACCATACGGGATAAATAACAGCTTTAGGAAATATAAGGTACACCTGAACCATAACAATAATAAGGCAACTAACCCCACCTAGTGTCTCAAACCAGGTTGTTCTCGATAATAATAAACGGTCGTAACATTACTAATACGGACAGGGCTCCTCCCTTATCATAATAACGTATTAGAATGAGGGTTTGTTAGACCCATATAGCGCTATATATACTTCCGGTGGCTCAAAGTTAACAGGTGTGTATACGGGGCCTTGTACTACCACATAGGCGGTACAAGTTGGGTGAGATCATCTAAAGCATACTTATCCGCATATAATCATACCATAATACATACATACCATAAATACTTTTATTTAACGCTAATCATGCCCAAAATATAAAAAGGGTAAAAAGGGCAACGAATAACTCACTGATAGCAAAGCAATCCAAATCTTTATATGTGTCGGGAAATACAATAATACCGTCAAGCTTCAATGTCTAAGTGCCCTATACATCACGTAAATAAAAACATGTCTAAGTATCTCTAAGTCTAGTAGGGTTATGCCTTAATGATTAGCGTTTTATACGGGTTTTAAAATAACCAAAGGAATATCGATATAACGGAATAACAAGTGTTTCGGAAAGTCAACAGACTAGATACGTGATTCTCATACTTACGTGCACTACAAGTCACGTAAGTATCAAGTTACGGGTTATACAAGGAGGTATTACGTGACATGGAAGTAATACGTGACAACAAGCGTTAAATACGTGATCTTAGCAAGATTTACATGCAAACCAAAGAAGTTACGTGATTTACATGCTATTACGTGACCATGTTGTTAAATTATACATACTAAGTAAACATTGGAAACAAACAAGACTTACATGCAAGAAAGGAAAAGTCACGTGTAGATTGAATCAAAATTGTGATCTCAAAGTGGTTATATGTTGGGTTACATGCAAAATAGGTATGGCATGACTATTACGTGAACACCAACCAGAATTACGCGCATGCATGGGAATTACGTGAGCAGTATTATAATTTCGTGAAAAAAAACAATCAATTTCGTGAATATAAGCCAATTACGTGAACCTGGACTCGAAATTACGTGATCATCAAAGCTGTATTACGTGCGTAATACATGTTACGTGACTATGCTCGGATTTACGTGAACGAAATCATGAAGTAACAATTACGTGCGTAATACATGTTACGTGCGAAGTTACGTGATCAGCAAGAGCGAATTACGTGATCAATAGAGGAGTATTACGTGAACGTAATACCTTATTACGTGAACGTAAGTTCATACTTACGTGAACGACATTGAAATTACGTGACTCGACGAGATTTTCACGAACAATAGCTATCGGAATCGATTTCGGAGTGTTTTAAAAGTCCAAATGATCTATAATCATAACCCTATGTACAGAATACGATAACATACAATAATCTTAAATAAAATCTCGGTTTTGATGGTTAAAAGTGATATTTACGTGATTGTATAAAAATGGAATAAAGTTTAAAACCAAAGTGATGAAATACTTACCCGATCGAAATGAAATTCGGAGGATAGATAGAGGTGATGATGGTGATCAATAATCCGGTCTCGGATCTAAATTTGGACGGTTGGATCGTCGGAAAAGCTAGAGAGAAGGTGGAGGTTTAATGGTGTTTGTGTGTGTTTTAGAGAGAGAAAGAGTGTGTGTTTACTTGGAGAAGAAGGTGATTCAAGATAAAGACAAAAATCAGAATATAGATAAGACAAAAGGTTGGTGGAGGATGTTGTTTGTAATAAAATTCATCGTAGGACTACTTTCGTAATAAAATTTCCGAAGAGACTAAAAATGAAATACTTTTAAACGTTAATCTTAATCATATAATTAAGGCATAATTCCCCTAAACTTATCATAAGAGCATACTAGACTTATACTAAAGGCACTTAAGACTATACGTTCCCGACATAAAGATCCGAATCACATACTATATACCCGATAAACGCAAATACGCATAAAATACAAATACGATACTCATAAAATACGAATACGATAAACATAAAAGGAATACAATAGGGTCAAACACGAATATAAATAAATAAAACGAATACTAGACGATAGAATAATACCGTGAAATTCGCGACTGTCACAGTCTCCCCAAGTAAAAAGAATTTCGTCCTCGAAATTATCACTGGGTACTACTTCCGGGAGAAAGGTGAGGATACTTCCGCAGAATTTCATCTTCGCGTTCCCAAGTGAACTCAGCACCAAAGCGGGAATTCCAGCGAACTTTGACAATAGGAATCTTGCTTCGTCGCAGACGTTTAACATCACTAGCAACGATCTCGATCGGTTCCTCAACGAAATGAAGCTTATCGTCAATCTGGAGTTGTTCAAGTGGAACTAATAATGTCTCGTCAGCCAGGCATTTCTTCAACTGAGATACATGGAATACATTATGTACGCTGCTCAGTTCTGCCGGCAAATCTAATCGATAAGCAGCTGGGCCAATGCGGGCTAAGATCTTGAACGGACCCGTGTACCTCGGACTCAGCTTGCTGCGCTTCACAAATCGGACAACCCCTTTCCATGGAGATACCTTCAATAATACCATATCCCCAACACTGAACTCGAGAGGTTTCCTGCGCTTATCAGCATACTTCTTCTGTCGGTCTCTGGCAGTAATCAATCGTTCCTTGATCTTGAAGATCTTGTCAGGGGTCTCTTGAGAATGAATTATTAACTTTGCAAAATTTAATTAAAAAAAAACGTTATGGAAATACGTAGTTTGTACTCACAACGGCACATATCGAATGAATGAACTCGAACATGTTTATCTTACACACAATAAACCGTAATATTTTAGCTAAATAAACGCTAAAATATATTTGCATGTGTGGGTTGTCGTAACCATTGCTTATATATCAAAATCACAACTACCCAAAGCAAATTGTTTGGGGTGTACACAGTCGATTAAGTGACCAATTATGTGGTATATATGCACACGTACATGCATATTACGAAAGATAAATTACACTTTAAAAAGAATATCACTATATTAATTATATCATAATAATAGAAAAACTGGTGGTTCACATTAAATTGCATATACTATTAAAAGAGGTTTATTTTCATGTCATCTTATTCTTCACTCAGTTTTTGCTTTAGGCTTTCTTATTGTGTATCATTACTCATATGTGTGGACCTTAATTAACTTACAACCTCAAAATTATTAACCTTTTTATTGTTATTTGTTTTTATTAATTGCTATTCTTTTTTAATGGTAGTATTTTCGGTTTAGTTGATGTATGTAGGATACATGTATAACATATTTATAAAGCTTGTTAATTATTCTCGTTATTCTTTTTATAACATATCATAAGTGATTTAAAAAAAACTAAAGAGAAAGGAATTAATATATTACACATGTTATGATGCTATTGTCTTATTGGGATTATTAGGAAACAAAAAGTTACGGAGTACCCTTATTTAGTTTATGAACTCATTGATTTTACATTCAAATGTAATTAAAGCCTAATCATAAACCCACTCAAGAATATTTCTAACTCCGCCCTTGATTGCACATTATTTTGGTTTTGCACTTAATGTTGATAAAGCATAGGAGTTTTAGTTCAATTTTATTCACAATTAAAGGGTTACATATATAGTCGTCAATGTCGACCGTGCACTTTCCCATAGGCCATGGTAAAGGGTTGGTGAAAACTCATGATACTCTTCACCTTTTTAATACTCAAATTGATCATATCCAATATGATTTATATATAAACAACATTTTCTTAAACAAATTTTACGTAAATTTCATAAAACAAAATGCTTTGGATCCACTTTGGAGTTTAAATGGGAACTTTTTTTTTTTTAGTTTAAAAAGCCATTTCTCTTAAATAGTGTTTTTATTACTCCATGTATTCATAAAAATGTTTGAAACTTTTAACTACTATATAAAACAAACAATATAATGAAAAATACAAATTGAAGTTGGTGGATATATAGAGGACAAAAAAATTAGGTCATGTACAAAAGGAGGAATGTCCTCTAATTCTCCTATGTAGTCCTATATAGTGGGGGTGAAGATGCAAAAACCAATTAAATATTAAGGTAAGTGATCCCTACTAGATCTCCACCATACCCTACACCACCAAAACTTTGCTTCACTTGCTTATGATCTTTGAAGATACACAAAGGTCAATTAGGGGACAAAGTATGATGTCAAGATTGTTATAACTATTCTATTAAATAAATATGTCAAATCCTTCTTATTTATGGTATATTTAACTTTTGTTATCAAATTAGAATAATGATGCACTAGCTAGGTAAAATCTAATTAAATTTATATTTAGCTTTATATATCGCTATAGTCGACAAACATGCATTCGATTTAAGGGTATCATGATGACCTATTAACATAAATGTTATGGGTTAAATTTGCATTAAGCGAGTATTGTGTACATATGGAGTACATGTAAAAAGTGTGTTAAAATTTATGTTTCTTTCAAATTATACTTTATGTGAGATTAAAATTGAAAGAATATATTCAATTCCGGAGTTAGAAAGATTGAACATTTTTCTAATTTAATATAATGCGGATATTTCAAATCTACATAAAATTTTTTGAATGTGTTAATATTTATATGTAAAACATGGTCCTAATGTATTTTTCTTCATTTCTTATGTGTTATTATTTATGCGTTAGAAATAAGGTTGTAAACAAATCGAACGTTCGATAAACAATTCGTAAACTGTTTGTTATGAAGTCCATTTATATTCATTTGTTTAATAAATGAACGAACATGAACATGAATTTCCGTTCTTTAAGTTAAATGAATGAATATGAACAAATGTCTTGTTTGTTTATATACGATTTTGAAAGTTTGTTTATTTATATTCATTTATGTATGTTCATTTATGTTTGTTTTTGTTACATATATTTATAATTAATTAGAAAATATCATATTTTTGTAATTATTTATTTTTTTCTTTTTTGAAAAATAATTACTTAATTAGTAAGCATAAATAAATGCATAATGTTAAATTTACATGATTTGTCTTTAGATTTATGAATATAAGGTCACCATTTTATAGATTTTTAACTGTATTAATGTTGATACGTAGGGCCCAAAATATTTTAGACTGTTGTTATTCATTTGTGTTTATTTATCGCTTTTTTAACATCTAAATGAATAAACATAAACGAATATGAAGAACCTTATTTGTTAACAAACAAACGTGAAAAAAAATTTGTTCGCTAATATGTTCGTGCTTGTTCATTTGTTCGGTTAAAGTAAATGAACAAATACAAAATATTCTTGTTTGTGTTCATTCGATTCGTTTACTAACATTAGTTAGAAATAAGTTTTGATTGGAAGTTGCTATATTTTTGTATTTGGGATTTGTTTTTAAGTAGTTTCCAACAACATGTAATTTAGAAGTGAATAGACTTGTTTTTTAAAATCTATAAGATAATTAGATGAGTAATTTATAATAATGGTTACAAAATTAACCTTGAATGAATTCTATCTCAAAGAATGTTCATAAAGTCAAAGAGATCTTATAAGAAAAGGTTACTTACTTATAATATTAATTTGTTTATTTATTTAAGAAAAACTTTCTTAAAAAGGAAAAGGATATATTTAAAAAATATATGCAATAGGAAGAGGAGATGGCTGCGGTGACCGACTGGTTGTAGAAGAAGGTGGAATTCTGCGGACAAAAGTTTGCGAAGACACATATACGCCGAAAGTCACTTGTCTTTGTACTTCCCATGTATTTAGTTTCTTGTTTCTTAATAAATAAATTAAATTTGTTCATATTTGGTTCCTTTGACTCATTTAGATGATATACTTATATATTGCATTTAACTTTTAATTTATAAAATAAGAGATGATCTATGTATATTTTTTCTTATTTTTGGGTAAAAGAAACAATTTGTCATCGGTTAAATAAATTACACAAAAAACAGATCAGTATAAAAGAATGTGACAGAGGTACCACATTAACCTCAAGCAACGCTTGAATAAACTACAAACACACCTTGGGACATGCCCCAAGATTGTTAACGAGAACAAAAAAACCCTAACAATAGCTCCACTTGGAAAATACCATTTAACATTACAAAGAAAAACAAACAGCAGCTAAGGAACTAAACTAGCATGCAACTTCCATAAATCAACAAGAGCCATATCCGAAGCCTTCATCTTGAAACTGCACTTCATAAGCTTTAAACGAACATTTGATTGAATTAACCCAACAATAGTATCTTGAGGCCTTCGATCTTTCTTAAACAACCTACTATTGCGTTCTTGCCACACGAAATAACAGGTAATAGCAAAGGCAAGCTTCCTTGTCATTCTTGAAAGAACGCTGCTTAGAACTCGGAATCAACATTTTAATAATAATATTTTTTCTTATTGACATACAAATTTGCATTTTGTGTTTGATATAGATATATTATAGTTTTGCATTTTAATAATATTTACCGTTGAAAAAGAGAGAAAAAGAAAAGAATAGTTTAAACTTATAGAGAATGCAGAGCTAAAAATATCGTTATGTATATAAACTTCTAACTCTAATTACCATACAAAAATGATAATTTGAAGATCTATGAAGATATATTGCAATAGCTTTTGTATTTAAACCTAATTAAGTCAAGAGTCAAATTCTTTTAAATTTTTCTTTATTTATGTTTTCTTTCCTCTTTAATATAATGTAAACACATCTAACTAAATCTTTTTTTTACTTTGACAACTAAGCAAATACATAAAGTAGTATTAAAGATTGAAAGATAAAGATGTTTTGACTCAGAGAAACCTTAATTCACGTCATAAAACAAGTATTATGTCTAATTCCAAATTAGGTTTTAGTAGTGGTGGAGTTTAGATGTATAATTGCAAGGTGACTACTTGGTTATGTAGTTAATTTATCATTCTTTATTAAAAGTTTTGAAGCAGTTCAAAAATTTTCATAGTCCAAACAAAGGTACGTTGTCCATTTTTTTTATTTTTCGAAAGACGAACAAAGGTTGTCCAATTTGAATCAACTAAAAAGTACCTAAGGTTAAAAACTTCTTCGATCACACCTTTATCGTTATTTTTAAATAAAAGAAAAATAAGAACTATTTGAATATATGGTTTCTATAAAAATTAAACTTCTCCAACTATATAGTTTAAATTCTCTATCTTTATATATTGATATATTAAATAAATCCATCTTTATATATACTTCCATTGCATTTTATTATTTTATTTGTTTAAATTCCATGTTGTAACAAAGAAATAAAATAATAAATTTTAAAACATGAATAGTGATCCTTTATATTTAAAGGATATGCAGTTTGCTTTATAATTTTCTTTATTTATAAAGTAATCACTGGAGTAAATTTTTTAATCTTTATCTTTATATATAAAGATAAATGGAGGTTTTAAAGAAGGGTTGGAGATAGCCTAAATGGACAAAGCCGCGATTCACAAAGATGGACCATTAATAGGACTAAAAACGTTTAGAGGAACAAAGGAGAACCATATCGAATAGTCTTTATCTTATCAGTATGTGCGGATGTAAGCATGTGTTTCCTCTTTAAAGATTACGTTTCAGTTTTGTTGAAAAACAAAATGCATGTAATAGTGAGTGAGCAGTATTTTGCCCTTATAAAAATGAGGAACCAATAAAATTACATCTAGGTAAGTAGAATTAGTTTGGTTTTGGTAATACAAGCAAATAATTAACCTTATCTAATACTCTTAATTAATAAGTTATATGTTCAAATAGGAATATATAACCATCAACTATTAAAAAAAATCACAAAAGTCTACAAAAAGCGAAGAATGTGTTTTGTTGTAGAATTGTTTTTCTCTTTATTTCTCTAGTTTTTCTTTTAGTTTCTTTATTAAATCTAAGAAATTATTTTAAACTAAAACTCATGTTCGAAAAAGAGAAATAAATTGTATTCTAGCTGCATTCTACATTTGCATGATGGTGTGTGACAACTAACAAGGCATGGTGTTGGGGCAAAATATACTATAAGTATGTTTTGCTACTGATCAGTAGTTAAGAATTCTGTCTACTGATCAGTAGTGAAACAAACTCTTTTGCATCCAAGTACTGGTCAGTATCTGGAGGGAATAGAACTGATCAGTAGATAGTCTGTATGGAGAAACTGATCAGTAGCTTCATACTGATCAGTATCAAATGACCTTCTTCAACTGATCAGTAGACACATACTGATCAGTAGAAACCCATCTTCTCCAACTGATCGGTAGAGGCGGGTAATCATCGACGACAACTGATGAAGATCTCCAACTACTGAAGATCGCCAACAACTAAAGCACTTTACAAGTGATTAATCAGATAGTTGGTAATTAGTTGGTAGCATAGTTTGATTTGAGATCAAACTGTTTGCAGAGCATGGGCTATAGATTTAGGTATAGGTTTAATCGATTGTAATCTTTACTAGATCATAGCTAAGTAGCCTCAAGGACTATAAATTAGTTCCTTTGTGAATTGCATGTGTTCGTAACGTTGAATGTATGTGAAAACACTCTGTAATTTCTCAGAAATCAATACAATTCAATTGAGGCTTTGTTGATTAATTTGTTATTTGTTCATCAAGTTTATTGTTTCATATAACATTTTAATCATAACCTTGTTTCATATATTTTGTGTTTATCCGTTGCAACACAATTATAGTTGTTTAGATCTAAATCTTCAATTCAATTAATCTTTAACTGAATCGATCTTCACACATGGACAATTAGGGTTTTGGCATGGGCGAAGGCAGCAAAGACAGTGGCAATGGGGGGTCACGGACTCACGGTGACCAGAGAAACCATAGTTTTGATGGTGGTAGGCGTCAATTACAGTGGCGGTGGCCGCGAAAGAAGTGGCGGTGGAGGTTGTAACATGTTTTTTTTTTCAAAAAACATGGACCAAAGTTTGAAGGGAAAAGTCTTGAAAGTAATGTTTGATGTTCTACAAATTGAGTCATAAAGTAAAAAAAGAATGATCCTTTTATAATTGTATGTTCTTAAAGAAAAAATAAACATATCTAAACATGTTCTATAAAAACATGTTTTATGACTTTATCATGGATTCTATTTGTTGTTGCAAAAAGCCACCTATAACTTTTAGTAGGTAAAACTTGAGGTCTCATGTTCATAAGTTATGGTGGTTATCAAATTTTAATACTAGTTAAAAGTTAAAAACCTAATACAAAGTTGTTTAAAAGGACTAATTATGCTGAAAATGGGTACATAGTATCATATATTATGACATAATTAATAATTAATATATTAATTAAAGGAAATTAAAGTTTCTTTGATTAATTTATAGAGATTTGTATGGAACAAATTGGAACACAGTTATTGAAAGAAAACAAGTACCTACTTTTGTCCTTAGAAAACAGAATTCTAGAAAGCCAAAATTGAAAAGTATCATATCAATGTGAAGTTTTGACGTGGATGTAATGAATCCAAGTGGATCGCACGCACGTATCACTCACCTCCTATTTCTCCCACAATCTTAATACAATATTCTAATTATTAAATTAAATACTTCATCTTATATTATTATTTAAATTCCAGATATTTTATAATTAACCCATGAGCTAGTATGAGTTGAGTAAAAACTGGACTCAAATTCTTTGAGTTTTTGATGTGTCGATGTTTTATTGATTAATTCAAACTATTCAACCAGATTGAGCTCTTAAGTTGAGTCTAACATGGTTTTGGACTCTTTATATATGATTCTACCGAACATTTCGAGCTATGTGAGTTTTTGAATCGAGTTTTAGACTTTCTTTGAGTCGAAATTGAATCTACATCGCGATTTTTTTCCTAGCTATCAAATCCTATTCAAGTTATCCCGAGATATTGAAGTTGAGCTCAAGCTCACCTCATACTCATATGTAGCATGCCGTAAGGTTTAAAATGTTACTCGTATATAGGTCCCTGGCTAGTTAACACCCCTTAGTCAGGTGAGTATCTCATCATTTGAGGTTTTCAATGGATTTCAGACACATTCACATTCATACTGCCAACTTGTGCACTTAGTCCCAAGTTACCCCGTTAGTCAAGTCGCTCATTCGGTTGAAACTAGACACAACTCTACGAAAATCATTTCATTCATGATTACTTCACGGACCATGTTCTATCGAACACCGAAACTACTAGACATATCATTATGTATTTGCACATACGTCTTAGAGAAAGCGACAATACTACAAGCACAATAGATAGAGATGTGTGATATTAGTTTCAGTCATAAAGTTATCTCATAGATCGAGTTTTGTAACGATCCCGCTTGTTTACTACCAACAGCTAATAATACAATCCATATTATGTGTAATACCACTAACTCCATTGAATCGAACAAACTCTACAAGAATAGCGCTATTCATGATTAATTCATGAACCATGTGGTTCTTAACACCAAAGCTAGCGTTTAAACTTTCCATTATATATTTGTCTATCTGAATATATGTTTAGCCAAAGCAATAAGAGTATGGCAATGAATATAAGTGGTTGATATCAGCTTCAAACATAATGGTTTCTCATAGAGTCATAGGTCAGATTCCATAGTACGTCATTCTACTTCTTTACTAGCAAGAGTTAGTACTCCAATCCATATTCGGGTTAATTGTTTTGAAATGCATTGAATTTTACACCAAAAACTATTGTATGCATTCACTTTGTAAAACCTCTATTGTATTTATTAAACTTTTATTTACGTCTATTATATGTATTAAATGACCTATTATACAAGTAACCGGTAATTTATATGTTTTGATATATATTTTAAAGAAATGGAAAAACACACAAGGATGACATGTCATCAAATTTTGCCACGTAAGGTTTGGCAACTCATCTTCATTGTTTTGTTGACTTTTGTTTTTATAACATTAAAATTAGAAAATCTTTATCCCTGTTCTTTCATCTTAATTGTTCTTGTTCCACCAATGAAAACCAAATTTTCAACAAAACAGTTTCAAAATTATTCAATTCAAAACAAAAATTGATACTAACCTAAAAAAAACAATCCAACACAAAATTCAAAAGAGATGGATAAATATATTTCTTTTATAAATCAATTCATCAAAAAATTGTTACAATCCGTTACAAGATGATTAATCTTTTTCTTTTAAGAAATTTCCAGAAATCAGCAACCCAAACAAACAAATCAATCAATTCAAAACAAAATTCAAAACAGATGGATTCAAGCTTTCGAGATTAATGGCGGTGGTGGTGGTGGTGCCGCGAGCGGTGGTCGGTGGCGTGGGCGTCTGCGCAACGAGCGATGGTGGCGGCGGCAAACGGTGGCGGCGGCGAACGGTGGTCCGACCAAAACTCCGATTTCGAAAATCCAACAACGGAATCTGTTGTTTGTTATTTCAAGATGTTGAGTGCGAGTTTTGTTCAAACCCTAACCCTAGAAATTGTGTTTGAAAAGAGGGGAAACATATGTATCGATTATATTTGTTGATTTTAGGGAAGGGAAATTAAGATTTATGTGTTGATTTTTGGGGAGGATGGATGTAAGATTTGAAATTGTGAATGAGATCTGGGTAGGTGATAGGAGTAATTGGGTTTTATTTAAAATTTGTATCATTAATGTTATAAAATTTATATTCCACTTAGATAAAAACCTATTCCACATGTGCATACAACAGGTTACAAGTTAAATAATACATACAATAACGATTTATAAAAGTTTATTATATACATTAGATGATTTGAAATTTGGATACATACAATAGTTTTCGATGACAAGTTCAATGTATTTTCAAACAATTAACCCATCCATATTCCATAGTTGAGTAGGCAATGCTAGTTGACTTATCGGAACTAGACCCGTAAGGGAGCACCACCTTCTTGACCCTCCTTGTCCGACAAGCTTATAATACAAGTGTACTCCGCAAATTCTAACATGAATTCGATCTTAATCTAAAACCAATCCGATTTAGTGAGTGTAAACTAGTTCTTTTGCTATTAAGAAATTATCACCATTTGAATTTACAAGACCAGTTTAGAAAGAAAGTAAAATTTATGTACATTGATGTTAAAAAGTTGTTTATCTATTGAAGAGTTGAAAGGTCATATACAATTCTCCACGTCTATAATAAAACGTTTTTGCATGGTGAGTGCGGGTTTATATGTTCTTATAATTATAACTTATAATAATATTGTTGGTGGATGATACGTAGTGTGACAACTGAAAAAGGTGATTTGTATGCTTAAGTCCGGTAAAGCAGAAAACGGATTTATTTTTTAATTAACAAATATGTGCAATCGTCATAATAACTTTTTGAAAATAATATGGAATGAATATGTGACCATGCCATAAAATTTGACATATAATAATTAAAGACGATATTGTTGTTATTGCTTGAATCGTTACAGAGCACTCGCGTTACATACAGCTAAAGAGTGTTAAGTTACGTACACATAAAACTTTAGGGTTTCGTAACCTATTGAACTATACTATACGTACACAAGGGTATAGCCAAGTTATATGTTGCATGGGCCAGTCCATATTGTTTGTAACACGTAAATATTACATTTGGGTAAAAATTACATCTACTTATATATCTTTTTGAAACAGATATGACATCTACTTTTAGCAATGTAAATGACCATGGTCCACAATTGTCGTTTTTACATTTCAAGAAAAATAAAGTTAGAAAATAGCATAATCTAAAAAAATAATCAGCTTTTACAAAATCTAAATACAAGCTTCCACCAAAGCCATCTAAAAAGCTTACTTTTATATTAAAGATGTGTTTTTAGGGAATAGATTAGGCAAAAATGACGATTTGGTGATTTTGCCGTCTGTTTAAACTTTAATATTTTACTAAACAAGAGTTTCATTTCGATTAGCCTCCTTTCCTTTTCTTCGTTATCCGATCTTTCTTTTCCTCCGCCTCCTCATCTATTTCATTAGTATAATGTACATGCTCATCCCTTTCACTTATTTCTTCGACGAATCAAAAACATGTGATAAGCATTGTACTATATGACGTGTTTTTCATTAAGTGATATTATATCCATATCGGAGAAAATTCAGGACCAACTTTAGAGCACTTATGTAAAAATGTTTCAAGGTAAGTAATAACGTATCAAGAGAAATAAATATGAGAAACAATTTTTCAGATTTCATTCTACATGACTTTCAATTTTTATTTTTATTACCTATTTATTTTATTTATTTAATTTTCATGTTCTTGATGATAATTTAGGTGTTCTTGATTCACCACCGTGTGTGTAGCTTGTGTGTTATAGTAGTAGTTTCCAAAACCACCCATCAAAAAACAAAAAAGTAGTCAATAAGAGCATCGGTAATACAAGGTTTATAGCAAAATTTATAACAAAGTTTATAGTGACATGAAATCGATGTGGCATTTATGGTGTTGGTCCATCATCATTTTGAAAAGTTTATAGATGAAAGAGAAGGTAAAGTTTATCCCTATGGATTTCATAAACCATGAATAAACATAATATTTGTACCCTTTTATAAATAATCAGAAAGAGGGTATGTGGGAAGAGTTATAAACTTGATGAAGTTTATTAAGTAAAGACGTAAGTTTATATAAAATTGAGGTTTATGAAAATATGATGTGGCGATGCTATGAACTTGATTAAATCCATAGCATTGTAGATGCTCTAAGGGAAATAATGAAGTTACCTTGACGTCATCGAGGGGGGTTAATTACGATGACTGAGAGGATGCCTTCTCTATAAGCCCACACGAGAATTAGAGAAGGAATAATTCTTTATGCGCATGTGCTTATCGACATCGACTAACCTTGTGTTATTGACATTGATGAACCTTGTGTACATGGTCGATTTTTAGTTCTCGGATGCGTGAGTGAAACAGTAAAAATATGCCCCTAAACTGTTTTAAAACAAATAACACATTTTTCTTTAGGGGTTTGGAACCTAGTGTCACACCCCGCTCAGACGAAAACCCGAGGTGTAAACAGTATTCGTAATATCAAAGGTACAAACCCCCATTGGTTGTAAGAGTTAACAGGCGTGTATACGGGGCCTTATACTACCACTAAGGCCATGTAAGTAAGATAACGCTAATCTAAAGGCATCATAATCCACATTTGCATAAATCAAGATATATTAAGTTCAAATCACGCTATTCATGCCCAAATATAAAAACGATAAAAGGGCAACGAATAACACACAAATCAGCGATAAATACGTCGGGTAGACAAAATCAAGAGAATATCGCTCCACCGCCTAACTTGTGTATAGAAGATCACATAGGACGACCTTACTTGTGTATAGAAAATACAACTTATGAATTCAGTGAATAAATTGTTTTAGAAAACTAATTGTTGGTTGTGTATGAATCATTATCAAAAATCGAAGAGGGGTGAAACTCAAATTTGTTAGGAAAGTGTGGCCAAAGAGAGATGAGAGATTGGTGAAAAAGATATTTGTCTGAATGCAGGGCATAAATCGGTCCAATTTGATTAAACCTTTAGATAACACGATTAAACTTAACTTTTTTTTAGATCCGCGATTAAATTAAACAAGTATTCCTATAGTCGTAATGAAATTGGTGAAATTGGTTGCTGATTTGAAAACCCATAAATCAATGCACCCCTAATTATTATTATTATTACTAAAAATAGCATAGTAGGTAAGCCCAGCTCATGAAGCCTTATCCTTATATTATACGTATAAGCCCAATATCAATAACAGCTTATCAAAGACTCACTCTAGGATTCCACGTGTAAATAAGAAAAGGTTCAAGTTTGCCACGTGTCCTTCCAGCACCTCATGACCACCGAATTTTGGTCATTAATTCCCCCCTCTCGTTTACATCTCTAAAAAACTAAATACTTTTAAACCAAAAAAAGCTCAAAATTTGGATAAAAATGGCTTCAGATCTTAACCCGGGGTATGCATACACGGTGGTTTATGTCAAGGACGTGGTTAAATCCACCGAGTTTTACGGTAAGGCGTTTGGTGTCTCCGTTCGTCGATTAGATGACTCCCACAGGTATATTAATCGTAAACCTTCGAAGACGGCCCTAGATATGTATTTGTATATCATATGCAAGCAGGGATAAATATATATAAGAAAAAGAATTTGTTTATGAGGGTATTATCATGGATGATGTTAAAAGAAAACGAATTTTACACGAGAAATGATTTATATGTCTAACATGTTCAAATGTTGGACCAAATGTATTAAATGTGTAACAACAATTTCTCTCTCTTCATTTTCAATGCATTTGGTACAATATTTGAATGCGTTATGTATATTAGCAGGGTTATGTATATTAGTAGGCACGTGAAGTAGGTATGAATATCATTTCTCATTCTTTTAAGTGTTAGATAATTTCGTTAGTAAATTTACGTATGTATATATTGCATGTCATAGCTCTCCGCCTAGATTATATTATAAAGGTGAAAGACTCCACACACCAAACAAAGAATAAACCTTTGCTTGTAATGATAACAACACTTGAACCCGCGATATACAGGCTAGTAGGCGTTAATTTGATGGCCAAAGGTTTCTAGGCAGATCACCTCCTAGATATTATTAATTCAAATCTAATGATATCGAAATCTGGACACTTGTGATTGTTTGTCTATGTACATGTTAGGTGGGGAGAACTAGAAAGTGGACAGACGACAATAGCATTTACGCCGGTACATCAACATGAGACCGATGATCTAACTGGTGAGGTTCAGGAACAGAAATCCAAAGATCGAAGGAATCAACTCGAGGTTTGCTTTGCTTATGCTGATGTCGATGCTGCATATAAGGTTTTTATTAACAGAATTTAATCGATTTCTGGAAGTTATTATTTGCCTTGTTTATGAGTGTTGTGAATTGGTTTAATTGGTCATTCATTTGTCGGATTTGTGTTTATTAAGAGGGCTGTGGAGAACGGGGCGGAGGCCGTGAGCAAACCGGAAGAGAAAGAATGGGGACAGAAGGTCGGGTATGTTCGTGATATCGACGGAATCGTGGTGAGGATGGGAAGCTATGTGAAGCCCCGTTAAAATACTTTCAAAGATGTACATGGCGATCGTTGTATGCACTTTGTTGGTGTTCTTCTCATGTGTGTAATAATTTCATAAATCTATAACTACTGTCATATATTTTGTGTATTAATGAAAATAATATAACGTACTATTATTACAACATTAAAGTTTTATGGCTCTTTTTAATTTGTTAAAGACTGTAAACTTAAGGTGTATAAAACTACATTGAAATATACTTCACATTTTGAAGTTCATTATGTTATAACGTTGCCAATCAGGTTCTGACTGGTTGGTAAGGGGTTTTCCTGGTGAATGAGAGGTCTCGAGTTCGAGTCTCTCCAGAGGGTTTCCTGGTGATACTTCATTACTGGCCCGCAGGAGTTGCCGTTTCAAAAAAAAAAAAAAAAAAAAAAATTAAGTTATAATGTTATGTTATTAATCTAATGGTCCGTAAGAGTTGGTACCATAGCTATGTAAAAGTTGGTACATAGTTATGGTTGAAGCACGGGCTTAGCTAAAGTGCGGAAGAGTAGGCTATTGTTACTACTGTAATTTTTTTGTAATATAAAAAATAGTGATATTTATGTTATCTTTAAAAATTTGTCCAAACAAATATTAATTCGAAATTACTTTGCTTCTATATAAATAATGAAAATTTATTTATAAAAAACAATTCTCGTATTTTGTTCTATATAAATAATGAAAATTTATTTATAAAAAACAATTCTCGTATTTTGTTCCACGTAAAAAAAATTTGATGGCTCAGTTCCTAAATTAAAGCCCCAAATCTGTCGACGAGACACAAATGGCTTGACTTCGGGTGCATTCCCAGTTTACGATAGTGATTTGAGTTCGAGCATGTGGCTCACCTTGAGCAAAGTTTATATAGAGTGTTGAATTGTGTAACTAAGAAAGGGCCCAGCATGTCAAGATGTGGTATGCATTTCTTAATTATTTTGCTAATATTGTCCTTTGTAATTTACAACGAGATTACATAATATTTATAGCAAACAAATGTATAACCATTTACAAGTAATCGAGAGTGTTGGGTCATAATGAGATTTTCTTGAGACAAAATGGAACAAGAATGGTCCAAAGAAAAGTCGGATGTCAGTTGGCAATGTGACTATGCTTGACGGTTCCAATACTAATAATAATCGTCATCAAAAACATGTTTGGCAAGTGGTTATTCGGAGCATATACATAATATGGAGCAAACGAAACAAATTTATTTAATATAAAAAATTGAATCAAATCGATTTATGTCCTCAGGTTCAAGTTTTAACATAACTTTCGATAAAGCATAGAAACAAAAAATTTAACGCATCGTGTCCTCTATGGTGTTGAAGTCCGGAAGAAAGTTTCAAATGATAATAGTTGTTGCTGGTTTTGTTTGTGTTGTTCACTTCTTTGAAGTTAGCTCGACGGAATGGTTATCATATGTCTTGTTTTTATGGTACGTACCTAGCTATCTCTTTTTATATATCCAACTGCATAATTTTCAAAAGAAAAAATAATTGCTTTTTAACGTAGATATGACATATTGATACATATTCGCACAAATATCTTTTTTCAAACTTAAAGTTCACATGTGTTATGTTAGCACAACATCAATGCTAATCTCTGAAAAAAAGTTAACATGCATGTTCAAAATTATTTATATATGTTATTGGCATCATGTTAATTAGGTAATGTCAAAGCATATTTAAAAAAAATGTATTTACAGCTTTAAAATTTGAATAAAATTAACAATAAATATTTTATTTGGGAAGATATAGATTATATATATATACCTCTTATGATTAAGTTTTGATTTATACATAAAGAAACGTGTTTTATTTTAGAGGTGTTTTATTTTAGAGGTGTTCGCTTTGGGGCAATTTAGAGATTTTGAATATGGCGGAATCGCATTTTACATTCTACATGTGATGAGAATTAAGGTGCCCATATACGATCAGAGGACCTTTTTTCCGCAATTCAGACTTGGTCAAAGCTATGAATTTCGTCAAGGTGTAAGAACAAGAAGTTTATATGTTGCTCTATAACAATTATAATTAGAAACCATGGTTCTTGGGTTATGCAGCGTTCCGTTCAAGGGGCTGGTGCTTGGGTTTATTTATCTATACTTGTTTTTCTTTTCTTTTTTAATTTCATGACTCATGTTTATTTAATCGTAACATTGTGTAACTTGGTTTTTTTAAAAGCCAACGAATTTAACTAAAGAAGGAAACCCGAATAGAGAGGAAGATTAGAAATAAAGAGGACTCCAAGGCGGAGAACCACAAACACGATGAAACTTGATAAAATTATGATCTTCTTTTATGTTTTATATATAATGATCAACTAGTTTTTGGTTTGATTTGTTTCCAAAGTTTTAATTAGAAATTAACCCTAACAATTAACTAGCATAAGTAAAGGAAAAAACTATGATGAAATTTCGACGTCAACGATCCTTTGGGAACACGTGGGATATAAGAAATTTCAAATAATGGAGGGGGTTATCGAACAAGAAAAAAGAAAAGAAACTGAGAGATAAAAATGTTTAGATAACTCTCATTAAGGAAAATGAAATTCGGTATAAGGTTTAAGTCTCACCCCACCTTTTATATATAGGGGAGAGTAAATCCTATATAGAATTAGATTAGGAAACTATCTCCTAAAACCTATCTAATCTAGTTTTGTCTTACAAGGTAAACAACCTTATTTGTAGACAACTACAATTAAAGGAAAACATAAACCTAAGCTAATACAAATACCTAATATTTCTAGAATATTCATATCCTAATTAAACTAATTGGATAACAATTTCCACCTTATTTTAGGTATTAGATAATTCCAATACTAAGCATCTCCATGTAATCCACACAATGTTTGAACTTCGGTCCCGAAATTACATTTTTTTATAGGTCTTCTCCCAGCTTGATTAGGAAGCCCTTAGGCCGCTTATTTTTTTTTCTTCTAATCCTCCTCTAAACATCACGTACTGACCAGTTATAGTAACCATGTGCTGAATCGCACATGCCTTTACCTTGAACACATACCTGATCTTCAACCTACTCTCGTTAGGGTCCTTGACCCTGTCAGTATTCCCGTGTTCACCTTGATCTCCTCCATGCACTAGACCCACCTCTGCAGAGCCTTTAACACTCACCGCGATCGCAATATCCGGTCTAGCGCATACCATCAAGTTTCCTACAACATCCGCATGTGGAACCTTACACATTTTTTCCACATCCCAGTCATTCTCCAGGTAAACCTTCACTGAAACCTTCAAGCATGCTCTCAACGGCATAAATAGTGAACCACTATTCCTCATTCTGTAATAATCCAGAATTCCTTGCACATACCTCGACTGAGACACCCTCATGGTTCGGCTACCCTTCTTCCTGACAATCACCATACCAAGAACCTTGTTTGCGAGACCCTCCATGTCGAAAACCTTCTCTAGCAAACTCTTGTATCCTTGATTTCATCCTTGTTATTCCAAGCAAGTATCATTTTACTTGTGTGCTCCCCTGGCACTATTCTTTGATACCTAAACCACATCGGTTTAGAAGCTATCCCCAGATTCGTGATGACCTCCGATCAACTCACCTTGATCACCCCGCAATTACACCTCAAACTAGACATGTTCCACATAACCTGTAGCACCAACCTTCACACATCCATCCAAATAGTATAAACAACTCTTTGTCCTTGTTCTATACAAAACCGTAATGGAACCCACATCTTGCATCACCGCGATGTATCCCTCATTCTCCAACCTACCCAAAGATACCAAGCTCCTCCTCAACTTCGAATTATAACACACACCCTTGAGAATATATCTTGAACAATATTCCATCGGTACTCTCGTTGCCAAAGAGTTAGTCATATATAATGACTCTAACCACACTGTACCTGCATATGTATCCTTTCGTTACTCCTCCTTGCAAATCGTATTCCTTTAGAAAACCTTAAAGACTATTATCCGAGCACCCCAATATCCTACTTGCTCCTTAGTTACAAAACCCCTAACTTACCACGCAAGAAAACTCGATTGAACTTGGAACACAAGGACCTTGTAACTTCCGGTACCGTTGCTTGCCTTTCTTGAAATCGATAAAATGATCCCCAAGAACCACACCTTATCTTGATACGCAAGTAACATCGATCACCCAAGAACCCTAGAAACACCTTCATTTCTTCCCTCTCTTACAATTCTTGGATAGTAACCAGACATCTCCACAATCTTTGTGGAATACATAAGCAATCCGGAATCCTAACTTGAAACCCAAGTTAGTCTTACAAAACCCTAGTTTTTGTGGTACACGTTAGACCCTACAACACCCTAGTACCTTATTCTTGCTTGCGGCTCAAGTAACGACCCCCATGAACTAAATCCTAGTTATGGTTCAAGAAACAACCCCGCAAACACCTTCTTTGTTCGATAAACCAACCCGCAAGAAATTGAGTCTACAACCCACGAGTTCAAAACCAAACTCGCATTCAACTCAAATACCCCCTTTCGGATTCAACCACCCACCAAAAAACATAAACTTGGATCTTTAAAACAACCGAAGAATCAAAAATCGACTCGTGCAAAGAATAAAAAAACTTGCTGATTTTTCAGCCTTTCCCCAATTTCTGTAGCCAACTTCGACAAATAATATATTTTGTTACACAACCCTGATCAAAATATATTTCTGTCAGTTTGTAGATATACGTGTTGAGAACCCACAAACCAAATTTCGTGACGATCCAACGGTTAACGAACTTATGATCGCGTTTTTCCCACAGCTACGCAAATCTGACCGAGAATTACGAAAATTCTTGTAATTGTTCACCTCAGAAGAACCGTGAATTGTGGCTCTGATACCACTTGTTGGAATTTCGATGTCAACAACCCTGAGGGAACACGCGAAATACAAGAAATTTCAAATAATGGTGGTGGTTATCGAACAAGATTAAAGAAAAAAACTGAGAGATGAGAATGTTTAGACAACTCTCATTAAAGGAAAAAAAAATTGGTACAAGGTTTAAGACTAAAAAAATTATAATTTGCAAAATTTAAAAGCAAAAAATTGGGATAGAAAATGTATTTTGTTTAGATGAGCTATTAAATTCACATAAAACTCTATGCATTAGTTGAGTTTTGCTTTTCTTTTCTTTTCAGAATATTTTTAATAAATAAATTCTGAGATTTATTGACTTACAATAATTATAAAAAAAAGATGTTTTTTTGAAAAATGATAATAATGACAAAGATTAGTGTAGAATTCTAACGTTCAATGAACTTACAAAGTATCTATTTATTAATCGACACCACGCTATTGATTGTTGTATTATGGTATCTAAAAATATAATTGAGTATTATCAATACAAAAAATGTCATTTCTACATATTATTTTTTTTATGCTTTTAAAAAAATGTGTATTTTGTTGTTGTTTTGTTCATACTTTTAAGTGTATGCAAAATCATTATATATATATAAGTTAAAATTTTGAAATTTACACACTTTTGGTTGTTAATAAAAATGTACACATATAATAGGTGAAAAATATTCAATTGCAACACATTTTAAAGTGGGAAGAGAAAAATATAATACCTAATTTCTCCATACTTTTAAAAGTGTGTTGTTGTTTTCTTTTTGAAATTAGGTGTTACAAATTTTTTTTTTTCACTTTTAAGTGTGAAGAAATATATATATATATATATATAAAGGTTGTTTCTTGTAAAACAAACCTTAAGGTAAAATAAGTAAAAAAAAAAATTAAAAAATAATTTATAACGTTAGATATTTTGGATTATCGTTCATTTTAACCATATCTCCAACTTTAAAAAACGAAGTTTTGTTGTAAATCATAAAATGGGTAGTTTTACAGTTGTGCATCAAATTTGAATATTTACTACACAAAAACAAAAAAATTGATGCACAATCCCTAAACGACATATATTTTGATGCATATCAAAACTTGGTTTTTTAAAGTTGTTTATAATTGAATAAATAAACATAATACAAAATTACACATATAATAAATTATTTTTTCATATTTTTTTACTTATTTTACTTTAAGTTTTGGTTTATAAGAATCTCTCCCTATATATATATATATATATATATATATATATATATATATATATATATATATATATATATATATATATATATATATATATATATATATATATATATATATATATATATATATATATATATATATATATATATATATACGCTTTTAGGTGTGTACAATTTTTCAAACAACTAAAAATAAGAAAAATTAATATTTCTTCATATTTATTAATGAAATAATTTTTATACAATTAAAAGTATGAACAAATTTACCAAAACACTTAAAAGTATGAAGAAAAATGTGTGAAATGATATTTTTTTTATAATGTATGTTCTTATGTAAATGCTACCGCTATTATTTTAAAAATAAATATTTTAAAATACCAATAAACCTTTCCGGGCAATAGCTCCGGTATTACACTAGTTAAATCTACTTTTACTTCTCAATCTGTTATGTCGAGACAATGAAAACATTACGCGTTAGTTGGGTCAAAAAACCGTAGTATTGGAGTTTCCCCGAAGTGATAAACAATTTTTCTTAATGAAAATATGGTTTGTTTGGTAGTGGGCTTCTAGCGGCTCGAGTGTTACAAGTTTTGTTTTAAAAAATAAAAGCTTTTTATAAAAAAAAAAGTTTTATATTTTAATTACAAGAGCTTCGACTTTTATTATAAAAGACAAAACTTTAAACGAAAGATTACAAAAGACGCGAATAAAATTTTACGAAACTTCCGCTTCCTGTAACAACTTCTAGCTCTCATTTACGACACGTAAACACAAACACGTAATCTACTAGAGGAGAATCAAATTTTACGAATCTTCAAAGGATGTTATCAACATGTTGATTTTGTAAACCTGGTGAAAGATGAAAAAGAAATAAAGGTGAAAAGAAATAAAAGTAAAAACACGCAAAGACATATTTTATTTTCACACGAATAACTGAGATTTAGATTCCCCTCAGAGAATCACGTGATGCCCAGACACACTCCACCAAAACAGGCTTCACATCATTTCTTCAAAATACATACTTTCTCAATCTAATTAAACAACAAATATAAATATATTTTTAAATCTTATCTTTAAATATATTTATTTATATTATAAAAAACTAGTAATATATCCGCGCGATTCCGCGATATAATAAATTGTTTTAATTTTCGGTAAATAATTTTCTTCGGTGGTACATATTCTATTACAAATAATTTTACGAACGATCAAAATTTTCGGTATGTAAACATTTAATTAGTTTTAAAATTCTAAAGATTAACCTCAATTATTTGAAATTTTACATAATAAAATTGATTGTTTTAAGTTTATAGTAAAAGAAATTTAATTATTTCAAAATTTTAAGTATATATATGGTACGTGTGTTATAGAGTTATATTTGTAATTATTTAATAAATATTTAGTTAAAACGGTAGTTTAGTAATTTTATAATGTTTAATTTTAATATTTTATACCCAAATGCGTTATAATGTATATAGATTATATCCATAAAAAATATACTTAAAACTTAATTTATAAAGTTCATATATTCTACATCAAAGTTCATATAATACAAAAAAAAAAAATACTGATTAAAGTTAAAATAGAAAATAAAAAAACTTGTACTTAAAATTGAAAGGAGTGAATAATAAATAGTTAAATACAAAATTAGTGACACTTTACTTTTAACTTCTTGTAGATACTATAGATGATTTTTTTTGAGTTAATTACACAATTGGTCCCTGTGTTTGTTCCAAAACAACGGGTCCAGTCCTTGGGTCACAATTCGTTCGGGTCCAGTCCCTGGAGCCTATCTTTGGTTGCACGTTTGGTCCCTCTTCCTAACGTTCGTTTATTTTGGTCGTTAAGTAAGTCATGTGCTTCTCACGTGAGGGGTATATAGACATTCTCTATTTTACAGGGATCAATTATGTATCTTACAAATATCATATTTTAATTTATTATTTCTTTTTCTTTTATAAATTCATAAGCAAACATCTCTTCTTCACGATATCTTTGCATATTTCCAATCCACCGGCAAACTCTCCTTCGTCAACCATAAACTTCATCAATGTATAATAACCAAAAGACGGCGCCTTTACATAACCATCACTGACCATTTTCTCAAGAACCGTTTTCGCAGAATCAAAATCCCCAACCTTACAAAACCCAAATATAATAGCATTATAACTAGCAGAATCCGGCTCAACACCTTTCGTTATCATCTCATCCAACAACTTCTTAGCCCTAACACATTCTTTATTTTTACAATACCTCAAAATCCTATGATTATAAGTAACCAAATTCCCTTCCAAACCTTAATCGATTCACCGGTGATCTTAATCGATTTCGATCTCTCAGATCTCATTTATCATCATTTATCATCTCTGTCGTTTAATTCACCTTCAGAAACACTTATTTCGCTTACAGAGACGTTGCGTAAGTTATCGTTGACTGGATTGACTGAAGCGACACGTTTGTTTTCTAATTTTACGCACACGGCTAGCTCGTTGATGCAGGTTGGTTTGGATTATGACTGGGAAGGTGAGTTTGATTTTGATATTCGGTCGAATTTGATTTTATTGATGTCGCCTGTATGTGGATCGGTTAATGAATTAGCTGAGTTTATGTGTTTTGATGTGAATGATGATTGTGTTAGGAATTTAAATGTTTATTTAGCTAGTTTTCGTGATTGTTTTAGTGCGGTTAAGGATGAATTTATAAAAGAAAAAGAAATAATAAATTAAAATATGATATCTGTAAGATACATAATTGATCCCTGTAAAATAGAGAATGTCTATATACCCCTCACGTGAGAAGCACATGACTTACTTAACGACCAAAATAAACGAACGTTAGAAAGAGGGACCAAACGTGCAACCAAAGATAGGCTCCAGGGACTGGACCCGAACGAATTGTGACCCAGAGACTGGACCCGTTGTTTTAGAACAAAAACAGGGACCAATTATGTAATTAACTCTTTTTCTTTATATATATAAATAATGTGACAATATTAGATGGATTTAATAATGATGCATGGGTTGGGTGGCATTGTGTTGTGGACCAGGATGGTTCCTTTTTTGGTATGGTCAAGATCAAAGACGGGACCACTTGTTTGCTTTACACAAAAGACGTTTTCGATTCTTGCGTTAATCCAATTTTCTTTTTTAGGGTTTTTACGTTTAGTAGGAGGTTGTCATCTCTTAGGAGTTTCTCCCGTCGGTAGGAGTTTGTTATCTTCTAGGGAGGTCTTGGGTTCGAGCCTCCCTCTGGGGTTTCCTCCTTAGGTGAATATTAGAAGATATGTAACTAACCTTGGTGTAAGGTTCGTGAGTCGCATACTGTCCAATTGAATGTCAATGTGGTCCCAAATCACTAACATTATCGTTCTAAAAAAAAATATGTTGATTGAGTTATTATATATTTGTCTAAACGTATTAAATTTTCACAAATATTGTGATCAAAACTTTTATATAAAAATATAATATATAAAAATTTTCAAGAGTCCTTTGATATCTTTTTATTTCTACTATAAAAACAAAAAAAGACATATCTTCATTTTTCTTGGCTAACATTTTGAAATTTACCATGATTTTTCGACCACAACCTTAGCCTTGTTACTACACGCACCCCTTAAGTTTTAATACAATGGCGTAGCCACATTGAAACCTAGATTGGCCATGATCAAGAAAGACTTTTGAGTCTTCACTTTTAAATATTTAGACATCCATAAAGTTAATTATTCCTACATTTCAAATATCCAACTCCTATATTCTCGAAATACAACTATTTAATATATATTTTAACTTTATAAACATAGTTTTGGAGGTTCTGTTTAACAAAACTTTTCATCACTATTTTCCATGATATGATTTAGAGGGCAACACACAATCAGTAACTATTCCTTATATGTTAATCGATTTATTTATCTTTTATAACAATAAGAGAAATTTTTAGGAATTTCTATCCAAAAAGTAAGAGTCGAAAATTCATTCAAGACTAAGAACTGATCAAGTCAAAAGTCTGCCTGCGAGATTGTGCAAAGATTTACTATATGTTTGGCGTAATTATTTGAAGTCAGTATTAGAGTTGGAGTTTAACATTTTATATATAGTTGAAAACATATTTAACAAAATGACTTGAGTTAGGGTTCATAATTGTAAAAAGACATAATATGCCATAAAATAGTTTAGTTTTTTAATATTATGTGTAATGTAATTTTACATATCATAAAAAACGTTTATAGAGTCTTTTCATTGTGACATAGAAACAAACATAATGAATTTCTGTATTATTTTAGCAAATTAATAAAAGTTCATAAAAACAAGTTTATGTATATGAAATTATCATTGAAGTTCATAGAAAAAAAATAGGTAGGTCCATAGTTACTTTAAATCATATAAATTACATACAAAATTTTAAATAATGATAAGTATAATAAATAGGACTCAAGTATAAACTTGGTAAGGTTTTAAGAGAAAAAATGTAAGTAAAAAATAATAGTTTATAAGAAAACGACGTAACATAATGTGACACTGTCATAGACCTTCTAAAGTCCATAACATTACAAATGATCTCAAAGTCTTTAAAAAATCTTTTCAAATAACGTATCATTCTAGACATGGTGGAATATTCTATTTTTTTTAAGCGTTCATGAAATTCTGAAATAAACAACGCTTGTTTTTCAATAACAGAAAAATAAAGTCCATATAAACCTTTAACCAAACTTTCATGTTTCAATAACAATAACATATGATGCGAAAGTTTGTTACCAACAACATCAATACCCCTTGATTTCAAAGAGTAAATTACAAAAATAATCATCTATCACTTACACTTTACAAAAATAATCACCTAATTCGCGACGGATTTTTGCGACATTTTTTTCGTCGCAAAAGTACACATATTTTAATCAGACCAATAAAAATTCGACACGTTGTCGCGACATTATTCATTTCTCGCGTCAATATTCATTTTCGCGACGACGTGTCTGATTTTTATTGGTCTGATTTTGTTTTACGTATTTCTCGAGACGATAAAGTGTCGCGAGAAATTCGTCGCGAATCCGGTGATTATTTTTGAAAATGTAATTGATAGTTGATCATTCAGGTGATTAATTCGATTTTAAATCTTTTTGTCTTTTTAAAAAAAAAAACATCATCTATTCATGTAATGTCGACATGGAGTTCCGAAAAACAAATTATGTTAATGATTTCTATGTTTAAAATTTTGAAAGTGGTCAGACTATACGGACTATTTTGCCATTTTCATCACTTTTTTTTGTAATTTTCTCCTATTTTGTCTTTATTTACTTTTTTACCTTTTACAAAAGGGAAATGGTAAAAGTGATGCCACTCCTATTTTGATGATATTCATATATTCTTTTTCTTCATCTTTTTTGTATCTTTTTAATGTATTATTTTTAGTACAAAAATAAATATTCACTTTATAAAGTTTAACAATTGTTTAATCGTTACACTTTTACTAATCAGAAATCATTCACATCCACTAAAACTTTTTAAGATAAAAACTGACATAGGACATTTATTTTTATGCAACGCAAATAAGTAATGTGAACAATTATATTAGGATAGAGAATATTATTTTTATTTTGTTTATTATTTTATTTATAATTTTATAGTTCGTCTCTATTTTTATTATATACTTATATAAAATATATAAAATGAAATATTTAAAAAAAAGAGTAAACCATGAAAGAACTTCAAACGGATTTAAGAATGAAGCAACTATTGGGTATAACTTTTTTTTATTCTCTACTAGTATTTATCACTAATAATATCGTTTTCAAATGATAGTATATGTTAGAGAGAATGTCACAAATTGTTCTTGTGGTTGGTCTGTTTTTTTACGAATCGTCCTTTTTACTTTTTCTTTAGCATTAACCATCCTTTAGATATGTAGTTTTATCACCGACGGTCATTTTCATACTTAAAAAGACTAAAATACCCTCTATTTTTATGTTTTCTTATTTCTTTTTTATATTTTCCTTTCTCTCTCATCTTATTTTTTTTGTCAGAAACCTGGGTATGAATCAAATAATGAGTAAATTGAGTTAAAATGAAACAATAAAATACCTCTACATATGACTGATCGTCATCAACAGATGCTGAAATTGACGAGATCTGGCTTGATTCCTTCTCCGACATATCTAATATGGCATCATTTTCAGTAATCAGAGAACTAAAGCTAATTTTGGCAATATGTTACATGAAATTATCTAGTTAAAGCACATAAACACACATAGATGCATAAATTAGTGATGAAAAACAGTGAAAATTTGAGGCAATCGTTAAACATTTTGTTGCGGATGGTTTAGCTTCTTCGATTCCAAACCGATCGATTTCGGCTTGCGATTCGAAGAAATCCATAGCAGTTCCTTCTTCGGTGTTTGAATTTCATAATCATACATTATTCTCGTCCTCTTGTTATCTCTTGCAGCATTACCAGCCAACTCCAAAACCTATCGAAATTATAAACAAAAGCTTAATTACAACATATCTAAAAATTAAAATAAAACAGAAACAAAAAATCGAAATATAAAAATGAAGTACCTATGCAGCAAGGTATTCGAGAACAGCAGCGAGGTAAACCGGAGCACAAGATCCGGTTCGTTGAGCGTATCGTCCTTTCTTCAAAAACCTACCGATTCTTCCCATCGGAAACTGAAGGCCGACCTTGATGGATTTAGTCGACACCTTTCCTTCCTCCTGCACCCTTTCCTGTCAGACCTCACTCCATTGATTTTGACTTAGATTGAAGAGAGAATGGATTTAAATTTTGATTGGAAACTTGAAATTTGAGATGAAAAATAGAAGGGGGAAAAGATAAAAAAAAAATAAGATGAGAGAGAAAGGAAAAGAAAGGAAAAGATAAAAAAAAATAAAAAAAATATAAAAAGAGAGGTATTTTAGTCTTTTTAAGTGTGAAAAGGACCGCCGGTGATAAAGCTACATATCTAAATGATGGTTAATGTTAAAAAAAGTAAAAATGACGATTCGTGAAAAACAGAAAAACCACAAAAACGATTTGTGACATTCTCTCTATATGTTAATTGGTAAATTATATATAAACAAAG
This sequence comes from Senecio squalidus, assembly GCA_910822075.1. Lineage (NCBI taxonomy): Eukaryota > Viridiplantae > Streptophyta > Magnoliopsida > Asterales > Asteraceae > Senecio > Senecio squalidus. The sequence goes on along the minus strand of CAJVGC010000001.1, from coordinate 591,516 downwards.
AATTTTTCTTTATTCAACTTATAAGATCCAGTAGATTAGTCTTTTAACTTAGATAGTCAAATTCTAACTTATTATGTAACCGTTTTCGAACATGCTCTGAATTACCCTAAAATGTTTTCTTGTTAGGTTCAAACTTGACACTTGTAGATACATTCTTTGATGATTTACTAAGGGATTTTCTATCATGTGCCCTTAGGCATATGATAATCATCTATATATTAATATTAAAAGTGTATTTTTGGTGTACTTTTAATATTAAAAGTGTATTTTGATGTACTTTTAATATTAATATATACATGTTATCATGTGTTAGGCACATGATACAAAATCTCATTTACTAATAGTTCACTTTGTTTATGATTATTGGTTACTACAACTATACAAGTAGTAGATTTAGTTTAGTTTAGTTTAGTTATATATTTACTCATTTCTACACCAAGACAATTATACTACACAATCTTTGACGCCTATATATACATCCTCTTTGTCTCTACATCCCTCACACAAAACATCACAACCATGGCATCATCTCACTCTCTCTACACCCTCTCTCTCCTCCTAATCCTCCTCCCTCTCTCCTACTCCTCCATGATCCTCACCGTCGTCAACAACTGTCCATACCCCATCTGGCCCGCCATCCAACCCAACGCCGGCCACCCCGTCCTCGAACAAGGCGGGTTCTCTCTCCCAACCCACTCCCACCGCTCCTTCCCAGCTCCACCAACCCACTGGTCCGGGCGCATCTGGGCTAGAACCGGTTGCACCAACACCAACAACCACTTCACTTGCGCCACCGGCGACTGCGGCGGCAGACTCCAATGCAACGGCCTAGGCGGCGCCACACCAGCCACCCTAGCTCAGTTCAGCCTCCACCATTCCCACACCGACCAATCTTCCTACGCCGTCAGCCTTGTCGACGGTTTCAACATCCCAATGACGGTTACACCGCATGAAGGCAAAGGCGTCTGCCCCGTTATCGGATGTAAACCGAATCTGCTTGCCACGTGTCCTTGGTCGCTGCAGAAACACGTGGATGGGAAAGTGGTCGCGTGTAAGAGTGGGTGTGAGGCGTTTAATACTGACGAGTTTTGTTGTAGGGGACATTTTAATAATGCACACACGTGTAAAGCGTCGAAATGGTCGGATTTCTTTAAACATGCTTGCCCGGAGACTTTTGCCTATGCTCATGATAGTCCGTCGCTAATGCATGACTGTTCGTCGCCAAAAGAGTTGAAAGTTATTTTCTGTCACTAATTAGTTAGTGTTAGACTATTAGCGACTATGTTTAGTTTGGGGAATAAGTAGTAGTTTGATTAGTTTTATGTTTTGTGTGGTTTCATGTAGTTGTTGTTGTCTGTGTTGTGCATCTGGAATTGTAATATTTTATCGAATCTTATTTGGTCGGTGTATCTGAACTCGTGAACTAATTTTCTACTAATAACAAATAATATAAAAAATAAAATATGAAAATGAGTATTTGAAATTATGGTTATAAATAAATAAACTAATAATTATTTTTAACCACACAAGTACACTGTACACGGTATACCACACTACTGACTACTTATCTTGATTACAAAAAAATTGTACTTAAATAAATAAAATAAAAAATGTATTTGTTTTACTTGCTTTTGCCCCTGTATTTTCTTAATCACACATTGATTTTATATATATAACTAGTATTATACCTATATCTTGTCCGGATTTTTTAATAAATTTTCTCTTTGATTGTAATTCAATGTTTTGGGGAAATAGGGAGCACATTATTACACATTATTTATAAAGATAATAACTCATCAAATTTTGACATGTGATTTATTGATCAATATAACTTTATCAAAGTTTATAAAATTGCAGTATTAAACTAAATAACATATGTATACTCTACATGATGTTGATATCTCATATTCTTTTTAAACACTAACAAACTCTCAGTTTTAAAAGGATAAATTTATGTGACTAATGACCCAATGATAATATAAAAAAACTCATGTGTTTTTAATGCCAAAAAAAAGAAGAAGTCAAGATTGAAACATAAATAGTAGGTGTAAAAAGTCATAATATAAAACGCTATGATTAAATATTCATTTGATCTAATGGTTATAAATAAAATAATTTTTCTTTCTCACCCAGTCATCAAGAGCAATATAAATATATATATATATATATATAATATTTGGTTTACGAGTTTTGGGGCTCGATCCCAAGAATTTCCGACTCGTGTCCCGCTCCGACTAATCCCTCATTGCAACCAGTTGATAGCAACTAGTCCAGAGTCATTGTGGATGAACCTTTGTGCCACTAGTGGAGTTTTGGGGCTCGATCCCAAGAGTTTCCGACTCGTGTCCCGATCCGACTAATCCCTCATTGCAACCAGTTGATAGCAACTAGTCTAAAGTCATCGTGGATGAACCTTTGTGCCACTAGTGGAGTTTTGGGGCTCGATCCCAAGATTTTCCGACTCGTGTCCCGATCCGACTAATCCCTCATTGCAACCAGTTGATAGCAACTAGTCCAGAGTCATCGTGGATTAACCTTTGTGCCACTAGTGTTGTTGCCAAGAATCGAAATTGTGACATCCTATACAACAGTAACAAGTCTTACCACTTGGCTACGACACTCGTGGTTTATATATATTTATATATACATATATATATATATATATATATATATATATATATATATATATATATATATATATATATATATATATATATATATATATATATATATATATATATATATATATATATATATATATATTGTTGAAGTAAAAATCCACCGGGACTTGTACTACGAACAATCTTCGAAAGATGTCTTCTAACTGTAAATCTGTCACACAAAACAAACACCTAAAGCTTATCGGGGAGGTGTCCCCGATAAGGCTCGGGCGTGAGAGTAAGTATCCATCACGAGAATTTTAGGGTTTATAAGATGTGAACGATTAATATATTTAAGAAGATGAAAGAATGATCAAGAACATCAAGAACATTAAAGGAGAATGTTCTTGATTTAGTGTGTGTAAGGTTCAGATCCTCTTCCTAGAATGGGTCTGATCCTCTTTTATACTACCTGGCGCATCGGTCCATTACCCCTTGGATAATAGACTGATGCTTCTTTCGGCGCACTATATTCCTTTCCTTGGTGAATCTGGTCCATAGGCGGCACCTTCGGCACCTCCCTAATACCCATCAGGTGATTGGTAAACCTCCAGTACTTTTTCTGCTGTACCACGTGGTACAGTCCTTTTAGCCGCCTGTCAGGTACTTAATGTTAGCTGAGCACGTGACACGCTTGGCGCTTCTTGTACTGGCGGTTTGATGTCGTCAGCTTAGTCGGTTGCAAAGAGCTTCGGTTTGGCGCTCCATTGGGCTTGCCGAAGCTAGCTTTTACCGAAGCAGTAGGGTGAAAAGTCGCTTTTGGAGTATATCTATATATACTCCAACATATATCATTTGCAATTTACACTATTCCATGAACAATGTAAAATTTGTTTCTATATATAAATTTATTAACTAAGGCATCGGCCGATAAAGTGGTAAGATGCGTGTCCCTCCACCCTGGGTTCGACCTCCACACCGCTTATTTTTGTTAAACTAAAGTTTAAAAAAAGATCAAATAGTCCCTACACTTAACTGAATTACTACAAAACAGACCCTTTAATTCTTTTTTTTAATATCAATTATTATCTCTCTTATCTTTTTCCTAAATTTCTTTTTTAATGCTATTAAACTAAATATTTAGTTACATATTTTTCCTAAATTTCTTTACCGACACATATTTTATTTGTTATGACACCTAGATCAACAGATGTAGTTTTTAAACGTATTGGTTTTACAATCCAAAAAAGGTTAGCGACGCAGCTTTTTGTCCGCTTATCTTCTACCACTTTGTAAATTCCTATTATTAATGAAATATCATGTGACAGTCATCTATTAGTTGATTGTACAAATTGATTTGGGTTGGATGTGATCCATTGACATCTCTATCAGGCAACTATACTAACATTTACTAAACTACCTTTGGTCTCAACACTTCCCTCGGCTTTTTATTGGATCTAATTCGATTCTCGGACACAACCATTAGATCGAGTTATTTCAATTTCTTCCAACAACCCATGACTCTTGTCAAACAAAAAAAGCGTGTTTCCTATGTTTATCTATTTGACCTCTTCAAATCATAGAGTGATCAAATCAAGGTTTTCAACATGCATGATTCAACACAAATAGCCCACCATAAAAAGTTACCGAAAAATAACCAAACCATAAAAGATAACTTGTTTTCAATCATTATTTTCTATCGATTTCAATAATTTCTTCTCCGGATAAGTTCCTGAATGTCATCTTCTTCATAATCGTTCTTTCGTGGTCCAGTGAGATCAATCAAACAATGGATATCTCCACTCATAATAATCATCTCACTCTTGATTAATAATCTTCTTATAGGAACATTATTGTACTGTATTTTATTAGTGTTGTGTGTGTATAACGTTGTATAGCAATATAAGCATGTATATTATTTGGTGCAACTTAATAAAAGTATGTATTATTTTAATAAACATACAAACTCTAAGGTCCAATACTATTTATACACGTTAAAACTAATTTTAATACTCACTATGTATATATAAACCATTTTATAAAATATGCACAATGCATACAAACCCTAGGCTCAACAGTTCAAAGTATTTAACGGTTTAACCCATCTAAGTCTAACAGTATAATGGGCTATAAGTTGGGCTTAAGGATATATAAGACCGAGAGTCAAATTATGGTTTATTTGGGTGTTAAAGAAAAAATTATATATATCTATCGTGCTAGATGAGTTTTTAATAGATAAAATAATAATGAATTAGACCCATATGATAAAATAAATAATCAATCTTATCCACATAAAATATGTCGTTTTACATACACTTTTTTTGTTCTAAAATTGATTTGGCCATTAGGCATAAAAAACACATACAAATTATATTGAATGTAAAGTATTCATCCTCTTAGATAGGAGAATTTGTTTGTGTTTTTTATATATGTGGCTAATAGTATTTGTAAAACTAGATAAGTGAATAACCAAAAGTAACTTTTTATAATGGTTTTCTTTAATTTTAATAAGATCATACACTCAAATCTTATAGAGATTCTTCATGAACTCATGTGTCAAATGCATGACTTCCATTTTAGATACTTATATCTAGAGTGATTATTTGTATAAAACTATCTTTTTGTGTTATATTTTCCTTAGCAAAAGTATTATATTCCTATTTTGTTCATATCATATGTGTTATGTGTATATATCGTTACTAACTAATGTAGTGTTGTCTTCTTCTATATGACTATCCTTCTTTTAGACAGATGTTTTAGCTACTTAACTTAAATGACAAAAAATTACATAGTGGGTTATACCATTTTAACGAAAGTTTATAATTTAAAGTTTATGTCAAAAAAAGTTACACGTTTAAACATAAAGTCAATAAAAGTTAAAGGTTAAAAGATTTGTCAAAATATGTTAAGGAGTTAAAAGGATAACCGATTAAAAGTACAAAAAAGTTTGTAGAAAAGGTTAAATGGTTAAACCATTATTAAATCATAATGAAACAACAAACTTGAAACCTTTTAAGATTTCAAAATGTCATCAAATGTAATCAAAAGAGAAAATCACATATATAATCATTTGAGAATTCAAAAATAACAAAATAATCATCTGATTCGCGACATTTTTCTCGCGCTATTTTTGTCGTCGCGAGATTGAAAATAATATAAATGATTGGTCATAAATTGACCACGTCCTCGCGACTTTTTTGGTCATCGCGACATTTTTCTCGAGCCAATTTATGACCAATCATTTATATTATTTTCAACCTCGCAACGACAAAAAATGACGGGAAAAAAATGACGCGAATCAGATTATTATTTTGGTATTTTTGAAAATCACGTAATTATATATTTGATTTTCTATAAAAAAAAAAAAAATGAACATAAAAAGTTTGTGAGATCATGTATACATGTCATGCTTCACACTATTTGGGCCTTTAGTCCTTTACCCTCGTGGGGTCTTTTTATTAACTCGTCTAGTCGTCAATCTCATACATATTACATGAATTTGTTAAAGTTGAATGTCCCGTCGCACATCAAAGGGCATGCTAGAAACAATCACTTCAATGTTGGTTTAAAAGCTAAATTGTGACATGTTTGTTTGAATGAAAACTTACAAATTCGACTTTTATTACATATAATATCATCTACATAAAAAAAAAATATGCTTTTGTGACAAACATAATATATTGATTCATTAACCGGTCGGAGTTGGATTAAATGTTTTTAGGTATCGTATGTAAAGATTATTTGAATTTTTCGTCCCCCAATAGAGGTAAATGTTACTTTAAAATATTAAAAGTCAATGATTCATCAATATATATATATAGTCGTCAACTTATAAGTGGTGATATAAGTAGTGATATGAATTGTTTTTTTTTAATTTTAGTTTGTAACTCGACTCATAAAAGCCACGATTTCAAAAAAATTGTAACATTCATATAATATAATTTAATAATTTTTTTTTTTGAATATATTGATAGATTAAATGTATTTCCTACTCATTGTTCGAGTCACGCTAAGCCATACAAGTTATGGTACAAGCCGGACGAGTCATGATATGAGTCACGGTTTGAGTCGGAACCTTTTTAGTATAAAATGACTCGACTTGTATACGAGTTTAACATCTATATTATATACTTATTCACTTATACTATCATAATTTATTTTAAACATCTGGTTATTGTATTTGTTACTACTTTGATTATTGATCCGTGTATTAGTAAATAAAATGCATTGATGTTAGAGTAAAACTATAAACAATGCTTAAATGCAATATGTCTCGTTGTTAAATCTGATTAGCCTTTTATCGTGTCTTATTATTTGATGATTTTGGATGTTTGCGTGTTATTTTTAATAATCTATCTTTTTCCAAATATATGTATTAATTATCTCAAAAAATAATTAGACAATTAAGAAATCAATGCGTAGGAGTTTTCAAAAATTGAAAAGATATCTTATAAAAAAAAATAGGTCTAAAGTCGCACTTGAATAAGTCCACCAAATCAAATTTCGTTTTGAGAATACCTTCTAAACGATAGTTTTTTCGAGCTACATGGTGTTCCAAACTAAAAAACAAAAGATACAATCTCATTTATCTTTTTTGTATTTAAAGATACGTTGAATATGTTACATATTTAGATAAAATTATGGACGAAACTGTCGAATATTCTCTAAATAAGAAATTACACTATATATGAAAAGTTCAATAATGATAACATGTATCTCTTCGGTGTAAATAAAATTCTAGTATTCTTTTACGAAATTTATAAAACATAGTAACACGAATACCACTCTAACAATTTTAAAAGTCAATAATAAGACATATAATTCATGAAAAAAAATCTTCTTAAATTACCACTTGACCATATCAAAATTTTGGTATATATATTGTAAAAAATCAATTTATGATTTTGTGTGTGTCTATTAAATGTCTATATTTCAATTTCATATAGACAAAAATATTAATTTCAAGATTTGAATATAAAACAAATAACAACCATGGTTGACACAAATACACGATGACCCAATCGTTTGCTAACTTCCAAATTGATAATAAAAAAGAAAAAAAAAATATTGAAAATTCTCAACCTTATATAAACTTAAAAATGTTGATAACCACTATAAATAGAACTGTAATTTAGAAGTTAAAACACATATTAAAATTTTATACACTATCTAGTTTTCTAAAAAATGAATTCGGATCGGTTATTGATATAATATAAGTATATACTAATAAACGTTTTTATTATTTAACCTCAACACTTACGATATACTTCTTCTCTTTTCTAAATATTTACTTTCCGTTTTTCAAATAATTGGTATCTTTTCAAATATTACTTTTAAATATCTATTTTTTTTGGACAAATATTGTTTCAAATTATCACTTTTTTTACCAACCAATGAGAATTTGTCACCCATATTCGCCAAATCTTTTTAAATTCACACCACCCTCCACTCCAACTTCATATATTTTCCATTTTTTTGTTATTTTTTCTTTACTTCTGAAAAAGGGTATCTATCAAAGTTTTGTTCTTTTTTATGGTTTAAAAATTGTTTTCTATGCATGTGAAGTTTGGGTGAAAGGTCCCCTTCCTTGGCTCTTTCTAAGTTTTCTATCTCACAAGATTCTAAATTTTTATAATTTAAGTAATAGTTTTTTTTTTTTCTCAATTATTTCAAAATATAAAAACCAATTTAAATTCTCATGTCTCTAGTTCATATAGAGCTTTATTCAAATTAGTAATTCAAAAACTTCAAAAAGGATTTACAGCGCAGCTTGTTGCTCGTTTGTCCACTTTGAAAAAATGGTACATATTAGTGGTTTAGGAATTGGTTTAAGTTTTCTATTTGGATGTGTATTCCTAGGTTTTATTGGAGAGGTTTACTATCTTCTATGGTGGAAAAAGAAAAGAGAAGATATTGAAAACCAAAATTCTAACACCCCTACTCTTTCTTGTTTCAAGAACTCTAATTCTTCAAGAATCCGCAACAAACCGCAAACGCAAAATTCTCCAAGTGCGAATGACGATGATCAAGAAAAAGAAGAAATACCCATTGAAAAAGATTCAAGGATGAATGGAATAGTAGAAGAAAGCTTTGATCTAGAACTAATGAGGGTTCATAATTTAAGTGGTCCACCAAGGTTTCTTTTTACAATTAATGAAGAAACTAAAGAGGATTTGGAGTTAGAAAGCAAAAAGGGTTCAAGAACAATAAGTTTAAGTGAGCTTCTTGCTACACCAGAAACACCAACTAAATCATCAAATTTAGAAGGTTATTTGAATCCGTTATATGACGTTGACTCTGAGTTTGACTTTAACAAACTTAGATCATCACCACCTCCTACATTCAAGTTCTTGAGAGATGCAGAAGATAAGTTTTTGAAAAAAATGGAGTTAGAAGAGGGTAGTTTGGTAAATTTGAATAGTAGTTTTAAGGGTAAAGAAGGAATTCAAAATCATCATAATCATCAAAATTCAACACATTCACAGGTACTTCCATTGGCTTTTTCTCCTTCAATGTGAGAGAATTTGATAATGGTTTTTGTTTCTTTAAATTGAATATTAGATTTTTTTTTTAATTATTATTTAGTAATGGAATTTATATGGTATACCACTATACCTTGTTTTGGTTTATTATTTGTTTAATGATCTATTAAACCTTAGGAGTTATGATTCAATTTAATTTATGTTTAGACTTACTTCTATTTGTAGTCTTGTATATTTAGATGTGATTTGTTAAGTTTTAGATAAATGTTGTAAGGGGCAACTATGTGATGGGTTTAGGTTTGAGAATTCGGACTAGTTGATTGACATTTTGATAACACTCTAGTAGAACACGACACGGATAATTATTTGTGTTGAAAACTTCAGCACTAACCAGAAACGACACACGAACCTGTTTAAGTAAACGGGTTGACGGGTCATAATTCCGGTTTAGCATGTCAAATTTTGAATTGGTGAGTCAAAATTCGGAGTTTGGTTTGTCGAGTTTTCAGGTTATCGTATCAAACTGCTCGTTAGCGGTCTATTCGTGGTTGGCGGTTAAAATTCGTGTCGACAACAAGGAAAAAAAACCTTTATAAAAAGTTAAACCGGTTTGGTAAGTCTATATGACATGAAAACGTTTAATTCAGACACAACACGGGTAATTATTTAGGTTGGTTGGTTAAACCCCTTTTGTTTTAACACGCCAACCCATTTTGTTCAGGCTCAACACTAATCTATTACTTTGGTGTCGTGTCGGAATTGTGACCCAAATATTTTGCACAAATGATGGTAATAGCCTATTACATAATGTTTGAGATTTCTAAATTGATTATATGAATATTTAAAAATCTAATTATGTTGTAAGTTTTTGTTAGATTTAAAATTATTTTGGTTGCAACAATCTGTACTAATGTACTTCTCTGGATCACATTGGTTTGACTTGAATTAAAAATTAAAATTTGACTTCAAATATAAAACAAATAAAAATAAAAACCAGTTTTGCAACACTCGCAATAACTCTTATTAAATATCTTTTAACAGTTTGGTAGTTTCATTTATGTTATATTGCAAAAAAGAACTATGCAATTCCGCAAATCGGTAAAAAAAAGAAAAAATACAAAGTTGATATTCATCAAAATAATCAAACGAAAAGTTGTGAGTATACTTTTCAATCTTGAGATGTGCTCATAATTGTTGTAGCAGGGGATCAACAACACGAGTCACTAATCATACTTAACGAGCCTAACCGGTATGTTATGTTTGCGGCTTCTTATTTTTTGCTTTTGGTAAGCTAAAAAATAAAAGAGACGTTTCCCCATTCCCGGTTTAAATGGAACTCACTTGTCCGGTTAAAAGTCAATTTTTGTGCATGGAGGGCTTTTTTAAATAGGCTTCCTTCTCGTGTTAATCTTCTGGCTCGTGGCGTTCCATTGGAATCTATATGCATGGTGTTGCTTTTGTGGATGTTATGCGTAAACACTAGATCATTGCTTATTAAATTGTGTTAAGGTTCGTGTTATTTGGTCTAAGTTATTTAGTTGGTGGAAAGTGCCCTTCTATCACTTGCCCACAATCGTTGAGATCGCTGATAGTAAAGTCCATCTTTCTTTTAACAAAACCCTTGATAAGTGTTTCAAGAGTTTGTTTGGTTTCCCTGTGGGGAATTTGGAACTAGAGGAATAAGATTATAGTAGCTTCGTAAGAGGAAGCGACTCATATAACATTTTCCCTCTCATTCAAAGAAAGACCCGTCTTTAGATTTAAAATAGGTTTAAGAACACCAATATTCTAAACTGTGATATTTGGATTTCGGAACCGTCCTCTTTACTTTTTTAGTTTCTTTTTAAGGATGTAATTCTTGTTTTTTTGTAGTTTTTTTGTACGTTTGTGGTTGTTTTGCCTTTGGTATAAAATTTTTTAGCTTTTCAAAAAAAATAAAATAGGTTTATTATACATAAAGATAGAGATTCTAAAATTATTCGTGTGTAGACTCAACAAATATGATGCAATTGGGTACGCATGTTTTGTTTACCGATAATTTTTCCGGCTATATTGTCGTGATCAATCAATCTAAAGATTTTCCGAGACATATGTCGATATTCTTTAAACTCTTTTATAAGTTAAAACGTTAAATCATGCGAGAATGGTGGGTACGCAGCCTCTTTCATCATATAAACAATTGTTTTTTTATTCCCTTTTAAGCTATACAGCTAAGTACCTTAACGCCTTTTGTTTCTTCTTTTTCCAAATTTATATACTATTATTTTTTAGAAGTTGAAAATGAGCTCCTAGCTGAATGGGTAACAGTTAAGACGACAATAACTATAATACTCCGTAAGTAGATATTCAAGAAAAAGTTGTGTAAACTATCCGGTAAAAGATATGTATAATATAAGGGCCCGTTTGGCTTACGAAATATTTTCTGATGGAATGGAATATAGAGATTATGAAGGAATTGAAATTAATGAGATGTTATTCTGTTACACATTTGGTTGTCAGAAATTGAAATGGAATTCAATTCCTTATTTATTTTTTGTTTCGTTAATAATCTTGTTAAACCAATTATGTAAAATGACCAAAATACATTTTTATTGTTTTTATTTTATTTTGGGTTAATTACAAAAATCGTCCCTAAGGTTTATCTCAAATTATTGATTTCGTCCCTAAGTTTATAAAGTTGCATAAATCATCCACTTTTAGAAACTAATTACCTTTTTCGTCCCTAAGATTTTCTCCAATTACGGGTTTCGTCCCTAAAGTTTGTCCTCAATTACGGATTCGATCCCTAAGGTTTGCCCCAATTACGGGTGCAAATAAGAAATTAGGGACGAAAAGAGTAATTAATTTCTAAACTTGGACGATTTATGCAATTTTTTAAATTTAGGGACGGAATCCATAATTTTGGATAAACCATAGGGACGATTTATGTAATTAACTCTTTTATTTTTATTGTTATTGTTTTCTTATTGTATAAAATCGTCATGTTTACATAAATTACAACATTTCACACCAAATACAAGCAATATAACTTAAAAATGGATTACATACAAGTAATAGAAACTAAAATATGATTATGATTATTTCAACTTTAAAAAGTAACGAACAACATAACTTAGTAAAATTACATAAACAACATAAAAGAAACAACAACAATATTCATCTCTATCTCCTGAAAACAATGCACCATTCTTCATAACGAGGAAGTATTAGAGTATGTAGTGTAGGCTAGTTTAATATAGTTGGCCCACCCGATTATGTAAATGGGTCAAGGGTCCATTAGGGTTTGCTTATGTAACAACTCCGACTATTTATAGTTGATCAATAATCATAATAGTTTACGGGGTATTCTAATATCTAATATTTTGTGTTTCTTCCACAAAAGTCTCATCCTCTCTCAATCACAAAAGTCGTTTTCTTCTAATCTTCTTGTTTCCTCCTAATATTTTACTGCCAAAATAAAAAATAAAAAAAAAAGTAAATAAATAAGTAAATGGGTTTGATTGTTTTGTTTTATGTCTTCCGCATCATTACCCTCTTTCTTTCTTCTCATGTTAGATATGTTTACTACATATCTTTCTCTAATCCTTTCTTTTTCATTCGCAATATTCCTTTTCCTCGTTTGTCTGCTTGCAAGTCTTTTAATATCACAAATTATCTCTTGTTCTTCTATTCTAAATTCAGTATTTAAAGAAAAAGAAAAAAAGCTATTTCTTTTCCTATTCTCGTCTCACCTTCTTTTATCATTTTCTTTATATTTTTCATTTTCCACCTATTATTTTCTCATAATAAAAAAAAAAGAAAAAGAAAACAAAAATAAAAATAAAATTTAAGCATATGTTTAATTAATAGATTTGACAAAGCTGGATCTCAAGACGAAGACGAAGACAAAGACATACTATCAGATCTGAAGACTTTGTGTGTTATTTTATTTTATGTATACGGGTTTACCGTTTACGCTCCAGTTTGAGCTAACGTTTCACTCCCGCTCCAACTGCGGGGGAATATTAGAGTATGTAGTGTAGGCTAGTTTAATATAGTTGGTCCGCCCGATTATGTAAATGGGTCAAGGGTCCATTAGGGTTTGCTTATGTAACAATCTCCGACTATTTATAGTTGATCAATAATCATAATAGTTTACGGGGTATTCTAATATCTATCAGGAAGGAGTTTATTTCTCATGTAGCCGCCGATTTGTTAATCTAATACATATAAAAATGGCATTAATATAGCAGTTTTTAACCACGAAATAGAGCAAAACGCAGCAGACTTTTAACACAACTGTAGCTTAACTCAGTCGACTTTTACCCAGTAATATATTCAAATAAGATTAGTTCTACACACAGAGTTTATCATAATACATATTCTGCTTATTTTTCTTAACACAAAACACAAGCACTAACCTCTAATGAGATAATTTTCGTCACACATAATAAACCCTTTACAATTGATAGAATGAAAAAATAAGTATTTCTTAGTAGCAAGACGATTAAAGCAGATCCCAGGACGATTAAAAAAGAGAGAAAAAAATGAAAAAAAGATTAAAGATGATTGCTTTAATCAAAGGTTATAACACATTACGAATAAGAAGACACAAGTTAACGATGATTGTTTTAATTAAAGGTTATAATATTAGTAACTAGTAGATGTCTAATTATTTGAGCCACTTGAAATGTCATGGCCTTGTATTGTCAAATATAATCCAACCAGGCGTATTCCCGCGCGTTGCGCGGTGACAATTTTGTAAAGAGATTTGTCACGAACAATGATCAGAATCGGAAGTTTTGTGTCTTTAACCGCCACCGACCTTCTACTTTCTAAAATTAAAACACATGGTTTGTGCCTATTTCCTGCTACTTTCTGTTTCCCTAGAATGTATAAAACTTAGCTTCCAAAAATCCCCAAACACCAAATTAAATACAATATATAGATTCTTTACAAATTACAACAGAAATGTTCAATTACATCGAATTTTTCGAATAATTTCTACAACACCTTTGATCCAATTGAAGAATCGGATTCATTTCGCGTGTTTCATTTATGTTCCACTTTCGGGAAAAGAATTGTAAAAAGTGTATGTAAGTCAAACAAATTAGAAATTACCTCATCATCAGCCATAACCATCTCCAACCCAAGTAAGACATCACCGAGTTTCGTATTTATTGTCTCCCACATTCTACAAAGCCGTTCATGAACAACCCAATCTTCTCTAGTTGGGGTAAAGGGCGCCAATCTTGGAGTGAGACATGTTTTTCGAAAGAGACATAATTGTACGTAGTTATGGGGTTTGTTGATGCAAAAGTAACTAACTTAATATAAAAACACAAAACCACTAACCTTTGGAGTACCTAAAAACGTTTGTTAATCACATTATGGTAATTAAAACACAATAATTAGTATGACATTAATACCACCAACTTTTGGAGTACCTAAAAAGTCTGTGTTATTAACTTAGGGTAACTGAACAGTTTAAATATCATTATACCTCACATTATGGTAATTAAAACACAATGCAACCAAAGAGTCAGGAGTTTCGTGTTATTAACTTAGGGTAACTGAACAGTTTAAATATCATTATATCTCACATTATGGTAATTAAAACACAGGACAACCAAAGAATCAGGAATATCATTATACCTAACATTATGGTAATTAAAACACAGGGCAACCAAAGAGTCAAAAGTTTCAAATGTGTTATTAACTTAGGGTAACTGAACAGTTTAAATATCATTATACCTCTCATTATGGTAATTAAAACACAGGGCAACCAAAGAGTCAGGAGTTTCAAATGCATACCATTCCACTATTTGGAATATCTCACATCTAATTAAAACGACAACTCTAGATTATAAGTAAATATAGATTAGAAATACCACTTTTATCCAATCATAATCATCTTACTCTTCTATAATCATTTGATAGCGAAAATTTATATGGTTAACTAAACAGACTTTAATATTGTTATAGGATTGAGATTATTTAAAATCATTATAAAAGTTGAGACTAAATGAATCAATCATTATTTTTCATTTTAAAAATCTACTTTAATTTATTTTTCTTTAAAATTTAATTATCTTAAAAACTTTAAATATATTAAACGAATAAATTACACCACTAAAATTAACATTATTTCCTTTTTCTATAGAGTACCTACTTGATATATACTTTTGACAGAAAAAAATTCGGGTTTTAACGAGTTTTGGAAATTTAAATTATAAAATCACAGTTTTATCAAATTTGATATTAGTAGTTTCACTTATGATTTTTGTGTTCTTTTTTTTATTCTAGTTAAATATACATCATATAATATATTAAGATTTTTAAATTCACATTTAGTGTTTATATCACATGTGATTTACTTTACGAATATCAACATTTCACCAAAAACGAAGAAAAAAAAAGTGGTCAAAATTAGATTTTTTTTCCGGGTCTATATAAATTATACCTCATATAATATTTACGTTTAAAATTTCACATTTAAAGTTAAAATCGTGTGTGTTATTGTCTTATTTGTTTAAAAGTTCTACGTATATTATAATATCACATATGATTTACGTTAATATCACATGTAATTTTAGTACTATCATATGTGATTTCGTTGAATTTTTTATAGGTAAAATATAATTATATATCATATAACGATTTTAGATCTTTAAATCCACATTTTATTTTATATCACATGTGATATAATCTTATGAGTTCAAATATTTGTACAAAAACGAAAAAATAAACGTTGTCGAAATTTGATTTTTTTTTTCTAGTTTTAGATAAATCATACATTCTATAACATTTTTTGTTTTTTAAAATTTACTCATTTATGTTAAAATCACACGTGATATTAAAGTTACAATTTCAATACTCACCCGAAAATAAAAAAAATAAAAGTCGTCGAAATTATACATGACCACAATTTAATTAAAGAGAAGAACACGACTTTCGCAACGGTGTAATTTGTTTTATCTAACGATTAACAATTTGAAAAATAAATAATTTAAAAAAAAAATTAAAAATAAGTTTTAATTTAATCTTAGCTATTGGATGAAAAATAAATAAATACGGAGATTTATTTTTTCTTTAAAAAATTAACAATTTTTTGTTACCTTTTAAATATTGTTATAAATAAAGTGGCTTAGATGATAATGGATCAGAAAGCACTAGGAGTATTAATTTAGACTTTACTTTAGGTCATATAATTTGGTAGGAGGTGAAATTCATTCATTCATTCTTATTTACGATTCATATGGTGTTCAAATCTCTTCATTTTTGATTTTTTTTCTATTTTTATTTTTCACTTTAACAAAAGCTCATACATTTCAGACGAAAATAAGGAATTTATTAGTTTCGTCTAACGAAAATTATTACATTTTGGTCTTTTGTTCAAAAAAAGAATTTGTTGCTTCACAAAGCTATTATCGATACATTTTATTCTAAGTATATTCTTTTATTTAAAAAAAAAAAACCCTTATTACATTATCAATTAACATTAGCTTGTTTTCACAAAATTCTTGGTGTTTTTCCGGACGTTTTTTTAGGAACTAAGAAGGATCATATTCACTGGAAGATGTTTTTAAGAAGTTTTTTTTTGTTTAGAACGGCTATATTAGTGATTCGAAGCCACAGTGCTATCCAATTGGGCAGTATGCGACCAACAAACCTTACATCAAAGTTAGTTATCTCCTAATATTCATCTAAAGAGTAAACTCTAGAGGGAGACTCGAACCCAAGACCTCCCCTAGTGGAGGACAACCTCCTTTCAATGGGACTATTGGGTCTTTTTTCGATGAAAAGTTACAATGGTAATTGCATATTTAAAGCGGCCAATATTTGATTTTACGGACACTACAAATGATGGAGTTGCTTTTAAATTTTGGACATAAAAATGAATAGTTGTTCAAATTTCTCTTTCAAAACATATAATCATATTACATTCATTGAGGTGTGTCATAATCACTTTAATCATTGGCAAATGTTTTTTCTTTCATCTTTTTAATAGAGCTTAACTTTTTTGTGTAACATTGAATTATCATTTGATATGATATTTGATGGTAACAAAGTTATAAATTGCCTGCCTGCATTATAGGGGGTTCGTTTATTACCGGTAAACTAGACTTTAAACCTGTGCGATGCATGGTTGTTGAATTTTTTTTAAAATGACATAAAACAATCAAGAAATATGTACACAAAATACCCATGGTCATCCACATTTCTTAAAAAAACTCATAAGAATGTATTCGGTAAGCTAAATGGTCGTTGTTTTATGCAACCAATCCTTTTGAGATGTAATATGAAAACGGGATAAAAATTGTATTCCTATGAAAAAATGATCCATGATTATGCCACAAAATTTTGAGACCTAGTTGATCTACACATGCAAAGTGAATTGAACAAAATGCAAATTATATACATAATTTTCGAAGAAAATGACCTTATGGGCTGATTTTAACCCATTTATATAAATATGGGTCGATTTAGATTATTTATTATCTCAAAACGGGATAAATGGGTAAATTTTAAGACTTGGTTAAAAATGAAACGATGAAACTCTCCCAATGTGCATTCAAATGGTTATCTCAAAGAAAATGAAAAAAAAATCGGCATGTCAACCTTGCCTCACTCATTTGACCATTATTAAAAAGGTGTCAACCTGTCCGTTTCAAGAAACAAAAGAGAATCCACTTCTGCAAGCAACGATATCAATCTTCTAAAGATAACGTAAATACAAGTAAATTAACAAATGGAAATACCATGGAGAACTTTCAAGCAATATCGCGGACTTTTGACAAGGGGGACTCTGCTTAAGGCTAGAATTATGCTCCAAGGCTCTTGTTACTGAAAAATGAAGTGGAATACATAGATGCCAAAAGCATTACAGTACGTTTTATATGCTCGAGACTGGAGCATTTGTTAACACGACCTTCATATTTAAGTTACGTAAATAAAGAAATTATGGTTAAATGTTGTGACACAAAAAAATAATGTAATAAACACCAAAAAATATGTGAATTTGGTCATACTAAATGAAAGAAAGCAATAAAATAAACCTTAAAATACTTGTTATTTGTACGAAGCACGATTCCATGTATCAAACGTAAACAGAGCAGAAACACAATGTGTTAAGAACATGAATCAACGTGCATAAACATCAAAATTCGGTGCATCTTGTTTATAAAGGATTGAAAGAATTGAAATTAACACCAAACCATAAAATCCATCCCACATATCCGAAGAGAGTATAAAAACCAGCAAGCATCAGCCAACATTTTCATAAAATGTACCAAACCTTTTCTTCCTTCATAGTCATACTTTAATGTCCAAGATTTAGTCAACAGTACTTATATCAATATTATGTCTGAGTTGGCTTAATGCCAATTTGAATTTGGATAAAACTTTCACCAAAAATAAGAGGTACCAAGTTCGAATCTTGTTGAAAACATTTACCGTGCTCTAGTAATCATTACCGAAAGAAAGAAAAACATTAACTAAAATTTAAACAAAAATAATAAAGAATAGAACTTTATCCATTTTTTCAAACACAAAAAATCCTTTCATACAAAAAAGAAAAATGCATATGGGTACTCAAAACATTCAATAAATTATAGTTCATGTTACATGATGAAAATGAACTAAAGTAAGTGATGGTAACAGTATCCGAGAATGATGGTAATGGTCGTTGATACTTGATAAGTGTTGCGACTCCTGCATATTTTCAAGACAAACCATTAATGGTATGCATAACGAGAATCCGCTTATCAACCGGTTGGTGAATGTTGTCAAGAAAACCATAAATCACTTTCATTTTCTGACAATAATCTACGATTGAGAGATCTCCAAGAATGGTGTTGTGGAAGTCTTCATTGAGTTGTATTCCCCTTGCATCTTTATTGTTGTGAAACTAATCGTTCAACGCCTTCCATAATTGCTTTGTTATTTCACCTTTCTTCATGACCAATCTAATAGCAGTTTACTAATGGTATTATAGATCCACATTCTGATGAGGTTATCGTGTTTGCGACATTCTTTATCACCTGACCCTTTACGAAGGGCTGTCTCATCAAGAAAGCCTTATATTTTCCATGTGGTACAGTGCATTTCAAACATAAGCTTCCATTGGCTATAGTTTTGTTCTTCCAAGAGTGATTGGAATGAATATTTTTAATGAAAGTACGATTTAAATTACAAACCCACCGTTTAATCAACTAGAGCGAGTTTCCGAGTTGGAGTAAATAATCATATCCTTGAGGGGAGGTTAGCACAATCATCATTAAACACTTACACCGCTCTAGTTAATTAAACGGTGATGCATTGTCTCAAAGGTAAACTTACGGAAGAGAAATTTATAGAATCCAACGGCATAAAGCCTAAACAAAATTCACCCCATCAAAAGAGGTATTTAAGCACAAACATAAAAATTGTATCACAAACACCCATTAACAACCAGGTGCTATAGCAGCTAACAAATTAAAACATAAATAGATAAATGTCGACATCAAACTTAGTCGACCTCTTCGATCTTAGGCCCAGCACCGCCACCTGATGGAGCTGGCTCCTCATCCATACCTCCTGCACCTGCACCCTCACCTCCTTGGTACATCTTAGCAATGATTGGGTTGCAAACATTCTCGAGCTCCTTCATCTTGTCTTCAAACTCATCAGCCTCAGCGAGCTGGTTGCTGTCCAACCATGCAATAGCCTCATCAATGGCATCCTCAATCTTCTTCTTGTCACCAGGGGTTAGCTTCTCACCGATCTTCTCATCCTTGACTGTGTTCCTCATGTTGTAGGCATAGTTTTCCAAAGCGTTCTTGGCCTCAACCTTCTTCTTGTGCTCCTCGTCCTCGGACTTGTACTTCTCAGCTTCTTGAACCATCTTCTCGATTTCCTCCTTTGAGAGTCTACCTTTGTCGTTGGTGATGGTGATCTTGTTCTTCTGTCCGGTGGTCTTGTCTTCGGCTGAGACATTTAGGATACCATTGGCATCAATGTCGAAGCAGACTGTGATCTGAGGGACACCACGAGGTGCTGGTGGGATTCCAGAAAGCTCAAATTTACCCAACAAGTTGTTGTCACGGGTTCTGGTTCTTTCTCCTTCGTATACCTGAATCAACACACCGGGCTGGTTGTCGGAATAGGTAGAGAAGACTTGTTCCTTCTTGGTTGGGATGGTGGTGTTTCTTGGGATAAGAACAGTCATAACACCTCCAGCGGTTTCAAGACCAAGGGACAATGGGGTGACATCCAAAAGAAGCAAGTCCTGGACTTTCTCGTTACCCTCACCGCTAAGAATAGCAGCTTGGACAGCGGCACCATAAGCAACAGCCTCATCGGGGTTGATGCTCTTGCAAAGCTCCTTTCCGTTGAAGAAGTCTTGTAGAAGCTGTTGAACCTTGGGAATTCTGGTGGATCCACCAACAAGAACAACATCATCGATTGAGCTCTTGTCCATCTTAGCGTCTCTCAAACACTTCTCAACTGGCTCCATACACTTTCTGAACAAATCCATGTTCAACTCTTCGAATCTAGCACGGGTGATGGTGGAGTAAAAGTCAACACCTTCATATAGAGAGTCAATCTCGATGGTGGTTTGAGCGGTGGATGAGAGAGTTCTCTTCGCCCTTTCACAAGATGTTCTCAATCTCCTAAGAGCTCTTGGGTTTCCGGTAATATCCTTCTTGTGCTTCCTCTTGAATTCTTGAACGAAATGGTTAACCATTCTGTTGTCAAAGTCCTCACCACCAAGATGGGTGTCTCCAGCTGTAGCCTTAACCTCAAAGATACCCTCTTCAATGGTCAAAAGTGACACATCAAAAGTACCACCTCCAAGATCGAAGATAAGAACATTCTTCTCACCAACGCTCGTCGCCTTTTTGTCAAGACCATAAGCGATAGCAGCAGCAGTTGGCTCGTTGATAATACGCATAACATTAAGACCAGAGATAACTCCAGCATCCTTGGTAGCTTGACGTTGTGAGTCGTTAAAGTAAGCAGGGACTGTAACAACAGCGTTCTTCACAGTTGAACCAAGGAAAGCCTCAGCAATTTCCTTCATCTTGATTAGAACCATGGATGAGATTTCCTCAGCAGCAAAAGTCTTTTCCTCACCCTTGTAGTTAACAGCGATCATGGGCTTCTCAGCAGGTCCGGGAGTAACCTTGAAAGGCCACAACTTGATGTCACTCTGAACGGAAGCATCGGAAAACCTTCTTCCGATAAGACGTTTAGCATCTGTAGTAAAAAACAAAGTTAGAACAACGATCCGATATTTAAAAATCTACATTTTATTACATCACAAACATAACAACAAAAAACACTTTTATTAACTAGCCACTTGATCAAATAACAAAAGTCAACTTTAAAGACTAATTCAATCAAATTGAATACTGTTTTCATGATTTAATCCATTACTTAACATACAAAATTTAATTTAACTAAAATTATTACAATAACTGATCTAAACATATGAAATTAAACTAAATTCATGTACCTAAATGCTTCCAATAAACTATTTTTAATTGAAATCTATTAACTTTTCAATTAGAATCATACTTAATATCTTAAAATTGATTTCAAAAAATCATACTAAAAATTAATAATTAACATAAAAATGGATCTAAGTAACTAATTTAACTACATATTTGAATTAAACAAATATTACAGCTTAAACATATCCTAATGTATATCCTAAACAATTAACAAGGCTCACATATGAAAATAATCAGATCTAAATAAGCATTCTCTAAATAATAAGCTAAATTAAGCTCATCTAACTAATTCAATCTAAAACAGCTTATTGTATAGTCCAAATTACAGATCATTAGCTACAAACCTAGCATCTAGCTAATTACTATCTATAAGCAAACATATACAAAATCAGATCTAGATCTAAAAAAAAAGGAAAAAACAAAAACTAACCAAAAACGGTGTTGGTAGGGTTCATGGCGACTTGATTCTTAGCAGCATCACCAATGAGCCTCTCGGAATCAGTAAACGCAACATAAGAAGGCGTAGTCCTGTTTCCTTGATCATTAGCAATGATTTCAACACGGTCGTGTTGCCATACACCGACACACGAGTAAGTAGTACCGAGATCGATACCGATTGCAGGTCCTTCTCCTTTACCAGCCATTTTAACGAATTATTATTCTCTCTCTCAAAGAGAATATGAAAAAAAAGGAATTAGGGTTTGAGAGAGAGTATGAGGGGTTTGGAAAGAGGTAAAGGGATTGGTATATATGGGGGAAGATGGGGTTTTGAATTCTAGAATGTTCTTTAACCGTTGAGATTGGTTTATTGAGGGATTGGTGGACGGTGGAGATTGAATGAGATGATATAGGGGAGAATGGTATTACTATTGGTGTGTGGCTTTGTGTATTGTAAACCTAATTTTTGGGAGAGCCTCTTTTTTTTTTTTTTAGATAGCTTCCTCCGCCGCCCTCCTCTTTTAATTTCTTTTTCTTCATTCACATATTCTTTTTTCTTTTTATTTTAGAAAACAAAACTTAATAAACCGATACTGGTTTTATTCTAGTCATTTCTTGGTACCGAATAAATCATTGGAATCGAATATCAAACTTTTAAAAAAATATGATACAAAATATTGTACCGGCATTATAAATCGTCCCTAAGTTTAAAAAATTGCATAAATCGTCCAAGTTTATAAATTAATTACGTTTTTCGTCCCTAATTTCTAATTTGCACCCGTAATTTGGTCAAACATTAGGGACCAAATCCGTAATTGAGAACAGACCTTAGGGACCAAATCTATAACTAGAGCAAATCTTAGGGACGAAAAAGGTAATTAGTTTTTAAAAGTGGATGTTTTACGCAACTTTTTTAACTTATGGACGAAATCCGTAATTTAAAATAAACCTTAAGGACAATTTATGTAATTAACTCAAATGATAATTAAAGTAAAGCTATATGGATCTTCATGTGTTGTGCATTTTGAACGAACGAATAATACACTTAACTTGTTATTATGTATTTTATATGTTAATGTATGAAAAATATGAACTCTCTTTACATGTAATTATGGAAGTATTAAATAAGTTTTGCTTAAATATATGGAATATGTAAATGTTTTTAAGGGCATAGTTATTACTTTTCTTAGAGGATATACAACAAATTTATATTTTGGGTCGGAGGTGATAAATGTTTAAAAAAAAAGTTCTAAGTTATCTCTCGATCTCGGGTTAGAGCCGATAAAATGTTTAGTTTTTTTTAACTTTTGGTTATAATTGGTGTTCGTCAAGTCAAGTTTTGCCGACTGATTTTAATCTATACTTGTAAACTCAGCTCGATTTTGGAATAAATAAATTGATATTGGACAATTAAGTGATTTGTAAATGATTATGAATTCGATTTGAACACTAAAACTTGGTTGAAAGTTAATCACTAAAAATACATAGACATAAAATATACTTTGGTTTTGTGTGGGGTTGATAAATAAGTGACTCAAAAATAATTCCATAATCATTAAGTGAACTCGAATCACATATGAATCGATTTGAAAACCAAGATATCAAATTCTAATTAAAATTTTAGTTTTTTCAAGTAAGATCCAAATTCTAAACAACCTTGGTTATAAGTTCAAATTTTATTACTAACATAATTTCGAAAAAATAATTTCAATAATTAAACTAGACACGTTTAGCTCGCTCGACTCATTGTAGTAGACGAGCTTGTTTAACTCAAAAAGTTAAAGTAGTTTTTGAATGAGCCAAACCCAAAATCTAGTTTTTAAAACTCGACCGGTAAAAGTAATTTTTTACAAGTTTGTTCGATCCCGAATTAAGATCGTTAACTATTAAACTCAAACTCAAGTAGCTTGTTAAATAAGCAACTTGTTAGCACCCATAGCAAAAACTCAATACAAATACGAAACTTAAACAAACTAATATGTTCTAACTAAACTATGGTTTGAGAAACTTTCAACAAACAAAACAACTCTTGACTCCCTTTCTACTTTCGAAAAGAAACACAAAGTTGTAAAATCACATGACCCACAAAACAAAGTTCTTGTGAAAATACATCGATATACCACTGAAACTACATAAAACCAAGATTTTTATCCCCTTAACATTTTCAGTTTCGCTTTTTAAAGGGTTATGGACATGTTCCACCAAAAAAGGGTCGAACTAAAAACAACTCTTAAAGAGAAATAATTTCTAAAATTAAACTCGCCGTTTTTTCAAAACTACAAGAATCCATCAAGATAGAAAGCCTCTCGAGTCTCGACAAACCATAATAACTAATCAAAACACCTCATAGTCAAACTTATAACCCCTCTATAAGTGATAACTTTAAGCTGAAATCCTCTAACTTTCAACCTAATTTCACTCTAAATCAAATTTCACTATACTCTTGAACTCGTCTTACTTAAACTTAGGCGCAATCACTCTTCATCACTTCCTTCGAAGTTATCTAAGAATTCTAATTCAGCAAAACATAGTTTTTTTTTTCTTTTGATTGGAAAAAACATATGAATTCATGTTGAAGATTAAATGGGTTCGGGTAATTCAGATTCGGGTTTATATTGACGAGAAATTTATATTTTTTTTAATGGGTTTAAGGAAGTTAGTCTGATATGTAAAACCTTCTTCGTTATCCATTCTCCAACCTTCATTTTCCGGTCTTCGTTCTTACAATCTCTAATCTCGATTTGAAGGGTCAACTTGGACAAACAGTTAATAAAAGATTACATAATATTAACTATTAAGTGTTTTTTGATATATTTAATTTAATAACTAACAAAGTAACAATAAACAAACGTATCTTTAACAAGCTTTTGTAAATTATCCAACTCGTCATGGATATTTGGGTTTTCAGTGGTGTGAAGTCAATCTTGAGTACGATTTAGTGTTTTTACAATCTTAGAGCACTCGGAGTGGGCGATTTTTGCCTCGTTCTCGCTTCATTCTCGCCCCACAACGAGCCACAACGAGCGTTATCACTCCGGGTACCCTCGTTGTGGGTGCTCGTTTATTGAAGATATAAACTAAATATAGTGTATTATATAGTTTAAGGATGTATTATATTTACTAGAACATAAAGGGCCAATAGTGTTAGTTAGAAAGTTAGAAAAACGGTTATGAAAAACCGAATAGGTGTGTCGTTTGGTTGAGGCCATGTGAACAGATGTGTTGGTTGAAAATGACCATTCATGTATTATAAATAGAATAGGACAAACACATGTAATTTGTACTTGTAATTCACATATATATATTACAGTTTATATTTTATTGTGTTACCGTTATTACGAGTTACCGATTTCCAACAGTGGTATCAGAGCCGAAGGTTCGAAACCTAGAAAGACTGATCAACGATCAAGATCAACAGCGGAGAAGCGGGTTTTGATTATCAAATAGCGGTGAAGCGGACAATAGTCATCATTAGCGGGAAAGCGGACGTGATAACTATTTTGCTAGGCGGATTTTGATCTTCAAACAGCAAGGCGGGTTTGATCAAGATAGGAAAAGGAAGGAAGAAAAAGAAGATGGCAGGAGGCGAAGGATCCAAGAACGAACCGACGAAGGAAAGTGGAACATCAATGACGTTTCAATACCCGGTTCTCAATTCAACAAATTACACGATTTGGGCAGTGAAGATTAAAGCACTATTTAATGTTCATGGAATCTGGGAAGCAGTCGAACCACCAACGAACGCTGAAGTTGATCAAAAGAAAAACAACATGGCAATCGCGATGTTATATCAAGCAATTCCAGAAAATATGGTTTTGCAAATTGCAAACCTTACTTCGGCGGAAGATATTTGGGAAGCATTAAAGGTTCGACACGTGGGAATCGAAAGGGTTAAGGAAGCGCGCGTTCAGACAATCGAGTCAGAATTTGAATCTTTGAAGATGGGTGCAAATGAACCACTAGACGTATATGCGGGAAAGATTAGTGAGATCGTTTCACAAGCAAACAGTCTCGGACATACTTTGGAAGAAAAAAGACAGGTTCGAAAACTTCTAGGATCGGTGCCAGAAAAGTTTATTCAAATAGTAGCGGCGATTGAGCAATTTGCAGATTTGAATACAATGACGTTTCAAGAAGCCATGGGGAGACTAAAGGCCTTTGATGAACGCACAAAGAAGCATACTAACGAGGAAGACAAGACTAGTGAACTTTTGTTCATTAAGGAAGACGCTAAGGAGAAACACCATAAATGTGAGCATTGCGGTTGTGAAAATACACGCCAGAG
This sequence comes from Senecio squalidus, assembly GCA_910822075.1. NCBI lineage: Eukaryota > Viridiplantae > Streptophyta > Magnoliopsida > Asterales > Asteraceae > Senecio > Senecio squalidus. The sequence goes on along the minus strand of CAJVGC010000001.1, from coordinate 565,235 downwards.
GGACTTTGGACGTGGCCAAGGACGAGGTCGGGGGTCCGGGAGAAGTCAAGGCGATGGTCGAGCACAACGGGACAAGAGAAACGTGAAGTGTTTCAAATGTAACGAACTTGGGCACTTTAGTAATGAATGTCCAAGATGGGAAGACAAAAAGGACGAGGCGAATCTGATTCTATACGAGGATGACGATCCGTTGTTATTATAAGCCAGTTGCAAGGATGAAGATGGAGACCTTATTTAAACTATATTTAGTTTAAGGGGAAGTATTGAAGATATAAACTAAATATAGTGTATTATATAGTTTAAGGATGTATTATATTTACTAGAACATAAAGGGCCAATAGTGTTAGTTAGAAAGTTAGAAAAACGGTTATGAAAAACCGAATAGGTGTGTCGTTTGGTTGAGGCCATGTGAACAGATGTGTTGGTTGAAAATGACCATTCATGTATTATAAATAGAATAGGACAAACACATGTAATTTGTACTTGTAATTCACATATATATATTACAGTTTATATTTTATTGTGTTACCGTTATTACGAGTTACCGATTTCCAACATCGTTGTGGCCAATCGTTGTATGGGTAACGACCCGTTGTGAATTTTTTTTTTTTTTTTTTTTTTGTTCTTGTTTCTTTTCCTTCTTTTCTTCTATTTCTTTTCTTCGATTTCTTCTTTTTTCTTTCGATTTGTTTCTTCGATTTGTTAACCTTTGATTTGGTTTTTTGTTTTTGCAGGTTTGAAGATGAAGAAGATGAAGATGAAGGTGGTTTTTTGTTTTTTTGTTTTGGTTTTTTGTTTTTGTTTTATAATCTAATTTGTCTTTTTCCTAAAGTTTATTTAATTTTTTTTTTTTATAATCTAATTTGTCTTTTATTTTGTACTTTTAATTTTTTTTTAATTTTGTATTTTATAAAAAGTTATTTTGTTTTAAATTTGATTATATATTATTTATTTGTAGTTTTGTTTTTTATTTTAATAAAATGTTATATATATTTTGTTTTAAATTTGATTATATATTATTTATTTATCTTATTTAATGTTTTAATTATTAAGTTTTAATATTTTATATTCTTTTAAAATAATAAAATAATCCCACAACCCACCACAACCCTCCCTATCATAACAATCCACAACCCTCATTCTCACTGCCACGTCATCACCTTTTTCCCCACAACCCACCACAACCTCATTGTCACTCATTATCACTCCGAGTGCTCTTAGAAGTCAATGAATTTAAAAACGGGTCCAAATTCTAGCACAGATAGTAGAATTTTATTAATGACCGTGCTTGACGTAAAAAATGTATTCGGAATCTTAAAAGTAACATCATATAAATTTTTAAGAAGGTCACATTACTATCTACATATTTCACTATCAACCGATCCCATTGTCAAATTCCGCATCCTCTAAATCATCTCGATCAAAAAAACTTAAGCAATTTGTAGGTAGAATTCCAATCTAGTTGTATATTTTATAACCAAATATTATTTCCTCTCGCCCTATTTAATCGCAAATCTAATATTCTCAAATGGTTCACCAAGTTATTTAATCTGACTGAACCTTGCACAACTAAACGATGGACTTTTCGGCGACCCTTTGAATTAATCATATACATGTACATCATGGTAATTTTATTTTATGTTTAACTCTTATCTTAGACATAAGTATTTCGATCATAAAAGTATGTCAAATTTATATTTTGGTTGTGTCTAGTGTGATTACTGAATAATCCACTTTGGTTAGTGTGATTACTGAATAATCTACTTTGGTTGTGTCGTTTATTAAGGTTAAACAACACCGAGTAGTTTATATATATTTGTGTTGCGTCTGTAAAACATTGTTGGTTGACATCGTATAAAACTCTATCAAATATTAGAACAACAAGTGTGTGTTTATCTTGTTTTTTTTTTGTTACGCATCTAACAAGTGGTATCAAGAGCCAGATTTATCATTATCGGTGTAAATCCTAAGTAACAAAGGCAAGACATATTCATATGGCGTCTCACAATAACTATATCCTACATGCCCAATTTACAAAATTATATGGAAGAAATTATCACCATTGGAGTATACAAATAAAAGTTCTGTATGAATCTCAAGAGGAATGTTGTTGAGAATGGTGTAAAATATATCTAGGAGAAGAAAAAGTAAAGACAATATACGGTTACAGACACTACTTTGCGAGTTTGATAATCTCAGGATGAAGTTGAAGAATTTTACAATCGTGTGATTGTACTAATGAATCAGATGAGGTTAAATGAATATCGCGTGAATTTGTTGAGGCAATTCTGCGAAGTTTAACATGTAAATTTGAATAGGCGATTGATTATTCATAGCATCTTCTCTATCACATCTTAGTTTTGGTCAATCATAAATCATGTTCTTTTTGCAGGATTTCATGGGCACAAACAAAAGTATAATTGCATATTTACTAAAATTCTTGGCCAATTTATGATTATTGGGCCATTTCATGGACTAATTATTACATAACTTCTTGGTAGTTTGGCCCATTAGAAGTCCAGAAAGTAGCATCCAAAATACAGTTGACTACTTACTTGCATAATTGGATTGTATCTATGGGCTTTTATCTGGTTTTGGAATAAGGATTATTTGTATATTCAATCCCGTTTGAGCATTATAAATTGTTAGTTACGCATGATTTGAATGAAAAGTTGATACATTGATTTTTCGCAAACATAATGTGTCAATTTTTAATGAGCCGAACGTGTTTAAATTTAGAGTTAAGTACATAAACGGTTTCTGTGTTTGTCTTAATTTAACATGTTTCGTCCCTCAGTTGCAATTCAATCATGTACAGTCCCTCTAACATATGTTTGGCTACACAATCAGTCCCTTAACCACATGAAATGACTAAATTATCTGTGATTATATAACTGTTGTGAGTGTTACATAAAGGCCTCAGACATAAGTGGTTGTAACTACTCATATTCAGTGGTGTACAATACGATGAGGTACACTTCTATTTTTGATTATATGTGATTATATAACTGTTGTGGTGTTATTTATGCATTATGAGGAGTATGTCTTAGTTTTTCATAAGAGGCCTTAATTATAGGTAGTGTAGATGCTCGTAGATTGACAGTGAAACCTAGTGTGACCAACAAGGTGAGAAAGTGTTAGCCAACTTGATACTTGACTACGATGGGTCAGGTGATACTTGACTACGATGAGTCAAGTGATATCTGACTACGATAGGTTAAATTAGTTGTGGGGAACTCTAGACATCCTTTGCAACACGTGGTATGAGGTGTAGCCTCATACTGGAGTGATGCCTGACTATCCGATGGGTCAACCGAGGACATCATGTGGGAGTGGGGAGTGTATGCGATGACACACTGTGGATCCCTCCCTCACGACAAGGCAATGATGTGCTATGTCGGAGTAGTGAAAGCCTACATTTCGGGTTATTATATAGGTTGGGATTCGCACCCCAATGCTTATAATAACATGCCGGAATGTGCGAGTAGTGAACGCGGTAGTACCCTAGGGAATAAGATGGACTCTACTGATATGAATATTTGTGCCATTGTTAGACCCAACTAAGATAAATAAGTAAGGCCTACGATGGTCCCTAATGTTATAAATTATTGGGCAAGCGATGGACCCAGTTAAGATGAGAATTTAGGGCAAACGAAGGAGCTTATTATGACTTAAGAAGTTATATGCATTGTACGAAATTAAATATACGATGAGGATTAATTTCATATGAATATATATGTATAATGTGATATTGATTATTGTTGTTCATATCTGCTTACGAGGTTGCGAGTATGGTTTGGCTTAGTAAACACAAAATATTTATATAAAACGTTTTCATAGTCTTTACTAATAAATTATTGCCTCACCACCTTTAGCTGATACTTTTTTCTCAAATGTGTCTTTTGCTCGTAGGTGGCTTTAGACATGCTTTGTGAGGCATAATTACTTAGGGTAGCTTGATGTCCCCAACTGTTTATCATTGTCAAATGATTAACGTGCAACATTTTTATATTGTGAATTTTGACGTAACGAATGTTTGATTAATCAAATAGTTTTATAAATCGCTAATCACGTTTTATTAACGTTTATTAAACGTGATTTTTGAAACCAAATTGTTACGGCTATAACAGGCACCCACTATTTCCACTCAATGTATATTCGAATTTTAGAAAACAACATGATGGTCATATGGTGTATATCCCGTTGGTTTCATCCACATCTAAATGTTTTTAAACAAAAAATGTTGAAAGTAAAATATATATGTAATAATTTTTTTTTATTATTTTTATTACATTATCCACTATATTCATATATTAAAGACATTGGTTAATTTTATAGTTTAAAAAATTAAAGAATAAATAAAAACTAAAAGAAAATTATTAATATTTAAAGTCAAATAATTACATAAATCATCTCTATGGTTTACTTAAAATTATGGATACCGTCCCTAATTTTAAAACGTTGCATAAATCGTCAAAGTTTAGAAATTAATTACGTTTTTCGTCCCTAATTTCTAATTTGCACCGTAATTGGGGCTAACCTTAGGGACCAAATCCGTAATTGAGGCAAACCTTAGGGACGAAATCCGTAATTAGAGCAAATCTTAGGGACGAAAAAGGTAATTAGTTTCTAAAAGTGGATGATTTATGTAACTTTTTAAAATTATGGATGAAATGCGTAATTTAAGATAAACCTTAAGGACGATTTATGTAATTAATAATATTTAAAGTCAAAATAATATATAAATGAACAAATAGACATCTTTTTACAAACATAAAAAGTGGTGTTATGTTATAATTTTTAGAATGATCTAACATGATAAATTGTAGCTACTATACTAGATTATACTAAGCGGCTACTGTACTAGAGTGATCTAACTTGATAAATTGTGGCCACTATACTAAATAATTAATAAAATCTGTGTCGTGCGGTCGTGCCTTTTATAAAAGATGTACGTAGCTTTTGCATAGGAAAAGATGATAATATTATATATATATATATATAAATATATAATGCATGGTCGACTTTGATTGATGTATAAATATCACATTAGCTTCATATGTTCTGTTAAGGAACGTAATATTTTTAAAGAGATAAGGAGAGAAAAAAAATAATAATTAAATTGAACTTAAATGTTAAATTACGGAAGAAATTTACCAAATTACCCTTTTCAATTATAAAAATGGTTTTTAAATTAGAAATATAATAAGTGGTTGAAAATTAGTTCTCGCAGTTCTCGCAAAAATCTGAGTTCTCGCATGAACTAATCTATATCTATATCTATATATATATATAATTGGTAGAAAAGAAAAGAAAAACGTGTGGGGGTACTTAAGGGAAAATGACTGACAAAGTGGATTCTGTGAGGCCTAATTGATTGGTGAGTTGGGTCATGTAGCGCGCCATGTAGGCTCATTGTCGCTACCCTCTTTACATAAATAATTGCAATTTGGTCCCCCATTATAGATTCCCTTCTCACTTTTACCATGTGTATGTGTAGTAGTCTAGTAAGGGGGTGTTTGTTTGAGCTTATGTAAGGGGCTTATTAGTTTATTAGCTTATGTAAGGTATATAAGATCCTTTTTAGTGTTTGTTTAAGCTTATTAGTTTAGGCTTATTAGCTTATGTAAAGGTGTTTTCATAAGCCCAAATTTTGTGGCTTATGAGCTTATGTAAGATTTTCCTCCTTTTTCCTATGATAAGCTAATAAGCTAAGCCAAACACTTATCAAATATTTATAAGCTTTTACTTCATAAGTCATAAGCTACTTATCTTACATAAGCTTAAGCCCATTAAATAAGCTTACACAAACACCCCCTAAATATTTGATACTTTGATTTAGTCAATTGTATGTTGATAGATTCTACCTTAAATGGTAAAACTATTTTGTATAAAAATAAGGACGAATTATATTAGAAATTAGGGTTTGTATGTGATAATCTTAGATTTCTCAGTGTATCGTGTAAATCCATTTTCCGTATTAACTATTTCGACCCTATAATTGTCTGGGTTGCACGAAATCCTAATCGGGATAATACAAAGAGAATGTCAATTTATGTTCTTGGCACTGAATCACAAATCGAAAAAGTAAAGGAAATTGTATGAATTTTTCGTATGGAATAATAAGACAGATACATCAGTTTTAGAAACCAATCATAAAGCAGTTTTGTGACGGTTACCGACGGTTTTCAGACAGTTATAATTGAATCCAAGCAAGGGGCTCTGCCCCTTGAGCCCGCAAGGGGGCGCAACCCCCTTGACCCATGCTTTACTGTCGTGGTTGAGTTTATATCAGCTCAACGAGTGTGCACTCCACACTTCCCTGACTCGTATCCGAGTTGAATATGAAGTCACATCAGTCTCTACTAAATCACATTACCTAAATAACCGCCGATGACACTAAAATCACCAACAAATTATAATATTGGATGTGTGTGTATATTCGTTGTATAATTATTAATAGAAGAGGTGGTCTTGTAAATACAAGAACTAGATTTATTAATGTATCACCAAACTAAAGTATGTCCAAACACTTTATACACAACTTATAGTGCTGTTTTTATTATTTCTTTATAATGTTTCATCTAACTTCAATGAATATGTTTTAATAAGAAAATAATATATATATATATATATATATATATATATATATATATATATATATATATATATATATATATATATATATATATATATATGATACTAGATTATTAATCTGTATATTACTCGAATAAGATAAATAAATAAATGTTTATTTATTAGTAAAAGATATGAAAGATTTCTATTGGTGAACCATAATATGTTATCATGAGAAAAGAACAAACATATCTAATATGAAAGGCTTCTATTGGTTAACCAAACTAAAGATTATAAAAGAAAACTATGAATTTTAAGGTATATCTTATAATACTTTTTTAAAAGTGAAAAAAAGTATGATATCTATATCAAAACACAAATTCCGTAATTCTTAAAATACTAAGACATTTGAATAAGCTTATGGAATAAGTTAAATTTATAAAAAAACAAAATTACTAAAATCTTGTGTTACTAATTTAAATTTATACTTTTAAATGTTATTTTATTTCTTTTGAAGTTATAGATTTAAATGAAAATTATTTTATCAAACATGTTTCCCGTCTTTATAAATAATTCCATTTTAAACCCAACTTTAGCTAATCTTAAAACGTTAATTTGCTTGTATTTCAATTTGTTAATTATCTTAAAACGTTAATTTGCTTGTATTACAAATTTCAAAGCAACGGTATACTAAAATTAGGAATTACACATATCGATCTACATTTACGTTGCCTTTCCTATGAAATAGTTTGTATTGCAATTAAAGTTATTTTTTCCAAAGTCATCGTCATACATTCGTAAAGTTATTATTTATGAAAAAGATGCTAATCAAACTAAATTGTTGTTTTAATGTGTTTTTGGAGTAATATTGGAACGAAATAATCTTTAATTCTAAGAAGCCTACGAAAGATATGTTCGAAGACGAGGTTAAATTGTCATTGTCGTCCATGTGGTTATCAAATAGAAACACTCTTGTAAATTTTAACCATCTTTGACCGGATAATGTATCCATGTCGATGATAGTTGTTGTTCGAACAAAAAAAAAAAGAAAATAAAACAAATTTAGAAGATTAAACTCTTTTGATGCTAAATTATTCTTTTATTATTATATCAGTTAATCATATCGCCCATTTCAGTTCTTTTATATTCCATAATTGGCCATAACAGTTTTTGCTCAACTTAACGTGGTCAATTTGTATAATCATCAATCAAAGTCGACCATGCATAATGCATGTACAATGGACCATGAGGAAAATAATTTTATTAAATTTTGGTGGTTTCATTTGTCTTTAAGCCATAGTCGATTGATGACATGACGGACTATTGCAAGCACTATGAATATTATAAAATAAATAATTAAGGGTTGCATCATTCTCCCTAAATGCTCTACTCCATTTTGTGCTTGTAACTTTCTAATGGACACAAAGTTTTTTGTTTTATATTTCTATCAGTGTTTAGAAATATAGATATATTGAACAAAACTATAAATTGATATAACGAAAATAAGACTAAATCAAACTTTCTTCAAACACTTACAGATTACAACTCAAAGACAAATGATCAAGAATATATGACCAATCGAAACAGACAAGACTGATTAGGGTTTCAATTGGAAACCCTAATGTTAGAGAGAGAAAGTTACAGAGCTTTAAGAAAGACAAATACATAGCTCAACAACTACGACCTAAAAACTGTATCATATCGTCTATATACTACGATATTACACCGACACCCTCATACTTTGAATAATGACACTTAGGTCCTCTAACTTCCATATCTTTACTTCAATAACAAAGTCAGTACCAAACTTCAATCAATTGACACCTTAAGCCCCTCAACTTAATTCCTGCACAAAACGTATTAAGTTAGAATACGTTTAGCTTAAGTTAGGACTGAAGTCGTGATTGTCTTTTTAACATCCCTCCTCAGTCCTAACTTGGAAGGCATTAAACAGCCCCAACTTAGAACACAAATATTTGTGTTGAGTAGGAGGAAGTCCCTTTGTAAAGATATCGGCAAGTTGCTCAGCGGACTCGACTTTTAACAACTTAAGTATCCCAGAACAAAACTTTTCACGAACAATATGTAAATCATCGTTTCATTTCTCAAGTCAATTACTAATTCGTGATTCCGCTACATTTTATTAATTCTAATCACCTAGATATCCAATTTAAATAATTCAAGACCTGTCAATTGGTATCAGATGAAGTTTCAAATCTACATCAGAGATATTGTTTTGGCTAAGTGTTTAAGTTGGATGAACAAAGTTCATCATTCGACTTAAACCATAGAAAGTCAACATGAAGACTTTTAACTCGGAAGAACAAGTTTGAACATCAGCGTTAAATGAAGTTCATTCGAGCTAAAGTTAAATGAATACTTAAGTTAATTTGTCCATCTGAATTATTCTTTAATGAATATAAGTATGTGTAATGTAATAGTTAGTTGTAAGATTGAGTGCCTATTAATAGTGAGAGAGTGTTACTTGTAAAGTGTGCTTGAATGAGTGAAACTTCATGTAAAAAACTTTCCCGCCAATTTAGGCATTTGAATGAAAACCTTCCTTTAGCTTTTTCATGTTTGATTCATCGTTTCATTTCTCAATTCAATTACTAATTCTAATCACCTAGATATCTAGTTTAGATAATTCAAGACCTGTCACGGATACTTCCATGGTATGTAATTGTTGGGCGTTGGTGATTATGGGGTATTACCGTACTTAATGCAAGCCTGTGTGTTTCGTTTTCGCATATCATATTTTTGATTTGTTTGACGTAAGTAGCTAGAGCTGGATCTTAAGCTTGAGCTTAGGATGGAGCTAGAGCTTGAGCTTATGGTCGGGGTTAGAGCTTATATATCAAAATAAAAAACATGTTTGATAAAGTAGCTGAAACTGAAGTTTATTAATGTAAAAAGACATAAAGAATATATTGAAATATGTAATTTTATTAATATAAGTGGTATTTATGTAATTTTATTTAATACAAATTTACAAAATTGACAACGAAACAATATTTAAGGATAAAAATATAAACTCAAGTCCTAATAAGTCTTTGTAAGACTCCAACCAAACATACTCTTGGGACATACACAAGTACATAACTCAATGCAAACAATCATATTATACAACACAAAAAATATAAAATTAACGATACTAATAGTTTAAATTAAATATCAAATATTTATGAAAAACTTAGAATCGAAAAGAAATAAACTACAACAAATCTCATTTAGTCTCATCCAGAGAGTTTTTCTCTACACATATGATGGGCTTGCTATCCCTAGCCTATTCTCAAACTCGAAAACCCTTTGGTTCATCCTACCAACCTGCGGAGGTTTTGTTCGATTTCAACTTTAGTTTAAGTATAATAAGCTCGTGAGCTCGATGAAGGTTTTTTGACTTTGAAATGAGAAACGCATAGACAAGGTACCCGATATGAGATACCTAAGTTGGTTTGGCATGACTTATCTTTATGCTATGTTCCCAACTTCACTTGGCTATCCATGACATACAAGTTCGTTATTGGTCTACTCAGTTGCCTACTTAAAGGGAGTTCGGTAGTAAATCTCGTTAAGGATTTGGTTGAAGGTATATTATCTAATTATCCGATCTGGTTGTCTGCCAAACTTATACCCAAACCACATTTTACTGGTTTTGCCTTTTTCAATTTGTGTTTTATTTCGGCCCGTATTTGTGTATTATAATTTCTCGCTTCTTGCTAGTTTGATTTTAACAGACTATATCTTCGCGATAGCATGCTTTCTATATCCTTTAATTTGTAAAGCTCAAGACCAATCATGAGGCATTTGTAGTTTAGTATGGAAATGTAACTTGGTAATGTGGTGCATGTAATTATATGCTTGTTTTCTACCGTGCAATATATCAAACAAAGAAAATTGAATTCAAAAAAGGAGAAAAAGAGAAAAGAAAAAGAGAAGGGTAAGGGTAAGGGAGACCAACGCACACACATACACAAAGGATGTGAAAATGACATAAGTTCGTTATGGGGTAGTCAACAGTTAAATAAAAAGGCTGCTTAATTTGTTTTATTTCATAACGAAACTGACATGATTTGTTTGTGGTAACTGAAGGATAGCTAATTGTTTCTTATGGGATCAAACGAGCACACCATCGACCAACCCTCTCTCTCTCCATGTTATATTAGTATAATAATATTATTAAAAAATTAATATGAAAACAATAAAGCTAAGTACACGAAAATGTAATAAATTTTATTTTTGTTACTACCGAATGTATCCAATCTTAGAACCTTTGTTATGTGTATTCAACTCTTATCTCCCCCTTCTTCAAAAAAATGGTGTATTAACCGGATTTTTTGTGAGAAATTTCTAATATTTAAACGAGTTACACGTCGTCAAAGTCCGGTCCGTTGCAACATTTGAGATATACGAGTTAAATATACACAATAAAGGTTTTCAGAATTGAATACACATAATAGCAAAACGAAAAAAATTTATTACATTTTTTTGTATTTATCCCAAATAATAATTGTAAAGAACTAGTAAGGAACACTTACTAAATTGTCTATGTATGTAACAAACTTTTACATTTATATAATAATATCATAAACTTACACGAAATACCTTATGTATGATATAAATCTAGTTTTTAGTTCACTTCTACATGGGTTTAGATTGACGTATAGGTGGACTTTTGGTGTAAGAAGACACATTTTATATACAATGGTAATGTATTGTAAGTTTGTGATATTATTAGATAAATTTTAAAGTTTGTTATATACTTTACATTTTATATAATTTTACTTATATTAATTAACTAACATATTTCTATTATTAATTTCAAATATAATGAATCCATATGTTTATATAAAATTAACCCATTAATTAATTTAACATACACTACAAGAATAAAAAGGGTATGCGATGTCAAAAGTCGTAGCTATAGGACGATAATTGTGATGACAAGTCATTGCATAAAAACCGTGCCTGAAGTTTTGTGCGACGACTTGGAAAACTAATATATTGCGATGATGTTTAAAACGATGTCTTATTGATTGTTTTTGCGAGCATGTCGTTAAAATATTTTGTAAAACATATATTGATTAAACAATGCCACACACAGGAACAAAACAATACCAAAGTTTACGTAAAAAGAAATATTGATCCTCATTTATGGCGTCGAAACAAAAGCATACTAAAACATATGTTTTTAAACAAAAATTGAAATAAAGTTGGCGTACATAAACTAACCGTCTTCCCCGCCTTCCTCCTTTTCAGCTTCGACGAAATTCACAAATTGTTGGGTAACGATTTAGGGTTTCCCCGCCTTCCTCACAGTAACCAACTTTGTATTTTTAAAATGAAAAAAAATATGATTTCGTTAATATTGTTTTTTAGATTAAACTTATTTGTGACATTTAATTGGAACGATTTAGGGTTTCCCCGCCTTCCTCATAGTAACCAACTTTGTGTTTTTATAATGAAAAGAAATATGATTTCGTTAATATTGTATTTTAGATTAAATTTATTTGTGACCTTTAATTAGGTGTCACATACATAGAAATCATTACATTGATTATGGAGAAAAAACATCATGATTCTTTCATATTTAATTAGATTTTAATGACAAATATGTATTTGTTATTATCAATTATTGTGACAATATGTCAAAAATTTAAAACATCTCTTATCATAAAGCTTTTATATAGGTTTAAAAGTTGATAAGTCATGAATATATAAAGTTTTTATATTTATAAACCTATGTTCACTATGTGTAAACCTTATAAAGGTTTATAAATTAGACATTAATAAATGTATTCTTGTATGAGATTAAAAGAGAATTAAATTATAAAAAGGTTTACAATCTTATATCTTTTCATGCCAAATAAACATAAAACTTATGCTCACTATGATACATAAAAAAAAAAGTAAACCTTTTTCAACTTTATAAAGCTATTTTTAAACCTACCCTTGTGGATACACTTACTATTGAAGACAATCAATATATTTTATAACACATATATGACATATATGTATGAAAAAATCATCAATATATTTTATAACACATATATGACATATATGTAAGAAAAAATTCACAAAAATATTGTATGTAACTAAGTAACTAAAATTATAGTTAACTTCTTGAAGAATGAAAGTTTATGATATATAAAAAAAAGAAAAAAAAAATAGAGTTGGTTAAATATAATAACAATTTAGTAAAATTTATTACATTTCTCTACAATTTTCGATTGATTTGATCTTACCACCATCATGTCACCTTATAATCTTATATTGCATCTATCTCTCTCACGGACACCTTTTCTTTTTACATAAATAATTCCCTCTTTTTCATGCATGCACATATAGATACATAATATGTATATATGCATGAAGGGGTCAGAGAACTCTTTTTTACCAAAGCACTAAGATGCTGTGTGACATGGTGTGTCACTCTGAGAAAGCTTAAAGGCTAAGAAACTTCGCCCACTCACTCTCAAAAACCCTAATTATAATAATAAATACAAAAAGGAAGATGCAATTTATTTGAATAAAAATAAAAAGAAAATTAACTAAAACAAAAACCTCTTCTTTTTATCCTTCCCCTTAATTTCTCACTTTCTATGTGTTTTATTCTCTTGTTTTTTATTCCCACTCCCATATATTTCCAAAAATTATCCTTGAAAACTTTCTAAAAGAGAAAAAGAGAGCTCAAATTTATATCATGGTTTTCTCATCTGTTCCACCCTATCTTGATCACCACAATTGGCATCATCAGGTATATATGATCTTTATAACACTTGTTTTTTCGATATTAATTACTTCTTCGATTCATCCAATCAAACATAAAAGTTAAATCTTTATGGAAAAAAAGATGATATATGCTCATTCATATTCCTCTTCAAATATCATGTTGAATATACTATGATCTTTGAGTTCATCTCCTTTTTTACTTCTCTCAAGAACCGAATCATATTGACTAAAATTAAACTAAATACGAAGATATTTAGATGATATTCATTCTGTTGTTATTTTCAGCTGCATCAATCAAACCATCATGGAAGTGGAGGTGTCGGTGGTGTTATTGAAAACCCTAATATTCCATCTTCACAGCCACCACCACCAGAACAACAACCTGGTGGTGGGGGTGGGGGTGGAGGTGGAGAAGGATCTATAAGGCCAGGATCTATGGTGGATCGAGCTAGGTTAGCAAAACTACCCTTGCCCGAACCAGGTCTAAACTGCCCGCGTTGTGATTCAACCAACACGAAATTTTGCTACTTCAATAACTATAACCTTACCCAGCCGCGTCACTTTTGCAAGACGTGTAGGCGTTACTGGACTCGAGGAGGGGCTTTAAGAAATGTTCCGGTTGGGGGAGGTTGTAGAAGAAACAAAAGAAATAGCAAAAGCAGAAGTTCTAAATCTCCAAGCCAATCAGGAACCAAATCCCTAAATGTAAGCCCTCCAAGAAGTAGCTCAGAGAATATGACAAGTACTCAACTCTCACTTCCAACTTCACTTCACTTACCCTTCATGACTTCTCTTAGCCAATATGGAGGTGTTGCTGGGAATAATCTTAGCTCGGGTATTGCGGGATTTCCAACTGAACTTGGAAATTTTCAAATGGGAAGTGGTAATCATTTTCAAACTGGAGGTGGTGAGAATTGGAGATTGCCTATCTTGCCTGGATTTGAAGTACCAAACAATAATAATTTATTTAGCTACGAGAACCACGGAGTTATTGGATCCCAACCGTCTACAATGATTGGAGGAGATTTGCGATTAAAGAGTAATTCTGGAGTCCATGACCCTCAGATCGATCTACCAGTGAAAGTGGAAGACAATCGAGGCTTAAATTTATCAAAACAGTTTTTGGGTATGTTAGGAAATACCGGTCAGCAACCATGGGGTGGAAATTCATGGGCCGAATTCCCTGGTATTAGTACTTCTACTCCTACTTCACATTTTCTATAATCTTGTGCTTGTGATCAAAGTGATATAACTTGAATTTTCAAACCCTAGTTAATTCGTAGTTTGAATTTAATATGGTCGATCAATCATGCATGATCCCACTTCTCGACGCTTGATTGCTGAAGAACCACAAGAGATCGAATCAATGGTAGGTATTTTATATTAAGTTAATGTGATAGTCTATATGGTATTGGTTAATTTTATTATGGTGTATGAGAATTTCCTTGTATTTGGAATGTGTTTCACCGATATGTGTAACTGTGTAAGTGTGCGCTAATATGTTGATTCCTTTCTAACTAATGACGATGAGCTGATTAATCTTCGATCTATGGACATTATTTTTTTGATGTTGTTTCTTTATCTTACATGCATTAAGTTGGTATTAAATCAGCTAACTAATTTTAACAAAATCTTCCTCTATTCGATCATTCGTTTTCCTTTTTCTTTAACTTCAATCTTTTTAGGAGTTGTGTTGCAAAGTTTCGGATGCGTTTTAACATCAGTTGAGTCCTTAAAACAATGTCTTAATTTATAATCAAATATGAGAGGGGAAACTTCATCTATACAAATCGTCTTTCCGTCCAATTCTGAAGAATCCTTTCAAGTCATATTTTTCGGGTATTAATTGGTCGTCTGTCAGCAAGATATGTATGTTATTGTTAACTGGGTGGTATAGCTCTATACATTCATTTTTTTTTTCAAGTTTAAGTACTCCATTAATATATATGTATTGCAGGGTCATCCTTTCAATAAGGTCACATGGTAAAATATTAGTAACATTATGTTTAATGAAATTGTGTCTTTTAAAAAAAAATAGTAACATAATTTCCTGTCTCTATTGATAATTAAACTGACCTATTTAGCATATCGATCACCGTAAATTGAGTTATCTCATTCCATGTACACTAGTGTGTATCGAAACTAAATAAACAAAGTAGAGAAAGTAATGGTTTATGTTAGGACTCGCGTGTGTGTAGCAGCCGTGTTGTAGAAGAATTATATAGATAACAAGTAACAAGAATCTACCAAAACATGCAAATATTTCAACCTTAATGAATATCTATATGTGTTTAAGAGAGAGAGGGGTTAATTTTTTTTTTCCGCTTCTGAACGACAATTTAGTGATTCGGGGTCACGGTGACATCCATTTGGGCAATATGCGACCCACGAACCTTACACCAAAGTTAGTTACATATCTCCTAATATTCACCTAAGGAGGAAACCCAGATGGAGGCTCAAACCCAAGACCGGCTCGAACCCAAGACCTCCATAGAGAAGAACACTACCAATCAGACAAACCCCATTGTCAGAGGTAGGTTAAATGATGAGTGATAATGAGATTCAAAACAATGAGTGCCATATATCTCATCTCATCCGTGTGTTACAAAAGTAAAAGAGTGTGTAGTTTGATAGCAAATCTTGAACACTCATAATTACTAAAACTAAAGTGAAGGGTAATCTTTGAAAATTGATGGGGATAAAGGAAATATATTATTATGAAAGAGTGATTTTTGCAGTCTAAAAAGAAAGGAATCTGGCAAACTAAGATTTTTGCTTTATTAAAAGAACCAACAAGCCACAAAACACACCCTTACCCCAATAAAGCATTATATGCTCCAAGCAACATCTCTCTACATATGAGTTGGCTTATTACTTTCATTCATGGGATCACTACCCATTTGTGTAATTGGGTGTTTGTGATTGCTTAATTATATTTAGGTAAAATACTTGTTTTTCAGTAAACATTTTAAAATTATTTGATTATTCTTTGTTAAATCATAATTAATTACAAGTTACTCTAAGGTGAAATAACTTGATTATTAGTTCTTGGTTACTTATGACCATATAAATATAAAGTAAAAGCTGATCTTAAACACCCCAAAATGTTTTCAGTCGCATCGAAATTGTGTTTACCGAAAACAAAAATTAATAATAGTGTGTGTGTGTGTATGTGTGTGTGAAGGGTCGGTCCGAAGCATATGTAGGGTGTGCGTCCGTACATGACCCTTAGTCTAGAAGGGCTCATTTTTTCGAATACGTGTATATATTTGTCGAATAATTTAACAAAAAAAATCAAAAGATGTAATTATGTGATGATTTTATTATAAAAATTGATCTTTATGTAAAAAAAAGTTATTTATAAGGGGACTCATTTTACAATTTCGCAAGGACATCCATATTCTCGTGGGGGGGGGGGGGGGGGAGAGAGAGAGAGAGAGAGAGAGAGAGAGAGAGAGAGAGAGAGATGGCTAGTTGGATTGATGTGGCTCGGAAAACAATGGAGTGGTTTGGTTTGGTTGCTCTAAGACTATACGGTGTGGGGGGCTTTATAAATTGATGATGTGGAGTGATAGAGGTGATATGTAGGAAAGAGAGTGTGATTTGTAGGAAAGAGAGTGTGATGATGTGGAGTGATGAAAATGGGTGGTGTGGTTGTGTGATGATGTGGAGTGATAGAGGAAAGAGAGTGTAATTTTAAAAAGTTGTATATTTATAATTTTTTTTATATAAATGAAATTTTAAAACTTGTATTTTTATTAAAAAAAAACAAACACTACAATTTATTAAAAAAAAAATACTACAATTTATTTAAAAAAAAAAACATACTACAAAAAAAAAAACATACTACAATAAAAAACATACTACAAAAATTCAGGATAAAATTTCTCGATAAGCCTTCTCTTTTCATGTTCCGCTATTGATTTGGCAGGCTCCCGGAGATTATCGGTGTCCTTCATGATCACCTTTAACGCTTTTTGTCGCATTTTTTCTTCCTCAGTATCAGCAAATTTCCCGAACTTTTCCCCAATATACTTGAGTGAATCTTCGTTCCCCGAAGAAGAAGCAGCGGCTTTGCCCTTTCCTTTGCGCGCTTTTGCCTTTGCCTTTGCTTGATCTCTACCCATCGGTCTTGGAAGGTCTTCCTCCAAGTGAAGATCATCATCATCATCATCGTTGAGATCGAATGAAGCAAAAGGCGATACCGGAGTGGCGGGAGTGGCGGGAGTGGAGGGGTTACTAGACTCCGATGTTCTACGCGCTTTTCGGGACCCTCCAGATGTTGGGACATGTTGACAAATCGGGCTATTTCTCAATTTTTGCCAAGCCGCTAAATGTAGGAAACCCCCTTGCATTATGTCGCGGTAAGTCGCCATAGCATGTTCGAGCACTTGTTGATCACTATGACCGCTTGGTCTACTTTGTTGGGCTTGTCGAAAAATACCGTTGAATTTTTTCACCTTTCTTCGTAAGTCTCTCCACTTGCTCGAAAGAGAGTCTTCGGTACGGTGGTAAGATGGATCATCTTTAAGCATCTTGGCGAAAAATTTTCGACGAACACTTTCCCAAAATGGGGTTGAATTGATATCATTTCCTATAACGGGGTCCTCGGATGTCGACGACCACGCTGAAGCAAGTGCGACCTCCTCCGCTTCTTCCCACTTCTTCCTTTCGGTTTTGCCTCTTAGGGATTCGGTTTCTTTCTTCTTGTGTTTCCTCTTCCCACGGGCCGCCATTTGTGTTTCCGGAACCACCTCATCGTCTTCAGAATCGTCAACGTCAAAAGGAGGCACTTGCGGAAAGTTGGATAAATTGTCTTGGTTAAGCAATTGCGAGAACGACCCGCCTTGGTATAGCGGGTCTTGGGATGGTCGTTGTGGTGGTGGAGATGGTTGGTAAAATTGGGGAAATTGGTTAGGGTTTGGAAGTTGGGTATAGTTTTGAAATTGGTTTGGGTGTTGGTATTGGTTAAGGTTTGGAAATTGTGGAAATTGGTTTAGGTTTTGGTATTGGTTTGGGTTTTGGTATTGGTTTGGGTTTGGGTTGAACCATTGGTTCCATTGGTTGGGGTTGGGGTTGTTTTGATTGTTGTTGTTGTTGGGATCCATTTGAGATGTATAAAAATATAGAGATTTTTATAAAAATTGAGAGAGAAAGAGAGAGTTTGTGTGGTTTTTGTTATAAAATTGTGTGGTATTTATAGAGAAAGTTTAGGTTTTTTTAAAAAGTTGCCGTTGGTTTGTTTGAAAATCCGAACGTTGCATGCTACCGTTGCCTCTCACCACCGCGTTGATCAGACAACGCCCGAGCCATTTTCAAGCTCACAACGCCCCATGCGGTGTGGAGGGGGCGTTGTCGGGGCGTTTTCGTGCCTATGTGGCGGCGTTGTCTTGTGTTTCCACGTCCCATACCCGATAGTCTAAGTGTGTGTGATTTAGTACGTTTTAAGAATATTTAGATCATGTCAGAATTTATAGACTCACGAGAAATAATTATCCTTCAAGTTTAATTATCACTCTAGCTCTTACTTTTCTTTATAATTAAGTATCAAAGATTCAAGTTAGCTTTTTCATTTTCCCTTCTTTATAATACATATGCATATGTAGATACTTGTACTTAAAACTTAGTCATTCTTCCTTAATTTATATGGTATCCATTACGAAGATTATTAGGAGTATTAATATCCGTAAACCTATTTTTATTTATTAAATTTTGTATCTCTATTGCTAATGGTTGTTTTAATGCAAGTATGACGTTAAAAAAAAATCTACTTCTAAGTGTTCTCCATAGATATCAAGTGCTTATCAATCAAGAGGAATAGCAACAACTATCATTCTTTAGTCATAGTTTCCATTCATTAGAATTTCAATAGTTAACATTCTTTTAGACATTATTAAAACTCTTTATGATACGAACGGTTAATATTGTTTAGTCATGGTTAGCGTTATTTGGACTATCAATCGATAATATTATTCATAGAGATTAATATTTTTTAAACTGAGACTGCTAATATTATTCAGAAAGGCTAATATTCTTTAGTGTCCCTTTTGATATCCGCTAATAGGATCTGAAATGTCATTGACTTACTATGTATCTTTCAACCCATTTCTAGGTCTAATGACTACATCCCTTAATTACACTAAATTTGTAACATCTTCTTTTACACATATTCACAAAACCAATTGGGTCAACCTTAATAAGAGTTTTTGACAATCTCATGAACTAATACACCCTACAAAACCATGTAACATCCATTTTCATTAGTATTCGACAATTTGATTTTTTATTTATTTATCTTTAACTATGAAAAAACGTGCCTAGCATGCATCTTCTATTTGGAAAGCTCATGCTTTTTTAAGCTTTTTATCTTTATCGTAACCTTTGTACAATTACTACGGATAGTACGTGCTTTGAACAGCCAGTGTATGGACCAATGGAATCAGGGGATCTTCATATCTTTCATCCGATATTTAAAATTCAATATAACCTTATATGTTGTAGATTGTAGAATATTATCTCTTTGAGAAGGATGCAAGAACTAACCTTGTGAGTAGGCATGTTCAAGAAAACCGAGAACCGAAAAGACCCGAAGAACCGGACCAGTACCGAAACCGAACTGACCCGTGCAACTTGGTCCGGTTCCTGGTCCACTAAAAAGCCATAATTCGATCCTCGGTCCGAAACCGGACCGAAACGCCGGTACACCCGAAAAGAACCGAACCAGATGCATGACTTGTAACTTTTTTTTTGAAGTAGACGTTAAGGTGTTTGATTTGGTAGGTTTCAATTTCTTTGATTTCTTATTGGTCCAAAACGTTTTATAAGCGTAATAATAAATCGTAGTTTTGATTACATAACAAATTGTATTAATTTAATTAATATTTTATCAAAACCAATACTTACATGTCCACTTCGCTCATAGTTAATATTTGTCTAGGAATAAATAATCAGTTTTTAAGTTTTATGGTTTTAATAATAATTGCAAATCTAATAGTTTACAAAGATGTGAAGTGTTTTTTTTCTAATAATAATTGTATGCAAATTATATGTTTATAAAGTTGTTATTCCATTGTGTTTTAATATAAAAATATATGTTACATGAACTTGTACAATACAAAGTAACATAGAACGAAAAAATTATTTTGGGTTTGGACCGAGAACCGAACGAACCGAATATAGAATCGAGATTTTTGATCTGGTTCTCGGTTCAGAATATTTCCACTTTCCGGTTCACGGTTCGGTTCGGTTGGACCGTTGAACACTCCTACTTGTGAGGCCTTAACAAGCTAAAATTGAAACGGTGTTTGTAAGAATGAGTTAAAAAATGACTTTTTTCTTAAGTAATTAATTTCGGCACACCAAAATCATCCAAATATCGTGACTTGGAGATGATTTATGTTGTAATTATGAGTTTGGGAACGATGACGATCCATAAAACAACCCAAAAAACTACTATAAATTGTGTTTATACACTATTAGAATGGAGTACGTATCTCCAACTCTATTTTGCCTTGGGTTGCACGAAATATACAATAAAAAAACATTTAGATTGTTTATTGGATGTGTGTCCTTGGAAGGGCACAATTAATATCATGTATTTTACGGTATGCTATTTCTATCTCTATAAATATATGATAATAATAACATTAGACCTACGGGTTTTCTATCGGTTATCAGTTCTGACACATTTAATAACTGAATTAAAATATATATCGAAAGGTTATCAACTAACTTTTAGGGCAATCTGCCTTATGCGAATCTCATCGGACTTCCTCATTGATCTTTAATGCGAAACGTCACTATTATAATAGAGAATAAGTTGACTCAAGCCTGATTGTGGATTTATACTCCATTAGGGTTTCATTTATGATTATTATATCCAATATATTTGGATGAATAATATGAATAATAATATGTCGTAGCTTCTATGTCTTCTCGTCAAACCCTAGTCGTCTTTCCTATCATTTAAAAAAATGGATTTTAACCCCACGTGGTCACTATTTCGAAAATAACTCTTAAATTGTTAGGAGTTAACTATTGGATTCATAATCAAATACATAAGAAAAACATACCAGAATCGCAACAGAAGACCAAATGACTCGTCGTGGGTCTTTCTTAACCTCTGGTTCAATTGTAACCGGTTAATCATTCTTAACCAACAATTATTTAGCATCTTACATTTCGAAATAATATTAACTTGCCTTTTACGAAAAACATAACGCGGACCATGTGTGTCTTTCTTTTTAACTCGACCAACAAGGGAAAATCCATCACTTCAAATGCTTATCGACATTTCATGTCCCTTAGCTTTTAACTATAACAATAATATCATGTATTTATTATGTCGGGTTTTAATAAGCTTAAAGCATCTACAATTATAAATCTTCTAAAACCTTTATAATTATGGCATCTCAGCACTTTATAAACATTATTATACGATAAACCTATTTTCATTATATCTATAAATCATTCCAAAGGTTTAGGAACGAGTTTCTAATAAATGCATAGAAACTTTTGTGGAACTTCATATTTTTGAGCCGTTAAATGACATATAGGTATAAAATATAGTTATACTATAGTTAATGAAAAAATTATTATTTTCAAGATTTTTAAACCTTTTTTAAGACCGTCATAGATGTCTTTAGCTACATAAAGAATGTTTTAAGGGATACGCATAATGTATGATACCTTAACTATTTTTCATTAACCACTTTAAGGTGTTTATTTCTTAACGTTTTTTTTTTTTTTTTAAAAACAAAAAATACAAAAAACATTCTATATAAAGTTATGGAATGATTAATTAAGTAATTTATAATGTGGCAGAAGGCAAGCGGGCAACAAGCTGCGCCGCTAACCATTTTTGGATTGCAAAGCCAATACGTTTAAAAACTATATATATTGATATAGGTGTTATAACATTGTTATGTATACACTTTTATCTTTCATAACTTGGACTATGAAATATATTATCTAAAAGAAAAGTAATGTTAAAGTTTAGAAAGATATGTTGAAACATACACACACACAAAAAAAAAGATTCTTTCATCTATCTTCTTTTGGTTTTTGTTATGTTTCAGTTTCAGACATCTTGTTCTTAAAATATAAACACAATGGTGATCATGCATGCATGAGGTTTTTAATTTACTTTTTATGTTGTTGGTGGTCCAGTGCACGGTACCTCGATCACATAATATAACCAGATGTTTGTGGACGAAAGTAAACATTTGCACTCATTTGGATCTCGAAAATATACAAACGAGAAGGACACTATTTGTGAGGAAGGTTAGTTCTTTTATCTCGGAATTGAAACAACCGTTTAACACACAACCTTATAATACTTGAACAAATCGGGCGAAATTTTTCTACATTTTGAGGTGAATAGGATGATAAACAAATCCATCTTTTGCTCGTTTTAGTAGAGTTTTTATCTAGTTCAAGCTTATTTATAAGAAAATGAGCAAAAAGTATATATCTTTAATATATAATAAAAGAGGGGCCTTAAATGCCACATGACGAAATAAGGTCATTTGGATGGATTAACTCTTTTAATTTCAGCCGTTAGATCAGATTGATGATGTCATCAAAGATTATTTTCACTTTACACCCTCCGACAATACATAATTATATTTTCCAATTTCATTACATCTACACTTAAATAAAAAAACATAATTCTAATTTACTTATAAATCGCTCAAAAAGTATGATTTACCTTATTGTTATTCTAAAATCTCCTAATACAAAGTATCAAAACATATGTATAAACGTAAAGGTGTATATGTTATTATAACTATGAGCATGTGTAAACGCAAAGAAATATATGTTATTATACGTGTAAAATTATGTTCTTATAATAACTTAATATCTATATAAAAATCAAATTTACGATTCAATTTTTATCTTTAACCGCGCTATCGCGGGACAATAATCTAGTATATATATATATATATATGGAACAAGCTTGAGCTGTTTTAGTCCTACTAATATGTATGTTTATTTAGGGGTGTTGTTTAAAGCTATTTAAAAGGTTTAAGCTTATATTTATACGTAACTTATAATTTATGACTTTTAAGATCATCAACTTTTATTAATGTTTGGATTAGCATCTTAACTTATCATATGATATGATAAGGCAAAAAAAAAAAGTTTGTAAACTTATATGTCAAATAAAAGGAACTAATTACACTACCAGAAAAACTCGATATAGGGACAGATTTTACGACAGGCATAATTCCGTCGTAAATTCTAGTCAGTATATGACCGATTTCCAACCAATTCGATTAAATATTTATTGCGACAGATTAGCTAGTGAATAGCTGTAGGTGCATTTATGTAGTTACTAGATTCATATGTAAACTAACGTTTTATATCAGTCTTTGTATTGTGTGATTGAATATCGGTATTGAATATTTGATTAGTTATAAGTTTGAATGCTTACATCGTTATGAATTGATCGAATATGTGTTTTGTGATGTTTAAATGATATTCAAACTCATTCGCACGGATAAGGATGAATCCGTGCGAATGAAGGTCACGTTCGCACGAATGGGAAAGTTAAACAGTTTGTTTATTAATATAGTCCATTCGTACGAACCAGATGTGGTTCGCACGAATAGAAACTCATCCGTACGAATGAATTCTCATTCGTACGAATGAATAGCTGGGCCTATATATACCCAGCTAGGGTTTCTGCATCGGTAAGGTTTTTGCAAGTTTATGTGCGGGTGCCGAATTGCTGCTGCGAATTTCTTTGGGTTCCAAATAGTTTAGTAAAGTCTAAACAATCATCCGAATAGTCTTCCTTATGTCCGATCTTATCAATTATCATTGGTTTGATCTCGTTTCCGACGGTTACATATTCGCTAGATAATCTTTGATCTATTTCCGCTAGGTTAGAGGTATAACGTTGACTATAAGATCCATACAACCCCAACAAAGTGGTATCAGAGCGTTGGTTGTAGAAATCAACGTTCTTCTAGCGATTCTTAAGATTTTTCGTTTTTGATTGTTTCTTAAAGTTTGGAATTTTACGTTAAAAACCTTGTTTTTGTTGTCTTAGAACGTTTCTGAGTCATTAAGATTAAGATCTGGGCAAATAGAAATCGTTTTGGTTTAGAAAATCGACCTGTAGATCGAGTTTTTAGCAAAACCCTAAAATTTCACGGCGCATACGAACCAAGTTCTTGACAGGTTTCATCCGTACGAATAGAGATCTCCATTCGCACGAATAGGAATTCGTCCGTGCGAATCAAAGTTTTGATTGAAACGTTTAAAGTTTAGTTCATTCGTACGAATAGGTTTCCTTCGTACGAATAGGTTTCCTTCGTACGAATAGGTTTCCTTCGTACGAACCAAACTCTTATTCGTACGAATCTGTCCACTCATCCGTACGAATCACTCATTCGTGTAGAGCTTAGGTTTCTTGTCTCATTCGTACGAATCATCTTCATTCGTACGTATCAAGTCCTTCATTCGTACGTAGCAGTTAGTTCATTCGCACGAACCTGAAACAGAATCAAATTTTAAAATTTTAGATGGAATACGCAATGGCAAGTTCTAACACTAAGATGTCTGAAATACTAATCAATGACGCTGAAACTGGAAGCATTAACAAGGTCCCAAAACTCATCACTATGGAAGATTATCCACACTGGAAACCTCGATTCGAAATTCACATCCAAGGAGTGGATTCAAAAATGTGGGACATGATTCAAAATGGATATAACGCACCAGTTAGTGAAAATGGAGACCCTATTGCCGTTCATAGATATACAGAGGAACAAAGGAAGAGTTATGATATAGAGAAAAAGGCTTATTCTTATTTGTGTCAAGCTATTCCTAGATCTGTGTTTCATCAATACAGGACATACAAGCTATCGAAGCAGTTATGGGATGCTTTTGAGTTAGACTGTGAAGGAAACAACAAGTTGAAATCTATGAAGGGAAGAGCACTGAAAAAGGAATTCGACAATTTTACTTGCTTACATGGAGAGTCCCTATTCAACCTTATCATACGTTTTCAGCATCTGATTAGTGAGATGAACGGATATTCGGTAGAAACAACTGGTGCAGAAAGAGTAGAATGTTTTGCGGACGCATTGCCAGACAGCTGGAATGGGTATATTGAAATGCTAAAGGAAAGTGGCTATCTTGCTCGCACAACTTTGAATGATCTTTTTACTAAGCTAAGAGAGAAGGAGCAGGATGACAAGTTTCGTGCTCAAAGAAAGGGACACACTCAAGATCCCTCATTGTATTATGCTGATCCACCTTCAGCCACTCCTACTCATGCTCCACTGAAGACAGCATTCTCTGCAAACACATCAAATCATACAGGACATTTGGGATGTTCACACTCAAGTTCAAATCAAAGTACTCCGGTTCAGAAGACTCAAGCTCAAGCAAGTTCAGAATCAGCGTTTACAAGTTTGAAAGTCGAGCATTTTCATAAAGGAAATGTGGAGGGTGTAAATGAAGATATGGCTATGCTGAGTGCTTTAGTTGGATCCTATGACCAATTGCTGCAGGGTAAAATTGGAAATGTACACTTAACTGGGGAAGATTATGAACAGATTGATCGTGATGAGATGGAACGAATCGACATTATGTGGGGTTTTGCAAATCTCGTCAGGAGGGCTAAAGAGTATGTGAAAAAGACTGGTAACCCAATCGGAGCAAACAAGGAAACTAAGTATGGCTTCGACATGTCAGCGATTACTTGTCACAACTGTGGACAGAAGGGTCATTTTGCTCGAAACTGTGAAAAGCCAAAACAACCAAGAACAGTTCAGAATCCATTCAGAGATCAGCAAAACAGGAATATTAACAGAAACGCTCCTGAGACAAACAAGAATACGGCTTTGGTGACGACTGGCTCGACTACCTATACTGGTACTGAGAATTCAGATGTTAAGGCCTTGGTTTTTCAAGCTGACGAAGGGTTGGATTGGGGAATTCAAATTGAAACCAATCCATCTGATGCTGAAGTAAATGTTGTTAAGATCTTGAATCTGAATGAAGAAAGTGACGGGGAGGAGTCTGTTACATCTGAAGAATCATCTGAAGAATCTTCAACAGAATCAGAAGCACCAGTGCCTAAAAGAGAGTTCGCAATGATGGCAGGAACTACTGAGTCATCAAAGGTACAATCTGAAACTACAGTAACTTCCTGTTCAAACTGTTTTGTTTTAGATCAACGAGTAAATGAGCTTAGTCAAGAAAATAACAATCTTGTTGATGAACTTCGTAAAAACAAAATCGTTAAGGGAAATGAAAAACTGTTTTCAGAAAAGAACAAACTTTTAGCAAAACAAGTAAGTGACTTGGAAATTGCTTTGTTAAACAAACAGGACTCGATCAACAAATATTTAAAAGATATTGATGCTCTTAAACGTGAAAATGCTTCTGTTAAAATCAGTTTTGAAACTTTAAACCAACAAGTTAGAAGTTATTCATCTGCATCATATCTTTTGGACCACATTTTGAAAGAAAAACGTCCTGAAAATGGGGAAGGGAAACCAGGGGTTGACTACAAAACTTGTCCACCTCCTATCTTTAACACACTGATTAAGTCTCCAAAGGAGGAAGGGGATGTTGAGTTCATTCTTCAACAACCAGACCCAGCTGTTCAGACCCCTAGTGTCCAAACACCAACTGTCCAAACACCTACTGTCAGTACTAAAAGTAATGTAAACGAAAAACTGAAAGAAACCGTCATAGTTGAAGATTGGGTTTCTGACTCAGATGAGGAAGAAAAGGGTCCAGGTTTGGGTTGTCAGTTACCTTATCAAATGAATTTGGGTCGCAAACCTCACATTAAAACAGGTTTAGGTTATCAGGCTGTAACAGCCCAAGCACACCCGTAGCGTGATATTGTCCGCTTTGCTCACAGGCGCACGGATTTGTTTTTGACACGGAGCTCGTGCCAAAACGCGTCATGCTAGAAGAGGTATCAACCCCCTTATAAAGAAGGATTCGTTCTCCTCTCCAACCGATGTGGGACGGATGTTACAATCCTCCCCCCTTACAGGACACAGCGTCCTCGCTGTGTACATCGGTCCGGGCCCCGGCTCTGATACCATTTGTAACAGCCCAAGCACACCCGTAGCGTGATATTGTCCGCTTTGCTCACAGGCGCACGGATTTGTTTTTGACACGGAGCTCGTGCCAAAACGCGTCATGCTAGAAGAGGTATCAACCCCCTTATAAAGAAGGATTCGTTCTCCTCTCCAACCGATGTGGGACGGATGTTAGCTTGTGACTTATACACACACAAGTTCACGGCCTCGCGCGCAGGGGGGGTGCAAATTTCTGATCCGAAAGGGCTTGGGTTGAAAACTCATGCGAGCCGGGGCCCGGACCGATGTACACAGCGAGGACGCTGTGTCCTGTAAGGGGGGAGGATTGTAACATCCGTCCCACATCGGTTGGAGAGGGGAACGAATCCTTCTTTATAAGGGGGTTGATACCTCTTCTAGCATGACGCGTTTTGGCACGGGCTCCGTGTCAGAAACAAATCCGTGCGCCGGTGAGCAAAGCGGACAATATCACGCTACGGGTGTGCTTGGGCTGTTACAGGGTTGCAGAAAGAAAGAACAGAACATTGATTGAAGCAGCTAGAACGATGCTGGCTGATTCAACACTGCCAGTACGTTTTTGGAATGAAGCAGTAGCTAATGCTTGTTACACTTTAAACCGAGTGCTAGTAGTGAAACGTCATGGGAAAACATGTTATGAGTTGTTGCAGAAAAGAAAGCCTAACTTGCAGTACTTGGAACCCTTTGGAGCTCCCTGTACTATGCTCAAGCGTAAACAAGATGGAAAGTTTGATGAAAAGGCTGTGGAAGGGATATTTCTGGGATACAGCACTCCTAACAAGAGAGTTTGGAATCCAGCCACTAAAGCTATTGAAGAATGGTATGAGGTGGATGTTCAGAAGTACTCTAAACCAATTCCTTCGAAAGGATATCCATGGATGTTTGATTATGATTCTCTGTTTGAATCATTTAATCTTCCTGAGTTCTCTGATGAAGATATTGCAAGATACTATTCTCATCAAGAGGCATTGGAAGAAAATATTCCTCATGATCCAGTGATTCCAACAGTTCCTATTCCTCCTGGTCCACAAGAGAATCCTGCAGACGGTCAAGCAAATGATGATAATTCAGATTCTGATGGTTCAGTTAACATAAATGAGCCGATTGGAAATCCTGAAAATGTTCAAGAAAATGAAGAGGAAGTTGAAGCTCCCGATGTTAATAATTTGGGTCCTAACGTTGTGGTTCCTCCAAATTTAAACGTTGAAGAACCAGCAAGTCAGCTCCGGCGATCATCAAGAGCTCGCAGATCGACAAATTTTGATGATTATGAAACCTATTTTGCTGGAGCTCGACCAAAGAAAGAAATCCACAGCGATGTGTATATTGATTTGTTTAAATCTGGAGATGTTACTTACTGTGCTCATGCTTGTTTTATTTCGCAGATTGAACCGACTACTGATGAAGAAGCTCTCATGGATGATAATTGGATAAACTCGATGCAAGAAGAACTCCTACAGTTTAAGAAGCTGGGTGTCTGGCGGCTTGTCGCTAAGCCAAAAGGCGCCAAATCATTGGGTGTTCGCTGGGTCCATCGCTGCAAACGGGATGATCAGGGAATAGTTGTCAGAAACAAGTCAAGGCTAGTGGTTCAGGGTTTTCGACAAATCCCTGACTTAGATTATAATGAAGTGTTTGCTCCAGTTGCAAGATTGGAGGCAATTCGTATTTTTTTAGCCTTTGCCTCTTACAAGAAGTTCACTGTATATCAAATGGATGTTAAGAGCGCGTTTCTTTATGGGAATATTCGGGAGACAGTGTACGTTAATCAACCACCAGGCTTTGTAGACCCATTACATCCGGATAAAGTGTACATTCTCGATAAAGCACTTTATGGTCTACATCAAGCACCGCGCGCCTGGTATGAGACACTCGCTAACCATCTGACCGACAATGGTTTTCGTCGAGGGGTCATTGATTGTACGCTGTTTATCAAAGAAAGAGGTGAAGATATTCTGTTGGTGCAAATATACGTGGACGACATTATTTTTGGATCTACAAATCCGGAATTATGTAAAGAGTTTGAGACGGTGATGACAAGCAAGTTCGAAATGAGTTCTATGGGTCCGATTAAATTCTTTTTGGGGCTACAAGTAGATCAGACTGCAGAGGGCATTTTTATTCATCAGACAAAATACGTAAACGACATTTTGAAACGGTTTGAAATGTCGGAGACAAAGTCAGCCTCTACTCCCTTATCGGTGAATCACGGGATATCACCAGAAGCTACGGGGGAGCTAATTGATCAGTCACTTTATCGCTCTATGATCGGTTCTCTTATGTACCTCACCGCATCTCGTCCAGATATTATGTTCCCGGTGTGCTTGTGTTCTCGATACCAAGCAGCGCCAACTGTTATTCATCTTCAAGCAGTGAAGCGAATCATGCAATATCTAAAGGGTACCCCAGATTTAGGTCTTTGGTATTCTAATGATGATAATTTTGAATTGTCTGCTTTCAGTAATTCGGACTATGGAGGTTGCAAGAAGGATGCTAAATCAACTTCAGGAGGTTGTCAGTTTCTCGGAACACGACTCATCACATGGCAGTGCAAGAAACAGACCGCTGTAGCATTGTCCACGTGTGAGGCTGAATACGTAGCTGCGGCTAGTTGCTGTTCTCAGGTTATCTGGATTCAACAACAATTGCGGGACTACGGTTTGTCTATCTCTAATACTCCTATTTATGTTGATAATTCTGCTGCCATAGCTGTCACTAAGAATCCTGTACACCATCCTAAAACCAAACACATAGGCGTAAAATATCATTTTATACGTGATTGTTTTGAAAAACATCTAATTGACGTAATTCATATCGAAACGATGTTTCAAAAAGCAGATATTTTTACAAAGGCCTTCGATAAATCTCGGTTTGGATTTTTACTATTAGAAAATGGTGTTGTTAAGAAAAGTGATGTGATCAAAGAGGACGAAAAGTCAGACAAGTAACCGCCCTTGTTTTTGTATACTACGTTAATTTTTAGTCCTTTTACTTTAGTTTCGTTTCTTCTTTTACTTTTATAAAATTCAAAAATACAAAAAGATTTTTATTTTTAGCATTTTCGGGGGAGAAATAGTTAGTTAGTTAAAAAAAAAAAAAAAAAAAAAAAAAAAAAAACAGGGGAAGTGAGGAAATACTGAGCTAAAACTGAACATGTAAATTGTCAAAAAGTATGCTGAACGTAATGTTTAAACATGTCGGTTGTAGGATATATTGGTAGACTTATCTCACTGAAACTTGACGAAAATTAATCATTTTTCAATTGGTTGTCGCAGATATCAAATCTAATTTAAATCTTTATGGATATGTCTCAAAGACTGTCTAAATGATATCTGGAGATCAATAACAATTGAGAACACTGAAAACAACACAAAGCGGTCGAAATTAAATGTTTAATATATTTTAATTAACTTTTGTCTTGTAGTGTTTGTGGCTTTTCGCTGGATTGATTCGAAAATAATAAATATTAGGTGTAATGTCGGAAAATAAATACAGTATGTCAGTAATATTTTGTTGCAATTAAGGGCCACTCCAGTGATTGTGGAATAACATTCTTGAATGTTTTGATCTATATAATTGAAATAAAAAAAAAAAAAAAAAAAAAAAAAAAAAAAAATTAATATCGCAATAAGAGATAAGAAACAACTTCAAAAATACCTTGATGGATGAACAGAAGTATAAGGTCGAAAGAAGATCATACTTCGGCTATTCCAAATAAAGGGTGATGAAGTACCTAAAGACTTCACAAATATCTTGATGGATGAACAGAGTTATAAGGTCGAAAGAAGATCATAACTCGGCTATTCCAAATAAAGATTGAAGAAGCGCTTATTCTCTGAGTGACATTTTGTTTCAACGATCAAGAATCACTGGCCCTTATTGCATGCGTAGTTGATGTAATACTGACATACGAAATCGATATTATGATATTACATCTAATGTTTGTGAAAATAGATTTGAAAAGGCTGAAAAGTTAAGAGGACAAATACACAAACATACTTGCAAATCTAATTATGATATAAATTTGATGACTGTTAAAAAATTCAAATTGTGTGTTGTTTTCTAAGTTCAAAATATTGGGAGATCTTAGCGAGATAACCATTTTGGAAAGAACAAGTGTCAAGTGAATGTTTGTTTAAGTTTAAGAGGACAAATATACCAATAATCGTCAACTGATATGTTAATAGTTACTACGAAAATTGAATGACAATGCTATGTTTCAGTATCAGTCTGATCCCTTATTCGAAAAACGCAAAAAGAATGTGAAAATTTCAGTTTATTTAATTGTTATTTCAGTAGTTTGTTATAATGAAAATTTCCTTATTCTTATTTAATTGTTATTTGATTCATCAAAACAGAAAAGTACAAAAAGATTTTTAATTATAGTTTAGTTTCTCTTTAATTTTATTTTTGTTAGTTTCTAAGGTTACTTGTCGTGACTTGAGCTCTAAAGGTGAAACTGAGATTAATTGATAAAGTGTTTGGTTAGGATATCTGAATTGAGTTAAACGTTTTATTTTGATGGATTGATAATTTTCATGTGTTTAACGTTTACTGAATGTTTGAGTTTTGAAGAAAAGTGAAAGTTTATGATTGTGAACTCGACAGCTTATTCGTGCGAATGTATTTTCCATTCGTACGAATCAATAACTCATACGCACGAATCAAAGCAAAGGTAACGAATGGTCAGTAAATTCTCATCCGTGCGGATATCATCATATTCGTGCGGATGAATCTTCATTCGTACGAACCAAAGGTGATTTAGATCTAAACTGTCAGATGGCGATTCGCACGAACGAAGAGTCATTCGTACGAATATGTTTCTATTCGTGCGAATGAGAAATGGGTATATATATACTTTCTATTCGTTTGATATGTTCATTATCTTTTCATTCGTCCGAAAAAGTTAGAAAAATTTCGAAAATTTTGAAAGTGTTGCAAAGAGTTTTTGATTTCAGTTTTATTGTGTAAATTTCGATTCCGAATCCAACCATCTAAGACACTAAAGGTATAACAACTTATTTAGGGTAAAATCGTTGATTTTAGGTTTTAAAAGGACTTGAATCAATCGATCATTGATCTGTGTTTGTAATGGGTAATTGGGTTAGGGGTTCTGTTAATCGGTACATTGCGAATGTGATGATGTAGGTTTTGTGGTCTAAAACAGGTGGTTTGAAAATCTTGGTATTTGGAATTCAAACTGTTTCGATGAACTTCATTCGCACGAATGAAATTTCATTCGTGCGAATAGGATCTCCTTTCGTGCGAATGGCTATGTCATTCGTACGAACGAACAAAATCCAATCCGTATGTTTTGACTAACTCATTCGCACGGATCCATGATGATTCGTGCGAATGGAAATGTTCATTCGTACGAATGGCCTGGACAGAAAATTTTAAAATGTTTGAATTTTATTCTAACTATTTTGCGATCTATGTGGTTAATTCTGTTTACAGGAAAATGGCTGAATCGTCATCATCTCAAAACACTGGTCTCGTCATTGGTCAAAAGAATAACATGTGAGCTCACCTAGACGAGACGACACCCCATTCTGCAAAGTTTGTCGGGATTATACGATTCTTGAAACGTTCTAGGATCTACAAGGCAATTTCTACGGAGCATGTTCCTTACTTGACTCACATTTCAGAATTCTGGAATCATGCCAAGGCAGTTCGTCAAGACGGCAAGGTTCAGATACATAGTAAGGTGCTCGGAAATGACATCATGGTGGATGAGAAAGTAATCCGAGAAGTTGTTGGGTTTGAAGATGAAGCGAAAATGCCAACAAATCTGGACGTGTACAAGGTCAGAGGGGCATTGCTGAGAATGCATTATGATGGTGATATCAAGAGAGGGGTGATAACTAAGTCCGGCTTTAGTGTGCAATACAAGTATCTGTGTCATGTTATACAGCATTGCTTGGGTCCCAGAAAGGCAGGACATGACCAGATGCGAGAGATTCTTCAAGGTGCACTTGTCGCACTAACACTGAATGCTCCATTCAATTTCTCGGCGATGGTTCTGCAGTTTATGATAGAGAATGTAGAAGTCAAGATGAAGCATAAGTATCTAATGTATGCGAGATTCGTGCAAATGATCATTGATGCTAAGATTCCGGGCTTGCCGAAGAATGAAGAAGATGTAGTCAAGTTAGAAACTATGAGTGACATTACTATGGGACGCATGCTTGTCTACAAGAGCAAGCCAACACCTCCAGAGAGAAAGCTGATTGGACATCTCGCGAATCCTGATTACGTTTGTCCGAAGAAAAGGAAATGGAGAAACGATGACAGTGATTCAGACAAAGAGAATATCGAGATTCCTATTCAAGCTGATTCTGACGAGGAAGTGATATCTGCTAACTCTCCCACCACTGGTGCGTCATCAGCTCAGTTTGAGTTAGTAGATGAAGATGATACGGTTGTAAGTGCTGAGGCGACTCCTTCGGTACCGAAACGGAAAGCAGGAACGTCACTGAAAGATCTTGTCCAAGGGAGAATCTCTAAGCGTCTCAAGCTGGTGAAACAAAGTGAACTTCCTCCTGTCAGCACAACTACTCAAGTTCCTCCTCCTGTGATTTCTCAGTCACAGCAAAGCATCCCGATCATGACACCTGCCACAACGGTACCACCAACTGCTGGTGGATCGTCATCTGGGCAACTATCTGAGTCTGCTCAGCTCCAGAATGTAAATGCTATGCTATTGGAGGTTCTGATGAAGCAGAGGAAACAGGACGAAGAGATGAAGAATATGATCGAGCAAATGAAGCAAAGGGAAGCTGAAAGGGAAGCTGAGAAAGCCGAAATGCTGAGGAGGATTGATGAACAAAACAAGTTGATTGAAAATCAGAACAAGCAGTTGGAATTGTTTCAAGGAAAGATCGAATATCTGGAGGAGGCCTCAAAAGCAATACAAGAATCGATGGAAGCAGATGAGGATGGAATTTACAGAATCAAAGCACCGGCCGATGAATCTGCTGAACCGGTTGGTGCAGAAAGCGAACGCATGGAGTCTGGGGGAGCTGGTAAAGAACCACAGAATGAATCCCAGTATGACATTACTCCCATCTCTCTTAAAAAATCCAGTTTAACCTACGTGTTGGATATGCAGGGGGTAATTAGGTTTAGCGTCGATCATGACGCCGAAGAGGGAGAGATCATACATTGTCTATCCAAAGAACAGATCGCGGAATTGTTCCAAATGAACCCTGATGAAGTTACTACCGCATCTGATTCTGAAGAAAACTCTCCTGATTCTGACGTTGATGACGATGAGATAGAGTTCGAGCAGACGGCTGATACAACAGAACCTATCTATCAGTCCAACGATTTCCGAGACGATGACGTCTTTGATGTAAATGATGAAGATCTTGCTCGGATTTTGAATAACCTTCCAGAGGCTACTCAAGCTACACCAAATGAAGAAGAAGTGAATGCCAAGAAAGCTGAGTGGATTCAGGCGATGAAAGAATGCTTTCGCCCACCTCAACAAACTGTTCAGCCGAATTATTCGAAGTTTTACACCTTGAAGGGTGCTACGACAAAAGGTAAAATAATCAGCTGGGCGTACTTGGTAGATTTGCAGGTGTATGCTGTTAAGCGAGAACGGGGAATTGACTACTTTCAACGAGCTCAGGATTTGAAAACATTGCCATATTTCGATATGTTGCAACTGGCTCGTCTTAAGTTGTTATACAGTAAGGATGATGACAAAGCTGCTTGGTTGGAGAGGCAACTTCATTTTGAGTTCAGAAATAAATGGAAGTACCTGAGGCCACAGTATCCAGAGATTACCCATACTTGGAATCGGAAAAAGGGTAAATCTGTGAAGCATGTCAAGTATAAAGCGCCGAAGGTGATAGAGAAGATACCGCTTCGCCAGATAAAGACTGAGATTCATCGGCGATTCAAAT
Source organism: Senecio squalidus (assembly GCA_910822075.1). NCBI lineage: Eukaryota > Viridiplantae > Streptophyta > Magnoliopsida > Asterales > Asteraceae > Senecio > Senecio squalidus. The sequence continues at coordinate 529,921 of CAJVGC010000001.1, read as the reverse complement.
GGTGGTATTATGATGATCGAACCACAGAAGCAGTGGTGGTGATGGAGCGTAAGGGTGTTTGGGAAACCCTTAGAATTTTTGATCCAATGTGGATCAGAAATTTCTCCGATGATGATATTTACGCTTTGTATCTGCAGCCTATATTCTTTGACATTAAAGATATGGATCAAGCAATGCGGTTCAACAAGGTTGTACGCGTATGTTTCCTTCACAAGATCCATTCATAAGAGGGCAGATCAAAGGCGTGTTTTAGACAGCAGCAGATATTTTGAAGACTGAAGACATAGAATCTAGTTCCTAGGGGGAGTTTGTAGGTGCATTTATGTAGTTACTAGATTCATATGTAAACTAACGTTTTATATCAGTCTTTGTATTGTGTGATTGAATATCGGTATTGAATATTTGATTAGTTATAAGTTTGAATGCTTACATCGTTATGAATTGATCGAATATGTGTTTTGTGATGTTTAAATGATATTCAAACTCATTCGCACGGATAAGGACGAATCCGTGCGAATGAAGGTCACGTTCGCACGAATGGGAAAGTTAAACAGTTTGTTTATTAATATAGTCCATTCGTACGAACCAGATGTGGTTCGCACGAATAGAAACTCATCCGTACGAATGAATTCTCATTCGTACGAATGAATAGCTGGGCCTATATTTACCCAGCTAGGGTTTCTGCATCGGTAAGGTTTTTGCAAGTTTATGTGCGGGTGCCGAATTGCTGCTGCGAATTTCTTTGTGTTCCAAATAGTTTAGTAAAGTCTAAACAATCATCCGAATAGTCTTCCTTAGGTCCGATCTTATCAATTATCATTGGTTTGATCTCGTTTCCGACGGTTACATATTCGCTAGATAATCTTTGATCTATTTCCGCTAGGTTAGAGGTATAACGTTGACTATAAGATCCATACAACCTCAACAATAGCAACGGAAAACTAAGACGTCGTAAATTTGTCCCTAATTTGCTCTCGATTTGAGACCGCACAATAAAAATAATATAATAAACCATAACAAATGATCCGTCGCAAATCTGTCGGATAATAGGGACAGATTTGAGACCGAAATGAAATTAAAAAAAGTATAGTGGAAGACAGACGAAAGCGATCCAAAATCGGTCGATAATATCAAACGGATTTCCAACAGAATTTAATAAAATAATATATTGTTATCGTGACTTTCCCTCAAATCGGGAATCAAATATGTGTGAAGAACATGTACCAAATTCGAAGGCTAGAGAAATGAGAAGGAACCTTTGAATGATGGGTGTAAAAATTGGTCTAAATTACAAGCTGCCACAACCTTGTTGACATGGTACTCTGATCACCAAACAGAAGAGGGTAGCATGGTACATCTTACCATCCAAGTGATGGCAAGGCTTAGAAGCATTTTGACGAAACACATCCTTCATTTGCGGAAGAGATTTGAAATGTCCGTCTAGAGTTATGCACCGATGGCTTCAGCCCTAATAACTCGAATTCGTCTCCTTACTCGTTATGGCCAGTTTTTCTAACATTTTATAACTTACCTCCGTGGATGTGCTTGAAAGACTCACACGTTAAACTATGCATGGTTATTCCTCGAAAAAAGAGCCCCGGTCAAAACGTGGATGTGTTTCTTCAGCCGTCGTTGATAGATGAGTTGAAATATTTATGGCGGGATGGCCGTAAAGAATTTTACAATGAGAGCTATGCTTTTGTGGACACTTAGTGACTTTCCCGCTTATGCAATGTTATCGGGTTGGGGCACACATGGCAAATTAGCTTGCCCATATTGCATGAGTATTGTAGACTCATGTCGATTAAAAGTTGGAGTGAAACCATATTGGTTTGATTCTCATCCGAAATCCGTCGCAATAGACATTTTACGACGCTAGTTTTACGACCAAAATGACCATCAGAAACCGACCTTTTTGTTGTTGTGTTAATTAACCATAAACTTTTAAAATTTATAAAGGGCTTATATTTCATAAATAAGTTAATAACCTAATAAGCGAAGCTAACACAAACAATCCCTTATAGAAATATACATGACTAATTGGAATTCACAAATAATATCATCGTTATGTTTTATTATAATTGGAATAATTTTGAATATGCATGATTTAGTGTATATTGTCCTAAAGAAAGTTATCCTTATATTATACACAAATATTTATATTTTTATTTATTACGAAACCTTAAACTCAATACATCGAGCTTTTTACTAGCAACTCAAGTTCGTTCGAGTCAAATATATATCGAGTTCAAGCATATTCATTAACATACATGAGGTCAAACTTCAAAATGGATCGATCTTAACCTCTTTATAGAGCTTTTTGGGTCTTAGTAACATGAACGTTTATGTATAGTTGAAGTTACTGTAAAGGTTCTTAATTTAATGCCAAGGGTTAATATAAATCTTAGGATTAATAATGGTATAACCACTATTAGTAATGTTATTTTATCGAGTTTTATTTATCTGCTCGCTAGCCTCGTAACTAAATATGCCGTATTCGTTTATTTTGGTTTTGAAAAAATCTCTGTTGACAAAAACCTTTACTTATTTTCAACTCCATATTTCCGGCCCCTTCAATAGATTTGTTCAAGTTCCGGCACTGCTGAAACATACCCTATTAAGCAATTCGGGTTCGTCGGGTTAACCCGATCCACAACTTGCAACCCGAGTAGACCCAACCCTAAAGTGATTAATCGGGTTTGGGGTTTTTCTGGGCCAGATCGGTTTTCTTAACACCCCTATTTCCACTAGACCAAAAAACCAGATTTTCAAAACATTGTTCCATCGTTATTGACCCAAATGATCGAATAAACATGTTTCCTACCTTTTTTACAAGGTTTGCAAGAACACACTTTTAAATGGTTTTTGTTGTTACCCGTTTTTAGATTAAACATGACAATGGATTTACTATCATTAACCATACTATTTAAAATGTTAATCACATTATATTTATATATATTCACAATAAGTTTGTTTAACGAAAATTACTTTTGTATTAATATTGTTTTTTAAATAGGCCATTCGTGTATCCTCTTGAGCCGAGCTAGAGCCTGCACCATCAAGGCTTGTCGAGCCAAACTCGATCTCTGTCAAATTTGGGTTCGATTCAACTCGTTTGGTTGTTGCTTTGACAAAATTGCAGTGTTGATCCATTGTTAAAACCGATGATATGTTATTATTAGCCATAACCAGCTGTGGTAAGATGAAAGGTGACATCCTATGGGAACACTTTTGATAGCATTTTCCGAGGCTCGTAAAATCAAAAGAAACAATGGTATGCAAAGCATCACCTAAATTGAATTCCTAAATCGGGAAGGCAATAAACATTCAGTTTGAACATTAATGAGACTTTCCTAAAACCCGATCATTGGTGATTCAGTAACCAGATCTGAAAATGTCTCGCTTGCGCACCAAAGGTGTGAGACTTTGATGTTCAAACAAAAACAATAAACAAAGCAATTGGCATCCAATTTCCAGATATGAAGCTCTAAAAAGAGGCAACATCCTTACATTAATACCGAGGATAATACCAGCTTTCACAAAATAACAGTCGGATCACATAATTTTAGCCCTTTTATCTCACATTTCTTTCTTGTATATTCGACTCGTTTGGAATAATTCTCATAACAGAAAAATAAAATAGTATAAAATAAAATGGAACCAAACGAAGGGGTGGGGAATGGTGATCTTCCACCTTTCCCCTTCTACATTTCAATGGAAAAAACAACATTGAAAAGGAGATCCATATTAACCGAAACAAAAGCTTTACCTCAACATAAACTAAAACCGGAAGATATATCAGTTATTGGATTCCGTTTCCGTTTGTGCATGTGCATGTGCAAGCGCTTGTGCCAACTTTTGTTGCTCTGTGAATCGGTTAAACTTCTCCAGCAACTGTCCCGCCTTTCTTTTCCCTCTATCGGTACCATTATGTAGCAAATCCACAAGTACCCCCATCACCCCGAGCTCCTGAGCCTCCACTAGATACTTATGATCACCAGAACAAAGATGCACCAAAACTGCAGCTGCGTTCTCTTTGTTCCTTGGAGACCCTGTCCCGATAAACTCCACCAAGACTCGCACCGCATCTGCTTTACCTATAGCCATCTTCCCTTCCGGATGGCTTGACACTATGGCTAGAATGGCTAACGCTTCATCTTTCATCCCACCTTGTGGTTCAGTCAGAAGCTCCATAAGTGTAGCAATCACACCCGCCCTCACAGCCCGACCTTTGTTACCTTGATATATGCACAAGTTAAAAAGTGCAGTTGCAGCATCTTTCTTTCCTCTTTGAGTACCTTCACTTAACAGCAAAACAAGGGGTGGAATTGCTCCTAAAGACCCGATTGTAACCTTGTTTACATCGATTACCGACAGGCTGAAAAGGGTGGCGGCTGCGTTTTCCCTTGCTTCCATGCTACCTTTCCTTAAAACTTGAACGATCCCAGGAAGCGCACCTGAACTTACTATGCTTCCTTTGTTATCCTCACAAATGGAGAGGTTTAAAAGAGCAGTCACTGCATGTTCTTGTGTGCGGGAATCTGGTGCGGATAATAGGTGTGTGAGGAGCGGGATGGCACCGGCTTCGGCTATGGCTACACGGTTATCAGCGTTTCTTTTTGCAAGGAGACGAATCTCCTCAGCAGCGGTTCTTTGGTCATCGGGACTAACTGATTTGAGCTTAGTGAGGAGAACGTTTATCATAGACCTTTCTGCTGCTGTGCATGCAGAAGAGGAGTGAGTTGATCGTTTAGGTGGGTCTATTCCGTTTGTCTCACACCATTGGGCTATGAGACTACGTAATACGTAGTTTGGTATGAGAGCGGTGCTTGTTAGGTTTTGTTGTGTCTTAGGACATGTTTTGTGACCAGCATCCAACCATTTCTCTATACATGTTCGCTCATATGTCTACACAAATATTGATAAATATTGTTAAAAAGTAGAAAATATAGATTAGCAAGAATAAAGAAAATGAAAAATGATGGTTAATTTGAATTACCTGCCCAGTAGAGACGATAACAGGATCCTTCATTAACTCGAGTGATATAGGACATCGGAAATCATCAGGTATAATCGTATTCTTAAGGTTTTTTAAAGTAGTTCCTTGATCATTTGAATTTGGTGGAGCGGAAGTTTCCCCTGGAGGTGAATCTACATTTGGATTCTCGGTCAGCACAAAATCTTTGATCCGTTTCAGGAGCATTGACATCTTTTCAATAGCCTCTCCCGGGTCTCCATCACTGGCTGTGACCATTTCATGCAATGTTATTGATTCATGTGTGAGATCATTTATTCCCGCTAGCTGTAGTTTTTCAATTAATCGTTTTAAGACGGAAGGATCAGCCACCACATCACTGCCCTTGTTGTAAATGGATGAAAGATCTTCATTCAACTCAACATCTGGTGCATCGGTTCTTCCTTTAGCTCTTTTGAACTGAGCAAGAACGAGTCCGACCTGATATAAAAACATATGCACAAATCACAATAACAATATTGTTGTTAATTTTATTTTACACAAAAATTGTAATTGCAACACAACAATTTTCACCTGCTCTTTAACTTCATCCGATATGTCAAGTTTCTCAAAAGAAATGCCTTCTAAATCTTGTTCCAAACGATCCGTAACTTCCTGGTATTTTTTCATGATTTTTTCCTTCTCCAGGGCCTGCACGCAGAGGAATGCTTTGTAAGCAAATCATTCTTTATTCAAGAATATACCATTTATAGCATCAACAATATCCAGTAAGGTAACAAATAAAAAGGCTTAAAGTAGGAACACGTGAAAATTTTGGTAAGCCCGAACAAATCCTAGTTAATTTTTATGACTTTTATACACGCGCTCGAGCAAGTATACCAGGGCTTGTCAGCGTGGAAAGCATTAAGCAAGCCAAGCTGATATAAGCAACATTATATTCTCTTAACCCCCTAGTCTAAGCCTTGTGGGGACGATTACGTTGTTACTATAAAAGAGATTATGTGTAATGTAACTTAAAAGGTTAGATCTTAAAGTGTGAATAAGAAATGGGTTGAGCAAAAGGATCACGCTAATACAGTTACACAAGCCTGTAGTTTTGGGCGAATGCAAATATACAATCGGAACCAAGTTTTGAGCTTTTTCAATACCATAAGTCTAGTATACAGTTTTTTCGAGCCAAGGATCGAGCTTAAAGTTCAAGATTTTGCCTAGCTAACCCTAATCCTACCAAATTTATTATAAGCGATCCAGCCTTAATCCACTAAAATACACCCCAAATCAAAGCACAAGCATCGGACTTTTGACCAAATGTAATATTTTAGTGCGAGTAGATAATAAAAATCTTTTGTTCCAGTATGATTTACAAAATAACACGTAAGCCCTGCACAAATGTAACGTTAAAATCGACCTGCACAAATGTAACGTTAAAATCGAAAAGTAGTTCAAACTGATCATAGTTACACAAAGATGCGTGATCAAATCATGCACGTCATCAAGTTTACCATAAATATTCAAGAAATATGCACACGTGCACAGATACATATAATGATGACCTGATCAATCAATGCGCAAAAAGTTACAGCAGGCAATATATTTAGGGACGGTTTCCATCTTCGCATCTCTAAGAACGCTTTTTTTCCGTAACAATTATTACACTAAGTCGGTGATTTTATTATGGCCTATTCTGAGATATTACAAACCTAAACTTCCAGCTTCAACTTGAACTATTTGGCAATCTTTTTTTTTTTTTGAACGAAATTGGCAAATTTAGTTAATCTTTAATATGAATCCACAATATACAGATTTCATACTACTAATTAAGCAATTCTACACTTACAGAAAGTTATGGTGTCTTCCAATGCCCTTAATTTGACAATCAAAAAATTCATTTGGTCAAACCTAATGGAAAATAATAAAATCCTAGTTACGTCGGCTTATAGCCTTATCCTACGATGTAGCACGTGGACCAATCGCACGAACTATCTTAACAGCAATAACTTGATAGGTATAAGTTTCACACGTGTAGGTAACGACAAACAAATTAATACAAATTCACTTTTGTGTCACACGCTAACCTAACCTGAAACAACTAATTTGCATTGTTTTTGCAAAATTGTGATATAGCCATTGAAAACTCGAATAATTAACCCTAATCAAAATTATAAGACCTACAGAAAGCTGATCCTAACACGACAAATCAAGCATAACACAACCTCATTTCTAATTTGCTGTAATATATGTAGAGTTCAAGCTGATCCAAGCCAAAAACAGTTACAAAACCTTATAACAATTTAACCTACCAAATAAACTAATTCATTAACAATCAAAATCTTAACGAAAGCCACGATCAATCCAAATCCACATAAAACTGATCAATCCGAATCAGCATAAAAGTGTCACAAATTTCCAGAAATTAGTTCAGCTACCAAATAAACTAATTCATTAACAATCAAAACCTTAGTGAAAGCAACGATCAATCCGAATCACCATAAAAGTGTCATAAATTTCCAGAAATCAATACACAAATGTCAATTTCTCACTAAACACAATCAAAACCTAAAAAAAGTGAATTAGTAGATAGAAATGTATACCAAATAGATTTTACTAGCTTCACTTCCTAATCTAAGCAATTCCTTAGCAGATTCAAGCGCTTCCATTAACGACAACAACGATTGATACGAATCATCCGGTATCGCCTCTTTAATATCACGAATCTCTTCAAACAACGGACTCAAAAGCTTCAATCTCCTCGCTAGATTAAAAAACTGTTTCCTCACTGTGTTCCGGTAATCGGATATCACCGATATCTCGTTCACGATATCAATCAGCTTCGTAATCACTCCGCCTGATTCCGCCATAACAATTCACACAAAATTTTGACAAACTTTTTAATAGATCTGAGATGATTTTGTATAGGAGGAGATTGTGATAGAGTGACAGTGACAGGCACCGGAGACTTAGATATGAAATGGTCACAGTCGTCTCTCCATTTTTAGAGAGAGAAAGTGTGTGTGTGTGTGTGTGTGTGTGTGTTTTCACGAGAGAGATTTGGTGTTTTGTGTGAGTGATTAGAGAATGGCGCGGCTGGTGTGAGGTTAAGTTAACCATGGTTAGGTGAAGGTTAAGATGATGATGATGATGATGATGATTCTGTTATTGACTTTTTAGCTAATTCTTAGCTGGAAGGAAGTGAGAAAGCATGGCTAACTATGAGTTTTTGTTTTTCTATAATATATTTAATTAATAAATCAAATGTTTTCAGTTAATGTAAAAGTGATAAAACATGATTTATTTGTATTCGAAAGGGATGTTTTTAACCGTTTTTGGAAGGAAGTGAGAAAGCAAAACTATTAGCGGCTTACTTATAGGGTTAACTATGAGTTTCTTTAAACGGTTTTTCTATAATATGTTTAATCAATAAATCAAATGTTTTCGGTTAATGTAAAATTGATAAAAACATGATTTATTTGTATTTGGAAGGGAGGTTTTTAACCATTTTCACACGGATTTATTTTATAGTAGTTATGGTACAAATGAATAAGCATAAAAAATAAAAAAATAAAAAAAAATCAGTATTGATAAATTATTAAAAAACATAATTGATATATATAATAATCAACCTAACACTATGCATTAAATGTATAATATTTTTATCTTTTTTTAAATACAATACACAAATGGTAACTATTTTATACATTAGCTTGATTTTTTATCCCTATGAATTAGGTTTTTTTTATCATTTCTCTTTAATATTATTAAGTGTTTATCTAAATACATTTATTGAACTGAAATATTTTTTATAACACGAAATTTGAATTTATTACTTCTAATTTTCAATCAATATGAAAAGTTATAATTTATTAAACGTCGATAAATTACGTCATCAAATAACAAAAATATATGTTTATATGGCTGATTTTTAAAAGAAGAAAATGTTTTTCAAACATATAAAGAGTTGCTTTTTTCCCAAATATATTTGAAAGGAAAAAATGATTAAAAGTAGGGATAAAATGATTATTTCATGAGAAAAAAAATAGGTTAATAAGAAACAACTAGTTCATGAAATGTGTGCAAAAATCACCAAATGACTTGATTTTTGCAATTTACTTCACTTTTTATAATGTATAAAGAACAATGATTATTTGCTTTAGAAGATTATAGCTTTAGTAATTTGTATTTTGTACATAAGATATTTTATGCTACTTTATGAATGTTAATGGACTTTTTCAAAGAAAGTTGCTAGAATAATTATTAGGTAAGTTTAAAGATATTTAGTTTATCTATTAGTTTAGTATATATAAGGATGTTATATAAAAAAATCATCTTAAAATGATGGAGAAAAGGATTTATATAATAAGTATTATTTTGATTATTTAATTTTCGTAAGGGTTAACTATGGCTTATTCTAAACCGAAAAACCTCAAAAAGAAAACTTGTTCTAAGCTTTTAAGAAATGAAACTTTTCTAGCTTTGGGTCATATTTAACTACGTCTGTTTACTTGCAGTTTTACATTTCAAAACTAACCTTGTTTTGTAAAAATAACCTTAAGCTTAAAATACTTTGATTATCTATAGCATAAAGGCATGTTTGGCAAACACGGACCAATAGCTTGAATCCTTATTTATGCTTTTATTTTCAAAAGCGGCAATCATAATTAAAAGAGCTTAACGATAGAGTTTTTATCTTTCAAATAACAGTCTTTAGATTTCAAAACCAATTATAGTTTTTTTTTTAAAGAGAACTTTCAAAAGCCACATGCCAAATACACCATACGTCTACATCCAATAAATTTGTCTACATAATATAATCGTGATTAAGCATATGGTCTACGACTCAAGATATTAATACTCAAGATATTAGGCAAAGTTTTTATCTTTCAAATAACAGATTAATTCCCAACACCTTCGTTTGTAGATACGAACGTCATTTCTTATGTGTTTGATCTTATTCCGATTTCTTTTGTGTATGAATTGATTAGCCATGTCATCGTTCCAGTATCGAATCATGGATAGCCACCGAAAACATTTTACTAATCTTCATGTCTTCCTTTTACGGATCTTACGCATATAACTTACTCTCCTCTGATCCCCAGGTGGGTCTGGGTATGTCACTATTACTCTAATGTTTCTTAAACGATGTACATGTCTTGAATTCATTTTCATTCGGGTAAAAAAAATATACATAAACCGTTTCAACAAATCTATCAGCGTTTAACAAAAATCTCAGATTTCACGGGTTGTTCGCCAAAATATATTGTAACTTGTCAGAGTTATTTACTCATCATTTGGTTTCCTGATATCTTCTTTTTCGAACCAGAACCCGTTTCAGATGCCTCTCTTATCACATTCGTGATAAAACTACGAGTCAACATGGACATTTTATTAAGAACATCATAGCCAAATCATCCACAGAGAAAATTAGATTTAACGGAAGGAGCAACATGTGACACAGTGATTTTGTTAAACTCATATGATGGTAAAATGAATAAAAATGATAGAGAGGGTAGAAAGGTCAAATTTAATGATATTTCACTATAAGAAGTAAAAATATTCGTCAGTTCCTTAATCTATATTACATATAAAACATTTAAGGTGTTGAAAATTAAGAAATAAATGACTATAATGCCATTTCATTTTATTATAGTTATTAAATTCTCAACCTAACTAATATTAAAGTTTTCAAAATATATATTAATCCATATATATTCTCTAAATATTTAAATTTAATTTTAACATTAATTTAAAGTTAGTACGATTTTCTATATATTAATCTTATACCCGAAACAACATAATATACAATTATATAATTTTATCATTTATAAATATTTTTGTCCCGCTATATCACACGAATTTTTCCGCTAACAACGACTCCTTTAATCTTTCCTCTATTTCAAGCAAAGCCCACAAGTCTTTTTACTAATGAACTAAACCGGTTATACCCGAACCAGCCTCTAATTGAATTATATCCCCCTTTCGATAAACAAAGAACCCTAATTGGAAAAAAAAATCTCAAAATTCCATTTCCATTTTCAATGTCGAATCCTTCATCTTCTCAATTCACCTACTCCAATAACAACAACAACAACGGATCATCCTATTTTCCTATGCCTTTCCATCTTCAACAACAACCACAAACCTCCTATCCTTCAGTCCCTCCTCCTCCGGTTCAGTATCCCGCTCCCGCCTCTACTTCCGTCTACTTTCCCCAGCAGTTCCAGCAGGTACCGCTTTGTTTTTAGAACAAACTATACTGTACCGATTACATATTTTTGCTATTGTATTATATAGGGTGTTTGTTTCGGCTTATTTAACAGACTTATTAGATTATGTAGTTTTTCATAAGCTCATAAGCCTAATTTTTTTAGCTTATGACTTTATGAGCTTATGACTTATTTGAAGCCATAAGCTCAACTTGATAAGCTTATAAGTCGGAAAAGTTAGGCTTATGAGCTTATCAAAATTTACATAAGCTCGTAAGCACGTTACTTAAGCTGAAACAAACACCTGCTATATTGTACCAGTTTGTTTTCAGAAGAAATTCTAGTACCAAATACCGCACCGAGTATATACTTTTGGTTACCTCTATTGTATTGTATTATATTCTAGCGGTTTGTTTTTAGAAGAAATTCTAGTACCGAATAATGTACCAAAAACATACTTTTGCTTACCTCTATTGTATTGTATTATATTGTACCAATTTGTTTTCTAGAAGAAATTTTAGTACCGAATACCGTACTGAATACTTTTCGTTACCTCTATTGTTTTGTATTATATTGTACCGGTTTGTTTTTAGAAGAAATCCTAGTATCGAATACCTTACCGTATACAACTGGTTTTGGTTCGGTGCTATGGTATTTTTGCTCACTTTTGTTCTGATCCGGTACCGAACTGGTTGGTACCGAATACTTTTGCTTACCTCTATTGTATTGTATTTTATTAATTAAATATAGTTTTGGTTGAAACTAAAATAAAACTATTTTGTTTTGTTTATTTAATTTAATAGGCGCAACAGTTGTTTCAAAGAGACGCACAAACGATTACACCTGAAGCGCTTGAAAGCGTAAAAGCTGCACTTGCTAGTAGTGAAGTTGAACATAAAGCTGAGGTTAAAAAGAAAGCAATTCCTCGTAAAGCAGCTGGTTTAGCTTGGGAAGATCCAACACTTGCAGACTGGCCAGAAAGTAAAATTTCTTTAATCGTTCTATGCTGCAATACATTATTATAAAGCTATAATGATATCTCGCCCTTGCAATTGTGTGACTGTTAAAACTATTTATCTATGAACTATTTTAATGAGTCCACTAATAGACCATACTCCTCTCTTGCATATCCACATTATTATTAAGCTATATTTCTTTCCCGCGGTATGGGTAACAACGAACTAACCAAATTATTAACGATAAGTTCAGTTGAATTTTATGCATTCTGTCAGCTTGAATATAAGTCCCCTACGATAGAGATTTTCCTGTCACTAATTTGTACTCCTAAAATGACATATGACAAAGAAGATATCGCTTATGGACAATGTAATATGCCAATTTTACTCGTCTTTTGTTTATTTGAAAAAAAAAAAAACCGAATTGGGTCCTAATAGCTTATAAGATACCGTGAAGCTACTTATCCTACCTAGACATATTGATATGTATTGTTGGCTGTATTAAGTAAGCTTCTTTCTCCGTAGTTTTATGTTACTTGATGACAGTATGGCTGTGTCGTGCCTTTAGAGGTACAAGTTGAATAGGTTGCTTATTGATATGTATTGTTGGCTGTATTAAGTAAGCTTCTTTCTCCGTAGTGTTATGTTACTTGATGACAGTATGGCTGTGTCGTGCCTTTAGAGGTACAAGTTGAATAGGTTGCGTGTAGTGGAAGCATAATATTGGACAAGTATGCTAATTATATACTTGGTTAACTTTACTCTATGCTGCAAGAATATGGCTACAAATACAGATTCGAGAATTTTTATGTTTGATATGTGGATACATTTATGCGTGTAAACTGTGTTTATGTACACGCCTGTAACAAATTTTAAAGGAAAGAAGTTATATTTGATCCATGCCTGTAATATGAAGAATGGACTTGTCTTGACGTAGGAAACTCAGAGATATCCCATTTGAGAGGTATTAGTGCGTAAGGGGATAACTTGCTCTCCAACTAAATCATACAGTTCTTGGGCCCACTGATTTTTAACCTTTAACATGATTAACTCATGACAAATTCACAATGTTTGCATATCGACATTCCTGTATCCATATGAATTTGTGGTCGATAATATGGGAATTCCATCATCACCACATTAATAGATGTAATGGGTTTAGATCCTATTTGCATTAGTGATAGACAAAGTGGGGTACCTAGAATACGTTTACACTATATGAGTGAGTATGTGCTTACCGTATTTAATTGACTTGTTGGTAGTTTGATGAACATTTCTTTGTTACAGCGGCTGAATAGAATACTTTTACTCGAGCTCTTACATGTGTAATTTGTATATTACGTCAACATATTCCTCTTTAATTTAAATAAATGCATTATGTCTCTCGCAAACGATAATAAGCTACTTAAACATAACTTTCTCAGTCAATATTTTGTTCTTCCGTTGCATGACTGTTCTATGTGTAATTCACAGCTGTTCGTATAAGATGATATGATGTATGGAAACTATCACATATGGTTAAGAAGACTTATGTTTGGAAATAGTATACATTTTTTTTTGTTACACGTTTGCTCATGTTTTGGAAATAGTATTTATGTTATTTTTGTTTTAAGATAACCTGCATTGCCATGTCATAAATGTGAAAATCCATAGAAGAAAAATAGTATGGGATGATGGTTATTTTAAAAAGGGCAGTCATATTAGTTATATGGTTAGAAAAGGAGATATTAAGATGAAGGATTTAACATGTCCGCTCTCCTTTTTGGTGGTATATTGCTGACCCTGATTTTGTTTGGAACTATCATTACATTGTGTTCGAACGTTTGTAACACTGGAGGTGTTTTGCAGATGATTTTCGTCTATTTTGTGGGGATCTGGGGAATGAGGTGAATGATGATGTTCTTTCAAAAGCTTTCGCACGATTTCCTTCATTCAACATGGCTAAGGTCAGTTTCCTTTAACAAAGTATCATTATATACTTTCTATGTTCCCTTAGATTGACATTTATATGACTCTCGATGTACGTTTTAGAGCCACCTTGTATTTGTTCTCCTCCTTCTCCACTAAATTTAATTGTAGAATGAGATGAAAAGTGTAAATATAGGATAGAACTTTTGTAGATAATGACTTCAATTTTTTATTACGCCAAAAGAAGGTGAAGTACGTAGGTTTCCCCCCTATTAAGAAAGGGTAAACAAAGGGTTGTAGTTCAAGTCTTTCACTCTACTGAATCGGTATCCTATCAAGAGAACTCACTGGCTGATCGATTTTCAGATTTCAGTTTTTTCAAATGAGCTATCTTTTTTTTTGCGATTAGCAGAAGTGGAAGCGATTTATCTCAGCAAAAAAAAAACATATATACTGAAATCTGTAACCTGAAAAATTGAAAACTCATCTGAAATTTGGACGGACATTGACGTTTTTGAAATCAGTTTTTTTGTTATTTGAAATTTTGCCTGAAGTTCTCTTTATATTCCCATTTGGTCTTCCTTTTCTTGAGAAACTTAACATGATTGAAGTGCATGAGATGTCAGGAAATATTCTCATATCAGTCATTTTGTTATAAGACATAGGGTATCCTACAAACTGATTTTTTTTGTTATGAAGTTTAGTCACACAATGGTGAATATTTGCTACATGTTACAAAACTAAATGAAATTAGGGTCTTTCTGAAAAATGGAAACCATTAGAAATAAGATATGATGAGGAGTTCCTTTATCGAGAATGGAAACACATACCGTCCATGAGTGAGTAACTTGTAGCCAAAAGTGCATTTTCCCAAAACATATGACAAATGTTCATATTTTCTTTTATCAATAAATTTTAATCGAGGGGTTACACGTTTGACCATTAGGTATATGGATTCCAGCCATAATGATATAGTGAAATCAGTTCACGACATAAAGTGTTTGTACCGAAGTGTCAACGTAGTTATAATATAATTATAAACATTAACTAAAAGTAGTGTTTGTGTATTTTATGCACTAGTTATTTAGAGAAAAAACTTACTGACCCGTTTACCCTTACCTAGTTACCCAACCTGTCCATTTTGTGACCTCTACCCATAATCAATTAGTTGAGTCAAATTGCCCAAAGCTGGTCCATATGGACATACCATTGTCATAAAGACATGGTTGTGTTTCATTACCTCATAGCTGGGAAAACACACTAAGAAGCCAAGACCTGCAAGGGAATTGATATAAAAGGTGGGATATGTTGACAAGTGAAGATCACTTGAAGTAGCTCGTTTTGTCTCTAGTTCGTAAACTTAAACTTGTGTAAGTTAGGTAAAATGGAAATGGGTCAAACGTGGAAAGTCGTTCAAAATGTTTTCAAATGCATAATACCTCCTAAATTATTTTGTAATAAAAACTCTGTTATTATTGGAATAATTCTGAAAACTTTTTAGAATCATGTTTAACACAGTATTTTCTCAAAAAGAAAAGATAAACACAGTGGTATGCTCTTTGTTTTCCAACGTTGAAAGACAAAGATCTTTTTGCCTTGGGTAAAGAGGGAAAACTTAGTGTTTTAAAGATTTGGGCGAAGAAAACTACTCTTGGAAGCTTTTTGATGCCGAAGTACCTAGAGGTTGTTGCAAAACTTTGGAAAAATATTACCTGATGACATGTGATCAACACCCTATACTTGTTGTTGTGGGCGAGTTTGGAGAACATGTTGAGGTATTCAAGTGGAATGATGCTACAGAAGAATGGGAGAAAATAGATAGTTTAGGAAGGCACGTGATTTATATTGGTGGCACGACATGTATTTGCATTGAAACCGAAATACAAGAAATGGAGAACAAGATTTACATTCCCGGATTGCATTTTGAAGGTTGGTCTAAACCGACCCTCAATAAAAACCGAACTCCGTTCTAACCCATTATCCAACCCACCCATTTTGCCATCTATTTTATTTTTCAGTCACCCTTCAGTCCTTCACGATCCCTTTGTAGAGTGTAGCAAAACAACAAACAAGTTAATACAGCTCATGAAGAGGACTATTAACTTGTTTGCTGTTTTCCTACACATCAGCAGACCATATTAATAACCCCAGTGGTTATCTTTTGTACCAAGAGCCATCCCCGTGAAAAAGGTCTTTGAAAAACTTGCATATGTCATTAACAATACGAGAATGACTAAAGTGCAAAGGCGGCCACGAGTCGAATTTATATGGACCAAAATCAGGTTTAGAGGCAAACACACAACCATTTTTACCCAATTGTTCTTATAGACAGCAACAAAATTTCTCATCTGAATTGTAACTTCAATTTCAAATGCTTCTTTACATTTAGTTTCTCTATGTCGGGTGCTTTTATGACCACATTGGAAGTATTTTAAACCAAAGTAACAAAGAATCAATAAGTTGTAATGATGGAAATGTATTTCGGTTTGAAATCACACCCAAAAAGGAAATATTGCACTTTTTATTGCCTTATTGGACATCCAGCCAAATGGAATATGTTTGCAATTTTTCATGGGACATATTGATTGTGATATTTCTTTGTTTGTTTGGGATTACGTTGATGAATAGTTTAAACGGTAAATAGTACGGGTAATATTGTATTTCTTTGTGTTTCTCTATAAAATCTATACTGGTTTCTAGCAGATTTGTATTAGCTTTTTAAATTGATACGTTGAGCTGCTTTGTTTGTTGTTAGAAACATAATGCTTAGTTTAAATTGTTTAGCAACTTAGCTGTCAATTCTCATTTTCTGGGTGCAAAACTTGACCCTGTTAGGTTGTTCGAGATAAGCGTACTGGTAAGACGAAAGGATATGGATTTGTCAGTTTTTCGAACCCAACTGATCTCGCTGGTGCTCTCAAAGAAATGAATGGTAAGTATCATTTGTAGTTTCTTCTTTCTATCTCAAATTTTTTTATGTTACTCCCCCAAACAATGCAACACTCGTCAATAAGTATGTTTGACTATCGATCAAATGTCTAAATTACTCCAGATAAAGATATAATAAGAATATGTGCGACTAAAATCCAAATTACTATATCCTAGGGGTGATCAAGTGGTGAATATCTGGATTCTCCAAAATAGGTCTCATGTTCGACTACAACCACCGACTTCAATTTCCTTTGGTATTTGCCGTTTGGAAAAAAAAAATCCAAATTACTAACTGGTGAAAAAAGTAAATTTACAATTGAAAAATGTTGTGTTTTTAGTAAACTAAACAATTACAGCTTAAAAAGAATTATAGTATTCTAATAGTAAGTCCTTACCGAATCCAGGTTTGATTAATTTTAGTATTTAATCTGTATTTGTGTATATGTATAGGCTCGATATAAAAATCGAGTGAAGCCATTAAAAGCTCGAGTTATTTGTTTCGAGCTCTGTTGTTAGACTCGTGCTTGAACTCAATCGAGTTGAGTTCGAGCTCGAGTGTAAAGTTTGAAAGAATGACATTTCCTGTTGGATTAATTTTTGTTCCAACCAAGTTGTTTTCTGTCGATTAGTCGTTTAATTATATGTTTAATAAATAGGAAAATATGTCGGTAACCGGCCAATCAAACTGCGCAAGAGCAACTGGAAAGAGAGAACTGATGTAGAGGCTTTGGAGAGACAAAAGGTGACCTCTCTCTCTCTCTCTCTCTCTCTCTCTCTCTCTCTCTCTTATACTGTTTACACTAGCTATATGAAGCCGTCGATAACTTAATTTCTTATTTGTTGATTGCAGAAACATACGCAAAGAAAAATTAAACTCCCTAAAAAGAGCGTGTTGCACAAGTAAGATGAACATGAACATGAACATACTATGCCCTTTGTTTTCTGTTTTTTTTCTAAGCCTTATGTATCACAGTTAAATCAAAGTGACTTTTTGTTTAAATGTTCAATGATTTAATCTTTTGTATAAACGCAGCCACAAAATTGTAGATTGCTGATTTTGTTGTATAAACTAAGCCTTTATCCATTTTGTGTTATATATTCAAATTCTCGGTTTTTGGATATTTATATTGTTCCAAATAGCTTTATACCTATGAATTTTTTGAACAAAAAAAGTTTCATTACTTAAAAACCCTTCAATAATGTGGAAGATTCGGAAAACACGAGTGGTTTAAACCTATAATGATGCAGGTTTATCGGGGAGTTGAGCTTCTTCAGTGGCCCATACTGTTTTTTAAAACAACCAAGACAACCCTGGTTATCTAATGCACAAACAAATTTAAATCAACAATTCCGACCCATTTATCTATTGTGATCGATAAGTGTGGATGACAGAAATAACTCAATAAGATGATTGAAAGAGATATAAAGACAATATAAATTTAGGTTTCTATCAATGTTTATGTGTCGGATTCAATGCTCGAACCAGAGTTCCTCTGAACCGCCAGTTCAAACGGTTCCGATTAGATTGGTGATTAAACTGTTTGGCCAAATTTCATAGTTAATGGTATAATACATATGATGGTGGTATATATTTGTAATATCCGGTTTAGTCGTTGCTTGTCTGACCTGTTTTCATAATGTTGGTTTATATACCTCGTAAGTAGGGGTGAACACGGTTCGGTTTGGTTTTTGTATAAAACCGAAACCAAATCGAACGTTTTGGATAGTTAGAAACCGTTCGGTTCATTTTTACATCGGTTCGGGTTTTTGGTTTTAGGGGTCAAATTCGGTTCGGTTTTTAAGCGTTTTTTAGGCTTTGATTTGTTCGACTTAATAAACAACATCGTACTCGGTTCTTTTTTTTTTTTTATCAATCAAGTATAATTTTCACATAATACTCCGTAATTTATAATGATTAAACTAGAACATTTTAGGGGTGAGCAAAAGTACCGATATACAGGTACCGTATTGGTATCGAAGAAGTGTTGCACCGGTATCGGTATCAACCGAACACAAGTGATACAAGACTCAATACCACATTTTCCAAAAGTTTGGTATTCAGTACCTGTATTTTACCGGTTTTTTCGGTATTTGTATAGTACCGTACTGGCCGGTACCAAACGGTTTATTTCAGTACGATACTCGGTATCAAAAAAATGACTAAAATAAAACCGGTTCGGTAGGAGACTAGTAACACGTTGACTACTAGAAGATTTTGTCATACTACAATAATGATTTTGCCTAAAAAATAATTTTAAGCATAATAATATACGTAAAAGTATTATATTTAAAGGATAATATAAAGTGTTCGGTTGTTTTTCGGTTTGTTTTTTGGAGTAAAAGCAAAACAAAACCAAATATTTCAGCTTTCATAAATCAAAAACCGAATCGTTGGTTTTTGCTTTGTTTCGGTTTTTTCAGTTGGGTTATTTCGATTTCGATTCGTTTTTCGATTTTTTCTTCTCACCCCTATACTCTTATTAAAAGTAGATAAAATATGTAATAGATGTCTCATGTTTATATACATCCGACTATCCAGATATCTTGAATATGTGATTTACATCTCTCATATTATCCATAAGACCGGTTAATGGTAGCGTATACCATTTGTAAAAAAGCGCAAAATTTCGTTTATAACAAGGTAAGAATGAAAAGGGAAGTATGTCATATTCAACATGTAACAATAAAATAGGATCACTTGCAAGTATCAAAAAACCCTTGGCCCATGTCATTGCCGTGTATGCTTTTCATACCTCTAATCTTAATTAATTAATTAAGTTTAATTTCATAGTCATGGGGTCATTTTTAATATCATTTTCAAAAGATAAATAGATCTTTATATCTACCATCTAAAGCACCACCTCACCAATACAAGATATTTCTCTACTTTTTGCTTTTTTAAATAACTTATATATTTATATATTTTTTTAAAGGTCGTTTCGTGTCGACATAGTTATTGTTTAGATATTTTTAAGAGGTGTAATATAGCTATTGCAGAAATTCATTTGAAAACCCTGAAAAAACACTTGAGAACTAATCGACGTTTTATCAATCGTCCATTTGGTTGTATATCGCTTGTGATTAGGGCTGTAAACGAACCGGACGCATACGAATAGGGTTTGTTCACGTTCGTTTGTTTAACTTTAAGCGGACAAACGAATGAAAACACGGACATTTAAACGAACAAAGTTTCTTGTTTGTGTTCGTTTGTTCGTTCGTTTAAACGAACGTTCGCGGACGTAAATAAACGAACAAACGAATGAAAACAAGAACGTTGACGGACGTAGTTAAAGGAACACAAATGAGTAAACATAAATGAACGTTCGCGGACGTAATAAACAAACATAATCTTTTTCATGTTCGTTCGTTTAGTTAAAAGAACAAAAACTTGTGTTCGTATTCGTTCGTTTAATAAATAAACAAACATAAACAAACTTCCTGTCGAACGGTTCGCTGAACGCTCGGTTCATTAACTCGGATGTACACATTAAGTGCGACATACATATTTGAGCTCCATATAAACCACAAGCAATAAACTAGCTATCATTTTCATCATTAATTTTGATGTCGATTCAAAAGTTATTATAAATGATTTATTTTGATGATAATATGATTTTGCTTCTTCTAAACTACTACTAACCTTTCATCATGAGTTTAGAACAAATTTAATCAATGATTAAGATTGGAAAAGGCCATTGATTCAAGGAACCATCTTACTTGTATCATGAGGAAGAATCTTTTGTTAGTAATTGTTTTTAGTTAAATCAGAATCCCATACTCTTTAACTTATATATTATTGTTTATTGTATTATTGTACTATGTTCTTTGAGTGTATTACCGCATGGTTCCTACTTTTAACTTTAACCTCTTGATTCCCCTTTCGCACTTTTTACTAATAAGTTTTAAATATTAAGATTCGTATGTTTTTTCCAATGTTGTAGTAGTTGCTAGACATACATTGGGCGGTAGGGATTAAAAATTGTTTAGGTTTAATTGTAGGTTAATCAAAATTAATCGGATTGAACTTATGATATATAATATTATTTGTGAATTATTATTTAATATCTAATGCAGTTGCCTAACTAAATGGCGTATGGTATCACATCAATTTATTTGGGTTTTATATTTTTCACACTTATTTTGATTACAAGTTATTTTAAACCGATTATGACCGAATTGCTCCGATTTTAACCGGTTAGTTGACCGAATATTGACCGGGGTCCTAATTGATGGATTAATGAAAAATCTATCGGTAAAATACATATCAGGTATTAATCGTCGATTAATTAATGGAATTTTTACAACCTTTGTTTTTTCTTATTAAAAAAGTTTTTTGTTTTAAAAGATGACTAAGATACCTATAGTTTGATGACTTAGGGTGTGCTTGGTTCAAATAGGGGAATGACAATCAGAAAGACAATGATAATGCTAAGGAATATAATGAAACCATTACATTGCATTAACGTTGGTTGGTTCAAACAAAACTAGAAACATATTATATATAGACATGAAACTAGTCTTACACAAATTGTGGGGTTAGGTGGGTAATGAAAGCCATTACCCCCAAATTGTTACGGAATGAATATTGCCCACTTTTAGATAATGATTAACTATATTATAACAAACCAACCATTGTTTTTCATTGCTTTTGCCATTCATTACATGTTAATACCCCCAACCAAGCATTAATATAAAACAACAAATAGTATATTATTTATATCAATTATTTTTTAAAATAACTTATATTATAGACTAATATAATCTTAATAAAAAAGATACTTGGTCTTATTAAAAGACTATATATAGTTAATTCATGTATTAATTTACTAGTATAGAAACAATGTTTGACATGTTAAATGATGACTTCTAAGTCAAAGCCAATCCTTTAATTCAAATTTACAAGATGTAAGTAGGAAAAAAAATACAAGTTTCCTAGTAACATTTTAATAGTATCAAAAGATTTAAGACACAGTTATTCTAATTAGTTATTTGTAATGTGTCATATTATATATTGTTACATAGTCATGTTTAAAAAAGACTAGCAGCATATCTATGTTATGCGGCGACGACTTTTAGAGTGGAGGTTGTGGTGGCGTGGTCGCCGAACTCAAACCAGTGGTATCATATAGCTCTGAAACGATAATTGTTTGTAGTTTAGTGGTGTATACTTAACATATATTTTCAAAATGTAACATTAAACCTATTGGAATATAAATATATTATTAATGAAGGGAAGTATCAATATATGTTAGCAAATCTCGTACTTACAATTTTATTGAAAAACAAATATAATGAAATAATAATATTACATTTGTATTGAATTTTGTTTATATTGTTGAGGTGGTTTCATTTCATTTATATTAAACAATATTTTTTTTATAATAGTTGCTAGCAATGAATTATAAATGACATATTGAATGGTATAGATGAAAGTAAAGAAAATCTGTAAGAGATTATGGTTTAATGTATAATTCTTATTAACAAATAATATCAATATATATACATATAAAAGGAGGGTCTTTATGGGCCAAATAACTATTAAGTAGGGTGGGCTAATTATCGAATAACAATACATACGGATACAATATATACGTTAACATCCTCTCGCAGTTTGATCGGAAGGAGAACTCCGAATGTTCAAACTCGATTTAAAATCTGTGAACAATGTAGTGGGGAGCCCGTTGGTGAAAATATCGGCATATTGAAAGCGCGAAGGGACATGAAGAACGCGAACCTGACCAAGAGCTACCTTGTCTCGAACAAAATGTATATCAATTTCTATGTGCTTGGTACGTTGATGTTGAACCGCATTCGCTGTCATGTAAACGGAGCTGATGTTATCACAATACACAATAGTAGCCTTCCGAGGTAACACTCGAAGCTCACGAAGAAGGTTGCGAAGCCAACAAGTTTCAGCTACGGCATTTGCAACACCACGATATTCCGCCTCTGTACTAGAACGGGAAACGACCTATTGATGCTTCGAAGACCGGGATAAAAGATTGTCACCCAAGAAAACACAATAACCTGAAGTCGAGCGGCGAGTAGTCGGACATCTACCCCAATCAACGTCAGAATATGCAATAAGACCATCAGATGAGGAGACATGAATCTGTAGACCATGGTGTAAAGTGCCACTAATATACCGGAGAATACGCTTAAGCGCATTCCATTGTGACTCCCGAGGGTCATGCATAAATAAACAAATCTGATGTACTACATAAGAGATATCAGGGCGAGTACTGCAAAGCACCTGCTAAGCTACGATATGATGTAGGATCCGAATATGGTGTACCCGTAGCTTCCACTTTAGTTTGTGTCTCAGTTGGAATACGAAATGGATTGCATTTAAGCATGTGTGCCCGTTCAAGAATATCAATAACATATTTCTGCTGAGATAAGAACAAACCAGAGGCAATGCGTGTGGCAGAGATTCCCAGAAAATAGTTGAGAGCCCCAAGATCAGTCATGAAGAACTCGTTACTAAGATAAAAGTCCTACATATTTCATGAAGCAATTTATTTCAAATAGACATACATCTCTTTTTTATCATTTTCAGTTAAAATTCCTCAGACGATGAAACGGTCTTAGAGACGAAGATGGTTGTAACAAAAGCTTCGCAAACTTATTCACAAACCAATGGTACCTTAAACTTTAAAAGTAAATAATTATTTAGTTAAAAAAGGACCTTTATATTTTAAGTTGTGTAATCAAATATTGTTATTAGAATCAAATTTATTCACAAACCAATGGTACCTTCGACTTTAAAAGGTAAAAATTATTTAGTTAAAAAGGTAGTTTTATATTTTAAGTTGTGCAATCAAACATTGTTATTAGAATTAATTGTATATTCTCCGATTTCAAGAATATGTAGATCATGTATGAAATATAAAAATAGGCTCTTTGGTCTCTCTTACATATTGATAATCTTTTCTATAAATCATTTGTTTAATTATTTTGTTTTTTGTCAAATTGTTAAGCGCATATAAATACATGTTGAAAGAAAAGAAATGAGTCTCTTTCGGCCTTTGAGCCTTATAAGATTGAACATCATGTACACGTTTGAGATCAAATTCTCTTAGAAAGACGTATTTTTCTTTTATGTTTAGTGACATGGGCTAGGAGAAACAAGTAGGATATTTTTTTAAAAGTAAGAAAAAGTATTACATTGTTCATATTAAATGTTAAATGTATATTCTTATGTATTGTTTCAACTTTCATTTGAAGAATTTATTTGTTACACCTTGTTTAGAGAAAAATTATTCAATTCATATGTATCTATGAAAGTAAAACTTGAAATTATTACTTTTACTAATTTCCCTTTAAAGTATAAATTAATACCCTTTGAAGTATACGATTATAAAATAATCACCGTCGTCACCTATAGACAATTTTATATAAAAATAATTGATGTTTTTGAATATTTATATTTATATTATATTTGAAGTAATCACCTCCAATCAACACTAATAAAGCATGGTATTGGAACATAATAAATTAATGAATTACACGCCTTTAAAGCGTGTTGCATAAGTCCATGTTCATGGTGGATTTATTACCTAACCATTTTATTTAACCATTTCATTTGGCAAAATACGAATTTCACCCCTAGCCTTGTATATATCTTACAAATTTAGGAAAATTGTAGAAAAAAACCATAAACTTTGACCCAATTGTTATTGGAGAAATGATATACAAACAAAAACTTTATAAAATCTTACATACAAAATGAGTTGTCATTTTGTGAATGGTGAAAAAAAATAGGAGAGATAATGAGTGTTTTTATGTGATTGGTCACATATCAATAACTATCCATTTTGCATGTAACTTTTTGTAAAGTCTTTGTATGTGTAGCATTTCTCTTGTTATTGTGTGTAACCCAACTTTGTTTTTTATTGAAAAAACCTCAACTTTGGATACGTTGTTATTGTATGAAAAGTTAATTTGAAATCTCGTTAGTTTTTTTTTAATTTACTTATTTGTGTTTTTTTTTTTCGTAGCTACGTGTCACATATGTTATATTATAGTCATATATATTGATTTACAGGGAAAAAAGTTAATAATTCTTCTATATGTAATAATTTTTTAATGTCAAATATTTTTTCGTATCATCGAATATTAAGACCAAATGTCAATGAAATGGCAAAATAACACGATAAACATATGTTATATCACATATATTACATTTATTTTTGAAAGAATTCACATAATTATTATATTTCAATATTTAACGAGATTTCAAGTTAATTTTATATACAATGACAACGTATCTAAAGTTGATGGTTTTTTTGAGGAAAAACAAAGTTTGTTATATCTAATGACAAATGAGTCAAAGTTCTTTGTTTTAATAGTGCAATTTTTCGTACAAATTTAATCCCAACAAGTTAACATTAACTAAATCTCTAGAAAAAATAAAAATAAAAATAAAAAAGACAAGTATTACATTACACCCCTTAAAAGTTTCATACTTTTTATCCGTTGTACGGCCTGAATCCACATTCTCTAGGTTTGAAGTTCAACTACATATCTACTAACGCCGGTAGATTTCTTTGCTAACGATAGATGGTTCCATGACCATTCACTATGCAAAAAAAATGTTGTATTATACTTTTATTATGAGATCGCAACTTTGAAAATGATCATATTCTCTATGTTTGTTATGTTAGATTCAAATTGTTTTTGAAGTTCTTTATGTGGCTATGCTCAAGTTTAAGGAAAGTGATTAGTATGGGTAATTATATAATACAAATTAAGACCTAAAAATGTGATGAAATGATTAAATAAAGGGTGGTGATAGAGACACCCCCAAAAATTTGATTTTGGTTATCGACACCCCCCAAGGGTCAAATCGATACTTTAAATTATTTTTTTTTTATTTTTTTTTAATTATTATTTCATTTGTTATATATTTATTTAAATAAATTATTAAACGAAAACTTTTATTTATTTAGTTTTCATTCCCACTATGAAGGTTACTTGAAAATTATGGACGTTGAATGGTTAGAACAAATTCTTCACTCTTTGAGTTTCCCATATGCGTGTCCTGCACCATAGCCGCATTGGATGCTAATGTCGGATACAGGGTTTATGATTGCTTCAAAGTTCGACGTAATAGTTAATTTTTTAAGTCCCCACGGCAGTATAACTTTTTTTCCACTTTGGTATGCTCCTCAGCATTTTTTAAGCATCACACTGCCACTCGTAAATGATAACCACTATGTCTCAGTGGAGTTACAAGGGGAATACCCAATGGCTCCGACTCATCCGCACTGGGTTTTGGGAAGATCTGACTGTGTTTCTGGATGGGAAACCCCATATGTTAATCGACAAAAAGTGTATCGTCAACTTAACCCTTCAACTTGTGATCCCGAAGGTGTTGATGTAGATGATTAGATAATCTAGTTTGTTATGTTCAATAACTTGTTATGTTTAATTATTTATGTATTTTGTTATGAGTAATGTTTATTTTATTACTATATTTATCTTAAATCTATATTTTTAATTTAAGATCTATATTTTTAATATTAATATAATAATAATAATAATAATAATAATAATAATAATAATAAATCAAGGGGGGTGAAGATAGAGAGGAGGGGGGGTGAGGTTATCCCTCCCCTTAAATAAATGATTGGTTAGTAAGAAAATATTTAATTTGTAAAAATACATTTGTAATAATTTGTATGAATTATGTATCAACACTCCAAGTTTAAATTTACTAGTATGCTAAATTGCTAATGGAAGATCTTCGCTATACATTTTTCTCCGAAGATTGCATTTTTACGAAAATCGCTATTGACTTAATTAACTATATATATGAAATAGTTATGATTTGGAAACATTTATATGCTAAAGGTGCAACATACATAGAAGTATATAAATTTGATGACCATACTTGTAAGTTACTTCTTTTGTTGTAACAAGATACTCAATCAGTATTAATTTGACGGACAATACATCACGAAAGCAATGTGAGTTCAAAATGAAACGAAACATCCCAACTAAAATAAGTAAGAGAAAGAAAAAGAAGCAAACCGAGCTCTACCTAATGGCAAATGTGGATGTTGTTTCGGTTAGTCCACGAGTAGAAAATTTGCCAATTCTTTGACTATGAGGTATCAACAGTGAAAACACCAAAACTCCATGGTAGAACTTTTCTCGAACTTTCAATAAATGATAAAAAGTTTTGTTTTATAGTCGGATTTCTCAATATAAAGAAACAAACGACAAAGAAAACTGTGGGGCTGAATCAAAAAATGTCGTTATGTCATTTTATCAGAATAGAAATAAAAATCCCTAAAACGAAATTACGCTATGTAGCTAAAGAAAAAAAAAACATACAAACATTGTCAAAAAGAATATTATCTAAAGAACAATGACCTAGATTAAGTTGTTATAAAGGTATTTAAATACCTAATTGGATAATGCTTAAGTCATCTCCTAAACATTGTATAAAGTTTAGCTTTTTTTTATATGTCTCAACACTATCAAATGATAAAAAGGAATGTCAATGGTTTGTTTGGAAATGACCATTCGGCAATATAGAAGCCAAAAAATTACAAACTTTTTAATATTTTAAAAAGAAAATAAGACACATAGTTCAATAAAAGAAAAAAGTAAGTAAAGTTGTTTATAAATAACTTAAAATGCAATTAGAGGAAAGTTGCTACTATCATCTCCCCGTTACTCTAAGTATAGTCTTAAGCTAAGACAAAAGAATAATACAAAATTAACAAAAAGTAAAAGGTCCGGTTTATGCCTATGGCAAATAAAAATCCTAATGTTGCTATCGGAAAGGAAGATGTATATAGCATCGACTTTAACTTATTGAGTCTTCTCTTTTTGAAAAAGAAGTAATTGTAATCTATAATTATCATCTAAATAATCGTAACGAATCTATGTATTTAGGGAAAATAAAGGTCCAACTTGAATTCAATTCACTGATGCAAAATCAATTATATATTATTAAGGTGATATTTTCGAACGTGATTGTTCGTCAAATAATATGTAAGATATTCGATTTGTGTCACCTTACTGTAAGGGCCAATGATTCATGATATTTTATTATCTATTATAATCCGAGAATTTTTTTTCCACTAAAATATACCTCAATTTCGAAAAATAATTTTTGTTATTAATAAATTATTAGACTTTTTTTTTCCAAAAAAGAAATATTATGTTCCGAAAAAGAAATATTATTAGACTTGTAATATCCCATGATAAATCTTTAAAAACATTATGTTCGAAAATTTATGCCTTAACATGATTACGAATATATATATATTGTTGTTATTACCATTCTTAATCTTATGTGTTTTCAGTTTACTTAACTCAACTCTTTTATACCGATCATATCGATTGATAAATGTCAGACAATTCATAATTTACATGTTACGTCACTACTAAACCGTCCTCCCGCCGTTAGCCCTACCCATTTCGACCCTATTTTTTCCTTACGGTGAAAGAATTATATGTTTGTAATTAAATCACATATAAATATAATACGAAGGAGTTGTAGTAAAATAAACACCCCATGAATAAATCAATTTTTTAATGACTTAGGGGTGTTTGTTTCGGCTTATATAACAAGCTTATGAGCTTATGTAAATTTAGATAAGCTCATAAATCCAAATTTTCCGGCTTATTAGGTTATCAAGTTGAGCTTATGGTTTATTTAAGCTTATAAACTCAACTTGATAAGCTCATAAGCCGTAAAAATTAGGCTTATTTGCTTATCAAAATTTATATAAGCTCATAAGCCCATTACATAAGCCGAAACAAACATCCCCTTAGTTAGCACGGTAAAATTTGTAATTATCCATATTTCATGGTTAGATTAATAGTAATTAAGTGAGGTATGGAGTAAGGACCCACTACACTAATTATGGAATCTAAACACTGCCCGTAATTCACTGACACCTGCCCGTTGTCAGATGTCTACTCATCCACCTGCCCGTTCGCCACCCTCCTCGTCCCCATTTATACTTAAATTAATGTTTCCAGTTTCCACTTTCCCATATTCACCATACCCTCTCTCCGGTGGCTGTTTCCGGCGACTCTCCGCCGTGTAACAACAACAATGGGCCAACATCTTAGTTGCAGAATCCAAGATGAACAAGGCCTTTTTACAGCCATTCAGTTTGGTGATTTAGATTCAGTTAAATCCATTTTTGAAAAAGATATGAATCTTTTTCATCAGAAAACTGTTTATGATCGCCATTCTGCTCTTCATATTGCTGCTGCTAATGGTCAACTTGAGGTCTGTATATACATACATATATCTATATCTATATCTAAATCTATATATATAATAAAATTTCAAGTTTTTTTTTTTTTTTTTTTTTTTTTAAAGGTTGAATCTTTTTAATGATTTGATTGATGGGTGTTTTTTATTTTGATGATTTGATTGTTATTAAATCTGGGTTTTAAATCTTTTTTTTTTTTTTTTGTAATTCAGATATTATCTTTTCTTTTGGAGAATCCATCAGTCAATCCAGATTCTTTAAATCGTCATAAACAGGTTTGTTCTTTTTAACTTTTCTTGTTAAATTTATAAATATATTTTTTTAAATTTTTTGTAAATTTTTATAAAAAATGTATATATATTTTTCAGACTCCATTGATGTTGGCTGCAATGCATGGAAAGATTAGTTGTGTTGAAAAGCTTATTCAAGCTGGTGCTAATGTATGTCAATTTCTATCTTTTTAATGATAATTTTTGTTCGAAATCGAATGGATGATGAAATTGTTTGAAATCAACAGATTTTGATGTTTGATTCACTAAATGCAAGAACATGTTTACACTATGCTGCTTATTATGGTCACTCTGTTTGTCTTCAAACCATTCTTTCCTCTGCTCGGACCTCACACGTTGCGGTTTCTTGGTTAGTCTTAGTTTGATCTTTAGATTCATTGCTGAAATGATTAAATTTTTGAAAATTTTGTGAGCTAATATGTGATTTCAAAATTTAGGGGTTTTTCGCGGTTTGTGAATATAAGAGATGGTAAAGGTGCAACACCATTGCACTTGGCAGCCCGTCAAAGACGTCCTGAATGTGTTCATATACTTTTAGAAAATGGAGCTCTTGTTTGTGCCTCCACCGGTGGATATGGGTACTAATTATTTATTTTGATGAAATTTATCAAACATTTTGTTCAATTTTTGTAATTTTCAATCTTGTTTTGTAGTTTTCCGGGTAGCACTCCACTTCATTTGGCTGCGAGAGGGGGTTCTATGGATTGCATTCGAGAATTATTGGCGTGGGGTGCAGATCGACTTCATAGAGATGCATCAGGGTACATATATTAAGATTCGAGTATTAAATGTATGTGATGGTCTAACTAAATCTTGGATATGTCACTGATTATTTTTATTAAATACAGGAGAATTCCGTACACGGTTGCTTTAAAGCATAATTACGGGGCTTGTGCAGCTTTGCTAAATCCTTCATCCGCTGAACCGTTAGTGTGGCCATCACCATTGAAGTTCATTAGCGAGCTTAATCAAGATACAAAAGTTTTGTTAGAGCAAGCTCTAATGGAAGTTAATAGGGAAAGAGAGAAAGCTATATTAAAGGGAACGGGCTACTCCGTGTCATCTCCGTCCCATTCTGATACCACCAATGCCGAAGATAATATCTCAGAGGTAATTCAGATTTACAACTCTTGACGTTTCAATAATGTAAGGAGTTCATTATTTGATTATTTAAGGGTCAAGTAATCTTGGTAATCAATGGAACAAAACTTATGATCTAAGGGTAAATAAAAATTACTTATTCAAACCATTTTTTGAACTTAAATAACCGTCACGTAGAAAATAACCATACGGTTTATTATAGTTGATTATCTAAATCTCGTTATGTAATGTCACATAAACACATGTTTAACAACTTTAAAAGTTTAAATAGATGGTCAAGACTCCTCCAGGAGTTTGCCAAAGTGGCAGTTCGAATCCTGTTGGGGACATTTACCGGCTCAAAGAGTCATTATCGAAAAAATAGATGGTCAAGAACAAGAGACAGTAAACAATTACCAAAAGACAAAAAAGAATGGGAAAGTTGTATATAAATACAAAAACTTTTGAATTGTTATATGTTGAAATGGTCATAGTTGATGACTTTTGACTTTGATCAAGTAGATATTTTTGTTGACTTTATACAACATATGTTTACACTTGCTTTAAACTAATTTAATGACTAGTTATCTTCTCGAATTAACTTAATTAAATACATATTTGATAATTTCTTGCAGGCCAGTGATTCGGAGTTATGTTGCATATGCTTTGACCAACTATGCGCGATTGAGGTTCAAGATTGCGGTCACCAAATGTGTGCTCAATGTACACTAGCGTTATGCTGCCACAACAAGCCTAACCCAACAACCGCAGTTCAACCCATACCCATCTGCCCTTTTTGTCGAAGCAATATAGCGCGCCTAACGGTCATAAAAGTCAAAGTCAACTCTGTTGACCAAGAACTCGACCTTTATTCTTCTCCTAAACAGAGGAAGTCAAGGAAGTCTCAGAATTTGAGTGAGGGAAGCAGCAGTTTTAGAGGGTTATCGGCTGTTCCCTCGTTTGGGAAAATGGTGGGACGTAGTTCGGGTCGGGTTTCTGCTGACCTCGAATGCGATAAACCATGAAAAAGGATCTCGGCCCGATTGGGTATTGTGTATAGATAGATTATGTCTTGAAGTCTTTTCTTGATTTAGATTTCTTGGGCAATAAGCAAAGGAATTGGTGAGTATTGTTTGTTGTGTTACTTCAACTTGAAGGAGTAAAAAAGGTTCCATATGGGAGTCTTTCTTTAGTTACTTGTTTAAAAAGTATTCATTTTACCTTTTTACTTTGTTACCTAAGGATAGAAAATTCAAAATTCATGTATGTAATGCTTTAGTAGAAAAATGGTGAGTGGTAAATTGAACCCCACCTTTTGTTTTTATTTCCATGGTTTTATATGGAGTGTGGCATTGCTATATAATAAAGTTATTTTCTTCGTACTTTATTTCCAAAAATTATTTCATTTTGAACATATTTTTTTTCTACTTTTAGATCTTAAACTATTTCATTTGAGCATTATACAATAATTTTGATCCTTGTGGATTGGATTTCTATTGAAAATATGTACCGGCTTAATATAAACAATAATTTTGATTCTCGCAAATTGGGTTTCTACCGAAATTATTTACCAGTTCAAAATAAATTATTTACTGTGTATTTTGAGAGAGTATATTCGTTTTGTATCCATTTAGAGATATAAATAAATAATAATAATTGTCAAAAATATAATGAGATCGCAAAAAACTAAACAAGATATGAATAAAAGAAAACATAACTAATGTTTAAAGAAATAAACGTCATCAACATAATTTAAAAAGCACTTAATAACTTGTGACCTCTAAAGTCAAGAGTTTGATGATTCATATCTCAATGATTTCCAAATTAAAAAAACTAAAATTAGTTAATTAACAATGTAGTAGATCATAATGGTGAAAAAAAAGTCATTATCCTTCAAATATTTGATGATTGTTGCAACAAATATCTAACTTGGAGCATATATTAAACAAATAGAATGTATGTCATCTATGATTTATAAACATATATATATCAGTAGATATTATCCTTAACCGTATACGACTAAGTCTTGTGAACTAGGGAGGTGCAATTACGAAGAAACACGTGATAAAAGAGCGTACACGTCCATCCTATATCGAGGGACGTTTAGTAAACCAACACTGAAAACCAAAACCGTAACGAAATTTTACCTTAGTAAGTTCACTATTTAGAGGTGGTTGGTCAAGAGAAAAACCAAAATATTAATATACAACTTTCTTTCCTAGTGTATGTGGTGTAAATGTACATCTTTGATTACATGATATGATAATTAAGGTACAAGTTACATGTGTGTGGTTGCTGGTATGTCATGTGATCATTGTCTGTTGGTTGGTTTCAATAATTTGTTGTACCATAATGTATTCATGCCTATTTCTATTATGTATGAAGACAAGTGAGATTGGGTTATATATTTTGTAGGGATTAGATGACTCGTGTGGTGAATTAACAAGAGTTAAAATTTTGTGGGGTTTAGTTTTAATTGTGTTTCGAGACCCCTCATTTTCGATTGTTTTCAAATGTGACACTAGTCACGATATTGTGGTCCTTGTACGTCTTGTTGCGTCTTCAAGAGGATGTCTATCATACGTACGTAAGGGTGTCAACGAATATTTGAAAAAGAATTGTATGTATGTTTGTGTTACATATTTATTCATTATAAACACACGTTAGACAAAGCTATGAATTGTTCATTACATTATATGACGCCTTACCATTGAAAGGGTGAGAAAATGGGTTGGGTGTTGTTCGGGTTGTATGGATCTTATAGTCAACGTTGTATCGAAAAACCTAGCGGAAATAAGCTTACGATTTCTAGCGAATATAAAACCTTCGGAAACTAAATCAAACCAATGCGTATTGATAAGATCGGACCTAAGGAAGACTATTCGGATGATTGTTTAGACTTTACTAAACGTTTGGGATCTTAGAAAACACTTGGGCAGCACTTCGGCACGAATGAACAATAACCAAAAACCTTCACCGAATGCAGAAACCCTAGCTGGGTATATATAGGCCCAGCTATTCATTCGTACGAATGAGAATTCATTCGTACGAATGGCTTTCTATTCGTGCGAACCACATCTGGTTCGTACGAATGAAGCCTTCATTCGCACGGATTCATCCTTATCCGTGCGAATGAGTTTGAATATCATTTTAAACATCACAAAACACATATTCGATTAATTCATAACGAATATTCAATACCGATATTCAAACACACAATATAAAGACTGATATAAAACGTTAATTACATACGAATCTTAGTAACTACATAAATGCACCTACAAACTCCCCCTAGGAACTAGATTCTATGTTGTCAGTCTTCAAAAATATCTGCTGCTTCCCAAAACACTGCTTTGATCTGCCCTCTTAGGCATGAATCTTGTGTATAAAACATACACGTACAACCTTGTTGAAACGCGCCGCCTGATCCAAATCTTTGACGTCGCAAAATATAGGTTGCAGATACAAAGCATAGATATCATCATCTGTTAGATTTCTAATCCACATTGGATCAAAAATTCGCACTGCTTCCCAAACGCCTTTGTGCTCTAACACGATGACAACTTCAGTGGTTCTATAATCATAATACCACCACTTGAAACTTCTCCAAAATCCGGTCTTCATTTCTCGAAGCGGAATCTTTTCCATCACTTTCGGCGCTTGATACTTGACATGTTTCACAGCTTTACCCTTTTTCTGGTTCCAAATGTGGGTAATCTGTGGATACTGCGGCCTTAGTAGCTTCCACTTACTTCTGAATTCACTTCTGAGTGTTTTCTCCAACCATTTTGCTCGGTCATCTTTTTCACTGTAGATTAATTTAAGACGTGCCAGTTGCATCATATCAAAATATGGCAACGTCTTCAAATCATGAACTCGATTGAAATAATCTATTCCACGTTCACGTTTCACAGCATACACATTCAGATCCTCCAAATACGCCCAGCTGATTATTTGACCTTCCGTTTTTGCTCCTTTTAATGAATACCATTTTGTATACGCAGGTTGAGCATCTTGACGAGGGGGGCGTATACAATCCTTCACAGCTTGACGCCATTCAGCTTTCTTAGCGTCCAATTCTGCTTGATTTAACGTCGCTTGACTAGCCGCTGGATTGTCATTCAATTTCCGAGTGAGATCTGCATCGTCAACATCAAAAACAGCATCATCTCGTAAATCATTTGCTTGATAGACAGGTTCTGTTGACTCAGCATTATTCTCAAATTCTATCTCTTCATCATCACCATCAGAATCGGGAGGATTTAAATCAGAAACAGATGCAGATTCGTCAGATGTAGCATCGTCAGGATTCATCGCGATTAATGCTGCAATCTGTTCTTTAGATAAGCTATGCATAATTTCTCCCTCTTCTAGATCGGGATCAATGCTGAACTGAATTACCCCCTGCATATCCAAAATGTGAGTTAAATTGGACTTTCTAAAAGAGATGGGAGCAATATCGTACTGGGATTCACTCTGATGTTCTTTACCAGCTCCCCCAGACGCTGTGCGTTCGCTATCTGCACCAGCCGGTTCAGCAGATTCATCGGCCGGTGCTTTGATTCGGTAAATTCCATCCTCATCAGCCTCCATCGAATCTTGAATCATGTTCGTGACGTCCTCCAAACCGTCGAGTTTTTCTTTGAAGTCATCAATCAATTTCTTCTGAGAATCAATTACCAAGTTCTGTTCTTCGATCTTCTTTGCCAATTCAGCTCTCTCAGCCTCACTTTTAGCCATTTGCTCAATCATTTTCTTCATCTCAGCATCCTGTGTCTTTTGATTCATCAGAACTTCTAATAGCATGGCATTCAAAGTTTGAATCTGAGTAGACTCTGATATGTGCCCGGATGACGATCCACCTGCAGTTGTTGTTGTTGTTGTAGCAAAAGTCATAACCGGAATGCTTTGCTGTTGCTGAGAAACTATCGGAGGAGGAACTGGAATAGTTGTGCTTGCAGTCATATCAGTACGTTTTATATACTTAAAACGTTTCCCAGCTCTCCCTTTGGCACTAACTATTTCCCTCAATGGTATAGCTGCAGCTTTCCGTTTAGGTACTGACGGAGTCGCTTCAGCACTCAAAGTAATATCATCTTCATCTCGTAACTCCATCTGAGATGTTGATGTAGCAGTAGGAGGAGAATTGGCAGAAAATACTTCTTCATCGGATTCAGATTGAGGAGGCACAAAAATATCCTCTTTGTCTGAGTCACTGTCCTCGTGTCTCCATTTTCTTCCCCCAGGAAACACGTACTCTGGATTCGCAAGATGACCGATCATTCTTTTCATAGGAGGCTTCACCGTCTTTCCTTTGTATGATAGCATACGACCCATTTTAGCATCGTTCATTATTTCTAATGTAATCGCATCATCATCATTCTTTGGCAGATTTTCAATCTTTGCATCCAAAATCATCTGCACAAATCGAGCATACATTAAGTACTTCTCCTTCTTCGACTCCAAATTCTCAATCATGTGTATTAGAGTCATTCCCGAGAAATTGAATGGAATATTCAATATCAAGGCAGCAAAAGCACTTTGTATCGTCTCTCGCATCTCATCGTGCCCAGCCTTCCGAGTACTCAAACAATGCTGTAAAACATGACACAGATACTTGTACTGGATGCTGAACCCAGACTTGATGACTACTCCCTTATCAATATCACCAGTGTATTTCACCCTCAGCATTAATCCTCTGACAAGATATTTGTTAAGTATAGTTGGCATTCCAGCTTCATCTTCGAATCCAACAACTTCTCGGATCACATGCTCATCAACTACGATCTCCGTCCCGTGAACTATACTGTGAATCTGAACTTTTCCATCTGCATAAACAACCTTAGCGTTCTGCCAGAAAGCTGTGACATGGGAAAGATAAGGTGTATGCTTAGTAGAAATAGCTTTTAGAATTCTTGATCGCTTCAAAAATCGAATAATCTCAGCAAATTGTTTGGCATTGCGGGTCTCCTCGTCAAGATATGCGCACATATTATTCTTTGCACCAATTTTCAAAACAGCACTTTCAGATTGAGAAGATTGAGGAATTTCAGCCATTTTCCTGAAAACATAAACGTGAACATCGAGAAGCAAAACAGTTAGAATTAAAATTCAAACGTTTTAAATTGTTTCTGTTCTAGACCATTCGTACGAATGAACATTTCCATTCGTACGAATGAAGGCTTCATTCGTACGAACCAGATGTATTCGTACGAATGAGACTGTCAAACCAGACGGATTAAGTTCAACTCATTCGCACGAACGAAATAGCTATTCGTACGAATGTGAGATCTATTCGCACGAATGAAAACTCATTCGTGCGAATGAAGTTCATCAGTTCTGTTCGTTTTCCATAAAACCTAGATTTTCAAAACCACGTTTTAAACCACAAAAACTACATCATTATGATCGCAATATCCCGATTAACAAAATCCCTAACCCAATTACCCATTACAAACACGAATAAGTTCCAATTGATTAGGGTTTCGGTCGGTTCTAAACATCAACTAATTTACCATCTAAACGTTATAGTTACCTTATGTGGTATAGATGGTTCGATTCGTAATGCAAAGATACACAATAATATCGGATTCAAAAACTCTTTTCTAACAACTTTGAAAATTTTGAAAAAATTCACTTTGTTCGGACGAATAAGTATGAGAGCGTGAATAGTCCAAACGAATGTGTTCATATTCGTGCGAATGATAATTTTGTCTCAAACTTTGATTTCCTGCTAATTCGTGCGAAAGTCTTGTTCCTTCGTGCGAATGCACTTTTCTTTCGTACGAATGTCCCTGAACGATTTATAGACTTCTAGAATTTCACTTATCTTCAAAACTCAAACATTCAGCAAACGTTAAACACTTGAAAATTCTCAATCCAACAGAATAAACGTTTATCTCAATTCAGATATCCTAACCAAACACATCATCAATGATTATGACTTTACGGATTAATCTCAGTTTCACCTTTAGAGCTCAAGTCACGACAAGTAACCTTAGAAACTAACAAAAATAAAATAAAGAAAAACTAAAAGCTAAAATTGAAAATCTTTTTGTACTTTTCTGTTTTGATGAATCAAAGGAAATTTTAACTATAACAACTACTGAAATAACAATAAAACTGAAATTATTACAATCTTTTTGTGTTTTTCGATTTTGATGAGTTAAAGAAAAATGTAACAACTACTGAAATAACGACTAAATACATTGAAATTTTCACATTCTTTTTGCGTTTTTCTGATGAGGGATCAGACTGATACTGAAACATAGCATTGTCGTTCAATTTTTTTAGTAACAGTTAACATATCAGTTGTCGATTATTGGTATATTTGTCCTCTTAAACTTAAACAAACATTCACTTGACACTTTTTCTTTCCAAAATGGTTATCTCGCTAAGATCTCCCAATGTTTTGAACATAGAAAAACAACACACAATTTGAATTTTTAACAGTCATCAAATTCATATCATAATTAGAATTGCAAGTATGTTTGTGTATTTGTCCTCTTAACTTTTCAGCCATTTCAATTCTATTTTCCTAAACATCAGATGTAATATCATAATATTTATTTCGTATGTCAGTACGATCTTCTCTTGATATGAAAAATATTCGGTAAATTCGCTCAATTTGCTCAGTCATGGTGAGTTTTCTATCATAGGCTTGATACAGTATCGATTCTCCACCACTAGAGTCTAGGTACAACTAAACGGGGACTTTTATTCGGGTTGTAATGTACAGGTAAAGTCATGTGAATAAATATATGGAGGTTAAATGGGTAAATAACTAAAAATACACAAATAAACGTAGTATACATCTAAACTTAGAATGAATCCGAACTCCTAAACGCTACTGAACCAATTGCTCCATATAACTTCAATCTCTTCCGAATTACATAGCTCAAATTACAATTTCTTCAACTTCAAAAACATACTTTACAACTTTTTTTTTTTTTTTTTTTTTTTTTTTTTTTTTTTTTTTTTTTTTTTAAAATATATGATACAAAAGCTAACGATATTCTATAATTTCAATGCCTTAACACTTCTAACTTCAATCTTCAAGTATACACTCCATAGCAATCTCAAAAACTAAGTTCGGATTCATCTAAAAATGAAAAGAAAAGGCTAGTGTACAAACTATTTAGTGGATTTAAATGAAACGAAAAGGTTAGGCGCAAAGTGGTTAACTAGAGTATCTAACACTGAAAATAAGTGTTTACAAAGGGTTAAACGAAGATTAGCTAACCAATGTGATTAAGCTATAATAATTTAACAAGAAACGAATAGGCTAAATCAAATGGTTTATTCCTAAGTTGCCCCTAAAGTTGTACCAAATTACACTAGGTTACCCTAATGCAATGCTCATTTATGGTCTCGAAACGTATGACTGTGTCAAGTTCTAAAGTCATCAACCATCGGCACACTCATGCAAAAGAAAAAGTAGCATTTAAAATGAATGCTTTCAAGGCTCAAAATCTCACTTTTCTTTGAGTAGGGTATGCAACAGATTGAAAATACTGACATACTGTATTTGTTTTCTGATATTACACCCAATATTTATTATTTTCGAATCAATCCAGCGAAAAGCCACAAACACTACAAGACAAAAGCTAATTAAAATATATTAGACATTTAATTTCGACCGCTTTGTGTTGTTTTCAGTGTTCTCAATTGTTATTGATCTCCAGATATCATTTAGACAGTCTTTGAGACATATCCATAAAGATTTAAATAAATTTGATATCTGCGACAACCATTTGAAACATGATTAATTTTCGTCAAGTTTCAGTGAGATAAGTCTACCAATATATCCTACAACCGACATGTTTAAACATTACCTTCAGCATACTTTTGACAATTTGCATGTTTAGTTTAAGCTCAGTATTTCCTCACTTCCCCCGTCTTTTTTTTTTTTTTTTTTTTTTTAACTAACTAACTATTTCTCCCCCTAAAATGCTAAAAATAAAAATCTTTTTGTATTTTTGAATTTTATAAAAGTAAAAGAAGAAAACGAAACTAAAATTAAAAGAACTAAAAAAAAATTAACGTAGTATACAAAAAAAAACGAGAGCGGTTACTTGTCTGACTTTTCGTCCTCTTTGATCACATCACTTTTCTTAACAACACCATTTTCTAATAGTAAAAATCCAAACCGAGATTTATCGAAGGCCTTTGTAAAAATATCTGCTTTTTGAAACATCGTTTCGATGTGAATTACGTCAATTAGATGTTTTTCAAAACAATCACGTATAAAATGATATTTTACGCCTATGTGTTTGGTTTTAGGATGGTGTACAGGATTCTTAGTGACAGCTATGGCAGCAGAATTATCAACATAAATAGGAGTATTAGAGATAGACAAACCGTAGTCCCGCAATTGTTGTTGAATCCAGATAACCTGAGAACAGCAACTAGCCGCAGCTACGTATTCAGCCTCACACGTGGACAATGCTACAGCGGTCTGTTTCTTGCACTGCCATGTGATGAGTCTCGTTCCGAGAAACTGACACCCTCCTGAAGTTGATTTAGCATCCTTCTTGCAACCTCCATAGTCCGAATCACTGAAAGCAGACAATTCAAAATTATCATCATTAGAATACCAAAGACCTAAATCTGGGGTACCCTTTAAATATTGCATGATTCGCTTCACTGCTTGAAGATGGATAACAGTTGGTGCTGCTTGGTATCGAGAACACAAGCACACCGGGAACATAATATCTGGACGAGATGCGGTGAGATACATAAGAGAACCGATCATAGAACGATAAAGTGACTGATCAATTAGCTCCCCCGTAGCTTCTGGTGATATCCCGTGATTCACCGATAAGGGAGTAGAGGCTGACTTTGTCTCCGACATTTCAAACCGTTTCAAAATGTCGTTTACGTATTTTGTCTGATGAATAAAAATGCCCTCTGCAGTCTGATCTACTTGTAGCCCCAAAAAGAACTTAATCGGACCCATAGAACTCATTTCGAACTTGCTTGTCATCACCGTCTCAAACTCTTTACATAATTCCGGATTTGTAGATCCAAAAATAATGTCGTCCACGTATATTTGCACCAACAGAATATCTTCACCTCTTTCTTTTATAAACAGCGTACAATCAATGACTCCTCGACGAAAACCATTCTCGGTCAGATGGTTAGCGAGTGTCTCATACCAGGCGCGCGGTGCTTGATGTAGACCATAAAGTGCTTTATCGAGAATGTACACTTTATCCGGATGTAATGGGTCTACAAAGCCTGGTGGTTGATTAACGTACACTGTCTCTCGAATATTCCCATAGAGAAACGCGCTCTTAACATCCATTTGATATACAGTGAACTTCTTGTAAGAAGCAAAGGCTAGAAAAATACGAATTGCCTCCAATCTTGCAACTGGAGCAAACACTTCATTATAATCTAAGTCAGGGATTTGTCGAAAACCCTGAACCACTAGCCTTGACTTGTTTCTGACAACTATTCCCTGATCATCCCGTTTGCATCGATGGACCCAGCGAACACCCAATGATTTGGCGCCTTTTGGCTTAGCGACAAGCCGCCAGACACCCAGCTTCTTAAACTGTAAGAGTTCTTCTTGCATTGAGTTAATCCAATTATCATCCATGAGAGCTTCTTCATCAGTAGTCGGTTCAATCTGCGAAATAAAGCAAGCATGAGCACAGTAAGTAACATCTCCAGATTTAAACAGATCAATATACACATCGCTGTGGATTTCTTTCTTTGGTCGAGCTCCAGCAAAATAGGTTTCATAATCATCAAAATTTGTCGATCTGCGAGCCCTTGATGATCGCCGGAGCTGACTTGCTGGTTCTTCTACGTTCAAATTTGGAGGAACCACAACATTAGGACCCAAATTATTATCATCGGGAGCTTCAACTTCCTCTTCAATTTCTTGAACATTTTCAGGATTTCCAATCGGCTCATTTATGTTAACTGAACCATCAGAATCTGAATCATCATCATGTACGTGACCATCTGCAGGATTATCTTGTGGAGCAGGAGGAGTAGGAACTGTTGGAGTCATCGGATCATGAGGAATAGTTTCTTCCAAAGCCTCTTGATGTGAGTAGTATCTTGCAATATCTTCATCGGAGAACTCAGGAAGATTAAATGATTCAAACAAAGAATCATAATCAAACATCCATGGATATCCTTTAGAAGGAATCGGTTTAGAGTACTTCTGAACATCCACCTCATACCATTCTTCAACAGCTTTAGTAGTTGGATTCCAAACTCTCTTGTTAGGAGTGCTGTATCCCAGAAATATTCCTTCCAATGCCTTTTCATCAAACTTTCCTTCTGATTTACGCTTGAGCATAGTACACGGAGCTCCAAAAGGTTCCAAATACTGTAAATTAGGCTTTCTTTTCTGCAACAACTCATAACACGTTTTCCCATGACGTTTCACTACTAGCACTCGGTTTAAAGTATAGCAAGCATTAGCTACTGCTTCATTCCAAAAACGTACTGGCAGTGTCGAATCAGCCAACATCGTTCTAGCTGCTTCAATCAACGTTCTGTTCTTTCTTTCTGCAACCCCGTTCATTTGTGGAGTATAGGCTGCACTGAATTGTTGTTGAATGCCTCGTTCCTTGCATAAATCCTCCATCCTTTGATTCTTGAATTCCGTACCGTTATCAGTTCTAAACCGTCGAACCTTTAACTTATACAGAGTCTCCAGTGAAGTAACCAGCAGCTTGATATTCTCGTATGTTTCAGATTTCTCTCGTAAAAACATTACCCAAGAGAATCGAGAATAGTCATCAGTCACCACCAAACAGTATTTATCCCCAGCAACACTTGAATACTTGATAGGGCCAAACAAATCCATGTGTAGAAGCTCAAGTGGAATATCAATGGTATGAAACTTCTTTACTTTATGAGACTTTTTGGACTGTTTTCCCTTCTTGCATGAAATACACGTTTCCGGCAACTGAAAGGTTTTCACATTCACTCCCAAAACCAAATCCTTATGCATCAGATGATTCATCTTTCGTAAGCTAAGGTGTCCCATACGTTTGTGCCACAATATTGATTCACCTTCAGTAGCTTTCGAGACAAAAGCTTGGTGTTCAGTCGAATTCACAGTAGTCTTCGACATATCAAGCACATACAAATCTCCAACTCTCGGGGACTTCATAATAATCAAGTGTTCTGGAATTACAAATTCTGGCTTCATAATATAACACTGATAGTCGTCAAAGATCACCTTAAACTTCTTGTCGCAAACTTGAGAGACGGACAACAAGTTGTTGACCAATGCCTGAACGTAATTTACTTTATCAAAACTCAATTTGTCGTTTGCGACTGATCCCTGAGCAGAAATAAAACCTCCCTTATCACCAGCAAATGAAACATAGCCACCCTTAATTGATCTAACATTTGAAAGTAACTTCATATTCCCTGTCATGTGCCTAGACGCCCCACTATCAACAACCCAGGTATTCTTGATAGGATCATAGACGACCTGCACAACAAATTGAAATTATTAATACCCAAAACAAACCCAAGCCTTAATAGCCTTGGGTTTGCCATCTTCACCTTGGAACTGTAAGTCAACCCATTTTCCATTGGAACCATCAGACACGTTTGAAGGTCTTTCATTCTTAGCTTTCCATGCACGTTTGACATAAACAGTTGGTGAAATTGGTCTTTTTTCAATTTGTTTAACAATAGGTTGCTGTTTGGATTTACCAGCAGGAAGCAACTCATTGTTTTGTTTAGGAGATAATGACCTATTGTTTGAGAATCGATTTCGATTTGGACTTGAAAAACGATTTCCAGTGGACATTCTACTTTGGTCAACATTATTCCTAGGCCTTTGTTTCAAATTTGGACAATTATAATTAACATGGCCTTTCTCCCCACAATCAAAACAAGTTCTCCATTCGTTAAGATTTTGAGAACTTTGCGTCATTCTCCGATGGTGTGTATGAGGTTTGGAGAACATAGCATTTGGACGCATAAAGCCGGTATGTTGTTGAACATTTTGTGGCTTATGGGGATTTGTTGGTGACGGTCTCCTATGAGGTGGTATGAATTTTGCTTTTTCTGATTCTTTTGACTCAGATGCGATTGATGATTCGCCGGTTTTAACAAATTTTGGTCCATTAAATTCAGGTCGTTTCAAAATTCTAACTTGTTTAGGTTGACTCGAACTTTTATTTGGAGCCTGATAACCTAAGCCTGTTTTGATGTGAGGTTTGCGACCCAAATTCATTTGATAAGGTAATTGACAACCCAAACCTGGACCCTTTTCTTCATCTTCTGAGTCAGAAACCCAATCTTCAACTACAACGGTTTCTTTCAGTTTTTCGTTTACATTACTTTTAGTACTGACAGTAGGTGTTTGAACAGGTGGTGTTTGGACACTAGGGGTCTGAACAGCTGGATCTGGTTGTTGAAGAATGAACTCAACATCCCCTTCCTCCTTTGGAGACTTAATCAGTGTGTTAAAGATAGGAGGTGGACAAGTTTTGTAGTCAACCCCTGGTTTCCCTTCCCCATTTTCAGGACGTTTTTCTTTCAAAATATGGTCCAAAAGATATGATGCAGATGAATAACTTCTAACTTGTTGGTTTAAAGTTTCAAAACTTATTTTAATAGAAGCATTTTCACGTTTAAGAGCATCGATATCTTTTAAATATCTGTTGATCGAGTCCTGTTTATTTAACAAAGCAATTTCCAAATCACTTACTTGTTTAGCCAAAAGTTTGTTTTTTTCTGAAAACAGTCTTTCATTTCCCTTAACAGTTTTGTTTTTATGAAGTTCATCCACAAGATGGTTATTTTCTTGGCTAAGCTCATTTACTCGTTTATCTAAAACAAGACAATTTGAACAGGAAGTTACTATAGTTTCAGATTGTACCTTTGATGACTCAGTAGTTCCTGCCATCATTGCGAACTCCCTTTTAGGCACTGGTGATTCTGATTCTGTTGAGGATTCTTCAGATGATTCTTCAGATGTAACCGACTCCTCCCCATCACTTTCTTCATTCAGATTAAGAATCTTTACGACATTTACCTCAGCATCAGATGGATTGGTTTCAATTTGAATTCCCCAATCCAAGCCTTCGTCAGC
Source organism: Senecio squalidus (assembly GCA_910822075.1). Lineage (NCBI taxonomy): Eukaryota > Viridiplantae > Streptophyta > Magnoliopsida > Asterales > Asteraceae > Senecio > Senecio squalidus. Next base: position 485,256 of record CAJVGC010000001.1, on the reverse strand, counting down.
TTGAAAAACTAAGGCCTTAACGTCTGAATTCTCAGTACCGGTATAAGCATTCGTGCCAGTCGTCACCAAAGCTGTATTCTTGTTTGTCTCAGGAGCGTTTCTGTTCATATTCCTGTTTTGCTGATCTCTGAATGGATTCTGAACTGTTCTTGGCTGTTTTGGCTTTTCACAGTTTCTAGCAAAATGACCCTTCTGTCCACAGTTGTGACAAGTAATTGCTGACATGTCGAAGCCATACTTAGTTTCCTTGTTTGCTCCGATTGGGTTACCAGTCTTTTTCACATACTCTTTAGCCCTTCTGACGAGATTAGCGAAACCCCACATAATGTCGATTCGTTCCATCTCATCACGATCAATCTGCTCGTAATCCTCTCCAGTTAAATGTACATTTCCAATTTTACCCTGCAACAGTTGGTCATAAGATCCAACTAAAGCACTCAGCATAGCCATGTCTTCATTTACGCTCTCCACATTTCCTTTATGAAAATGCTCGACTTTCAAACTTGTAAACGCTGATTCTGAACTTGCTTGAGCTTGAGACTTTTGAATCGGAGTACTTTGACTTGAACTTGAGTGTGAACATCCCAAATGTCCAGTCTGATTTGAGGTGTTTGCAGAGAATGCTGTCTTAAGTGGAGCATGAGTAGGAGTGGCTGCTGGTGGATCAGCATAATACAATGAGGGATCTTGAGTGTGTCCCTTTCTTTGAGCACGAAACTTGTCATCCTGCTCCTTCTCTCTTAGCTTAGTAAAGAGATCATTCAAAGTTGTGCGAGCAAGATAGCCATTTTCCTTTAGCATCTCAATATATCCATTCCAGCTGTCTGGTAGAGCGTCCGCAAAACATTGTACTCTTTCTGCACCAGTTGTCTCTACCGAAAATCCGTTCATCTCACTAATCAAGTGCTGAAAGCGTATGATAAGATTGAATAAGGACTCTCCATGTAAACAAGTAAAGTTGTCGAATTCCTTTTTCAGTGCCCTTCCCTTCATAGATTTTAGCTTGTTGTTTCCCTCACAGTCTAACTCAAGAGCATCCCATAACTGCTTCGATAGCTTGTGTGTTCGGTATTGATGAAACACATTTCTAGGAATAGCTTGACACAAATAAGAATAAGCCTTTTTCTCTATATCATAAAGCTTCCTTTGTTCATCTGTATATCTATGAACGGCAATAAAATCTCCATTTTCACTAACTGGTGCGTTAAATCCATTTTGAATCATGTCCCACATTTTTGAATCCAATCCTTGGATGTGAATTTCGAATCGAGGTTTCCAGTGTGGATAATCTTCCATAGTGATGAGTTTTGGGACCTTGTTAATGCTTCCAGTTTCAGCGTCATTGATTATCATGTCAGACATCTTAGTATTCGAACTTGCCATTGCGTATTCCATTTAAAATTTTAATTTAAAACAGTGTTCTGGTTCGTGCGAATGAAGTGCTGTGGTACGTACGAATGAGAGTGAATCGTACGAATGAAACAGAAAAACTAAGTTCTACACGAATGAGTGATTCGTACGGATGAACTAACAGGTTCGCACGAATAAGAATTTTGGTTCGTACGAAGGAAACCTATTCGTACGAATGAACTAAACTTTAAACTTTTCACTCAAAAACTTGATTCGCACGGATTAAATCCTATTCGTGCGAATGATGACCTTGGTTCGCACGGATGAAATCTGTCAAGAACTTGATTCGTATGCGCCGTGAAAAATTAGGGTTTTGCTAAAAACTCGATCTACAGGTCGATTTTCTAAACCAAAACAATTTCTATTTGCCCAGATCTTAATCTTAATGACTCAGAAGCGTTCTAAGATAATAAAAACAAGGTTTTTAACGTAAAATTCCAAATTCTAAGAAAACATCAAACACGAAAAATCTTAAGAATCGCTAGAAGAACGTTGATTTCTACAACCAACGCTCTGATACCACTTTGTTCGGGTTGTATGGATCTTATAGTCAACGTTGTATCGAAAAACCTAGCGGAAATAAGCTTACGATTTCTAGCGAATATAAAACCTTCGGAAACTAAATCAAACCAATGCGTATTGATAAGATCGGACCTAAGGAAGACTATTCGGATGATTGTTTAGACTTTACTAAACGTTTGGGATCTTAGAAAACACTTGGGCAGCACTTCGGCACGAATGAACAATAACCAAAAACCTTCACCGAATGCAGAAACCCTAGCTGGGTATATATAGGCCCAGCTATTCATTCGTACGAATGAGAATTCATTCGTACGAATGGCTTTCTATTCGTGCGAACCACATCTGGTTCGTACGAATGAAGCCTTCATTCGCACGGATTCATCCTTATCCGTGCGAATGAGTTTGAATATCATTTTAAACATCACAAAACACATATTCGATTAATTCATAACGAATATTCAATACCGATATTCAAACACACAATATAAAGACTGATATAAAACGTTAATTACATACGAATCTTAGTAACTACATAAATGCACCTACAGGTGTACAAATCAATTGCGTGGATAATTTACTTGAATCGTGATAGGCTTATCTTTAAAAAATGTATTTTCGTTATCCAATTATATATTTGTTACACGAATTCTAGGTTTTTATATATAATTCAAGAAATACATTTTCTTGGCATAATAAATTAGAGCAAAACACATAGATTATGATATTGTTTTTCATGTTGTTATGAGGCAAGAATATGTTATATTAACAAAATAAAATGACAATTCCGAGAAAATGTATCAGTTGGCCAACAATCATATATGTTGAATTTTGGTGGGAAAAACGTTAATTTGGTTGGTGTATAGATTTACCGTTTGGTTTCGAGAGTTACCCTCGAAGCCTAACAAGGGTGGTTAAGCCTAACAAGGGTGGTTCCTCTTCGATCCTCGCAACACGAAGTGGACCCCTCACGTAGCTTAACTTGTCTTTAGTTTTAAGTAAATTTCAATAGCATAAAATGACGAATAACACTAAAATCATCCGGAAAACAAACATGGCTGTAACATCATATAGTGTTTCTTGAAAGACACTAGATGCGACTTGTTATTTGTGATTATGCTACTAGGGTCGTTATGATAGAAATTTTGCATTCAATGAAGGTAATGATGGAATTTTAAACTATGTGGAGGTGTAGATTCTTATTCCTTGAATTATGTTAAAGGCTATCAAATGATATATACAGTTTTGTTTGTATGTAAAAGAGTGGATTAATACTAGTGTATAGTGACATTAAAAAAACAAAGACATTCTCTCTTTTGGCAACGTGTGATCGGGCCAACGAACTCTATCGATTGAGAACGATACACGTAAAAGATGTAGAATCACATATGAACTAGATAGATATCACCTAATGTACTTGCTAAAGTCATTTTCGCGAACACTTTACCAAAATACATATACTGTATAAAAGGTGTCAATCTCCATCGTTTTATTAGAATATTTACGAGAACGTATTATGATAATACATAAACTCGATAACATCGCTTATGAGTCAACTTTTGAGGCATCTAAGTCGTTTTAGCGTATAGAGAAGGATCTTAAGGGTCATATATCTAAAATATATACGTCAACAAATAAAGATTAGTGTTACATCTAAAATTGAAAAAAAATAAAGTAAAATTTACTATGCTAGGGCCCGGTTAACCTGGATGTGGGGCAAATTTTAGTTGGGTTTAAAGACTTATATTGAGTTACCTAATTGTTTGTTGAAGAGTTACGTAATTGGGTGCTATACGCTTCACCATAAGTCTAGATGTAACAGAAGGTCCATAAATGGTCAAAACGTTGAATTCATTTTAACATTTTCTAGGGATGGCTAAAGAACAAGTCTCAATTTGTGGATGACAAATAAAAAGGTTAAATATGAATAGAATTTTGACTTTCCGTATCTTTTTAAATCTCGATATGTCTATAATCTACCCGTATATGAGTGACCAAGATATAGTGTTATGAGTTTAAGTTTCGTAAAACATAATTATATTGATAAATGTGTGATTATAGTTATTTCTTCAACAACTACAAAAAAGTACGTTTTGTATATCATAAATACTTATGATACAACAAAATATGTTTAACCGTCATCATCATTCCTCGTTATATGTTTCAGAAATAGGTCACGATATAAATTCATGATATTTCATTTAGATCTACAGGTTGCATAACCAGAGTAAGCTAATAAACTAAGCTAAAAATAAAGGTGGTTACTGGTTGCCATCGATAAGGATGAGATATTGAAACCAAAAAACCCGAATAACTGAAATAACCGAATTGATAAAACCAAACCAAAGCAAAAGCTACAGTTCGGTTTTTTAATTATAGGAAACCGAAATATTCGGTTCGGTTTTGGTTTTATTCAAAAAACCGAACAAAAAAACTTAACCGAACCGTTTATAATATTACATTAAATATAGTTTTTTTTACGTGTATTATTTGCTTATACTTATATTTTAGGTTGAACTCATATAGGTAGTATGTAAAAGAAAACCCGATTAAAATCGAACCAAACTGAACTCTAGCTTAAAAACCGAAAATCGAAGAAATATAAAATCGAACCGAATGGTTCCTAACCTTTATAAAACCAAACTTTTCGATTCGGTTTCGTTGTTATATATACAAAAACCGCACCAAACCTAACCGTGCTCACCATCGAATAAAATTTTCCAATCATAAGTAATAAACTACTTAAAACATATAAGCATAAGTCTAATCAAACGAGCTTGGACAAATACTCCAACAAGAAGAACAAATTTATTTGACCAATTTTCGATCATGTGACCAATTTTTGAGCACTAGATCGATTTGAATACATCCCGATATATCTTCCTAATATTGTATTTAGAACTCTTAGCCTAATTTTTGAACACTGGATTTTCAAAATAAAGCAAAGGTGTTGGAGTAGTCAAGGCTACATATATAAACTTGAATTTGTCGTTTTAACATTTTCCCTACTTTTACATATTTCATTCATAATTGGAATTTGCAAGCCTTGTATTTGGGTCATGTGTAGTTAGTATCTATACTCAAAAAGAAAGAATTACAAATAATTTATGGTTTGGTATGTAAATGTAAAGACATTAAATACTTACATGTGTATAAATGGTAAACAAGTGGCAACTAACGCCCTACATAAGATATTATTTGGCAATTAGACTAGGCGGAGTGGGGCTTTATCACACCCAATCACGCCGCCACGTGGGATAATAATGCCCAATAACGCCCAATAACGCCCCACCTCCACTCCGGTGGGGGCGTTATCGGCTGATTTTGGGCCACGGCGTGAGCAGAAACACGCCGTGGTGAGGGAGAAAGGAGGGTGAACGGTCAAAAAATGTACCGTTGGAGAGATTGCAACGGCCAAAACAAACCAAAACCCCAACACTCCTCTATAAAACCCAAACAATTTTTATAAAAATAACCACAAACAATCCAACTTTCTCCTACAATTTTTATAACTTTCTCTCACAATTTTATACAAATTCTACATCAAATGGATCCCAACAACAACAATCAAAACAACCCCAACCAATGGTTCAACAATCAAAACAACCCCAACCAATGGTTCAACCCTAACCAATTTCCAAACCAATTTCCAAACCAATTTCCAAACCAATTTCAAAACCCCAACCAATATCAAAACCCAAACCAATTTCAAAACTTTAACCAATTTCCAAACCCTAACCAATATCCACAATTTTACCAACAACTCCACCACCACAACGACCATCCCAAGACCCGGTATACCAAGGAGGGTCGTTCCAACAATTGCTTAACCTCGGCGATTTTCCACAAGTGCCTCCATTTGACGTTGACCGTAACCGCGGATTGGTCGATTCCGAAGACGATGACGTTGTTCCGGAAACTCAACCGGAGACGATGCGGAGTGGGGCTTTATCACACCCAATCACGCCGCCACGTGGGATAATAACGCCCAATAACGCCCAATAACGCCCCACCTCCACTCAGGTGGGGGCGTTATCGGCTGATTTTGGGCCACGGCGTGAGCAGAAACACGCCGTGGTGAGGGAGAAAGGAGGGTGAACGGTCAAAAAAATGTACCGTTGGAGAGATTGCAACGGCCAAAACAAACCAAAACCCCAACACTCCTCTATAAAACCCAAACAATTTTTATAAAAATAACCACAAACAATCCAACTTTCTCCTACAATTTTTATAACTTTCTCTCACAATTTTATACAAATTCTACATCAAATGGATCCCAACAACAACAATCAAAACAACCCCAACCAATGGTTCAACAATCAAAACAACCCCAACCAATGGTTCAACCCTAACCAATTTCCAAACCAATTTCAAAACCCCAACCAATATCAAAACCCAAACCAATTTCAAAACTTTAACCAATTTCCAAACCCTAACCAATATCCACAATTTTACCAACAAACTCCACCACCACAACGACCATCCCAAGACCCGGTATACCAAGGAGGGTCGTTCCAACAATTGCTTAACCTCGGCGATTTTCCACAAGTGCCTCCATTTGACGTTGACCGTAACCGCGGATTGGTCGATTCCGAAGACGATGACGTTGTTCCGGAAACTCAACCGGAAAGTATGCCGACCCGTGGGAAGAGGCGACATAAGAAGAAGGAAACCGAATCGCAAAGAGGCAAAACCGAAAAAAAGAAGTGGACCGAACGGGAAGAGGTCGCACTTGCTTCGGCATGGTCGTCGACATCCGAAGACCCCATCTTGGGAAGAGATCGAGCTTCACCACTTTATTGGTCAAGTGTTCGCGAAAAATTCTTCCACAAGATGCGTCAAGAAGATCCCGATTACGCTCGTACCAACGACATGATATCGAGCAAGTGGACGGACTTACAAAGAAAGGTCCGAAAATTCAACGGGATTATGCGACAAGCCCAACAAACAAGAACAAGCGGTCAAAGTGATCAACAAGTGGTCGAACATGCTATGGAGATATACCGCGCGAAAATGAGTACGGGTTTCCAACATTACGCGTCTTGGGAAATTTTGAAAAAAAGCCCGATTTGTCAACATGTACCAACTGTTGGAAGGTCCTCAAAAGCGCGCAAAACATCGGAGTCTAGTAACCCCTCCACTCCCGCCACTCCGGTATCGCCTTTTGCTTCATTCGATCTCAACGATGATGATGATGATCTTCAGTTGGAGGAAGAGCTTCCAAGACCGGTGGGTAGAGATCAAGCAAAAGCAAAAGCGCGCAAAGGAAAGGGCAAAGCCGCTGCTTCTTCTTCGGGGGCCGAAGAATCACTCCAGTTTATTGGGCAAAAGTTCGGGGAATTTACTGAAACTGCTCAAGAAAAAATGCGATCAAAAGCATTAAAGACGATTATGAAAGACATTAGTCATCTGGAGGAGCCTTATCGAAGAATAGCGGAGCTCGAAAAGCAAATGCTTATCGAATTTTTTTTTTTCGGATATGTAGTATTTTTTTTATTGTAGTATGTTTTTTTTTTAATAAATTGTAGTATGTTTTTTTTTTTAAATAAATTGTAGTATGTTTTGTTTTTATTTTTAATAAAAATACAACTTTTTAAATTTCATTTATATAAAAAAAATAATAAAAATACAACTTTCTATCACTCCACATCATCACACCCTCACCACTCCACCCATTTTCTATCATTCCACATCATCACACCCTCTTTCCTAAAATCACACTCTCTTTCCTACAAATCACCTCTATCACTCCACATCATCATCACTTATCACTTACCACTCCGCATACTCTTAAACTGTATGAATTTTAAATTTTTGTCGTTAATAGGTTAAAAACACATTAAAGAGAAAAAAGATGAAAAATTATCAACAAAGATTTGAGAAAATTTTAAGAGCATTTAACAAGGTATTTTTTTTCTTCTTTGAACGGCAATATTAGTGATTCGGCCCACAGTGACATTCAATTGGGCAGTATACGACCTAGGAACCTTACACTAAAGTTAGTTATCACCTATCATATAGGAAAGGACAATCTCCTACCAATTTAACAAGGTATTTACCAAGGTTTTAATTTCTTAGGTGTCTGTCTTTTTAAAAGAAAAAATTGTATCATGATTTAAGGCTTTAACAAGCTCATTTTGAAACAAAACTGCAATAATATTCAAATAATAGACAATATAACATTGGATCCTCATCATTTCACAAAAAAAAATCAAACGCTACTTTAAAAAGCCAAGCTCATAAAAAAATGAACAATGTAACTCAAATGTGAAAAGTAAAAACACAAATGAACTTTAAAAACATGGAGTAATGAACCCTCTACTTGTTCCTTTCTCATTTGTATATGAATCGGACCACGGGCTTGACATGGCAGGAGGTATGATTTGGCCGTCAACAAACAACGAGTTTGATGACTCCTGAAATGTCTGAGCCAATGTGAGTTCATCACCTCCATATATAAAGGGACTATGTTGTCGTCGACTATGATCTTGAGCTGCCCTTCTTTCCACTTCAAGAAAATGACCAAGGGGAACAATGTTGTTGTTCCTAAAGTTGTCAATGACATCGCCATTGTCTTTTTGACATAAACAAAAACCAAAACACCAAGGTTTTGATTTAGTGTTCGATTTTGTTTTAGTACCTAATCTGTCCGATACGGTTTTACCTCTTCTTCGGGATCTTCTTGAGAACTCTAATATGCTTGAAACACCCATGAGGTTCCCTAGAGTAACACTCCTATCATGAAAGAAAGATCCAGTGGACTGCATATATACCAATATACCATCATTACAATAGTAATCTGCTGTATAAAATTGGACTAGGTTTTGATTTAATAATTGTGTGGTTTAATGTTGTATTTCAAAAACTATGTTTTAAAGATTTTTTATTTATTTTTTAACTTATTTGTAGCAGCAATGATAAATTAAAAAAAAAAAAAAAAAAAAAAAAAAAAAAAAGATTCTCAAAAGAAGGTGAGAATTCACTTGTATCAAGGTCAAAAAGTATTTTTTTTTTTCATATATATTTAATCTTGCACCAAAAGAAGCCAGGCTAAACGAGCCAAACTGTTACAAGACAAATTTAATTATTATTTTTCTTGAAAACCCAAAGATTTTATATATAAAAATGAGCAAATTAACAAGATGCTAAGAGGTAAAACCCACCATCACCTAATGTTTTATCTTCTCATGAAATGCATTAATAGGAAACCAATCATATTATTGTTATTTGAACACGATAAATTGGATGTGTGTCGATAAATACGTAAGTCTATGGGGTTACACGACTATACTTTTCATTATTTATTAATTATTGGTTGATATGTTATGAAAGAGTTTATTAAGTAAATTAGGAATTTTATCCTAATTGGAATACATACTTGCACCTCAAGATGATTATATAAAGGTAATGCTTTTGATTGTATTGAATTAATGAATTACATACACGAGAGTGGCTTATATAGCCAGGAAGTACAACCTAACTATGAGGTAAATTAGGATACCTAACTATGAGATAAATTAGGATATTTTCACTGTGAAATACAACAGACTATAACTTGATAAATCTAATATGAAAAACGTGTATAAGATGTGTCAGCACATCTTATTCCTTAATACGCCCCCGCAAGATGGAGGATCCATCGGATACGCCAATCTTGGAACGAAGCCTTTGAAATGGACCACGAGACAATGGTTTGGTGAGAGCATCAGCTAATTGGTCATAGGAATTGACATGACGCACAATCAGTGAAGCATCTTGAACTTGTTCCCTGACAAAGTGATAGTCGAGTGCGACATGTTTCATACGCGAGTGGTAGACTGGGTTGGCACACGAGTAGGTGGCACCAGTGTTGTCACAATAGAGTGTTGGTGCGCTGGGAATTACAATGCCAAGTTCACGTAACAGGTGTTGGACCCACATAACTTCCGATGCGGCATTTGCTAGGGCCTTATATTCGGCCTCGGTGGAGGACCTTGAGACTGACTTCTGTTTAGCAGACCTCCACGAGATGAGATTTGTACCTAGAAACAACAAGTATGCAGTAGTAGATCTGCCTCCGCACTCGATACCCCCCCAGTCCGAGTCGGAGTAAGCTGTAAGTGACAACGAGGACCCTTTGTGAAGATAAAGCCCATGATGTATTGTACCTTTTAAGTAGCGAAGGACCCTCTTTAGTGCCTGCCAGTGAGTGTCAGATGGAGCATGCATAAATTGGGACAACTTGTTAACTGCGAAGGAGATATCCGGGCGTGTGAAAGCCAAGTACTGAAGAGAACCCACTAGTTTGCGGTACGGTGTTGGATCAGTGCGTGGGGACCCGTCATGCAAGGTGAGAGAGACTGAAGAGTTTAGTGGAGTTGTAACATCTTTGGCACCATCCATGTGGAATTGTTCTAGTAAGTCATGGATGTGGCGGTGTTGGGATAGGAAGAGACCAGTGGAAACAGGAATGACTTCAACACCTAGAAAGTGATGGAGCAGACCAAGGTCTTTGATTGAAAAACGATTTGCTAAGGATGAGACAAAGGAATCAAGAAATGAGGGATTGTTGCCAGTGAGGACAAAGTCGTCCACATAGACGAGGAGATAGCTGATGACACCACTTTTGTTGTAGAGGAAGAGAGATGGATCAGCTCGTGACTTTTGAAAACCGACCGAGACAAGGAAGGAGGTGAGTTCAAGGTACCATGCACGTGGTGCTTGTTTTAGACCGTAGAGAGATTTTTTTAGTTTGCATACATGGGATGGAAAGTCGGGATGAATGAAGCCAGGTGGTTGAGTCATGTAAACCTCTTCATGAAGAGTGCCATGGAGGAAGGCATTGTTGACATCGAGTTGGCGAAGAGGCCAATTGTGGGAGAGAGCTATGGAGAGGACTATACGAATTGTGACTGGTTTTGTCACCGGGCTGAATGTGTCAAAATAATCTTTTCCATACTGTTGAAGGAATCCTTTTGCAACTAAGCGAGCTTTGTATTTGGATATAGAGCCATCGGGGTGTCGTTTGATACGAAAGATCCATTTACAGCCTATGGGAGTATGAGAAGATTTAGGAACCAGTTCCCAAGTGCCATTATGAAGTAGTGCATTAAATTCTTGGTCCATGGCTAAACGCCATTTTGGGTCTTTTAGAGCTTGAGTGTGAGTATTAGGTTCAATGGTGCTGGGAATGGGGTGAAGAGTGGTGGTATTTACGAATGATGAGTTGTAATATTTGGGATTAGCTTTTCGTGGGCGAGTAGCTGGAAGCGGGGACGGAGGTAGGTTGGTTTCAGGAGTTGGAGGAGGGTTGGTGACTTGTGATTGTGTGGATGAAGTTGCGGATGATGGTGAGGTGGGTGTCGGAGAGGACGATTGAGGATCAAGTGAGGATAGGTCTGGATCAGTCGAATTTATGGCTGGTTGAGGAGTAGGGAGTGACAGTGGGGTTAGGGGCGGATGAGGAGTAGTAACAGAAGTGGTGATGGTAGGTTCAGAAGGGTGAGGGGTGAGGAAGGAGTCTGGGGTAGGTAGTAGTGCGGGGAGATTTGCAGTGGTATATGGAAACCGGGTAGGAATGAATTCAACGTGTCTTGAGTGATACAATTTTTTGGATTGAAAATCATAGCATTTGTACGCTGATTTTGATGGAGAGTAGCCAAGAAATAAGCATGGAGCAGATCGTGGTTGTAGTTTAGAGGTGGTATAGGGACGAAGCCACGGATAACATAAGCAGCCAAAAGGTTGGAGTTTGTGATAGTTCGGAGCTTGATGAAAGAGACACTCATACGGAGATTTGTTGTGAAGGATGGGAGTGGGAAGTCGGTTGATAAGATAGGCGGCGGTTTGGAAGGCATGAGACCAGAATGATAATGGGAGGTGAGCATGATGTAAGAGAGCGAGGCCAGTTTCAACAATGTGTCGATGCCTACGCTCCGCTATTCCATTTTGTTCGGGTGTGTGGGGTGGGGTAGTATAGTGAGAGATGCCGTGTGTTTGAAGGTATGGGAGTAAGCCTAGATATTCTCCACCATTGTCACTAAATAGTGATATGATAGGATATTGAAAGAATTTTTCAACTAATACCTTGAACCGAGGAAAGAGTTTGGCAACATCACTTTTGTGACTCATAGGGTAGAGCCAAGTGTATTTGGTGAAGTAATCAACAAATATGACATAATATGTGAATTTATCAACAGAATTTTGAACTGGCCCCCAAACATCTGAGTAAATTAGTTGAAGTGGTTTAGTAGCTACAAATGAATTGTGACCAAATGGTAACTTGTGACTTTTATTAATAGAACATGAAGGACAATGAACATCAGACTCTGACTTGAAACTAAAACCTATTTTATTACAAAGATGCTTGAAAACTTGACGCGAAGGATGACCGAGTTGGTGGTGGAGGGTGAGTGGTGAGCATTTGAGAGTGACATGGATGGACAGCTTGGTAGGTGGACGGGTTTGATAAACTCCTTCAGTTCTCTCTCCGCGCAGGAGGGGCGCCCCCGTGCCCAGATCCTTCACATAAAAAAAAGATGGAAAAAATTCCACCGAAACTAGATTAGTATCACATAATTCACCAACAGAAACTAAGTTTTTGCGTAATTTAGGAACATATAACACATTAGATAAAGTGAGTCGTTTGTTATGTGTAGGTATGAATGAGTGACCAGTGTGTGTAATGGGTAAATTTGTACCATCCCCCAGAACTATCTCATCTGGGCCACCATATTCAGAGACATGATGAAGAGCATTGCGATCCCCAGCGACATGATTTGAAGCGCCGGTGTCAAAGAGCCACTGTGGAGGGGCTGGAGCTGAGGTAGTGACATTGGCAGTTGGGTTTGAGGTTTTTGAGGTGTCTGTTGTGATGTTGTTGTCCCGGAGGAATCGGGCTAGCTTTCGGCAGTCTTTGGTAGAGTGTCCAGGGATGTTGCAGTACTGGCAAAACTGATTACCCCTATTAGGACGATTGTTGTTGGTGTTGTTCCATTGTGGCGAGGTTCCATTATTGTTCCAGTGTGATTGGTTTGAACCACGGGTTTGATAAGAGGGAGGTGAGCGGTGGTTCCTGTTGTAGGAGCTGTTGTTGTTAGATCTGTTATGGTAGCTTTGATTTCGTGATGTGTAATTGACTGTTGTTGGGAGTGAGTCAAGTGTGGAGGAGTGTTCCTTGAGTGTTCGTTCAAAGTCTGTGAGTCGATCAAAGAGATCTTCATAGGAGAAAGGGATGTCACGAACCTTAATTGCGGCAACAATAGTATTGTATTCATCACCTAACTGAGACAGAATGTGCACCATGAGGTCTTCCTCTGTGACTGGACTTTGAGCCAGGGCAAGATCATCGGCAATTGCACGCATCTCCTGAAGAAATTCGGTAATTGATCTAGTGCCTTTAGGGTTCTTGACGAGTTTGGACTTGAGAGAGATGATGCGTGACCTGGAGGTTGAAGCAAAACTGGAATTGAGTCTTGTCCAGGCTTCACGAGCTGTGGAGGCAGATGAGACGATGGGTTGTATTGCGTCTGAGCAGCTCCCTAGTATGGCGCTAAAGATCATTTTATCTCTGCAGAACCATGGGCGGTAGTCTGGATTGCTTGCCGTTTTGCCTTCTTTGTCAGTTAGGGTTGTCGCCGGTGCTCCATGATTGATGTGGCCGTCGAGCTCAAGGCTGATTAGGACGGATTCAACTTGCTTTCTCCATACCGGATAGTTGCTTGGAGTGAGTTTGATTGGGAGGTGAGTTGCCGCCGTGATTTGTGAGGTGTTTTTGTTGGTCATTGTGACTGTGAGATTTGGATTGAAGTGAAAGAGCAGGACCGATTTTTAAGACTCGTTGGAGTATAGCCGCTCTGATACCATATAAAGGTAATGCTTTTGATTGTATTGAATTAATGAATTACATACACGAGAGTGGCTTATATAGCCAGGAAGTACAACCTAACTATGAGGTAAATTAGGATACCTAACTATGAGATAAATTAGGATATTTTCACTGTGAAATACAACAGACTATAACTTGATAAATCTAATATGAAAAACGTGTATAAGATGTGTCAGCACATCTTATTCCTTAATAGATTACCTATATAATAAACATTGGGGTTAATTATTTAGGAATCGAATTTGTTTCTCCACTATCTGGTTTCATTCGGCCGAAACCCTAAGTAAGGGGGTGTTTGGTTTTCGACTAAAAAAAGGAAAAGGAAAGGTTTGACAAACGTTGTGGAAGTAAGAAACGAGTACTAGCATACAAGTCTGTTACTAAAATAAGGTGTCGTGTGCAAAACCGTTGAAGGATTTCATTATAAATCATAACAAGGTTATCGTAAGGTAATATCTCAACTTAGTGAATATTAGTTATGTGGATTATTTGCTTCGGTTGCGTGTTGTATGATAATTTGATAAAATATATTCCTATACATATAACAAGTACTCTCACCATTTATGGTTCTACCTTTAGAAGAAAAAATAGTTAAATACAAATGTTTTCGTTTAGCAATAACACTATATCAAACTTGAATGATTAAAAACATGTTATACAACACCGACGACAGATCCATGATTTTCATAATAGAGGTACATAAGTCATATAGACATTTACATACATGATACATAAACATTTCATGTTGTATTTTGGATTTTGGTGACTTGTAATAATTAAATGTAGTTGAGTACGTTAGTCGGGTTCTCAGGTTGGGGTTTGCCCACGAATTTGGTTTGATTATCTTTTCAACGGCGAAATCCAAATTTTAATTCTCAATTTTATATGTAACAAAAAGTTAGAAATTTAACAATGTAATCTATGTAAAACATAGAATTTATGTAAATTAAAGAATATTATTAAAACTAATTCTTAGCTAATTCGAAATTTGTTTAAAGTTTAAATCCATGGTAAATTTCTTTTACGTAATTAGATTATGAGGAAACATGAGACTGTTTTCATTATCTAGTAAAGCTAACATTTTTGGGCACATTGCACGGAAATAAGATAGAAATGAAAGGTAACATTTTATTTGCAGAGACCATGGGTCCAAACCCATGACCATCTGGGTGAACGTGGGGCAAGGGAGGGCCATAGCCATCATGCCTTGGTACATATAATGTCACAGCATTTGAATGCCCTAAACTAATTAGGACCGTATGTTCAAATCTGGTCCTAATACCTATATTCAACACTTTCCTTACGATTCTCATATCATTAGGATTCCTCAAACAAAAAATCTGTCAAGAATCCAACTAGCATTTTATGCATTCCCTCTTCGAGTTTAGGAAGTTTCAACGGTCATTACCTTGTTTATAAAATATATGTCAACGTTTATACCATAATACGTGACGACAAAACCTTATGCGAATGAGTTAGTACGAGTAATAGTAACTTGAACACAAATTATCCAACCATTAGTCCACTCAATGGCGGAGACAAGGGAGGCAGAATGAGTGAATGGTGTTAGGCACTTAGGCCCCCCCTCAACTAATGAGCAGAAATTTATATGAAAACTTTTTAGCTCGATCCCAACTCCGTCCTAAAAAATACATAACAAGCCCCTCCTAAATAGTCTATGTTTAATGTGTTTTCTTTAATAATACATAACGAAGCCCTACTAATACGAAATCTTGGCTTCGCCCATGAGTCCACTAGTTTAGTTGGATGTCTTATAATGGGTAATTGGGTATTATTCTTTTTCTGTATAGTGTAAAAAAGTGCATTACCATTTTCCATAAACAAAAAAATACAAACAACTAATACGTAAAGCAAGGAGTGTTACAATCCAAAAAGGGTTAGCGGCGCAGCTTGTTGCCCGTTTGCCTTCTGCCACTTTGTAAATTCTTAAGTTCTAAATCTAATATAATAACGAAGAATAAAACATAAAGCAGAAAAAAGTTTTGAATTAAGGAAAACCTGAGTGTCTAAATCTGAAGAAGAAATAGAGAAAGAAGGAGAGCCACTGAATAAAGTGCTGATTGAAACAGATCTCAGATTCAGAGGCTGCAACCCTAATGGCCAACCATCTTCTTCAACCTGTGTATATGTAGTCAAATCAATCAATTTATGAAACCCACATGGATTTATAGTACCAGAAACACACACCCACATGGATTCAGTACCTGTTGAGCCATGCAGCCTAGCAGAGCAGTACTAGGTTTGATTTGGTAGCTGTTTCTGAAGGATTGATTGAATGTGTTTTATGGTAAAAAAGGTTATGTCATATAATGTTGGTGGGGTTCAAAAAAGTAGCAGATTTTAGTGCTTCTGGTTAAAGGGTTAAAAAAGGTAAAGAAAAATAAAAGCATGATGGGTCAAAAAGAGGGACTCACTAGTCACTACTTATCATTACATAAAGGTAAAATACTATATACACCAATATATTATAATATTGAGACCGAGATTGAGATTGAGATTAAGATGAACATGATATCGGACTGATACTGGAGCAATTAGATTTTAAGAGTACCGGGCTGGAATGAACCAATCGATATCATATAAGTTTAGTATATCGTCATTTTTGAAAACCAAGAACTGCAGAATGATTGATACTTGTTTACTATAACAACTTTTGAATCAAATTAGAAATATTACATGTAACTTTATAAAGTCTAATAAATTTATAAAATAAAATATTTAGTATGTGAATAAACATATAAACAAAATTTATAAATTAAATTAATTTAAATTGTCCGTACATCTATACGAGTATAAATTGCATACATGACACTATTATTTTGTCTTTTCTTAGTTACATAAATTTCATTTAACCTTTCCTTTTTTTTTTCTTTTGTCATATTTTTTGTTCACTAGGTGACACATTATTTTATAAATTACTAAAGAATATAATATATAATACAGGTTTATAAATATTCATTCTGGAACTGTCCGTATGTATATACGGGTCTAAAAACTAGTATATATATATATAAATATGGATATAGATTGCACTTAAAGTATAAATATAGATTTTATCTTCTTCTCTTTTGATAAATATGTTTAAAGTGCCCATTTTAAGCATATAGATACAAACTTACATATCGTGTATGTTTGATTGTTATCCTACTTGTAAGAGACATTATCCAATTCATTACATTCCAATTAGGTGAACGATTAATATTGATCCCAAAAATTCAGTCAACGTTAATAATTTTAAAAAATGTCTTTCTTTATAATTATTGAAATTCTTTTATAACTATTGAATATTTTTTTTATAATCAATGTAATGTGTTTATTTAAATAATATATCTTATTTATGTTAAGTTTTTAATATATAAAATAAATAATATGTGGGTCTCAAAAATCTGAACCGAAGATGTCACTGTTGATAGTATTCTGTCAGTTTCTGTCAATTATGAAGATTTCTGTCGTGACACTGAAATGAAACTTCGGTTTCGGTTCATTGTGGGAGAAGTCTTAGTCTACCAATGATTCTCAATCTTAGATGTTAACGAGATGATGTTATCGAATAATCTCTTTTAGTTAAGTTGCTTTTTTCATGACCATTGGATATACATAAAAAGAATCCAAGGGAATGCCTCAATGTAGATATGTGAGTAGAGGCGGAGCTAGGGTGGGCTTGTAAGCAGTTGTTGGCATTCAAATTTTATCATAATATAAAAAGTAGTTACATTTATGTTATTTTTGAAATTTTACCCCCTTAAAAAGTCATACGAAAGAAGTATTATCTATTTTGGTCCACATAAATTACGAAAATCTATAAACTTGATAAATTCTCTTTACTTTATCCCTTACAAAAAGTTTGCTGGCCGGGAAAATAATAGGATTTTTCTAAGATTAAATCTCTTCTACGTAAACTTAAACTAACAAACCGAGCTGATCCAATTATTACGGTTCAGTTGTGGGTGTATATTTTGTTTAGTACGAGTATAACTAGATAAGCTGTTAACATGGAAGGTCAATGACACTCTGCTCTGAATTACGCAAGCAAAAGTCAATCCTAGCAGTTAGTTATACGGGCCAACTAGAGGCAACAATTTCGACCTGTTTCGTTTCAAGTGTTTTGACTTGAATTAAACGGGTTAAATGAATTTAAACCATGAAAAAGAGTCACATAGATTGAAAAAACCTCCTGAACCACGTTATTAAGAAGGATAAATAATTTTGAAATTATATATTCATATTATCACATAACTTGTTTGAAATGCTAAAAGAAGACGGATTAAACAACCTGGGTTAGCCAACCCGGTTCGACCAGCACTTCAAACAATCTGGTGAAAATCAGTTCTCAAGAACTTGTAAACTTATGGTGTCTGTATGTTTAACAAAAAATGTAGTGACACACTTTGTTGTTTCATCACCTACAATGATCAATCACTAATAACGCTAACGAAGAAATACATATTGATTCGAACTCATGTAACATGTTATTACTACTACGACATCTAACATTTAGCAACTTTGTTGCACTATTCATAAGCCATGAGCCAAGCAGAGCCGCGGTTTGGATTAAATTTTTATTTTTATTATATGAATTTTAAGATGTCTTCTCGAGCGATTTTGATCCTATCTAGGTCCACTGCAAAAATCAAACAATTCCTCCAATGCCAGAAGGCCCAAATAGTGGTTAAGCAAACTCTCTGGAATATCTGTGTCATCTCTTTATTATCCATTAAAGCTATTTTCCCCACAATTGTATCAATAAGGGAAGTGGTTGTGCTTAGGAATAAAATACTATCGTCAATATTTGGTCCTAACATTATTGGTGACCAATTCTGAGTGATCACTTTTCGTTAATATAGGTATGTCACTAATTTTATTAGAGACCAAATAAAATTACTTTTTGATCACTAATTTTGTTTAGTGACCGCCTTTTTTTATAATAACTAAATAAGACTATTAACGACCAAAAATACTCATCACTAAAAAGTATTTTATAAATATGCTTTTTTTACACTACTTATTGTGATATTTAATTGGAGATGTCCTCATATAAAACAAGTCCAAAATCCCAATATATCTTGTTCAAGACACAAAGAGGGTCAGACCTATGGTAGGGACAAAGAGCCAAATGCTTCACTATAATTTTTTTTTTAATATAGAAAAATAGATATATTATTTAATTTTTGGAATTTTTTCATGTAAAAATTAAAATACTCTTACTTTGTTACAACATATAATTTTTTTTTTACCCATATGATAAATAATCTATATTTTGCCTATATGTTACAACTCCGTCCCTAAATACAAACCTTGTTAATTGACGCAAAATATCATCATATAGTATAGATAACTAGAGGAGTTGAATAATTTAAGTTAAATACAATAGAGAAATGCTAGACAAACACATAGTTTACAAAAACAAATTTATAATTATTAATAGAAGAAATTAAATTATTAATGAATATTTAGAATTATTTTAACTACCACCCTAAATGTTGTAATTATGAAAACTTCAAAAATAATAATACAAATATATCTTATCTATTCATGATCAATATGGGATTTTACCCACTATAACAAAGAAAGGGTCCTTCCTTATACTATCCAGATCTACCTTTTCTAATTAATTAACTGATTAAAATGAGTAGTATATAACTTCTAACTAATAATTTGATTAAATTCCAACAAATAAAATGACTAGTAAAAATGTGAAAATGATTCAAAAGTTTGTCCAATTAACATTAAAGAAAAAAAAAACTTTGTATGTAGAAGTTGAGTTTAAATGTTACATATAATATAAAATTTTTGAATCTACTATATGTTTATAAATAAACACAATACTATTTTCAATTGAGGAATGTAACATTAGAAATTAGAAATCTTTGGAGACATTTACCGGCTCAAAGAGTCGTTATCGAAAAAAAAAAAAAAAAATTAAAAGTCAATTAGTTAAAATAGAAAGATAAGATATTGTCAGGGTTGATTTTCCGATCCGGTTATCACTTTAGCTTTCTTAATTTTCTTTGCACGATCGCCGTATCCATGATCTCCCACAGGATCAAACATTGCATTGAACATCACCATTAAATCAACCGAAATTCTCTTGAAACTCGTTTTCTTTCGCTTATTACCAATGGGAAACTTTTTAGGTTTTCTTGGAGCTGGTGGACATAAAATGGACACGGGAATTTTCTGATTTGAAGATGTTGGTGTTGTGGGCTCATTCTCTTCATCGAATTCTCGAACATTTGATGGCAATTCGATAACTAAAGCTTGTTGTTGATTCGTTTGAGCATGAAGTTCAAATACATTGGATTCTTCGGGTGGTGCTGATGGTACGGTCGAATTGTGTTCTTGTTGTTGTTGGGTATTGGAGTTCATGACTAGAATTTACAGGCAGGCTAGGCTTGATCGGATCGAATTCGAAAAGGGCTCTGAATACAAGGAGATAGATGTGGATATGAAGGTGAAAGATGGAAAGAGAGTGGGTTTGTGTCGTATTTGATGTAAAAATGGCGTGGGATGTGAGAGTGACTTTCAAAAATAATCATAACCATTTAAATATATAATTACTAATTTAAAACTTTTATAATGTAATGTGTAAAGTCTCCTTTGATGATATTCAATAAATGCTATTTCGATTATTTGTTTAGAGTATGATTATCTTTGAGTATTTATTCCCGTATATGTGTTTTCGACGGATTATTTTATTTTATTGATCCAAATCATCAATGGTCATGGTAGGGTTGGCTATAGCTCATTACCAAAATATTTATTAGTAGTGTTAAGTTTAGTTCTTTACATTCAAAATGAGATTGTTAACACTTTCTAGTTATCATGTGCAACTGATATGACAATTTTCTTGTAAGATCTTTACATTTTGGTATGATATGTATATTTTGGCATTTGTTGGCTTTTGAAATATTATATTTGCAATTGTAGGCGTTTGTTTGCTTAAAAAATTGGCCAATCCTTATGTAAAATTATGGCTTCTCCATTGCATGTGATTGAGACTATTATCAAATTATGTAAGGCTAGCTATATGCTTAACATATGGATTTCGGTAGATTTGACACCAGACATTGGATGATGACTTCAGAAGGGTTTTTTTTTTTTTGGATAAATTGTGCGTTACCTTTTTATATCTACTCAATTAGACTCGGACAGAATAAAGAGTTACCTCGTCCCTCTCCTTTCGGTAAAGAATTAGTAAGCACAAAAGAGAGAAGAAAAAGATCTAAAGATGACATAAGCCAACAAGGAAAAGTCCCAAACAAATACGTGCCAAAGCAAGACTACAGAGAGACTTTTTACTGTACATATGATCGCCTCGAGCAACTCAAGAGGGAAGAGAAAGAAAAAAAAAAGAGAAAAGTAGCTTTTATTTTAAAACGAAAAACTACAAAACAAAAAGTGGCTTAAGAAGTTTTTTAAAATCAATTATAACTTTTAAAATGCAATTACCTATGAACCTTTCTATAAATATGTTTTCTATATGTTTTTTCCGTTATTATTTGCATATAACTTCACATTATCTACTAAATCTATAGCTACTTCATTAAACGTTTCTAGAAATATAAGTTGCAAAATCTGGATCCAAATAAAAACTACGACTTTCATCTAAATGCATTATCAGTTAGTTACAACTTGTAGCTATTGGCTCCGGCCAAACATATAAGAGATAATAATGTGTTAGCGTTTCAAAAGGATCGTTGGCTGCCTATAAGAAAGGTATT
Source organism: Senecio squalidus (assembly GCA_910822075.1). NCBI lineage: Eukaryota > Viridiplantae > Streptophyta > Magnoliopsida > Asterales > Asteraceae > Senecio > Senecio squalidus. The sequence goes on along the minus strand of CAJVGC010000001.1, from coordinate 463,719 downwards.
AAAATATCTCCCTTATTTCCTATGATCTTAATCTATATATTTACTTGAATGATGCTATAAATATTCGTTGAAGTGGTTATTTATTTATAATTGAACCAAAAGGAAGATGGAAAGCACCTATATCTAATTGTATAGAAGACGGAGTGTGAAATCAAAGCAAGAATTGTGTTATTTGAAATTTAAAAATAAAATTTAATATTTTGATAGAACACATGAAGAAAAAACAAAACGAATAAAAGGTTAGCACAAATGGCATAGAAACCAACTAATTCGGCGAAGGATCCAATGTAGAAACAATAAACACAAAAAACAATCACAAAGACACATGGACCCTTCAATCAGACATTTCTATATCCTATTTTGCTTCAACTTTACAAACTCATCCTTTGTATTATTTTGTTCTAACTTTCAAAATTACATTTCCACCCGCATAGTCTTGTTTTCTTCAAGTTATATTGTCTCCAATGCCAAGTGGTTTATATACGAACCAAACCGATATTAAAATAGTTGTTAATGTTTGGTTTAGGAGTGTTTATCAGGTCGATTTTTCGGGTTTTTCGTGTTATTCGAATCGGGTTTTTCGAATTTGACTTTTTTCTGACAAATTCGAAAACCGATTCAAATTCGAGTTCAAAATATAAAACCGACTTGAATTTGAAGTCGGGCCGAATTCGAATCAAAACGAATTACAATATATAGTTATAATTTACTAAAACCATGAAGTAAAATCGAATTAAAATTTAAAACCAAATTCGAAAAGCTACTCGAATTCGAAAATAAACTCGAATCCGAACAAAAAAAATGAATTTTAACATATATGACATAATTATATATATAATTATTGACGTAAATTGGAGTTTCGTGTCGGGTGACTAAAAAATTTATTAATTCGAAACTGAATCGAAATTCGAATTAGAAAATCGGTTTAAACCTTATATTAACCGGTTATTTACCAAAAATGGTTATAAATAAATAATAAATTTTTAACTAAAAAGTATGTTAAGACCATTTTTATTATAAGATTTCAAGAACTTGTTTTAACAATATATATTTTATATTTTTAATTTAGTTTGTATAATATATATTTACATTATATTGGTGTAAATAATTTATATTTAGCTTGTAAAATTTGGTATAATGTTTAGTGTTTCACCAAAATTTTATATTATTTTGATGTCTTATTTAGATATATTTTATACAAAATATTATATCATTTTGGTGTTTTAATATATACACTGGAGATGGCTAATAGCAATTATATATTATTATCTCTTATAATCAATTTTCAAAATTAGTGCTAGTGAATAGTAATAATAATAATATATTATTATTATAAACAAATATATTTAATACATATAAATATATTATCTATTGAATAAAAGTTATAAAAATTATAAAAATTATAAAAATACCAAATTAATAAGACTTTAAATACCAAATTAATAAAATTTGAACAAATATTTTCATATGTGTTTAAGAAAGGTTATTTATTTTTTATATCAATTATCAAAGTAGAAATTAAAGATAGTAAAAAGTAGATATTTATTAAAGTAATAAACTAGTAAACAATAGATATTTATATCGATAGCAATTAAGAAAGACGAAATTTTAACAAAACTTTTCATTTAGTTTATTGAATTCTTCTTCTAAGGAAGGATCTCTAGGGAATGAGTCACGTGTTGTACTCCAATAAGATTTTTTTTTTTCATTTATGTTATTTAAATTTTATATATTAAATACTACATGCAAAAAAAAAAAACAAAAAAAAAAAAACAATTAAGTAAAAAGAGGTTGAGAAAATATAAATCGTGCCGCAACGTACGGACAGAAAAATCCCTGTTAATAATCAAAATGTCATTACACTTAGTCTATATTTATTGACATAGGTGGGTGTGAATTACTATCATTCTTAACATTCTTCTTTTCAGAACACTCCCAAGTACAAGTACACTCAATCATGCCTGTGCAACTTCCATGAGAAAATTGACCATAATCTCTTTCGCAAGTATTATCGCAGATAGCTGAAAGACACGCTGGAAACTCATTATGAGGTTCGTGGCAAAGTACCAGACGGTGCGGTTCCATACCTGCATACATACATATTTATATTATTCATTGTATGGTAATCTACCAAGTTAATTACTACTAAAACAAGATTGTATTACCTTTCAAAAATTAAAACCAATAACAATGAGTTAAATTATAATAACATGAAGGTCTCTCATAAGACAGTTAACCAAGAAAAGTATATAAAATTAAGAATTACCTCTGATCATAATGGGAAATACAAGAAACATAAAGAAAACCAATGCCTTTGTCATGTTAAATTTTTTTAATGTGTGTGATGTTCATACAATGATAGATTTATTATATAAGGGTGACAATTTGTCACCTGGAAAACAATTGTATTAAATGTTCATAATTGATATATATTCGATATTAATTGCATAGTAAATATTATTAAATGATAATATCTTAATATATTTTTTAAGTTATTAACGGATATAAAATTTTATTATATACTTAATTTTCTTATAAACTCAATTTAATCTTCTTATTTAAGAATAATGCAAAAAAGGAATATGTGAAATGATTCACAATATCATATAATGTGTAAAAATCGAAAAATGTCGTCCTATAGAACATCTCGATATACTACATTTGATATGTAATCCTTCTAGATATGATATTTCGGGAGACTTAGGGGTCTTTTGTTTTTTCTGAATACTTAAGTCTGAAATCTGAAAACCAGTTCTGAATGATAAGAGGCAGTGTCTGAAACCTGAAACCATAATCAATAAGACTGTTTGAAAAATAGTCTAAACATTTTTTTTTTTAACTTTTTTTCTTTCTTTTTTGGTTCCTCTTATCATTTTTAATGATATTAAAGTAGCTAAATTGCATAAAAACAATAACAAATAATTGAATGTAGATTTAACAAAAAAAATATATTTATATTAGAAAACAAGTGTTTTCAACAATAATACCGAATATTAATAAAATGTTAGTGAAATATTATAACAAACAATGTACGATAAAAGGGGGAAATGTAGTACTTTTTTCTTCGTAAACTAAAATGATAAAAACTTTTCTATCAATTATTTTTCATTTTCATAATTTATCCAGTTATTTTTCACGTAAATTAATCATAACTATTCAAACCATTGACTTTTTTTTTACCCTTTTAAATCAATGTAAATAATTACATATAAACGTATGTAACACTTATTAAAAAAATCAAAAGTTAGTTCAACCTTAATATAACGAGATTTTAAATTAAAACCTATATATAATATTAACGGACTCAAATATTTTTAAACGATCTAAATAATAAGGAAATTTCATTTTTTTCAAAAAGTATTATTTTCCTCTTTTATTTTATTCATGTGTAAGAAGTAAATTATGACAAATAAATTCTAAAATATGTAAAGACTTGTGTGTTGAGTTTGAGTACATGATATTGGTATGAGTTATTTAATAGGATGATGTTAAGACATTTATTTTCACTTATCGAATAAGAGGAAATCAAGATATTATAAGATCTTAATAAGAAATAAATTCAAACAATATTAATGTCCTTATATCTGATCGAATAAGAGAAACTACTCTTATTAAGAGCTTATTTGAAAAAACAAAAGAGGCCTTACTAATACATTTGTGTTGCCACGTGAAATCCTTCTTTATAGCACGATATAAAATTATCTATGTGAGTAGGGTTGTAACGAACGGTCAATGAACAGTTCAACAGAAAGTTCGTTTATTTAGTTAACAATCAACTATGAACAAGATATTTTGTTCGTTTGATTAAGTTAACGAACACAAAGAAAGGTCTTGTGTGTTCATTAACATTCGTTAACGTTTGTTTATATTTTTATACATTTATATTCGTTTATTTTAAAAATAGTTAACATAGTAATATATTATTCAAAGTTATTTAACTTTTTTTTCTTTTCTAGAGAAATAATTATGTCCGTGGGACATAACATACACGAACAACTATAAATACAGACTTATATAATCTAGAACAACGGTCACACAAATTGCACCAACATACTACTCATCGAGAAGGGTGGCAAAAGGCTATTTTTGGTAATGTTGTGAAATAAGATGACTACTAGTTGTATTCAATAAAGGTCACTCATAAATACTTAAGATGGTTGTCTGGCCAGACCCAAATAAGTCCAGAACTGTCTCGACTATATTCGGTAATCTTAAGTGATTCGCAAAATGAGAAACAAAAGTTAAAATGAAATAACTTTGATCCATCTCCAAGTTTTAAGTAGAGTATGTGTAACAAAAGGATATAAACTGAACATAGACTCACAGTGACTTTGACGAAACTTCATTCGTGCATTTATGGGAACATTGATATGTTGCTAGACATTAATCAATGTTATCATATTTGTTTTGAAAATTATTCAAAACTGGGAGTTGTTGGTATTTGAATGATTTTAGCAAATTTGCGTTCGTAAATGTGTGAGTCTTTGGGAGCGCACACATCGACATTGAGATATCGGTTATTTGCCTTTAAGTTATTAATTATTAGTCAATTGTTAAAAGTTAATAATTAAATAACTATAGGGATTGTTATTGTAAGTTAATGGTTAACTTGGTGATTAAGTTTTGCCTAACTATAAATTAAACTTTATAGATTAGGTTTAGGTATCCTAACATTAATCTAGAAAATCAATCTCTCTCTCCTTCTTTGGTTCAGTCGAACACACCCACATAGGGGGTTTCGGTTTTGTTGATTCAAGCAAAGGAAGAGGAAATCAAGCCAGTTGACTAGATCGGGGCAAGTGCTAGCATACAAGCATATTCATAAAGACGGTGTTGTGTATGCAACCAATGATAGATCTTACATTTAGATCTACTGCGTTCATACAAACAATTCAAGACCTAAAGGTATAACTTTAATCCGATTTAATTATTTTTATGTGATCATGTTTTCTATTAATGTGTATTATTTGACAATACAACTCGTGTTATATACCTATAACTTCTTATTATATCATGTTGTATACCTATAACTTCTTATTGTGTTATGGATTTTTACGCACTATCAGAAGCAGGTGATGACTATTTCCTTTTAGATCATCGTAATTTCCCTTGACCATTTTTATTGTTTTGTGTATTTTTATTTCTGTTGGTGAATGTTGTCATTTTGTGTATATTTTTATTGTTAAAGTGTAAAATAAATATTACATAAATAAAAGCATGAAAATGAAAGTTAGAAAGGATTTAAACATGAAGTATATATATAAAAAGTCTTTGTGGAAAGACTTGATCTTCCTCAAGTCTAAAAAAAAATCACATATTTAATTAGATCTTTCAATGACTTTAAAATCATTGTTTATTTATCTATGCTCTCAATTTTTTTAATATAAATAACTACTCTTATTTAGTATAAAATTAACTTATATTTATATAATTACATGAAATACTTTGTTTATCAAATGATAACTACTTTAAATTTAAATTTCTTACCCATTATTTGAATTAGAAAATTTTAGATATTACGAATTTAGAATTATAGTTTTACAATATACTAAAAAAAAAATATATAAAACAATAAGATTAAATTAGATATTGTAATTTGCATTTTAGACATAAAAGAATCCTAGGATTTAAAGCTTTAATAAAGCTTCGAATTCAATAAGTTCGTTAAGAAAACATAACTTTTTCTGTGTGAGTAAATCATAATATGGTAACTATACCTTTTACATATTATGCTAAATGTAATTACAAAGAATACATTTTAGGTAGAAGTCTTGGGTGAGGAACCGTAACAAGTGGATGATGAGTCGATAACCCGAGTAATACTTCCATATCTGGGTCTTCTCTTGTCATCTTATCAGGTAGTTTCCAACTATATCCATGTAGCAAATTAGCTAAACTCAACTCGATCAACTTTAACCCTAAGTTACAGCCAAGACACATCCTTCGTCCTGAACCAATCGGTAATAACTCAAAGTTATTACCTTTCACATCGATTTCCTTTCCAATGAATCTCTCAGGACAAAACTCTTCTGGTTTATCCCACAATTGTGGATCTCTTCCTATGGCCCATACATTAACCATGACTTGAGTATCTTTTAAAATATCAAAACCGGCTACTTTACAATCCTCACGTGTCCTTCTAGGCGCCAACATTGGTGCAATCGGATGTAACCTCATTGTTTCCTTGATAATGGCCATGATGTAAGGAAGGTTGGGCATGTCCTTCTCTTCCACCCATCTATTACTACCTATCACCCGGTCTAGCTCATCTCTCGCCTTTTCAAGTATTTCTGGTTTTGTGAGAAGTTCTTTAATCGCTAACTCAACTATTACTGCTGAACCTTCAACTCCGCCAACAAGCAAGTCCTGTAAAAATCACATTCTTATGTATTAGCAAATCTGGGCATGTAGATTATAAATGTTCCTTACTTCATAAGATATCTCTTAAATTATATCACATAAACTTGTTCTAATATTGAAATTTATGTATGTCTTTTGAATGACAAATATTCCATAAAACGTATTTTGGAATGACTGATATACCTGAATAATTGCCTTTACACCGTGTCTTTCGAGTTTAACATCAAGAGAGGGATCATCAACATTTTGCAACAGCACATCAACCATGTCCGTCGGAACAAAATTGTCCCCCTCCACCTTCCTCTTTGCATCGTGATCATTCAACACATTCTCAAGAAACGAATCGAATTTCTTTCCCACTACCTTCACCCTCTTCACATGACCTTGAAGGTCCATGAAACTCAAACATGGTATCCAATCTCCGGTACTAAGAACCATACTTAACATTGTCATCTCATCCAACGTCTTTTTGAACTCCTCCCCTTGAGCCTCCGATTTACCAAAATAATTCTTCCCAAACACCATCCGACTAAGCACATTTAAACTTAATGTAGACAATAGATCTTTCAACTCAATCACCTTACCGGACGACTCGTGGACGGCCTTTAGAAGAAACTTCATTTCCTCCTCGCGAATGTACTCATACGATTTCAACTTTTTTGCGCTGAACAACTCGGTGGTACACATTTTTCGAGCTTGTCTCCAGTAAGGTCCATAAGAGGACATTGAGATACCAGAGTAATTATAAGAGACGTATTTTGCAGCTGAGGTTTTAGGACGATCGGCAAAGTTTGCATCCATGGTTTTCAAAATGACTTTAGCCATCTCAACAGAGGAGGCAATGACGACGTTTTTGGAACCGAGTTTGAGGTGCATGATTTCTCCGTATTTTTTGGATAGCTCAAGGAATGAAAGGTGATCAGGGAGTTGTCCCATGAGGTGGAGGCTGCCGATAATGGGCAAAGGTTTAGGACCGGGAGGTAGGTTGAGTTTGGTAGGACGACGTAGGTGGTGGGCAAATAGAAGTAGCACCACCGTGGCTAACCATGAAGCTACGTAATAGATTATGGTATATAGTTCCATTTTTATGAAATGGCAACTTGGAAAGTTTGATAAATAGTTAAACGGCAGACAAATAAACTCGTAGCAGAAGAGTGAATATATTATAGGTTTTAAGAAGAAAGAATATTAAAAAACAATGTTTATTAGATTGTGTGATTAAAGATGAAGCTAATTAGCTCCTTATATAGGCGCGCAAAATGTCAACGCTGCACATTATTATGTAATGCATGGATGTGGTTAGTCAATTTAAATAAATGAGTTTACCTATTCAATTCAATTTCAAGACTGTTTAATGGAATATATCATAGTCAATTCAAAGAACACAACAGTAAGTTACATGTCCAAAAGAAATCATCCAATAAAATAGTTGGAGTGATATAGCTGCCATTGGTTATATTTATTATAATTATTATTAATTTTCAAGAATTTATACTTAGAATAAACACAAACCACCTTCATTTTCAAAAAATATACTACAATGTCAATAATACATTTTCGGCTAAGCTTTTATCTTCTTACTCATTAACCACATTGAATTGACGACACTTTTTATACTCCTTGTTACGCATCGAGTGACGTTAACCTCAAAGATGTTATAATGTTCATAACTATTCATGTACACATCAAAACTGAAAACCAAAACAAATTAATATAGTTTCACAGTTCAAGAGTTAAATCAGGTTTCATTCAACGTATAAACATCAAGAACATCTAGTTTTAATAGTTTAGAAATGATAAAAACGTACACTTATATTATCTCAAACAATGTGTTCTTTGTATGATAGAGATATTCATGAGTTTCTATGTGAGATCATGACAAAGGCTTATATGTTAATGGTATTTGGGTTGATCGATTAAGTAATTTAGTACGATAAAGAAAAATATTAACTATTGTATCGTGTGATGTAAATACTTGATTTTTTGAAAGAGTCATAATTCTTCATAAGATCCTTGTTTTCAAACAACACAATAAATATCTTCGTAAATTTGGATTATTTTAAAATAAATATTGAAACAGTCATCTTGATTAATTATTGTATTATTTGAAAGACAAAGGAGAATTTCATTCATTTTCTTAAATGAAATATGGGCATTACGTCATTAAAAACCTTGAGATGAAAGAAGATAGTTATTTTTGAAAGAAAAATAAAAATAAAAATTAGAGGAGATGATGGTGAGATAGGGGTGATTCTAGAGTCGGTAGATGATATTTCAAGCGTATCTTCGTCTAGAATAAACAACCTGTTTGGTGATGGAGATGAAGGGCATTCCACATTAGGTATAAAAATGAAAGACCTATGGAATGGCTTGTTTTCGTTGAAGGTATGCAAGGTTTGTAAGTAATTTAGTGTAATTGATGGATTTGGTTATTAGATTTTGGAAACGGGTTTGAAGATACGCCATGAATGTCCATAATGTTAATAACTAATCGACCATATTAGCAAGTATTAAGATGGACAATAGAAAATATGATTAGAATTGTAATAGCTAAAATTTATTGGCATGGGGTAAATAATATTATCATGTGCAACTATTTGTTAATCTATATCTATATTACGTATAAAATATTTGGACAAGTAGTAAAATTTTAAAATTACCCCTAATTTATCATTTAAACATATTTATATTAATTAACTCATTTAAAATATAAATAATTGTTCACCAATTTTTCCTTAATAACTATTAACTTTTTTAAAAATACATTCATTCAAATTTTCATAAATATCTATATATCTATTTTCATAAATTTTTAACAACCATTTGTTACGTATATGTCAATCTCATACCCAACTTTAGTTTAATTATATCGTCGCAACATCGTGTGTGTTTCCTGATAGTTATATATACGCATATGAGATGTTTTTTTTAATTTTGAAAATTAAGAATGAAAAACCTATACTACCCCTTCATTTTCTTTTTATCACTGATTTGCCAACTCATCTTTTTCTTACAATATTAAACTTTTCAAAATACATATTAATTCATATTTATCTTCTACAAATATATAAATACAATTTAAATTTTAATTCAAAGTTATTTTCTATTTATTAATCTCATGCCCATATCGACTTGACATAGTAGAATATAATTTTATCGTTTATAAAAAAATTTGTGTTACTGTATTGCGCGGGTTTCTAGCTAGTGAATATTATTATCGATGAATAATATTAGTATACTTGGTTTTCAAAAATATATGAACTAGGTTTCGTTATTTTGGAGTATATAAAAAAAGCGGAGATTTGCGAGGAATATTTCATTATTTCTTCGACCGAGAAAAGACTCTACATTTTTTGGTAGCTACATATGGTAGATATGTTATTATTGTTTTTGTTGAAATCAAATTAGTAATGTATGAACTATGAACCTCTTACAAATAATTGTTGGAGTGTACATCACAATGTGTTTTCAGTTTAAAAATAAAGGTGTTGTAATTGGTTCCATGTCTTATATGAAAAAGAGTTTATTTGAATATAATTACAGTTGCATTTTTAGTCTAATACGTGTTCCCATCATTGTGAAAAAGTATTAGCATTTGTGTGTAAAAAGCGTTTCAGTCTAAATGTATCCTTTTATAAACATAAAAATGTTGCGTATTCTCAAAGTGAAGGTGGTATTTTCAAAATCGTTACATATGTCATAATGCTAACACTTTTAGGATCTAATACATCACAACACTTTACACTGAAGAAACGGAGCCTTAGTGTTAGGATCTAATACATGATGGAACAAGAATTCATAATTTCAATTCCTTCCAATTCCATCAAATTTTACGAATCAAAAGGAGCCTTAGTGTTTGATGTGATCTTAAAGAATTATTTAAGGATCTAATACATCACAACACTTTAAGACCACATCAAATACTAAGGCTCCGTTTGGTTCACAAAATTCGATGGAATTAGAAGGAATTGAAATTCTGAATTCTTGTTCCATCCTGTTTGGTTGGACAACCGAAAAAATTAGAATCTGTCAAAATTCTATCAGATTTCTTCCGATGTGGAATTCAAAATTCCTTCTAGTTTCGGAGGGAATTCAAAATTCCTTCCAGTTTCGGAAGGAATTCAAAATTCACGATTTCATTGAATTTAAACCAATTTACTAAAACTTCTTTCAAACGAAACTTTGCACCATTTTAATATAACCGTCATCTTTTTTCGTAAATGTGTTCGACAATGTAGTTGAAGTTCTAGCTTAAAAATGTAAAATGATATAGTACATAATAACTAAAAAAGACAAATTTAATCTTATTATAATTTCAATATACTTTTATAAGCTACTTGAAGCAACTTGTTTTTTAGAAGTCTATATTTATTTTAAATAAGTTTAACAAAAAAAATGTCGACCAACCAAAAATATTATATTAAGCTCTGATAAGTTTCTTATAAATTTTTCACCAAACATATATTACAAAAATTTCAATTAATTTTAAATATTTACAAATCGAACTGAATTATATGCAAATATTGAAAACTGAATTCCGTTGAATTCTGTCAACCAAAAATGACAACTTTTTATCAGTTCAGATTCCAATTTCTCAAATGACCATTCATTTGGCAGATTACAATTTCTTTAAAAACATTCTAAGAACCAAACATACCCTTATAATAAGATTAATAACATTTGCTAAAGCTAAGTTTTTCACCCATTTTCTTTTGTTAAGATTAATAAGTTTTTAAAAAATATATCGAATACCGTTATATGAAATTATTTCTTCGACTATTTTAACATAACGTTTTTATATAATCTTGTGTATCACACGAGCACTAAAGTAGTATATTATATTACGCACCTATCTAAAACATATAGATAATATTTGAGTTTATCGATAAAATATATTATACTTTGTTGAATAACTTTAGAGTTGTTTTTTTTCTTCTAAATTATCTGTAAAAACGATTGTTATATATACAATATAATATGATATAAAATAAATATAAATGTAGTTTTTGAATTATACTTATAACCAGATTTAAGGGAAATGAAATTAAATAGTTTAAGTACGATTTTCAGAAGAAAAATATATATATCTATTTTTTGTATTACGCGGATACGCTCCTAGTTTTAAAGAAAGAAACCAAGCCACACAAAAGTATAATAAACAAAATGAGGGTTTTTGCTTAGGTGTTGGTAACCGGTGGAGAAGAAATACGTTGCGACCAAAAAGATTAGTCGACAATTTAGCAAATAAAACCTAATTTTACGAAACAAGATGGCGATTAACAAAATAAATAACAGAAACAAACTCCATCAATTAGACATGCGACAAAGTTGTTTTCACAATAGTAGCTAATAATCCATCCTTGATGGCAATACCAACTTTATGATTATAGCAAATGTGAATCTGAACCCCATTGATTTTATTTTGATTGCACTTGTTATGACTCGAGCAACACATAACAATGACTTACTTTTGTGTTTGAGGACTTAGACTTAACAACGTTTTGTTCGGTAAGAATAATCAATTTGTATACGTTTTAAGTAATCATTTGCTTAAAACTTAGTTAAAGAGAATATTGGAGGCTTCTAAAGGCGTCGGGGATAAAGAAATATTGTGATTATCAGTACGCTTGTTATCACACATAAGTTGAAATATGTTGAAATGTTTGTGAATTTCATATCATAATCAAACAATTATAGTGTTTCTATAATGTTTAAAAAAAAAAGTAAAAAAAAATGAAATAAACAGGGCCTAAAGACATATTTTATAATTTATTAAAAAAAATTGCATTTCTAATATATTAAAAAAAAAATAGGGAAATTCTCCCCCAATTATTATTTGATCGGAATATCAATCCCCAAATCAGAAACCCTAGAAAGCAGAAATCAATGGGCAAAAACGAATTCCTTACCCCGAAAGCAATCGCAAACCGGATCAAATCCAAAGGCCTCCAAAAACTCCGATGGTACTGCCAAATGTGCCAAAAACAATGCCGAGACGAAAACGGATTCAAATGTCACTGTATGAGCGAATCCCACCAACGTCAGATGGAAGTTTTCGGTCAAAACCCGCACCGAATAGTCGACGGATACTCCGAAGAGTTCGAGAGTATGTTTTTGGAACATATGAAACGGAGTCATAGGTTTAGTCGAGTTGCCGCTACGGTTGTTTATAATGAGTATATTAATGATAGGCATCATGTGCATATGAACTCGACTCAATGGGCTACTTTGACTCAGTTTGTAAAGTATTTGGGGAAGACGGGCAAGTGTAAAGTTGATGAGACGCCCAAAGGCTGGTTTATTACCTATGTTGATCGGGATCCCGAGACGTTGTTTAAGGAGAAGATGAAGACTAAGAGAGCCAAAGCGGATGTCGTTGATGAGGAGAAGCAAGAGCGCGAGATTAAGAAGCAGATTGAACGTGCCGAGATGTTGTTAATGGATGGAGACGGGCTTGATAAAGGGGTTGAGAGGGAAGAGGATAAGATGTTGGTGAGAGACGAGAATGGTGGTGAGAAGAGGATTAAGCTTAGTATTGGTTTGACGAAGAATGGTGGGAAGGAAAAAGGTGAAGGGAGTACGAGTACGAGTTTTGTTTTTGATGAGGTGGAGGATGTGGATAAGGTGAAGAAAGATAAGAGTAGGAAAACTAACGGTGGGTCGGCGTTGGATGAATTGATTAGAGAAGAAGAGAAGGCGAAAGAGAGGAGTAATCGGAAAGATTATTGGTTGTGTGAAGGGATTGTTGTTAAGATTATGAGTAAAGATTTGGCGGAAAAAGGTTATTATAAGCAAAAGGGTGTTGTAAGAAAGGTGATTGATAAGTATGTTGGTGAAATCGAGATGCTTGAGAAGAAGCAGAAGCTGAGGGTGGATCAAGAAGAGCTGGAAACGGTTATTCCTCAAATTGGTGGAATTGTGAGGATTGTGAATGGTGCGTATCGTGGATCGAATGCGAGGTTGGTATCTGTTAACACGGATAAGTTTTGTGCAAAAGTGCAGATTGAGAAGGGTGTGTATGATGGGAGAGTTATCCAAGCGATCGAATATGAAGACATATGCAAACTTCATCAGTAGAGTCTTGTCATTCTGTTTTTTGAAATATTGTTGTGGCTCGATTGAACATTTTGTTTTTATTGCATATTACGTGTAATAATAATATTTCAATGATAGTTTCTTTTATGGATTGTTATTTGTCATTGGTTAAATTACTTTGCAGATTTCATTGTTCCATCAAGCATTAGATTTCGTGGTTATCAGTTGCTGTAAAAAACGATCAGTTTGCTGAGTTGGAATTCAAGGTTAGCTTTCTATTTTTACTGTTTCTTGTCCAAGTCTACGGTTTATTGAGAAAGGTACTTTTTTCGTTTGCTGGATTGTTGTAATTTTATTTTTAAATGGATTATAATTGTGATGAAACCTGGTCTAGCTGAAGCTTCATCATGAATCTTGCTGGCTCCAGATTTTTTTCGTTATTTGTTTCGATGATGCATACTAGGTATCTTTTCTACGGTTTACATCTTATTTTAACAACAGTATTTTGTTATTTGCTTTCCTTTCTTGAGTAGACCAATAAACACTCGAAGGCGTCTTCCAACAATCAGACAATAGTGTTTGGCAAACCTAGTGAAAGAATATCAGTTTGAAAATGGGTATTATAAGTTGATAATGCTATCCCAAACACCCCTTAAGTTTAGTAAGAACATCTGAAGATTTTGGTGTTGGAAGAAAAGAAAAATAGGGCGGAAAAGTCGAATATTTAAGCCCCTTTTTCTATTCTTGAGTAATACCAACCATTAACATCTTTTTTTGACCAACAAACCGTAACAAAATAAAGGAAAAAGTTTAACGTACCTTTCCCGTGTGCATACATACATCTGGATGGAGTGTATAGGGGTTTCATGACGAGTTACCCAAGAACTGAGAGTCGATCTTATAGTGTCTATCTAATTGTGATGATAACTAATTTTAGGAGAACAAAGTGTCCGTAGTTTTTGTTAGATAGATAGTATTAAACCTAAGACTATAAGACAAGAATTACGGTGTCACATACGACTACCCACTACTTTCATAGAAGGTGGTCGGTTACTCTGCCACATGGAGTACTTTGCGTTGCATGTCGAACCGTCTTGTTAGGTACTCATTCTTGGACTGAAAACCCGAGCCAGAATTTTGGTCAAGAAAAAGCCAGAGATCCTTACTCCGCTGTTGAATATCTTAGCTCGTTTGTTAATGTCCATGTTTTCGTTAAAATTGCCTGCAAATGCCTGCTTCTGCTAGACTTGTCGTGACAACTGCGCAACCTTTAAAAATATCTGTGACATTTTTTTTTTTTTTTATCTTTTATACCAGCTGCTTAATGAAAGATAAGGAGATAAGTGATGTCACTAGTAATTAATTAGTTTTGTTTATCCGTTTTTGGGGGGATACTTGGATAGTGCTTTTCCCTTCGTTGTTTTCCTTTTATCTTTTCTGTTTCTTTTTCGTAATCAAATGGGGCGATCATTAAAAAAAACGGATGCTAAAGTGCACTTTCTTTGCTTCGTGAAGGTATAGCAATGAGAAGAGTGAGTATTATAGTACAATCGGTAAAGCGTTAAAATGTGAGAACGAACTGTGCCAATATGAAATCCATTAGTTACATCAAATACTTTCTAGCTTTATCTGATTGTATATGTGTGTACTGCGATGTCATATTTTGTAACTATTTGGGCGAAGGACCTTTTTCAATGACTGTTACATAATGTGTTTATATGATTTGTGATTGTCCTGTTCTCTCACATAGACAATAATCTTAGAACCGTGACACTGTGCTCCGCCTTTTCAGTTCTTTTATCAGTTAAAGTATGTATTTTCACTGTCAATTCACAACTCAAGGCTGAAGTCTCAATATCTCCTTCAAGACGAAGGCTTATGTAAGTGGATCATTAGAGATGTTGAGGAGTTTGAGTTCCTTCGTTTGCTTATATGACATCATCATCCTGTTTTTGTTGCCTTTTTAACAAAAGCTCATTCTGTTGGTCAAATGGGTCAATCGGGACAGGTAGGCTTGGGTTGATTATGATTACAAAACAATACTTCTGCAATAATACTCTAAATAGATAGATTTGTTCAAAATAGACTTTGGACAACAAAAAAAACGTTTACTTTTCCCCCTTATTGCTACTTTTTTTTATTTGACCCGTTGGAGATAAAAGGACAACCCAAATCAATCCATTCATAAATCAGTCAGTGCGCGCTCAAGTTGCTACCTCTAAATTTTTTTTTTTTTGGGTAATGACTTGTAACGAAGTATGATCAGCTTTTTCCTTTATGAAATTTACCCATCTTTGTAAGCATGTTTGAGCATCCGAAAACCAACTTTATTCTCGACATAGTGAACAGGGATTGTCAGTAGCATCATGACAAGCTGCGAGGAAACTTCAACTTTTGGTGTATGACCTGATGTGAAGATCTCTGCTGCTGTTTTGCTAATAATATTTTTTTTTTTTTTCTAATTAAGATATCATCTATGAACTACGTAATTTTAGATGCGAGATCACCACTGCATTAACTTTTGATCGACGTTATTATGTTAATATGTTGGCTTCCAACTTAGTTATGGGTTAATTGAAACAACCAATTTCTGAAGAGGGGTTTGTACAATTTGCTTCAAACAGCTAGTCAACCAAGCTGATACCATGGAATGGGTTCTTCGTATATGTGATGTTGGTAACCATGTGGTTGGTAGATGTTATGATAGGCCGAGAATTGCTATTGTTGTAGTTATGTTACCCAAAAATCCGTCACTGATTCAATCTAATGGTAGTTTCCTAATGCACTACTTACTGAAATGGAACTTTTATCAAGTAATAAGAAACGAGTACCCAAAAACATAATACAAGCCGTGTCTGGTTTTCCATTTGAAGACCACGATAAGCGTCAAACTTCTAACTTATGTTTTTGTAGAAATCAAAGAGGAACGTTTATCGTAACAACGGATGTATGTTAAGTCTCTATAGTGTTTTAAGAAAGCAATGTATCTACATCCCATAATCTACTCGTTGTCACTATTGTTAAAAGCAGCTCGAAGTTCTTTATTTGGCATATGATTCTAGTAATTCGGTCGCCCTTTTTTTATTGTTTCCATCTATTAGTATCTATAAGTGGCTAAATGAGCGGGTTGGGTTCAGTTGCAGCAATGCTACTTATATTCTGTTGACTTTTATACTTTCTTTCTGTTATGTTCTATAATCGAACATATTTAACATGCGGTATTATAGGTGGCCAAAGAGCGAATATGATCATGACGCATGAGTTTAAGTGGAAAGCACTTATGATGAAATTGTGGTATATTTTGTCATTGAATCATCTGGTATTTACGATAATATTGTATATACCGATAGGAAATTTGATGAGTTAAATTCATTTTAAATTTGATCTCACACTGCATTGTTTTGCTAGTTTCGCACTCCCTACATATCTGTGACAACACACTTTAGTTGCTGCTCGTAAGTCGCTAGAAGTTTAAGGTGTTTCGTATAAAAACATTGTGAAAAGAAGTGAAAAGGATTAAAACATTATTAATCTTAGTCTATAAGTTATCTTAATTGTTATTTTTGTAACACTATAGGTAGTATAGGTAAGGGGTGTTCGATATCCGGTTTTATTCGAAAATCCGAAATTTTGAAAATATATTTTTTGTTTTTTTTTGTTATTTTTTGTTTATTCCAAATTTTATTATACATTCTTTTAACAACAATATTTAAAAAAATCACCAAAATATTTACATTTACCTATAAAATAACAATAAAAACTAAAAATATATATATATATTTTCGGATTATCGGATATCCGAAATATCCGAAATTTCTAAATATCCCTATCCGAATCCGAATCCGAAAAACCGGATATCCAAATTTTCGGATAATTTCGGATCGGATTTTCGGATTCGGATTTTCGGATTCGGATTTTAGGATTCGGATTTTCACGTACGGATATTTTGAACACCCCTAACTATAAGAATAGAGTGAAAATATTAAATATCGATTTGAAAAGGCAATTGGTCCTGTAGCTCAGTTGGTTAGAGCGTTGGTCTTATGAGCCGAAGGTCGCGGGTTCGAGCCCCGCCAGGACCATTGTGATCCAATTAGTTTTTCATTTTATTATATAACCCATTGAAGATGTTGACAAGATTAAAGTGGCCAAGACAAACAAGAAAGTGCCATAATGGTTAAAATTAGGTATTGGTTTAGTGTCGATAACAAGACTTTGGTATAAGTATACCTAACTTTTTCTTCGTCTCAGTTATTAACGGAGTTTTCAGGAATGTGTGGGTCGACTACCCAACCTAAATTTTCTTGTTACTTTTTAGGAACCGATTATAGGTTTGGTCGAATCGCTTGACAAAATTCAGATACAATCACGATGCCAAAACGAAAACCTTCTTGAGCCTAGCTAGCTATTCCTGTTCCTTTGGTTTTGCAACACCAATCACTACATAGAGCTTGTAATGATGATACTAATTTGTTTATCAACATTATAATGTTTAAACATCATTTGCAAACATCAATTTGTCTCGTAGATCGCGGGTTCAAGACACACCGACACCATTTAAAAAAATCATATTTTTTAGTATAACATATGTGAAAACAGAATGCAAGAGATGTATACCATTTTTGTTAGGCTTCATCACACAACATCATAATATACTTTTAAAGCTTTGAGTACATAAATATGACAACCCCTTTAATGGAAACACATTATTATAGCAAAAGCAATGCTACAAGTAATCAAATAGTTTCATTTGATCAAATGAGAGACATTTTCGCTTCATTCTCCTCGTCTTTGAATGGATGATCTTCTTCATAATCCTTTTTCTGATCACCCAACAAAGGACTCGACTCCACTATCGGAACAAGAACACGCTCCTCTTTCGGAACCATATTTTCTTTCAAACTCCATCGACTTCCCAACTTTGCGACTGCTATATTGTCACTAGATCCATTATTAGAATCCAAATTCCCAGTTATTTTCTTGATGGGGTTTCTCGACTCATTTCCATCTTGGATCACGGGTAAGATCTGGTTTTCTTCAAGACTTTTATGCTCAACGAAGTGGGAATTAGACCTTTTGTATTTGTCATTAGAAGATTGTTGAAAAACACCATTTTCCGACGAAACTCTATGATTAAAACTCCCAAATCCTTCAATTCCTCTGCTTAATTTTCTTGCTCGGGCTCTCTCTTCTTTCAGGAGACTCAAATTATTCAGAAATTTCAAGATTCTTTCTGATTTCATTCTTACATTAAGACCCCAATTGAATCTACATTACATAAAACAAAAGAAACATCAAAAATTTATCAAAAATCAAATCTTTATAGCAAAATGATTTATTTGACCCATATCATAAATAAGCTAAATTTTATCAAAATTCAAATCTGTATTAGTTAAACGATCGACCCCATATCATACAGAAGCTAAATTATTATTAACAAAAATCAACCCTTTGCAGTGAATTAGAACCCTGATCATAAATAAGCTAAAGTTAATTAAAAATCGAAACTTTATACTCCATCCGTCCCATATTTATTGTACACTTTTAATCTTTTCAGTACTTTCATTTTAACTTTGACCTTAAATAACATTTTTTTGTGTTATAAACTTGTTGCTAAAAATTATATTATTGAAAAATACTTTCAAAAACCAATCTAATCATATAATTTGGTTCAAATATTAAATAACACAAAAAAAAGTTATTCAAGGTCAAAATTACAAATAAAAGACTTTAAAAGTCAAAATTGGACAATAAATATGGGACGGAGGTAGTAGTAAAATGCTACATATTGGATCATAAAAAAACGACGGTTTCTATAAAAAAAATTAAATCTTTATAGTAAAATGATAAAACTTGGATCGTAAAAGAAAATACTATTTCTGTAAACAAAAATCAAATCTTTATGGTAAAATGATAAAAATGAGATCATAAAAAGCTGAATTTTATTAAAAATCAAATCTTTATAGTAAAATAATAAAAACCCAGATCAAAAATAAGCTAAATCAACAGTAAAGATTAAATTTTTATTCAAAAAAGAAAAATACCCTTTTTCATCAATATATTGAAAATTGATCATTTCTTGCAAAACATCTTTATGAATTTGAAATTCTTCAGCAACACTTTCTGGTCCATGTGTCAACAAGTGTTCTAATACCAACACAGCTTTATATGCTATCCTCCAATTTATTGCATCAAATCTACCCAATCTGTAGTTTGACTCAAAAAGTCAACACTCAAAAAACAAAACAAAAACAAAAACAAAAAAAAATAAATAAATAAATTAACCTGTTATGAAGAACATTAACAATTCTCCAAAAATCATCAATTTCAAAAGCAGATTTTGATATTATCTTTAAAGTTCTTGCATCTGGAGCCCATGGATTCCCATTTGTTGACTCTTCAACCAATCTTTAATAACAAATAAGAAAAGAAAGTCAAAGGGTATATTTGTTTTACGTTATTTTTTCGGCTTACGAGCTTATCTAATAAAAGTAAAACCGAAGCAAATAAGCTTATAAGCCCACAACAAAAAAAAATAATGAAAGTTAAAATGGAAAGATTGTTACAGTTGAGCAGGAGTGACATCAGTCAAAGCTAATCTAGCAGTTTTGATTTTTTCTTTGAAGAAAAAAGAAGCTTGTTTTTTGAATTCATGGAAAGATGAAGATGATGATGAACCCAGGTTTTCATTGTTGCCTAAAATTGACATTTTTTTTCATGGAAGAAAAAATTGATATTTTTTTTGGAAAAATGGTGAAAAAGGGAAATTGTTGGAATGGGTCAAATCTTGGAGTTATTTGATGTTCAAATTCAAAAAGTGGGGCATGCTTACATAAATTTAAATAATAAATTAGTCCATGTGAGTCCACAAAAGTGACATATGTATAGTTTGACTTCTTGTGATAAAATTGCTATCAAATAGTCCCTCGTTTCCGAAAGAGCGTTTGGAAATAAAAAATAGTCAAAATAAGTTAATGAAGTGTTTTTATGTTAGATTACCTATTTTTACCTTTACATTAAAGACGTTGATTATTTTTAGAGTTTTAAAAGTTGAAAATATTTAAGGACAAAATGGAAAATTACTACATTTTAACTATTCATATTTAGAAACAGGACAATAGTTTTGGGACAAACATAAATAAAAAAGTCGACAGTTTTTTTGGAACGGAGAAAATATGTTGATCATGCTCATAATAAAATAAAAGCTTATTTGGATTTTGATTCGTGATTAATAAACTATCTAGTTTATTTAGTATAATGTTAATTTTCAGTTTTATTTGGAGATATGAATGGGCTTAACCTAACCCCAATAAGCTTAATCAAGGATTGGATATAATCAGGTTTTCAATAATTTGGGACTAATTCTAACCGACCCTAATAATAAATCGGATAATCGGATTAGGATCTAATAGGGTTCAGGTCTACTTAAAAAGAATAACAAATGTTGTAAATAACAAGATGATCAAAAAAATCTACCTTGTAGGCCTATAAAAATGCTATGATTTATATAGACAAATAAACATCAACTAAGATTTACCATATGAAAAAGGTTGATAAAATAAAAGGTGTTGTTGATAGTAGGCCAAAAAACGTTAATATAGAAATTGCATTAGCTAATAAATCTAGCCTACAAACTACAATTCACAAAATATAAACGTATTATATTAACAAATAAAGATCATACAAATAAGAATTAGTAGGTAGTGCAAAAGAAAAAAAATATTGGTTTAATTTTTTTTTTACTTTCTTTGTCCCAAAAAGAATGTCTGAAAATAAGAAACGGTCGAAATAAAATAGGTATACTTTTAGAGTTTTAAAAGTTGAAAATATTTAGGGGCAAAATGGGAACTTAGTACATTTTAACTATTCATATTTAGAAATAGGACAATAGTTTTGGGACAAACATAAATAGAAAGGTGAACAGTTTTTTGGGGACAAAGGGAGTAGTTGACTAATAAATTATGAACTATATAAATGGACGAAACATAAACTAGATCATACTAAAAAAAAAAAGGTTAGGCTAGTTGGATTAGACCCGAACTCGATTAACAAAAATAAAACTTCCTTCGGACCTGACCTAATAAGATTCGGGTCACATCAGTTCAACTCGTTTAACCATAATAGAATACATAGACACGAACAAAAGCGACCTTATTAAGCTTCTTTAGGAAAAGTTTTTTGTCAGATTTACAAGCTGTGAGTTTTTATTTTAAAATAAAAATATTCAAAATAAAAAGTTTATTGAAGAAGTTTCAAAAATAAATTGTAGCTTTTGAAATATAAAATAACTTATAATTTATAACCGTTTCTACAGCTACTTTGCTAAACATTTTTGCAAATAAATTTGCATCTTCCAGCTCTAAACAAACACTCTAGTGTTCAACTTCCACTTGAAGCTTTAGTTTACAACTAGTTTAAGGAGGTGTTTGTTTAGGCTTATATAAGCGGTTTGTGACTTATCGACTTTTCGACTTATGTTTTATAAGCTCAGATTTTTCAGACTATATAACCGTTTATGGGCTTATTACTGTCTATCATGACATAATAAACAGTAATAAGCTCATAAATGATTACATAAGCCAGAAAATCCAAAATATAAAACATAAACTGAAATGTCAATAAGTAAAAAGTTTCTTTTAAAAGCCTATACAAACACCCCCTTAATAAACTTATCCTAATATTATTATTATTATTAGCTCTATAAAGAAAATTAATAAAATTCAGTAAACCCAAAAGATTTAACAAAAAGAGTAATTGGACATTTGGACTAGACTATAATTATAATAGGCTGGGCCTGTTATAGATATTTTACATGGACTGATGAAGTCCTTTCGAGATTGATTTGTTTTATAACTTTATGTTACTTACATGTACATAATTAAGTATATCTAGATAATTAACTTGACATTTTATGACATAATTTTCTTCTTAAACTAATAAAAGAATGTAAGCTTGCTTAATTTTTTTGCCATTTGTTATGTCTAACTAATTTTCAAGTGTCATGATTTTAACATTTAAATATTTATTTAAAGA
Source organism: Senecio squalidus (assembly GCA_910822075.1). Lineage (NCBI taxonomy): Eukaryota > Viridiplantae > Streptophyta > Magnoliopsida > Asterales > Asteraceae > Senecio > Senecio squalidus. The sequence continues at coordinate 441,291 of CAJVGC010000001.1, read as the reverse complement.
GTTAATTACAAAAATCGTTCCTAGGTTTATCTAAAATTATGGATTTCGTCATTAAGTTTAAAATTTTACATAAATCATCCATTTTTAGAAACTAATTACATTTTCCGTCCCTAATATTTGCTCCAATTACAGATTTTGTCCCTAAAGTTTGTCCTCAATTACGAATTTGGTCCTTAAGGTTTGTTCCAATTACGGGTGCAAATAAGAAATTAGGGACGAAAAGCGTAGTAAGTTTCTAAACTTTGACGATTTATGCAACTTTTTAAACTTATAGACGAAATCTATAAATTTAATCATATCTTATCCTAAATTAATTTTTATATTCTCCGCAATATTAACTCTTAATAAGGCGGTAGTAACTACGTTGCACTAGTAACCAAGTATTGGTATTAATAACTTGTATAAGCAGTAGAAATTTCTATGACCAGTTTTAACTTGAATGAACAGTAGAAACTTCTATGAGCAGTAGTAAACTAGTAACCAACACTTAGTCTTTTTAATATAACTCAATAACTCCAAATAACAAACCCAACATACGAAACTAACAAATATGAGAAATCATAAGTATTATATTATGAAGTGGAAAATAAATTTTTCCCTAAATAGCAATGATTTTATAATGAATGTTTGTTTCAGCTTTTATAATTGACTTATAATCTTATATAACTTTTGAACGTCTCATAATTCTATCTTTCTAACTTATAAGTTTATCAAGTTAATCTATAACTTTAAATAAGTCGTAACTTAAACTTAATAACTCGCTCCATAAAATAAGCTTATTAGTTTATCTACTTAATCTCTAATAATGAAAATTAACAGGAACAAGCTAAACACAATGCAACAGAATCATTTATTTATTGATTGATAATTTTTAATTGATTTGATTGAATGAATTATATGTTGACAAGTGTATGATCTACCTTGCACAGCCCCTACCAAAAAGAAATTGATTATTTTAAAGTGATGAATATTTTTATTTTTACATAAAATCAAGAGTTAATTACATAATTGGTCCCTGTGTTTGTTCCAAAATAACGGGTCCAGTCCCTGGGTCGCAATTCCTTCGGACCCAGTCCCTGGACCCAATCTTTGGTTGCACGTTTGGTCCCTCCCACTAACAATCGTTAAAAAAATCCCGTTAAATACCCCATGTGACTGGCACATGATAGGTAAAAAAGACATTTTGCCTTGATTTTCCCCTTTCATGTGTTCTTCCCCAAATCATCTTCCATCCCCAAATCAAAAACCCTAATTTCCCAATCACTCAATTCCCCACCCTAAAATCCACCAAACCCTAGCAATTCTTCATTGCTAAACCCCTAATTCAACAAAACGGAATTTATGTAATTCTTGTATAAAAAATAAACAATCTGTCTTGATAACTCTTTAGAGAGAAACTAGACTGGTTCCATAAAAAACCTAAACTCAGAAGAAAAGAAGAAAAGACGTTAACCAAACGTTCAAATATTTAAACCATATATATATATATATATATATATATATATATATATATATATATATATATATATATATATATATATATATATATATATATATATATATATATATATATATATGTATGTATATATATATATATATGTATATCATGTATATCCAAGTCGGAGTTTCTGATTCGTCACTGTCAGTTAATAACTCATAGAGGTTTAAATGGCAGTATCCCATGGATTTCGCTGGGCTCGCCTCCCATCTCAAGCTTGTTAGTTGACATCTTTATTTGAAGATACATATCAGCCCACTTATCATTAATTTGGTATGGAGATAAAGAAATGGAAATTGTTTCATTTCTTTTGTTCGGTTCCAGGAGCTCAAAAGAATCGCAGAGGTTTAATAATTGGTGTTTCAGTTGCTGTCCTTCTCGCAATCATCGCCGTTGCTGGTGTTGTTTCTTTGATCACAAAACTAAAGAACGTGGATTGCTAGGGTTTGGTGGATTTTAGGGTGGGGAATCGGGTGATTGGGAAATTAGGGTTTTTGATTTGGGGATTGGAGATATTTGGGGAAGAACACATGAAGGGGGAAAAATCAAGGAGAAATGTCTTTTTTACCCATCATGTGCTAGTCACATGGGGTATTTAACGGGATTTTTTAACGATTGTTAGTGGGAGGGACCAAACGTGCAACCAAAGATAGGGTCCAGGGACTGGGTCCGAAGGAATTGCGACCCAGGGACTGGACCCGTTGTTTTGGAACAAACACAGGGACCAATTATGTAATTAACTCTAAAATCAATTATGGAAAATGAAATGATTTTGGATATTTTTGATAAATTAGTTTGTAGTTGAAGTTACTAACTTGTAGCTTGAGCTTATATATAGAGTTTGAGCTTTTATTTTTTGTAATTTTGTTTCGAAAGTAGCTGAAGTTGGAGCTAGAAAATGTAAAATAACTAGTATATGATAATATAATAAGACAAAATTTATAAAGAGTATTTATGTAATTTATCATCATATAAGCTCAAACTACTTTTTTAAGCTACTTGAAGTAGCTTATTTTTTAGGAGCTTATTTTTAAAATAAGATGTAACGAAACAAGACTTATTTAATAAAAACTTAAGCCCCAAATAAGTATGTACCAAACATAGCCTTTGATTGCGCAAGAGTGATGGAGTTCGTTCCAAATAGGTAAACATTATATTATCCATCTATATCCATAACAATTGTAAATAGGTAAACATTACATTATATTATCCATCTATATCCATAACAATTAGATTTAGAGGAAAAGATGTTTGGTAAATAGACGGAGTTTGTTCCAAATAAGTAAACATTATATTATCCATCTATATCCAAATAAGTATGGATGATAAAAATACAAATAGATTTAGATATGAGTACGACTTTGTTCAATTATTTGTCATCCCTAAGTCGCATCTTAACCCCGTAGGTGTTCTATTCCGATTTTGTCAAATGCAAAAAAAAATAGTAGAGTTAATTACACAAACTTTCCTTCAAATTTATACAAGAATTTAAAATTTTAACCAATTCATCAACTTGAAAAGAATTTCTATGTTTTTCATCCCTAAATTTTAACGAACATGTAATTTATGGACGAAATTCGGTATTGGTTAACAATTACTTTAACGTCTATTTTAGAGACTAAAAACATAACTAGTCTTTCTAAATGACAATTTTGTGAATTTTAAAAAACTTAAGAACAAAATCTGTAACTTTTGATAACTTTTAAGAATAATATATTTAATTAACTCAAATAAGTATAGAGTTTTGAGAACAATAGCTTGAGGGTTGTGATTATTTATCATTACATTTATCATGTTGTTGTACATTGATAGAAAGCCCCACGTACATTTGTTGATGTCATCTCCTATAATTATGAGAGTTTGTTTGGTTTAACTAGCTCGGGTTGAGGTTTAAGCTTGAGTTGGAGCTTAAGCTTAAACCTAATCTTATGGTTGGAGTTGAGCTTATTTATAAAAATGGAAAAGATGTTTGGTAAATAGCCTTATTTGAGTTTATAAGTATAAAAAGACGTAAAAGTACAAATAAAAATATGCAACCAATGATATAAATGGTATTTAAGTAATTTTGTTTATTATAAACTCAAATCTTCCCTAATCTATTTCAATGAACTTATTGTTTTAGAGATTATTTGGGCTTGTTTCTTCTAAAATACCCGTACAAACAAATAAGACTTACGAAGTTGATTATCAAAAACGATAAACTCAATCTCAAGCTCCTACAAACCTCCAAAATTCTACCAAACACACAATTATACAACAACAATCCTAAAAGACGTGATTATCATTAATGGATTATTACCCGTGTCAAGTTACTTGACACGCATAAAAAATTTATTTTTCTCCGTCCCTACTCGTAAAAAAGCTAATGAAATCATACAACGTTGGTATTACTTTAGTACGTCTTTTGTCAAATCTACTAACAAAAACATGTGCCTATGTTTTTTATCTTTACTTATGATACGATATTTTTGACCTAGTTACTTCATAAGCTTTATGTAAATGTCCCTTCAAATAACAGAATCAAAGTTAATAACTTTTGATTAACGAATCTGATTCTTGAACTGGTTAATAAAATAGTACATATAATTATGAGAATATAACAGGCAAGCTAAATTACACATGTGCATATAAATGTTTATTCTTTTTAGACTTCTTTCCTTTCATTCAAATCTTTTGACTTTCATTGTAGTATTCACTAAGAAGCTACTAATTCAACCTTAACTTGGTTTACTTAAAAATGTTCATTCTCAAGAGTACACGAAAACTACGCGATCAGTGGCGTAGATAGGGAGCTAGAGGGTGTTAGACCAGTGCAGTGGACGAAGTACAATATGAAATTCTGGTTTCGCCTCTTTGTGACCGCGTTATATGTTTTAAAAAGTGTACGTAACATAAAACTAAAGAGATGCTACTCGTGCAATGAACAAAAACTTTTCGTCATTTATTAGAAGATTCGGAATGTTTATATGACATTTTTATATTTAATAAACATCGAGTAAAGTTTACACACCTTTACAAAACTTAATCACCCTAGTTACATTCCACAACCAAGTCTCTTTTAAGATGTTGAGCTTCATTGCCATGTTTGCATAAGGTGATCAAGAAAAACATGAACGGAAGAAGAAATATAATCAAAAAATGGACCACCCATTTGGTTTTTTTCTTGTTGCATAAACTGTTGTCGTTTTTAAGGGTGTCGTGTGTACTCACACGCAGGATCTCCATATCCTTCCTTCAAGTGAAATGACAATAATTGAAATATCATCATGGTAACGCCTTCGATCACCTTGTGGTATTTCTAGTAACTCGTGGAAATCTATACCTATAAAAAAAAGTTCGAAATATAAGATCATAACCATCTTGAAATAACTTTTGATCAACTGCCTATATTATTGGTGTATAAATGGTGTGTTTATAAAATACGTCAAATGTTTTGAAAGTTGCTCATAGTATATCTTCGATGTATACAACCTCCAAACTCGTTTAATTTAAAAAGTATATCATCTCGTATTCATAAAACAATTTGTGTAAAAATGGACAAGCAAAGTGTTAGCGGGTCAGCCCAACTTGTTAAAAACGAATTGTTTTGACATGTTACCCAACCCGCCCATCTTGGCACCATTTAGTGCAAACCCTCTCCAACGCGATCCGCGTTCTTACCAGCTTTCTCGGCCGCACGAAACAGAACTTCTTCAATTAGATGCTGAGCAGGATCACCTTCTGGTGACCACTGAATGAAAGCCTCGACTTCAGAAACTGCCTCCTCGTTGGTAAGGTACTGATAAAGCCCGTCCGAAGATAATATCAAAAACTTATCTCTTGGTCCTAATCTGTGATGGTAAAGACTTGGGAGACAATTTATGTATGAAGAACTTCCCACATAGTCGATTCTAAACATCTTTAAAAGCGCATCGTTCCATTTAGGCTGCAACAAATCAAGAAACAAGTTACCCAAGTGTCAAAAAAATAAAATCTTTACGATTGACACAAATTATATTCATTTGATCTTTTATGTAATCAACATGTATGAAAATCTAAAAAAGTTACTTATGATTCGATCTTGATGGAATATACAATATACCCATCTCCCAATTTGGTTTCTTGATGAGAATTTTACTTTGGGAAACCCAAAAAGAATCAAATCGACATAAAATTACATCAAGTGGATCACATTAAATTGCTACCTGTTTGAGAAAGCCAGCACCGAAAGCTCGAGTGACCCTGAGTGAGCCTTTAACACGATCATTCATCACCGCGCAAGAATCATCAGGATGTTCGTTCTTTATTCTTTCAACTTCCTGCCAAAAGTTAAACATAAGTGTTAGAAAACAATGACTATATGATTTAACTTCTAAGAACAATGAATTGAAAGTATGATGTTTTTTTCATTTTTACCTCTTCAATGGAGGTACTATGATCCTTTGTAAGTTGGCAAGCGGATAATTTTGGATTTGTACTAGCAATATCGGCATCAAATACCTCAAGATCATACAAAGTTTCCTCTTTAATCCTCTCTAAATCTTGGCTCCAAAGTTCAGGCTCGGGTTTTTGACCTAAAACCGCCCTACTATCTCCCACATTCATCACATAAACATCTTCCTCCTTCATTAACATAACAAGAACACAGGAACCCATCAAAGCTAATTCAGGATTTTCATTAAGCATTTGATCCGCAAGATTAAAATAAGCTTCTTCGGTTTTCTTCAACCCTTGAGACAAAGCTTTCAAAACATCAGCATGATTAATCGAATTCGACCCATTTGAATTCAACTGTTCTTTTAATCTCCTATCCAATTCCAGCCTTTCACGATCAAATTCACATTTCCATCTCCTATGATTATCCTCCCATTTCTTACTAGCTCCTCGAGGTCTAACTCGCGCGCTCTTACTTCTCTTCTTATTCAAATTCTTTTCAAACTCAAACGTTCCACTAGGATAACACTCTTGCTGATCAAATCTCGGAATCTCACATTTCTCGTTTCTTTGATCATCAACTTGAGATTCAACAACACTTAAAGATTCGTTTAAATCCGTTGCATCAACCTTATCATCCCATAACAATCCCTTTAACTCTTTATGAACATTTGGATACAAATTCGACAACAAGTAATCAGGTGCATCAGGACCATTAAATCCATCATAAATCCCAACAAAAACCCAACCATGTTCCTCCGAAACAACGACATGTACTCGATCTTCTCCAGCTTTCCCTTGAGCCCATTGAAGATTTTGACTTTGAGTCAAACAATCATCATCATCAAGAAAACTCCCTTCACTACTTAAATTAATACTACTAATTGTCAATTCATTGTTTTTCTCAGATGACCCAACAATCCAATCCGGATCTTTTAACAAACCCATATTTTTAATCGGGGCAACAATCGAGTTTTGCCCACGTGTCACAAAAGTTCTTGAAATTACTCTTTTTATGATCCGAATTAATGACCCTTTTCTGGATCTTCGTTTATAACCAAAACCCACATGAGAATAGCTTCTTTGGAGCTGATCCTGAATACCCTTTTCAGTAAAAAGCGGGCCCGATTGAAACCCGCGTTCAATCGGGCCAGAAAGGAACCCTCTTTCCATCGGGCCCGAGTTTAGAACCGGGCCTGAATAAGGATAAAGCCCCGAATTCATCGAGTTTCGGGGCAAAGGCTGAAGAGGGATTGAAGCAAATGAAGTCGATGATTCAAAAGCAGAAGCTTTATCGATTGAATTATAGGAATAAAGATCGATCAAAGAAGTTGAAAGTGGAGTTGAAGTATTTGCAGAAACCGATGCACCGGAAATTGACCGGAACGTCGTCGTTTCTTCAGAACAGTGGACTTTTGATGAAGATATTCTATTCGGGTCGGGTCGAACATAGCAAAAAGAATGACCCAGATCATCTAACGGGTCGGAGACAACCACCGATGTGTTTTTCCGGCGCCCCACAATTTCATTTCCGGTGAAACAAATAGTCAACTTTCCTGCTTTGTTTCCCATCAAAAAGTCAAACTCGAAGAACAAAAAAAGTCAAACACACAAGTATTGTGATCAAACATTCAAACCCATGAAGAAGTAAAAATTATGTTTTTGTGATGTTTGGTTGGATGATATATGATGATGATAGAGAAGGCGTTGACTTTTGTGAAACTAAAACAAAATTAAATTCTGTCTGTTCACCTTTTCAGTCACTAATACTATGTGTGTGAATGAGATAGAGAGTTGACTAACATTAAAGAGATGTGTATGGTTTTGAGTTTGTGTTTGAGTAAACTCAAAGTAGGTTAAGTTTGTAACTCTAGTTTTTAATCCCACTTGCACTCATGTCGCGTGTATCTCACTTCCGGTTTCGGTTTTATTTACATTCTTCTTTCTATACTAAAAACACCGATAAATATGAAATGGAATGTATGGAATTGTGTGAGTTATATAGAGATTCAAAGAAATCGAACATTTGATATTCAACGTGAAAACGAGACTAATTTGGAATCATGATTGTGACTTAAAACGAAAAATGCTGAATGCCAAAAAAGTTTACACTTTCGGCTTTGTCAAATTAGCAACTGGTATGAGAAAGTCGTATGTTGATAGTGACGGTGGAATATTAGTTCTCTTTTACGAAAATATCAGTTGTATGCTTCGAATATTACTAATTTCATTTATAGTTTTTTTTTTTCTTTTTCTGTTTATTATTGGTGTAATAACTTGTTATAGGATAAACCTTGAGCTAAATTGCAGAATATAATCTTAATTCTAACAATAGGATAGGACAATTTAAAGTCAAATCAAATCTATGTGCTTTACGGGTGAATCTTTAAAGAGTACACACATGATGTGAGGTTTGTTACGTTTGTAGTCGAAGAACCTACAACAATATCCAACATGATCTTGTTTCATTTACATAAAAGAAACTAGATTGATGTATGTATTAACCATATGTCTTTTTTTTTATATTTATAATTGGATTATTGTTCCGCGATAGCGAGAAAAGAAAATAAAAATTGAATCGTAAATTTTATGTTTATGTAGATTTTAATTTATTATTAGAAAATAATGTTATACGTATAATACATACATATATATATATATATATATATATATATATATATATATATATATATATATATATATATATATATATATATATATATATTTATGTTTCATGTTATTTATAATTATAATAACATATAATTTACTTTTATATACATGTTTTGGTATTTTGTATTAGGAGATTTTAGAATAATAATAAAGTAATATCATAGTCCAAATTGAACGATTTTATAAGTACATTATAATTATGTTTTTTATTTTAGTAGAAATGGAATGAAAGAGATAATGTAATTATGTATTGTAAAAGGGTGTAAATGAAAATAATATTTGATGACATCATCAATCTGATCTAACGGCTGACATCAAATAAGTTAACCAATCCAATGGACCTTACTTTGTCATGTGACATTTAAGGCCCATCTTTTATTATATATTAAAGATTAAAGATGTATGTTTAAAAGAGGGGAAAATGCCAAAAAAAAAAAATATAACATAAAATATAAATTTTGACAATTGGGGTACGTAAAAACATTTAGAACCAAAAATAATTATAAAATCTAATTGTTTTCAAAAATGATTATAAAAACTATTTTGTTTTAAAAAGGATTATAAAATCTCATTTGTTTTAAAAAGGATTATAAAATCTCATTTGTTTTAAAAGATGATTTTCTAAAATTATAAATCGTTAAAATGAAGTTTCAAGACTAAATTTTAAGATATGATTAAAACTTTTTTGAAAATGTGATTTTCTCTAATTTCTCGTGACTTTTAAAAAAAACGAGACACGTTATTTAATGTTTACATGTTGAAAACAAGTTAAAAACTTAACTTTCGCAAATAATCCTTTAGTATGCCAAATTCGATTTTCTAATTTTTTTTGTTTCTAAATTTTTTACATAGCCTCAAATGTCAAAATTTGTATTTTATATTATTTTTTTTTTGGCATTTTGCCCTTTAAAAGATTTGGATAACCATATAGAATATAAATCATGGTTAAAAAGTAAAACACGTATTATTTAATTATACATTATCAATAATAGACTATGTATTATGAAAAATCATAGCCGACGTGTGTGCAAATTTTTATGCATGTCCGAGCTTATAAATCACAACTTAAATGTGGTGAACGTTCGTTATGAAAATCGTTGCGTTTAAATACGAGTCTTAAACTTTTATATTAAAAAGGGGGTGGAAAAAGATATAAGCTTTTAGAAAAGTCGAACTTCTACGTATTAATTAATTACAACTTTTTCTTTTCTTTTTTTGTGTGAAGAACGTAGTTTTAGTCTGTAATATGTATTTATTGGAAAAGTATCTAGTGGAAACCCAATCTTAGACCCTCATATGTTTTGTAAGGATTTTAATAAATTTTAAATTCGTCAAGAATTACTTGTAGCTCTAGTTACAACTAGCTTGTAACTAAGCTTATTCTCATTCTTGAAATAGACGAGAAAAAAAAAACCCAAACCTTTGTTTGAACTCGACTACTTAACGTAACAAAACCAAAAATCAAAAGATACATTATCTTGAATTAGGCTCTTTTGGGACCAACGATTCGTGAACCAAAAGCATTGTTGATAAAGTAAGTTTGTGAAAGCATTAGGTTCAAGACACATGCATACCAAACATACATGTACATATATAAAGATAAATAAAAACAAAGTAAGTCTTGTTGCGATGGTACTTTGCAGGTTATTAGACTTAATAACAAATCAATATGTAAGTAACTAACTAAGATATCATCAATTTATATTGACGTTTTGACACGCCCTTTCTGGCTTGGAATTGAATTACTAATATATGTTTGTTAGAAAACTGTAATGCACGTTGATAACCTTACAAATCATTTCTACATGCTATACTTGTGTTATATATCTAGCATGAACATGGCACTATTAATTTGTGTCCATGTATATAATTAGGTTATCACGTCAAGACGATCTCGAATTATCTGTCTGAGACTTAGCTTGAGCGGCAAAGAAAAGTCAGACATTACAAAATAAGACGTCGATAATAGAAAGCTTGAATATCTCCCACACTCACTAAATACAAACCAAAGAGTCGGAGTTTGACAACCAATCACCATGCGTCAAGTCGGCACTTTAACCTAAAAAGCTTTGCCTTGTAATAGGAAAATGTCATTTTATTAATCTTACATTTTCCATTCATTATTCCTTACTTCATTTCATTATTATGTATTTATGTGGCCTTGATCAATTCAATAACTTACTAAGCATCATAGTGTAATATGGGTCCTTACTCGTATACTCTTATATATCATCGGTTTAATGTTTTATGATCATCAAGCGTGTCGAAGCAATTACCGACATTGTTACCCTTTTGTTTACAAGCTAACTTTGACACACACTATATACATATGTATACAATCTAGGCCTTAACTCATGTAACATAATTAGATCATTCTCCAAGGGCCTAAATGTATTTTTCATAGATAAGCGCGTAATGAAAATTGACTAATTTTTTTAATAAATAAAATGTTAACAAAAACTATTAACTTTAACTCTAACTTACATAATAAATAAACGTTTACTTATTTAGCGTAAGAAATAAGTGCTATAATAATGATAAAAGCCATTGACAATAACAACGTGTGAGTCTCTTATTAGCTCCTTATTAAAATTTAGTTTAATTTAAATTAATTTGGAGACTTATGTTTAACAACATTGTTTCAAAACTTGCCACTTCTACATCACTTTCCAACCAAAATTGAAACTAAATTTAAATAGTTTTGACTTTTAAATATATTTATTGAAATCAATAAATAATTTAAAGACCTCAATGAATTTAATAAACAAAATCCAAAATACGTATCTAATATTTAATTATAATTGTTTTTCAAAATGTAACTTTATCTAAATAAATATCACTTAAAATACCACCACTTGATTATAATCTTGAACAAGGTTCTAAATATATATAAGTATATATCAAACTATAAAATATATTAAATTTTTTTACCGCCTTGTAATGTTTCGAAAAACATAATGTTTCGTTATTTTTTACAAAGCTTGAGGCTTACTAGTGTCGCTACATCACGTCTTACGTTATCTGTAACTTTGATTTGAATAATAAAGTTATATAAGGTGTAGCTCTAACACATTTCATTTATATTATAATATAATTGATTATATGGTGATGTATGTAAATCTTTTTTTTTTATGAAAATAAATAATAAGTTGAAATATTATTGTATGTTATTGATCCGCTTTTTGATTTAAATATTATAAACCTTTTCAACTGTGTTTTTAAAAATACTATTGGACATTATATAGCTATAAAAAATATGTGATATATATTTATTAAGTAAAAAATGTGGAAAATATTTAATTTTGGTGAGGTGGGGTGGTTGCAACTTGTCAAATAATAAAAAGACCATTAAATAATTAATACAGCTTGAGTGTTTTAGGTAGCATCACCATTATATGCATGTCTTTTATTTGACTTTTATTATTTTTGACTTTTTTAAATATACAATTTGATAATTGGTGAAATATGGACTATTTCTACCAAGGATTTGTAGGACCATTATGCCCCTCCAACATTCCACAAACAAAATACAAGTTAGAATATGTATTATTGAAGATTTGTCTTTCAATCAAACAATCAATATACCTTAAGAGTATGAGTTCATATTAAAAAAAAACATGATTATGAATATTTATTAATTTTTGTTTAAAAATTAACCGAGTTACGCGACTAAGAAATGACCTACAACTTGTGCTTGTTGTATTGAGCTTCAAGTGCCAATGGAGAATAGGGGCGGCTTAAGGTGACGGTTGGCCTAAAGCGAAATCCCAATTAGGGCCTTATTTGGTCTTTTGTATATAAAATTTACTTTATTATCTTCATTGATACAAACTAAACATTTTCTTTAAACATATTACTAGATTAGACGAAAAAAGTACAAGAAAAAAAAAACTTAAACATTCTTATGTTCAAAAAATGGGGTCATAAATTTTTTTTGGGCATAAAGCGATTTCTTTATTAGTTTTATAGTCGTGCTAGCCCTGTGGAGAATTCCAAACCCCATCGGTTGTCTACAATTAAGATTACAACCGTTGGGTTATACTAACTTGACGCGTGAATAGAATTAATGTCGTAAGGAGTGGCGGATCATTAAGCAAGCATAAAGGTATATGAAACAAACAATTTTGGTAATAGAACAGAAAACAGTTGAAAATCTTTTACACTATAAAAATAAATTAGGATTAGCAAAGCTATCTCTAAACCCAAATGTAGATACGCTCGGTTGTTGCAACTTGTGAGTACCATTTTATAACGGGTTTTATTTGGTTTATTCAATATTCTTTAATCAATATTTTTAGACACAAATTAGAAAATCTATTTTATAATTATCATAATAAATTAAAAGTTTATGAAAAGAATAGTTATTTTTGCAAAACATAAAAAGATAACTTGCTAAACGCGTGATTTCTAGAAGTATATGCTTTGACAATTTAATGTCACTATACATGCATTTTCTTTTTAAGCAAATGTTTAAACTGACAAGTAAATTATTTAATTATGTATATTGAAAAATCATACTATAACAAGTCCGATGCATGCATTTGAACTAAAAACATAAAATAATAGAATCATGACACATCAAATAATTAAGCAAAACTTATCTTGAAGACCAGAAATCAAACATAGAAACTAACGTCTTGATTTTAGAGGTATCAAAACAAATATTAATCAAAGTGTTCGAGTTAACTTTCAAAGCGGTTTATATCTCATGGTGATTTTAATTTTATCAACAATTATTTTAGTTAATTGTGATTTATTTGAAAGAAAAAGATTTATAATTAAGCTCACTGACAAGTTTGGAGTGTGAAATGTACGTAGGCTTGTTCGAGCAAACTCAATACTGTCACGAAAATAAGCGGGGTCAAGAGAGTTGCGTCCCCTATTTACGGGTGTTTTGAGGGCAACTACCCAAACATTATATTTAGTATTCAAGTTGTATGCCAATATTTCCCAACAACAATACCAAACAATATTTTCCGCCAAAATGAAAGGTTACACCCTTTTATTTTCAACCGTCATAACCAATTTAAACTTCCGTTTCTTCCACATATATGAGAGAAATTGCTTTCATCTGAAGATACATAAATTGGCATACTTTGTACGTGTTGCATTGAGTTTCTTCTTGTTTCACTCGTAGAAATTTCCGAGCCATTTATGAAGGTGTTCGATTTTATTTGGCTATGATCGTGGTATTTTTGAATTTGATGGTGTTATTCGTCTCATCAAAGTATATTTCAATGGAATATACCTTCCCACTATTCAACATTTGAAGCTTTTATAACCTTTTGATAAAGCCTTAAAGAGCTTAGTTTTTTTTTCCAACAAACTTTCAACTTTGACCTTGTGGATTTTGTGATTTGTTTATAAAATATGCAATAATGTGAAAGTATTAGTTGAGATTAAAAAAGAAGAGCTAATTAAGCTGAATGTGATTTTGAAAAGACGTTCTTTTGAAAAATTGTAAAAATAAGTAATAATGTTTGAAAGAAACTTTGGTCACACATGCATGCTTTAAACAAGTGATGACTTATTCGTCCCAAGTGTTAACTAGAATATTCAAATATGTATTTTATTTTGTAGTACAATATAATAAGTCAGGCAAGTACAAGACTAGCCAAACATATTCCTATTTAAAAGCCTAATATTTATGAAGAATTTGAAATTTTAAAACAACAAATTTGTTATGATTAACATTGTATTTCATAAGTGATTTTAACCTTTAATTTTGTCATGTTAAAATCACAAATTTAGTGTGAGATCAAATGCAAAATACAACCAACGGATAGTGTATAAGATGTTTGTGCTTTATCAAGTTTTTCTTAATGGTTCTTAAATTAGCCTACATATGTGCTATATTTTTAATGGGGACAATAGATGCAAGCTGATATAATCTTTAATCTTTAATATATAATAAAAAAGAGCTTTAGATATCATATAGGGAAATGTGGTCTTTTGAATTGTTAACTTTTTTATTTCAACCTTTAGATCTAATTAATGATTTCATCAAAAACTATTTTCAGTTTACATTCTATTACAATACATAACTAGATTATCTCTTTCATTCCATCTATACTGAAATAAAAAACATAATTCTAATTTAGTTATAAAATCGCTCAATATTGACTATGATTTATCTTATTGTTATTCTAAAATCTCCTAATACAAAATATCAAAATATGTGTATAAATGTAAATATATATGTTATTGAAACTATAAAGAACATGTGTATCTACGTAAAGATATATATATGTTATTATACGTATAATATTGTTTTCTCATAATAAATTAAAATATAAATAAATATTGAATTTAGGAGTCAATTTTTTATCTCTACAAAGATACATAAATTTGAAAACAGACTTTGTTATTAATTATGTTTGGATTATTGTTTGGCTTATGTAGACTTATGACTTATCTTCCAAAATTTTGAGTAACAAAATATATTTTTCATGATTATATTACACCAAATTTAAAATAGAAAGTGAAAAAGTAATTCTTTTGCTAACTAGGAATTGGTTTTTCATCTTCAACATCTATTCTTATTATTAATTGATAATGATTATAAACAAGAACAGTGAATAAAAATATTCTACTTATCTAATCTAAATCTAATAATAAGTTATTGGAATAGATGTCAAAGGCAATATCATTTGAATATTTGCAAGTGGAGACCCTTCTAAGCCCACCTTCTCCACAAACTTAACCCCACATAACACCTTCCTTTCTTTGTTCTCTCATGCCTTCTTTCATTTAACAAAGGTCTGGTAAAAAGGAAGAAGGAGAGGAGTAAAGATTTAGGGTGTGTATGTATGACGAACACTTACTATTATCCGGAAAAGATATTTAAGTTTTCGATTTTCATCTGTTTCAACTTCTTTAATATCTTTACCTTTCGGTAGAAATTTTTAGACTTGCCGGTGAATTTTGTATTTTTTAAAGGCTAAAGAATGACAATCAACTAAATAGAAATAATAAGAAAAAGTTAAGTGTAATATTTTATTAAAAGTGTTTTAAGTTTGATAACTACATTACTAAATAAATATAATGTTGGTTGAAGTTATTTACATTTAGCCCTTGAATCGTTATGATAGCTACTACACCCTTATGTTCTTTTCTATATCATAAAGTTTGACAAAAGATAATATTTTATGGTATCCGGGAACGTCTAGAAAACACGTTTTGTATATATTGGTTCAAATACGAACCACTAAATATTTAGTTAATATATGAACCAATTTTTAACTAATTATTTAAACCCATTTCAAATTCATAATTAACTTAAAATTAATTTATCTAGGGTATAACAAGCTTTTTTGAAAAACTAATTTCACCAATAAAACAAACATTTAATTCTCTTTCCAACGAGATCCCACTTGATATACTTTTGACGATTTTTTTGTGTGGGTTTATTATATTCACAAGTGTATATACTAAATTTGCCAAAAACACATTCGAATCTTATATTCATAGATGAATACATATGTATACACAACTGAATATACTTTTATTCACCGGTGTATTAACTAGTTCGTGACCTACATTCTAACCATATATTCACCACTGAATACATATGTATACACAGGTGTATACTGTGGTATTCATTATTGTATACACGCAGTTTTTGAAAAATTCAGAATATGTAGTATATTCACCAGTATATATATAAAAAATAAAAAAGTCGTCAAAATTAAAAAAGTTTATATTTTTACAAAAGAGAATTAAATACTCATCTGAATGGTATGTTTTTTATTTCGTAAAAGTTTATAATCTAAAACATATTTTATTTTTAAAATATAGTGGGTTTTGTTAAATGGTTGGTTATAAAGTGGTTCCTAATATTTATATAGTTCATATCTGAAATCATATCTCTCTCTCTATATATATATATATATAAAGAGATATATAACTATCCTTTAATTTTTCACATCTTTTATCTCTTACCAAATTTGAATCCAACAATTTTAGGTTAACAAATTAACTTTTTTTTACAATATATTATATTGTCAATGTAATAGTTTGACACCATTAAAGTAATTACCTCATTATAATAGTTTGACAACAAGCCAATTCTCGAATTCTAAACAACCAACTTTGGGACATTAAGTTCAATCATTTAATACTCTTTGAGTGTCAAGTGTCATGTAGCTGAATGTGCTTTTATGAAACTTTGAAAAGTCTATATTACTATCATACATAATTTCATTGTTCGATTGTACAACTTACAATGAATGATTGAGTTCACTTAATGGAATCGATGTGTACTCTACCTAAACGAGCAAGTAGACAGGGACATCCTCGAGGGTGTGTGAGGTGTACGATTTGAACATGGTTTTTATATGTTTGGGGACTCAAATTGATGACCTTCCATACAAATATTTTTAAACATAACCGAAAAGTACTAAGTGCTTTCTTTCAAATAGGGCATCCGAAAACATATTACCATCTGCATTATTCGCACAAGGCCTCCAAAATAATTAGGGACGACTCGCATGTAAATGTAGGTATAAGAAAGAAGAACTGAATATGAAACATGATGTTGGGAAAAGAAGCGTTAACGGTCACGAGCATATTCCAGTTAAGCTGCATTCATCTGATCACTCTCCCTTCCCTAATAACCCGGAAAGGAAAAAACCTTTATGTTTGTGTTATGTATCAATCCTTATTGTTTTGTTTTACGAATATTCCCATTAGTTAGTTATGATAAAAGCATAACATAGTGTTACCAAATTACTTAAACCCCATTAGGCTTTTATATTTTTGTAAGCAAGATCTACATTATATATATGACGGTATATTTTGGAGGATACGGCACCTAATATTTAGATGTTTCTGTAAAACCCAACCAAAAAGATTATGACTATATTTTGTAGCCCACCAATTATCGAAAAAGAATTTGATTACTCTTGCTAACACAGTGATACGAAATACAATAAACGAAAAAGATTTGTCTTATTTAATATATAGATTACTTTGTATAATCAATAAACAAAGAGTAACGATATAAATACCTATATAAATAGGTTTTCAAATCAACCGGCTGGATTATGTTAGTATATGTGGTTAATATCCACGGACTATAAATGCATAAAGTTACGGATTTACTCTCTAAATCTTTGATGATTGATTTCGTCATTGTCCACGTTCCATTTTTGGTGAATCATTTCCCTTAAACAAAACTACTTAGCCAATAACAACCAATGCATCATGATATCATAAAATTATAGTTAACAAAACTCAAAAAAAGTGTGGAATTGTGGATAATCTAAAGTTCCCAACCTATGCTTTAGGTGCTAGACATGCGCAAAACAAAACATTAATGAATGGTTATCGACAAGATAAAAAAAATGCAAGTTTAGGTTTTTTAGTTACACTCGTCATCAAAACATGTTTGACAAACGTATCAGAGTTAAAACTGAAGCATGCAATTTGAGTTTGAGTTATTTTTCCTTTTCGTAAGGCTTTTACTTTCTAAAGGATTGTGCTATGATAGCTAATAGTAGCTTTATAAAAGTGTTTCGGTTTTTGAGCAATTATGATTTTATTAAAAAACAATTCGATAACAAGTATTCAAGATGATATCAATTTATGAAAAACCTAATCGCCTACTTAAGTTGTAGTTTTTTTGAGCAATTATGATTTCTGGGCCCGAGCCCATGGCTCATAAAGCCTAGAATAAGTTGTAACCCATTTGTTTAACTCATGGACCAAATCGCCTACTTAAGTAAGTTGTAGTATTTTTTTTTTTTTTTTTTTTTTTGAACAAAAGGTTTACAAAATTCAATTTATGCAAAAGAGCATCATAATTTAGTTTTCTAAATTTTAGGACCGTCGTTTTGTTTTATGTTTACCGAAACATATTACAACTAGTTTAACTAACATTGTTAAGACCAGGATCTTACCTAAACTTGTTTTTTTATTCACAAGTTTAACCAAGCGTACAAGTATTAGCAGTTTAATTTTAAATACTCTGAATAAAACATATGTTTTTTCATGTTCGAATTTTCAAAGAAGGTATGTATTTGGCTCAGATGTACGCGTTCAGCCAGGATAACACAATGTCCTTTTCTGAACCCTCTTTCTAACCACCTTAGATGTATACCTGTTAAATTCCGAACATGAAACCACTATCTAGTCATCATTACGATTTACCAATAACTTGAAATTAAAAATACTTGAGTATTATACTTAGAAAAAAAAAAATGAATAAGTCAATAACTCAAAATAACATATAATAAATCATGAAGCATATAACAAATAAAAGATGTACTTATTTAACTAAGTGTACAATGACATTTGAAAGTGATGAATGAGCAAGTCGATTACGCAACAAAAAATTTATTAGTTATCCAATTATATTTATTTAGGTGGTTCGATTAACGTCAACAAGTAGCAAGAAGCTCATCCTATGAAATGTGACAAGTGTAATATATACTGGATAAAAATAATTTTAGGTAAAGTGTCATTACAAATTAAATAGAAGTATTTAATATATTACTAACTTATTTAGGTGATATAAGGTATAACCAATTAACCACCCGAATTCAACTCAATTAAACAATTTCCCAAAACTTGTGTAACAAAACTGCTTCACCATCCAATTTTTATAGTCGGTATAAGGAAAGGCGTTTCTAAAAACAATATAGGAGTTATATTACATAACAATGTAGATAAGAACATAGTGTGTTAATTGGACATACGACCCATGTTTTATGTATTTTATATTTCATGTCCTCGACTAGCATCAAAAAATACTTATATAATGTATGGAGGCGAAATCAGAATTTTATATTAAAAGGACGGTATCTAATGTTGAAAGAACACATAATATACAAGATTAAGGGGATCGTAATGTATTTTGTGGGTTAGAATTAGTTGGAGCTAAAAGTTTGTATATGATTTTTATGAATTAAAAATATTGATTAGTTTTCAAGTATTAAGTTGATAATTAGTTATAAGTTAAAAAATTAAACCACAAATAATCCAATATTGTGATACTTTTAACTTTAGAATTAATCACCACAATAATCAACTATCACTTACACTTTACAAAAATAATCAACTGATTCGCGACGAATTTCCCGCGACACTTTATCGTCACGAGAAATACATAAAACAAAATCAGACAAATAAAAATCAGACACGTCGTCGCGAAAATGAATATTGAAGCGGGAAATGAATAGTGTCACGACAACGTGTCGAATTTTTATTGGACTGATTAAAATATGTGTACTTTTGCGACGAAAAAATGTCACGAATTAGGTGATTACTTTTGTAAAGTCTAAATGATAGGTGATTATTTTGATAATTTGCTTTTAACTTTATTTAATATTATAGGCCCAAAACAAACATTATAAGATAAGAAGAAGGCAACCTAACTATCGATGGTAGGTTAGCTAGTTTGTGGTTTCATGTACCAATCACTTCAATATAAAAACAAAAATATATGACAAAGTTGTTAAGTAATCTACATATCTAATTCCTTAGACCACTCATTCTTTCTTCTACCCTTTAGTATCAAACTAACTAAGACTAATTTAGAAACGTATTACACAACATTTACTAGATTGTGTAAAACGAGGGGTTCTAATTATGTAAAATGTAAATTAAACGGTAACAAGTCAAAACAGATAAATGTAAGTAAAATTAGTGAGATTAGGTAGTGGTTTGTGATGGTTTGTCGGGATGTTGGTTTGTGGTGGTTTCAGGTAAATATTTATGGTGTCATGGGTTTTTGGTACGGCTTCATATGATATTTTTCAGTCGTGGTCATGGTCCAAATAATCGGTTTGTATCCAGATTTTTATTGGTTAAGAAAGAATGTATGTCTTGTTTCTGGTCAGTTTGAGATGCTCATGGCTAGGAAGGTTGCTAAGTGAATGTTTCAATAATGGTCGAGAGTCAAGGGCCTACATGGGGTGTTCAATTTAGGTCGTTTTCGATGTGTGGTTGCTATACAATCTTTAGTTTTTTTTCTCATTTAATTCTCACTTATCTCATTGTGCCACCACTTAGTTTGATTGTTGGATCGAAAATGTTTGACTTGTGGTTTCAACATCGGGTAATGGTTGGTCTTTAACACATTTCCGTATTTGAATAAACATTCTTGGTATTTTTTATTTTATTTTTTTTAGTGATTCGGGGTCACAGTGACATCCAGTTGGGCAATATGCGATCTACAAATCTTACACCAAAGTTAAATATCACATAATATTCAACTTAGAAGAAACCCCTAGAGAGAGGCTTGAATCCAAGACCTTCCTACAGAAAGACAATCTCCTACCAATGAAACAAACAGATATTAACAACAATTTAACGACTTACTTGTAGGAAGTTAAATACTTAATTTAGCCCCATTAAAGAAGCCATGCTTCACATGTACAAATTGATAAAATGATATTTTTGCAAAAAGGTATAACTCTTTACTCCTTTTTACAAGAAAGAAAAAGGCATTAAAATAACACATGTTTCTGTCACATTTAAATCCAATCATTAATTTACAAATGTTAAAAAGCCAAAAGTATGGTTATAATTGATTCATCATTACAAAATAACAAAAGCTATAAAACAAAAGAAAAAAAGACAATCCTTCGAAAATCGATTAAAGCATAACAGATTTTTCAGAATGTACTTTTTCAATCTTTCAATTTACCAAAAGACCATTCACTTAGTAGTACTTATTTTTATCCAAAACTATTGAAATAATTTAAATATTATTAATTTATTATTTTGTTTATTATTTTGTATATATATAAGAATTTTTCATATTATAAAAGGATATTAACGTAATTTTGATTTTTAAAAAGAAATTAACGTAATATAAAAATTTTATAGGGACATATAGATGTGAATTTCCCTACATAAAATTACAATAGAAATCTTAATAAACAAAAGTCAATTAATCAAGCTTGGGCTAACATTATTAGATTATTTTAATAATTAGTAACACAATTGTGAATTTTAAATAATGTCTTTTAATATTTGGTTTTTTAAATAAAAAAACCTTCATATATAGTTTTTTTTCTCTCAAGTTTTTCTTAATACTAAGAATGACAAAATAATATGTCAAGAAAATATGACACAATTCAATCCATTTTGGCCCACATTAAAGTGACTGATTTTCACTTGCATATATGTTTCGAAGTAGTTAAGCTGTTTCAACCGTTCATTTTTCACTTAAAAACAAAGTTGGTACTCGCCGTTGCTTCTTTAGTCATCCGACAAATATAATTAATGGTTAGTTTAAAATATAATATATATAATTAATGATAAGTTAATTTTAAAAAAATAATTTAAAAGTAGGTTTTGATTTAATTTTAGTAATTGAATTGAAAATAAATAAATGATGAAGATTGAATATTTTAGTTCTTAAAAAATTAATGATTTTTTTTTTATCTTTTCCCTACCGAGTATATGATATTTATTAGAGTTAATTACATAATTGGTCCCTGTGTTTGTTCCAAAACAACGGGTCCAGTCCCTGGGTCGCAATTCCTTCGGACCCAGTCCCTGGACCCTATCTTTGGTTGCACGTTTGGTCCCTCTTCCTAACGTTCGTTTATTTTGGTAGTTAAGTGAGTCACGTGCTTTTCACGTGAGGGGTATTATAGACATTCTCTCTTTTACAGGGATCAGTTATGTAACTTAGAAATATCATATTTTAATTTATTATTTTTTTTTTCTAAATTCATAAACATCATTCCAGATTTCATCTCTCTCTCTCTTCTTCTTTCACTCCAAACCTGACCACCGGAAACTCGAACAAACACTCATCGGAATCCTAAAATCAGCCGATTTAGACCTCGCAACGGAACTCTCCGTTCGAAAAGATGCCGAAAAACTACTCGGAATCGACCTTTCCGATCTCGCTAGCAAGCAGAAGGTCAGACAAATCGTAGAGTCGTTTTTGTTATCCTATTCGCCAGAAAATGAATTACGAGAAGGAAATTTACTGTCGGAGGAAATACGGATTGAGAAATCGCCGGTAAATGATCGGAATAATTGTTCCGATGAGAGTACTGGACGGATTATATGTAGAGTGAGTTATTGAAATTGAAACCCTAATTTTTTTTTTTAATTTTGTTCATTATTTAATCTACCAAATTCAGCAAGTTTTCTTGTTCTTTTTGCACAAAACTTATAGAAGTGTTGAGGCTTGGAGAGATGTTGGTCTTCACCGGAGATGAGGCTTCCCAAACAACATTTATCGGAGATCTGATATCGGAGATGAGGCGTCACCGGAGATGAGGCTTCCCAAAATCAACGGTCCTTGGAGAGATGAGGCTTCACCGGAGATCTGATATCGCCGCCGTCAAGGATAGAACTGATCTAGATGATAATGTAAGTAACAATGAATAATTGAAATTAAATCAGATCTGAAAATAAAATGTAATCGGAAGAGAAGCTAACAATGGATCTAGATGAAGCTGTTGATACTGTGGATGATGCTCATTTTAATTATTGTTAAAAAGTATGAACAATCTGGAACATGGAATTATTGATATTTAAAGTCAGATTTCACACTATTTATTGATGATTTTGTAAATCAGCTAACAGTACGCATGAATATTGTGTAATGTAAGCATGTTGTTTTTATCCTTTCTCAATATTTATGAAAGAAAAAAAAATACCAAATTCAATATTTTGTTTTTTTGGGTTTTTTTTTTGTTTTTTTTTTTTTTTTTGTTGTTGTAATTTGGGATTCAATATTTCTAAGTTACATAACTGATCCCTGTAAAAGAGAGAATGTCTATAATACCCCTCACGTGAGAAGCACGTGACTCACTTAACGACCAAAATAAACGAACGTTAGGAAGAGGGACCAAACGTGCAACCAAAGATAGGGTCCAGGGACTGGGTCCGAAGGAATTGCGACCCAGGGACTGGACCCGTTGTTTTGGAACAAACACAGGGACCAATTATGTAATTAACTCTATTTATTAATATGTAACTTGTGAAGACATTCTTAAAAGTTTAGGAATGAATATGAAAACAAGGGAAACTTGTGACACATAAGAATTGTATGTTAAGAAAACATACTAGTACATATTTAAAGGTTGATAAATTTTTGGTATTTGATATATTTAATAAAAGATATATCAATGTTTAGGGTAAGTAACTGTATAAGATAGCTTAAGATAAAAAAAAAATGTGTTAATTAAACATGACACTTTGATTGACAAGAAAATAAATAAAAGAAAATTTTCCAACTTATTTATTACTATTATTGAAAAGAATTGATGAAATAATAACATCATCATTTTTGTGTATCAACGTTTCTTATCTTATATGTCAAAATATCGGTGCAAATTATGAATATTTTATTTTGAGTATTACTTTTTTGGATATCACGTTTTTTTTAATCAAAATTGTATAATGTCATTATAATTCTGTTTAACAATAACTAGAAGAAAATGAAAAATGTGTCATGGGGTAGCCCACATGTATCATTTTTACAAATGTCACTAAAATCTCACAAAGACATAAGTAAGAAAAACTCATTCTAACTTTAGTCTGTAGAGTCATTTGTGTATTTTAGTAAACTTCTATTGTTTTTCTCTCCTAAAAAGGTTTATCGTAGTGATATTTTTAACATGATAATGTCACAAGTCTTTTTATGGTGTAACAATAGGGGTAGACGCAAACTTAATTGGTAATTTTGGATTAGAAATCCAATTTATACGCTTATGTAACTGGTTCTTTTGAGCTTTTTGCTAATTTTAATATATTTGAATACATGCACGGGGTGATGACAATGCCGAAGCTTTTTTTTTTTTTTCTATTTTTGTCGTTAAAAAAAAAACTTCTCTTAATGTTAATTAATTGGTATAAATTATTTAGTTGTCAAATATTGACCACATATGCAAACACATTTAACACTTTAAGAAAGTAAAGTAACAAACTTAAAGCAACAAAAACATATCCAAACATTATATCATACACATCTTTTAATATGGTTATTTGTGGTAATATCCATTTAGTAAAATACATGTTTCCTTTTAGTTGAAAATTATCAATATTGATATTTACTCAAATCCATTATTTTGATAATATATGATTTAACCAAATATATTTTATATATGCAATACAACCATCAAAAACATAGTTACCCCAAGGTCTAATTTCCCTAAATGTCACAATTTCAATATTCGATAGAAACACATTCAACAACAAATTACTATAACACCTTACCATAATACCACAGAAAAAACAATGAAATGATAAGGAATCGACCCAAAAAAGTCGTTACAGAACCTGTATCAAAAGAAAACAATGAAACATTACTTTTGATTTCATTCATAAACCATAAATCTGGCGGAAGAGTTTACACATTCAAACACACTCTACAAGTTCTCACTCTCTCACTATTTATAGACAATAATGAAACATAAATTACAATTCGGATACACTAACAACTAAATCTTTATCTTGATTTAACTCCGAAATTGTTTCCTTTAACTCGAAAGTAGAGTCTTCATCATCAAAGTCAAATTCTTCAATGTTGGATTGAGTTGACCAAATAAGTTTTAATTCGATAGTTAACATTTGTTCTTCCGAATTAGACATTTAAACAAAACTTTACCGAAAAGATTTGCAGCTTCATCCATTAATCTTCAATAGCCAATATTTATGCGTTTAAGTTAAATTGGATTTTATAAATTTATTTAACTTATAAATGATTTGTTTTAACACTCAATTTTGTAACATTTTACATCCCGATGCAATATTCGAGTTTTAAAAAATACCATTTTAAACATCTAACTAGTGATTTGGCCAAAACCTGGACAAGGTCATCCAGATGATTTTAAGGGCCTATGCGAAACTCTAAATAGGCCTTAAATATATACGGTGTGCATGGTTTAAACACAAAATCTTGAGTTAAAAAAGTTTTACAATATTCATCTCTTCCACAAACTCTTCATTTGTACCTTTATATAAAATTTAGAGTTAATTACAGAAATCATCCCTATGGTTTATCCAAAATTATGGATTTCGTCCCTATGCTACCACTAAATCTTCATTTGTGAGCGTTAAGCATGGCTCATTGTATTAGCCCTGCACGACGTCAAGACATGGTACTTCAAGGTTGGACACTAAAACACTATGTCCGACCATCAAACAAAACGACCAGTACGTAACATATAGACTAATATAGAGTTTGTTATATATTTCTTGTTTAATATAACTTTATTCAAATCACCTTTACTTTTTTATTATTTTTAATAAAAACATCATAATATTATTTTTCTATATTCTAACTTATGAAAAATATATATATAAAGAAATAAGCATATGTGGAGCAAGAAGCATTCTTTAATTGACTTATATGGTCAATATTCCATATATCCCGTGTATGCAATCCCTTATATGATGGCGTGGGGGCTGGGGAAAGTAGTTGACGGGTAAACCCAACTCCCCATTTTGGCGGCTAATTCCATTTTGACATAGTTAACCTAAATAAAACCAGTCAAAAACTATATATTAATATCTAACCTTGAATATGTCTTTTTATATCTATATATATAGTTTCTAGACAGTCACTTCAGGACCACCACCTTATATAAAAAGTCAGTAAATGTTTATGTTTTTGTGACTATTTTATTGATTCGCAGTAACAGTTTGAAATAAATACCAAGAATATGGTTTTCGTGGCTATAGTTTATGTTTTCGTCTTTTCTCTTGTTGGTTTTTGATCATTAGTTTTCTTTTCCACTTTTTCCAACTGTTTCACTTTTCCTTTTTAGAACCACTCAATCTATCTTTCTTAGCTAGTTTTCGCGCACCTCAAACCGAGCTCTTTGGTTTGGTTTGGTTTATCGCACGAATACATGGCGAAAGTCTTGTGGGGAGATGATGAAGAGCAGTTTAGTATAAGTCATCCAGGGTGTATGTTTGGTATATTTCATCAATATTGGCACTCTAATGTTAAGAAGATACTTCCACATAGAAAGCATCATGAAGCTCTTATTAAACATAACAAACGTAAGAACGCGGTTTCGTTCGTTATTTGTATATATTTAGTTATGTTAGACTTCTGGTATATAGTGTTGTTATGTTTGTTGATAATTGGAATTATATATTGAAACAACTTTTTATTTATGGTTTGTTTTTAGACAACAAAAGGTACAAGAAGACATCATATGATCAAGATCCTTTTGAAGTTTTAAAACTTTTAGATGCCACAACAAGTCATATATTGGTATGTTCTTATATGTTTACAGATTTGCAAAATATCTTATTGCATAAAAAATTAAAGGTAGCGATTTTTGTTCGATTTTTTATTTTGTGAAAAACGCTTTTTTTCACCATAAAAGGCTTAAACTTGCAAAAAAATCTTATTTAGGGTAATCTAACTTTGTTTCCCGATCAAATATGATGACGTGATGGTTGACATGTTTTATAAGTGAAGTTTACTGAAAATATAAATCAATTCAATACAAAGTTCGTTACATTTTTATGCAATTATGGTTTTGTAAAAGGGCATGTTTCTTGTTTCAACCGAAAACAGAATTGTAAATATTTCTTGATGATATCTATCAGGTGGATCAGACAAATAAAAAAACAAGCTCTCCCCAGAAAAAATCGCTAAAAGCCCGAATAAAAGCATTAGTTTCCGAGGAAAATGGTACAGAACAAGATACAGATTCTATACCAAGTCCGAAGTTGCAAAGGACTTATTCAATTCATCATTTAGAGACCAACGAATGGGTTCATCCCATCATTTTCTTTCCGGAAAATGACACAGAAAGTCCAGTAAGTTCTAAGACAGATAGTATTGTTGCGGATCCTAAGAGTAATGATTCCCGGGATATTTTAGAAATACTTGAAGTTGACAAAAAGATATTTGAAAATATCTTACAAGATCGTTCACAAGCTTTTGACACAAAAACAAAATTGACCAAATCGGGCTCTTTTCCTTTGAAGCTTAAAGATAAGATTAATGAGTTTTATACCATATCAAAGGACGAAAAGAGGTTGGATAGTGAAAAGTACTTAAACTATAATCACAATGATAACAATGTAAGGCGTCTCCGAAGAGTATCGTCTCTCAAAGAATCTACAGATAGATATGTCGGTAAAGAAGCCTCTATGCGTCGTTCTATGAGCTTGAAGTTAGCAAATGAAAGTGAGAACCTTTTACATGACCAAGAACCGACTTTATTTCATGACACTTATCTTCGTAGAAGTTATAGCCAAAAAGAAAGAAATCCGGTTTCTTTACTTTTAGGTACAGATAAATGTACAGGGCTGAATAATACAGAAGAATGTGAGTCTTTGAATGAAGTGATCGATAAAGGTGATGATCTTCCTGCTTTTGGTGAAGTTACATACGGTTTAACTAGCGCGGAAAGCAATCATCAGATTTCTCAGGATGAGAAAGTCCATCCAGAGTTTCAAATCTCAGAAGGTAATTATATATATAATCTTATATCTTATATATGCATCTATATATGTATGTAGTTATATAATATAAATTTAGAGGTGGAAAATTTTGACTCATTTAGTTATGAATGGTCGATTCGGGCTATGTTTTACCTCTCACGGGTCAAAAGTGTAAAATCAAAGTTAGCCATAAGGATATTGGTCAAATGGATTAACCGGGTTGAAAGTCACCCAAAGTGTATTTTTAAAGTATAAAACCTCCAAAAGTCATTTTATTCTAAATTTTACCGATTTGACCTAGACAAAATTTTCTTTTGACCCGAACTTATGTTGACCCATTACCTTACTCGTCCATTTTTCCACCTATCATGCTTACATGTTGATTCGTATTAATTTGTCAATTACGTGCAGATTTTCAAGAAAACAGTGAAAAGGATATCAAGATTGTTAGTAGTAAGAAACACATGGATTCGTCAATGAGATACTACTACAAAGATGACGATTTCACATACGTGAAGCAAATACTAGAACGATCAGGTTTCATTAAGAACGGATTTCAACAAACATGGTATTCCGCGAACCAGCCATTAGACCCGTTTGTATTTCAAGAAATAGAGTCTCAATATTTCCATGATCCCGCACTTTTTGCAGAGGAGGTTACTGAACTATCTCATCGTTTACTCATTTTTGATTTGGTTGACGATGTTTTACTAACTATGTATGAAAGATTATTAACATACTACCCGAAATCATTATCTTCTTCCTGCCATATCCATCCTGCACCAACTGGATTACGTGTTCTTGATGAAGTTTGGAAGCGTGTGAGCCGATTGGTTAACTTGAAGCCTGATATATATGAGCCTCTAGACTATATTGTGTCTCGAGATTTGGGAAATGATGATAGTTGGATGAATTTGCAGTTGGATTCTGAGTGTGTTGCACTTGACTTAGAAGATTTGATTCTTGATGAAGTTTTAGAAGAAGTGTTGTTTGAATTCTTTTGATGTGTTCTTAATCTTGAAAGTGGTAGATTAGTAATTTGCCTCCCCTGTTAGGTTCTTCGTATTTTTATTCATGTAGAATAACGGTAGATGTGGGGATTGACATGTATTGTGATGTCCATCCTAGATTTTTAGAACGTTTTTTTATTGTTTCGTAGAGTTGCAGTGTCGTTGTAAATAGTAATGTGTGATGTATAATAAACGAATAATTTTTTAAGTGTTCATTGTTTGGTTGCTCTTAGCATTACCCGAGCCTTCCAACTTGGCCCCGGTCCCTTGGGTTACATAGAACGCCCACCACTCTCCACACACAGACGTAAGCTTTAGTCTAGTGATACAACGCATTTAAAAACAAACAATAACTATATAAACAAAGTTTAAAGCAAATGTAAAACATGATATATCAAATATGAGTGGGCATTACCCTGTGATTTGAAAAGTCCTTAGGCCCGTTCAGGTTGTCGAAAATCAACAAATCCATACCAACGACACAAACCGATTCTCCTAAACGAATGAACAACTCCCAGTCGAGCCATAAATAACATTTAACCCCATGGAGGAGATCCCACTTAAAACCTCTCACGATAATATTATACGAGTGAACGAGATGGCGAATCTAAGGGCTTTTCTAAACAGGGCATATGCTCATTACAAGTGATGATACAAACGAGTTAACTAAAATAAACCATGATATTATAAAACAGAAAAGATAAAAAAAAAAAAAAAAAAAAAAAAAAAGAAAATCACAAAAATAATCACTTAAGAATTCAAAAATACCAAAATAATCATCTGATTCGCGCCATTTTTTTCGTCGCGAGATTGAAAATAATATAAATGATTGGTCATAAACTGACCACGTCCTCGCGACTTTTTTGGTCCTCGCGACATTTTTCTCGCGCCAATTTATGACCAATCATTTATATTATTTTCAATCTCGCGACGAAAAAAATGGCGCGAGAAAAATGGTGCGAATCAGATGATTATATTGGTATTTTTAAATTCTCAAGTGATTATTACCAATAATTTTATAAGGACTAAAAAGACTTAATTTCTGACATCTATGTATTTTTGATTCAATCGCTAAAATTAAAATCAAAACTCATTTTTAAATATTTTTTTTAAAATTAGTTTATTACGCAAACCGTTAATCGTTACACAAATCAAATTACACCGTTACGACCGTTGTGTTCTCCTATTTAATTAGAGCAGTGGTCATATATAATCTCGACGACTTTTAATTAGAGCAGTGGTTATTGAAATTGTAAAGTTAATATCATATGTGATTTTAACATAAATGGGTAAACTTCAAAAAAAAATGTTATATAATGTATAATTTATCTAAACCCATAAAAAAATCAAATTTTGACAACTTTTATTTTTACGTTTTTGAACAAAAGTTTAAACTCGTAAAATTATATCACATGTGATATTAACATAAAATGTGGATTTAAAAACCTAAAATTGTTATATGATATGTAATTAATTAAACCTATAAAAAATTCAACGAAATGACATGTGATAATACTAAAATCACATGTGATATTAACGTAAATCATATGTGAGATTATAATATACGTTGAATTTTAAAACAAATAATCTAATAACACACATGATTTTAACTTTAAATGTGAATTTAAAAACACAAGAATATTATATGAGGTATAATCTATATAGCACCGTAAAAAAAATCGAATTTTGACTACTTTTTTTTTTCTTTTTTTTTTTGATCAAATGTTGATATTCGTAAAGTAATATCGCATGTGATATGAACACTAAATGTGAATTTTAAAATCTAAATTTATTATATGATGTATATTTAACTAGGATAAAAAAGAATAACACAAAAACCGTATTAACTAAATCCAATCTTAGATAATATACATATTTACCATATTAACTACTAATGTGAAAATGCATATTATTGTGGGCTTTAGCATGAACTTAAACTTAAATAACGAGATTAACTCATTAATTTCAACCAAAAATGATTTTGTTAAATAAATCATTTATTTCAAGTCTCAACTTATGATAAAAGATTAATTAGGCTGAAATTTTGGCTACTTAAATAGATTGATGGTCAATAGGGTATTTGGGCTATGAATTTATAAAATAATTGAAAGACCTATTGTTTGGCCGGCCTAGTCATAAGCAATGTTTCTAAAATAACTGGAATATAAACTATGGAGTTGGAACTGAAATTTGGAAAAATTGAAATCTAAATTGAAAGTTGAAATCATTGAAAACCAGTTAAAATTACTTAAGATTTAAGGAAATAATCACAACCTTTTCTTGTTTAAATTCTCCTTCTTATTTTATTTTTGTTTAGAAATTAATTATTTTGAAAGGCGTTAATATATTAGATAAATAAATTACACCATTAAAAACAGGTATTATATTTAATTTTACAGAGCACTTACTCGATATATATATACTTTTAAAGAAACTTTTGTTTAAATTTTTTGACAAGTTTTAGAAATTTATATTATTAAATTACAGTTAAAATGTATATGATTTTACTAGTAAGACATGATTTTTGTGTGTTTTTCTTAATATAGATCATATAACATACTCTAATTTTGTTTCAAAATTTCATTATGATTTTATATTACGAATATCAAGATTTATTATAAACAAAAAAACATTTATTATAAACAAAAAAACAGAGGTTGTGAATATTCGATTTTTTTTTTTTCCGGATCCCCAGAGCTTATAACAATATTGTGTTTTAAAATTCACATCTAAAGTAAAGTTAAAATCTTGTAGCTTATGAGTTTTAAAACTTTATGTATATCATAAAATCGAATTAATCACCAAACACTCACACTTTTCAAAAATAATTATCTGATTCGAGACGGATTTCTTCCGACAATTTTCCTTCGCGAGACGTACACAAAACATAATCAGACCAATAAATAACTGTTTCGACGAAACCTTCTCTTCTACCGTAGATTGTCGTAGATATGCGGCCAAAGCCATTATTCCTTTCTATTGTTATCTTTTACTATTAAATTAAATGATTGGCAATATATCATGTAAATTCTTTGAAAGGCAAGAATCAAATAATATATCAGATGATTAACAAATATACAAATATTGATAAAAATAAAAGATAAATAAAAAGTCTTATTTATTATTGTATCAAAAATGCCAAACCCAATATTCTGTCAATGAGAATAAAATAAAAAAACATAAAGTCATTTGGGACGCCAATGAAACCGTTCACTCATAATTGGTATCACTTTTTGAAATATCCTCTAGACTAAGTAATTTTATTAAATTGATAAAACTAATTATAATCTACAATTGTTCTGATTTCCATAGTTATGTAAATACAATTATAATAGGGTTTTTGTGGAATAATTTAATAGATAAAAAATATATAAAAAGAATAATATGTTTATCAATACTCAATAAGTTTAAATAATAAAAAAAAAAAATTCTAAAAGTTGACACATGACACAATAAATAAACATTGTGATAAAGAATAGACGTATCATGTATAGATAAATACAAATTTAATTCCTTTTTCTATTAAATTACATATTTTTATTCAATAAAGTTTACTTTTTTTTTGTTTTCCAAAATATCAACACTGAATAGATTCTAAAGGTTTAAAATTGAGATTGATAAAAGAAGATAAAAAAAGAGTAAGCTTTTCGAAAAAGTAAGGTCGAGTCTCTATGACCATTCTTTTGTTCTCAAAAGGGAATCACACCCATCATCCCACCCTTAGCGATAGTAAATGTGACAACAAGGCAATGCCAATAAATCAGATTGTCACAATTGTATCAAGTCCATGTGAAATTATTGTACCTTGTTGCGTAAAGCTCGATCTTTGTACTATACGTTTTGAACATATTTGATAATAAACTCGTCAAAGTAACTTTGTTGTGATAACCATATGTTCCGAGTTCCGACGTTTACTTTTAACTTGCAAAAGCCTGGAAGGTAAGGAAGAAGATTAATTGTAGTGATGTTTTTAACATGATGGTGTCACAAGTTTTTTTATGGTGTAACAATAGGGGTAGACGCAAACTTGATTGGTCTTTTTGGATTAGAAATCCAATGTATACGCTTATGTAACTGGTTCTTTTTAGCTTCCTGCTAATTTAATATATTTGACTACAGACATGGGGTGATGGCAATGCCGAAACTTCTTGTTTGTATTTTTGCCGTTCAAAAAAAAATTGTTACCTCTTCGTAGCATATTGTTTCACTTGATTATAAACATTGATTTTGGATCAATGTTGTTAAAAATAAAATAGTGACATGTAAGGGTCATTTTCTTAACAATGTTTAAGAAGTAAAGTTAGTATACAAGTTGTATGAAGAGAGAATTATTCCGAAAGTAGTAGATGCTTGAAAGGATTTGAATTTGAAACTTTTCTAAAGTTATGTTGTTTGTTCGGTGGATCTATATCGTATTTTTTGGGGCATAAAATTCAATTGGATTTGTTGATTTTAATGTACGATGCATGTTAGACGTTTTAGTGTGAAGTCATGTTAAGTTCTCAAGAGTTCAAAAGCGTTTAGTAAATAGTTTAGGATGTTGTATGTCGGGGACCAAAATAACGAGGGTCGGGGAGTGTTCCCCTTGGCGGAGTCCAAGGAAACCCCCCCAACGAATGTTTTGGAGTTGACTTTTATCAACGAATGAACATAATAACAAATGTGTGATCGGTAATCTAGAATTAAGATGGTTTTAAGGTGTATGAATTCGGCAAGTGTATAAGTTGACTTTGATCAACTTATCACTTGCTTTAGCTATTCACTTTTGATCAGATCGTCACTTTGGTTAGTGAATGACTCTTATTATGATACTAGTAAGTGAATTTGTCGGATGACTATGATCAAAGGCTACATTAATCCAAATTATAAATTATATTGAGAGCTGAAAGTTGGAGATTTTTTTTTGTCGTAAATATGTTTGGAAAATAGTTGAAATTAGAGCTTAAACATGTAGAATGATTAAAAATTATATAGTTCGTAATTTTATAATAAGACAAATTTTATAAAAAGTATTTATGTAATTTACCATCATATACGCTCAAACTATTTTTTTAAACCACTTGAAGTAATTTATATTTAAGAAACTTATTTTTTTAAATAAATTACAAATAAGCTCCAAACAAACGAGACTTATTTAAAAAAAAAATTCAAACGATAAATAAGTTTTTGTCAAACATAACCTTAAAGTTATTATACACAACCCTTATATGTAAACCTTGTTTTGATTTAAGAGGCTTAAACTTTTGTATAGTAAAAGCTTTAACTTACTGTCTTTTGCATATACCTTAAGTAATGTCAAGGTATTGTTTTTTTTTTAAATATCTAAAAGTGTGCTTGTGTCACGTAACAGTCATAAATAAAGATAAAGTTTTAATGATCAAATATGATATTATAATTTTATTTTTATTTTTTTCAAAATTACAAATGGTTTTTAAATTAATTATTATTATTATCAAATAATTATGCAAACTGTAATGAATTGATTTCATATATAAATATAAGTCTAAATAGTTTGTATTATTTTTACTAAATCTCTATTATTTTATGAGTTATGATAACCAAAACTAATCACAACCCTAAGTGGTTAAAATATTATTACACGTAATAATTTATTATATATTTATTAATATAATAGAAGATTTTGAAAATATAAAGGCTTATTAATGTATCATCAATAAATCATGTTAAATATTATATTCAAAGCTTATTAAATTGTTTTATCATTTCCCTAATGTTATATACAACATAATTTACCTTCATATCCATTTATTTAGAAAATTGCAATATGTATATACTCCAATCAATTTATATTAATATCTTTAATTATTATTATTCCAATCAATTTATTTATTAAATCGTGTATATTAAGGGTTATAAATATACGTATTAAATTCTATGATTTTTTTCAATCAAAATATTAAATGTTTTATATTGGTTTATTATGATGAATGGTCAAACATAATAATAACTGAACACACAACAAAATATATAGATATCTATCTATTATATCTTTTGTAAAGAAATGATTGAAATAACAAAAGTTAATCTGATTATTAAGTAATTAATGACACGTATGAAAATGACAAATATATTAAGTTAATCTTAAGACATATTAAAGCGGTGTTTGTTTGAACTTATATAAGCGGCTTATAGCTTATTGTCATTTTGGTTTATGTTTCATAATCCCAAATTTTCCAGCTTATTTAACTAATTATGGGCTTGTTTATTACGTCATAATAAACAATAATAAGCCCATAAACGGTTACATATGCCGAAAATTCCGAGTTTATTAAAGATAAGCTGAAATGTCAATAAGGCATAAGTTTCTTATATAAGTCCAAACAAATACACGTAAGTGTTTGAGTTCTCTATACGATTACTTAAAAGGATTTAGTATATCATTAGTCAAATAAATGAATAATCATATTTTACTTGATTTTGTTAGAACTGGTCATAAACAAATTATCCGAATTATTTGTCTCAAAATCCCAATATGTTTCACTATCCCAAAGTCCCAAACATAACAAATAGTAATCATCTACAAATTTTTATTAAATACAATAACTAGAAACACATTCAAAAGTAATGTTTGTTTTCAAGATTAACGATTTCAAATCGTTTAATTAATCTCTAATAAATGTAATATATCTGAATCTGATCCAATGCATGATATTGACAAAAGAAACAATTCCCTAGATACGTAGACACCCTTAGATTATGACACATGGACGGTTGATCAAAACCCTAAATTTCTATATATAGTACCCAACAATCATCCCATAAAACACCATCAAGCTTTAAGTGAATTCAATCAAACAAAAACACATTTAAGCTCATTTCTATTTGCTCTCTAAATCTCTCAAACATGTCTTGCTGCAATGGAAAGTGTGGGTGTGGATCAAGCTGCTCATGCGGCAGCGGCTGCAACGGGTAAAGTTTGTTACATTTTCGCAAACTTTATACGGAATATGTTTAATTATTGTTGTTTTGTTGATATGGAATTGTTGTTTGTAGATGTGGAATGTACCCTGACATCGAGAAATCGACCACCAACGCTGTGATCGTTGATGGTGTTGCCCCGAAACAGATGTACGTATTAGATCCTTTGTTATAAGTTAATTATATTAAATTGTCATTGTATGTAATTTACTTTCAACGTTTTATCGTTATTATTTATTAACTTTTTATTGGTATACGTTAATTATATTGAATGTATAATTTACCTACACTTATTTGTTAACGTTTTTTCATTATATATTAGTACCTAACCTTTTATGGCAAAATCGGTTTTTTGATGGGGTGGTAAAGTTAGTCACTAATTTTGGGACGGAGAGAGTTTTATTAATATTGGCTTTTGTCCTATAAAAGTCATTCAAATGAAAAAAAAAATTACATAACGAAGAAACTAAAACCCAACTCGTTAAATACTCCTTATTTTACAAACCATATAAATTTTTTCCGACTCAGTCCCTAGCTGATTTGTGTAATTTATCTGATTTAGAAGGTAAAAATAAACTGTTTTAAAAAAAAAAGTCATTTTTGTGTTTTAAATCATTTGATATAAAATTTGATAACGAGAAAACGAATTGTTTATTATTGCAGGTATGTTGATGGAAGTGAGACCAGCTTTGTTGCTGAAGGTGGATGTGCATGCAAGTGTGGTGACAACTGCAAATGCAATCCTTGCAAGTGTTAAACTACAAATCCGAACCCGAACAAGAAATGCTTGTGTTTGAATTATGTCTTGTGTTTTATGTTTGTGTGTTAAATAAAAAACAACCCCTTGTTATTGGTTGTTTTTTCTAATTTCAATTTCTCATGTAACTTGGAGTTGAAATTGGGGATTACATCTATGACTATTTGGTTGCTTAATTTATGAAATATTAATGGCACAATGCTTTGTTTGGGACTTATATCAACTCGTATCAACGTCTATTATCTTTATTTATTTCCGACGATTTATTAAAAAGTTTATCATTCATGTAAATTAGACAATCATAAACATTAACCGGTTTTATATATAACAGAAGTGTCATCACCACTGAAATTGAAACCTTGGTTAACAGAATCGGGATCCTTCGCAATTTGGGTTAATGACATATGCTTTTGCTTGTTACTTTATTCTATTCGTCGCCTTGAGTTGCCTCACCATAGTATATCAACTACAGGGAAAATCACCTAAATATATAACCAGAAGATAAAAGTCTTTCGGTATAATTATATACGAATTATCATAATTATACCAACACATCAATTTTGTTAACAATAATAATTCGGTGTTTATGTGATATAAGTGATCAACAAATGAAAATTGTTCTTAGACCACCTCATTTTAAAAAAATTTAAAACCAAATAAGTTAGTCATATTTACCAAAACGGAAAAACAAGTATAAAGTTCGATTTTTACTAAATGTTTTTCTGATACAGATATTTACCGTCCCAAATTAGTCATATTTACCACCCAAAAAAGAAAATATAGATCCATCGGGGGTGACCTAAACTCAGTTCCAAACACGGAATGCAAGCAGTAGTCACCCTGTTCGAACGCCATTTCGTTCAGGCATTTCGTCGAACACTTTCCACACCTTATTCAACCCAACAGTTTATCAGATTCTGTACACAAGCAACTGATACATCACGATCAAACATACATAAACACGAAGAATTTAACTACAGCAAAGGAATTGACAGTTTGCAATCAACTAAAGAGGATAATGAAAATGAACAAAAAAGCTTATGTGGAAGAATAGAGAAGCTAGCAAGAGGTGACCCAGTTGGGTTCGCGTTTCAAAGCTGGATGGGTGATGGATTCCCAGTTCATAGAGGCGATATTTTTCATACCATTAATCGTTTACGGAAGCGTAAATTTAATAAGCGGGCTCTTGAGGTACTGCACACAAGGTGTTTGATCAAATGCCTACTAAAATATTTCTGGATTCTTTTAGCTTATTTTTCATGCCATTTTAAGTAAATAAGCATTTCGTTGACCATTGTATACGGTAGGGGCGTTTAATTTAGCTTCTTTTTGGACTTACGAGCTTATTTGTTGCAGTTTATTTTTTGGCTTTATAAAAACTTTATTATGTTGAAACCAAAAGATAAGCTCATAAATTTTAAACTCAGACGAAAAAGGGGCTAATGGAAATAAGCCCAACAAAATAAGCTCATAAGCCCAAAAAGCTTTTTTCGGATATATGAATTCGGGGGTGTGTGTTTTTTCTTAATTTTGTGCTTATGAGTTTATCGAGCTTCGGCTTATGTTCATTGGACCGTTTTTTCAGCTTACGAGCTGATCGAGCTACGGATTATGTTTCATCAGCTCGTTTTTCCGGTCCATTTTGTAACTTATGAGCTTATTATGACTTAAATATGGATAATAAGCACAAAAGCCACAAAATAAGCCATAAAAATTGGGCTTTTGAAACATAAGCAGAAGCTAGATAAGCTCATTAGTTCAAAAATAAGCTAAAATAAACAATCCCGAACATAAGTACATTTTTTCTGTTAAGAAGCGAATTTTTTTTTAAATTGAGATATTGTTAGGGAGTTACAGAATCTTAATTTGTTTGCAGGTGATGGAATGGGTGATTAGAGAAAGACCCTACATGCCAAAACAATTAGATTACTCGTATTTATTGGAATTTACTGCTAAACTTCATGGAATCTCACAAGGTGAAAAACTTTTTAACAATATCCCATCGGAATTCAAAGATGAATTACTCTACAACAATCTTGTAATCGCTTGTTTAGATCAAGGCATGATTAGGTTATCATTAGCTTACATGAAAAGAATGCGGGAACTCGGTCATTCCATCTCGTACATGGTTTTTAACCGCTTAATACTCCTTCATTCTTCCCCTACCCGACGAAAATCCATCCCTAAAATCCTCATTCAAATGAAGGCAGATAAGGTTGCTCGACATGTCTCCACTTACAACATTCTTTTGAAAATGGAAGCTAACCAACACAACATTGAAAGGCTGCTTAAGGTTTTCGATGACATGAATCGTGCTAATGTAGAGCCGAACGAGATAACTTATTGTATATTGGCTACTGCGCATGCTGTAGCTAGATTGTATACTGCGTGCGAGACTTATGTTGAAACTATCGAGAAGTTAATGACTGGGAGTAATTGGTCAACGCTAGATATACTCATCATATTATACGGGTATTTGAAAAAAACGAAGGATTTAGAAAGAATTTGGAAAGTTGTGCAAGAACAACCCCGTGCTAAAAATAAAAGCTTTGTGCTTGCAATTGAGGCTTTTGGCAAGACTGGAGATGTAAGTCGAGCTGAAGATCTTTGGACAGAAATGAAGTCAAAGGAAGAATTAAAGTCAACCGAGCAATTCAATTCGTTGATATCTGTATATTGCAGACATGGATTTATTACAAAAGCGACCGCGTTATATAAGGAAATGGAGAAACATGGATGTAAAGCAAATTCCATAACTTTTAGACATCGTGCTGTTGGTTGTTTAAAATCAGGGTTAAAGAATGAAACTTTAAAAACGTTGGAATTAGGTATGGATTTAACAACGAGCACGAGTGTGAAAAAGTCAACCCCGTGGTTGGAAACGACGTTCTCGTTAGTCGATCTCTTTGCAGAGATTGGTGATGTGGAGAATGCAGAGAAGTTGTTTGATGAATTGAAGAAAGCTAATTATGCCAAGTATACTTTTGTTTACAATGCGTTAATAAAGGGTTACGTGAAAGCCAAAATATTTGATCCAAATCTTTTAAAACGTATGATTCTTGGAGGGTCTAGGCCGGATTCTGAGACG
Organism: Senecio squalidus; assembly: GCA_910822075.1. Lineage (NCBI taxonomy): Eukaryota > Viridiplantae > Streptophyta > Magnoliopsida > Asterales > Asteraceae > Senecio > Senecio squalidus. Next base: position 401,536 of record CAJVGC010000001.1, on the reverse strand, counting down.
TATAGTCTGTTGAAAGTTCTTGAACAGTTTCGGGATTAGTTTGGTTTATGATTGGTTTAGCATCTATGTATTGATAGTATTGTTTTCTTTTATAGAAAATGTATCTGATATTGTTATTAGAAACTGAATTAAACAGGTAGTTTAGTTATAACAAATATCATGGTGCAACTGGGAACTTATTAGACAGACATAGTTTGGGCCGGGCTTGGTTAATAAGTGGGCTCTCTGCCTTCCTTATGAAATCCAAATGTTGAAATGAAAGGATTTATTAATAACGATTTTGCTAAACATAGTCACGAGACATGTTCAATATTTTCATACACTCGTAAGTGTATAACACATAAAATAACCTCCACTTTGTTCAAGTATATGACCTTACATTAAAGATAACCGTCTTAGATATAACACTATTATGTGTATCTGAATAGTTTAAACTTTACTAGATCCTTATAAATAATACACCAGTAACTATCTTTATATCATGTACTCTTGCTTGTTTAATATAATACCATATCAATCAATACTTTAGGCAGTGGTTCAAACATCACAATCATATTCTTAACCAAAGTTATCCTAGCCCTAAAATCTCTAACCCACAACCATATGCATTCATATTAATTGCGTTGCTATAACCTACTACAAAATATAAATTGTTAACATCATTTTTCTTTAGATATTAAAAAAAAAAAATTCATGTAATTTTTTGTTACTAATTTTTGTGGGTTTGATGTATAGGAAAGTAATTATAAATGCTAGTTGTATTCATTGTGAATTGAAATAAGGTTTGAAAGAGTATTTGATTGAATTAGTTTACAACCCAACTTTTTGCCGTGTAAATACTACATTTTGGGAGCTAATTGATGGTTATTTTGATTATGATATCCATTATAATTGCTGACTATTCTTATGGGGCAAGTTAAAATCCTCAATTAATTCGACTTTTTAAGTTCATCGCATTTTGATTGTTTGTGTTAGCGAGGAATTATGAAGGTAGAGTGAAAGTAGTTTATCAGAATTTTTGCTAACACTAATGACACACTAGGTTTGAATTAAAAAAAGAATTAATCACTATAGTAATCACATATCACTTACACTTTACAAAAATAATAATCTGATTCGGGACGAATTTCTCGCGACACTTTATCGTCGTCAGAAATACATAAAAAAATTCACTTGTGTAAAACTGAACAAAAGAACAAATATGAGAAATTTCATAATTTTATTCGATGCGGTTGTAACGTCGAGTATATATATATAGGTGGGTTCAAATAGGAACCACTAAATATTTGAGAACCATTAGGAACCAATATTCACCAGTGTATATACATATGATATTCACCAGTGTATATATATATATGATATTCACCAGTGTATATTTAATATGATATTCACCAGTGTATATATTTAATATGATATTCAACAGTGTATATACACTGGTGAATATTGGTTCCTAATTATTTGTATGGTTCTCATTTGAAAACAAATATATATATATATATATATATATATATATATATATATATATATATATATATATATATATATATATATATATATATATAAGAACCATGTAAATATTTAGGAACCATTAGGAACCAATATTCACCAGTGTATATATATGATATTCACCAGTGTATATTTAATATGATATTCACCAGTGTATATACATATAATATTCACCAGTGTATATACATATAATATTCACCAGTGTATATATATATATACATATGCTTTATATACACTGGTGAATATCATATATATACACTGGTGAATATTGGTTCCTAATGGTTCCTAAATATTTAGTGGTTCCTAAATGAACTCACCTCTATATATATATATATATATATATATATATATATATATATATATATATAAATATTATTTAGAAATTATTTTTATACAAAATATATTTTTTTCTAAGTCTTCCCAATTTTAAAAATTAGTTAAAAAATAAAAGTGAAACAAAATTTGTTTTTTACATATCTCCTCTCTCCACACAAATCCAGGAACACATTTTTAGAGATACAAATTTTCAACTTGTTATTTCTAATGATTATTATCCTGAAAATTAAAAGAAAAGGAGTGGTCGATAAGTCGCTGGGAATGGGGTGGCACTTGACCGCTTTTCGCTTGCTTTTCTCGTGACATTTATTTTCCCACTATCACCCAAACAAACCATCCCACGTGGCTACGTATTTCTATAATTGAATCCTAAATTTCAAAACCTTGAATTGTATATTAAACACGATTTATTAAAGTAATCATATATATCTAGTTGCATGCTTGTGTGACTAAATACTCTACATCCTTAAGGTTAAATTATTAAGATTCTAGGTACAATTACATTATTATTATATCAACCCACATTAAATACTCCTATATTAATAATATATATGAATATGATATATATATATATATATATATATATATATATATATATATATATATATATATATATATATTAATAATATATATGAATATGATATATATATATATATATATATATATATATATATATATATATATATATATATATTTGAATATGATATATATATATATATATATATATATATATATATATATATATATATATATATATATATATATATATATATATATATATATGAAACTCGAAACTCAAAAAATTATTCCATGTTAATCCTTAAATAATTTTTTTTTTTATTAAGATTTAGATCATTATATTAATTTATAAGGTTTCTAAATCATTTATTGATAATTGTGGCGGTTCAAAATATCATTTATTGATAATTGTTGATTTAAAAAAAAAACTAACTTATAACCCGTAATAGCACGAAAAAATATATTAAAATAAATAATATAGAAATATTAAATGTAAGGACGAGTAGAAAACTCAAACAACAAACCGTAACCGTTATAACTGAAATAAGTGAACTAACACAAAGCTTCATTATGGTTATTGACATTAAACCAAAACTTAGATATAAACCTTTATGCTTGTACATTTAAACCAAAACATAGATATAAACCTTTATGATTATATTCAGAAGAATGAAAATATTTATGCTTGTACATTTAAGTAAAAAAGAATCGTCGTAGCAGAATAACCTAAATAGATATAAACCTTTATGTCATTATTAAAAATGTAAGCAAATGCTATTACAACAAAAATGAAAGTAAACTAGAGGATCTCTCGTGCTTCGCACGAGTTCGATCACAGTTCATATAAACAAAAAAGCTCTTTCATCAACGTGTTTCCCATAACCTCCGTCGCATGCAAGATGAAGCCATGGTTCGTGCCCGGGTATGCGCTGAGGGTGTTTTTTTTGGGTTTTTTTAGGCTTCGTTTGGGCTTATTATTGTTGGGCTTCGACGTCTTTTTTATTTCTTACTTCTCGTAACTTTTTTTTTACTTTAAGTAATACTTTTACGACCTTCCATCCCATCAGCTCCGGATCAAGTCATTGATCGAAGCGAGAAGAGGAGAGGATGTCGTTTATCCTACTCCGGATAAAACGACTCGACTTTTTGTTTTTTTACTTTTTTATCGAAATATAAATGTAGCTATTTGCTAAAACGATGCCGTTATTTATTATTAATCTGAGTAGATGTTCGTATTAGTTGAATCCAAAAAAAATTCTGAGGGGTAGAAAGCGTAAAAGTATTATTTAAAGCTGAGGGGGGAAAACGCAAAAGCATATAAAGTGCAGACAGGAAAAGCTAAAAGTCGTTTAAAGTTTAGGGTGAAAAAGGGTTAAATTTTTTAAAGTTGAGGGTGAAAAAGCGTTAAAGTTTTTATAGTTGAGGGTGGAAAACGTTAAATTTTGAAAAGTTGAGGGGGCGAAACCGCTAAGTCTTTAAAGTCGAGGGACTAAAATGAAAAATGGCAAAACATTAAAAAATATTATTTTGCACAAATCCATATGTATCTAGCTAATTTAAATGGGAGGGTAATGTCACGTTAAGCGACTTTCAAAATCTTAAAAACTGACTAACAGAATTTCCATGCAGCTCAAGAAGTTCGTTTATGTTGCGTCAAACTTATTTCCTTCTTTAACTTCACCACTATATCTTGTTACTTGAAATGTAAGAAATAGTTAAATACATGGTTCAAGTTATATTAAAGTTAACAAGAAAAATTACCAGTTGTATCGAATCCAAAGTCTATGTAGTTTGTGATTCCAAGTACTTCCTTTTCGTCAAGTGGATTCTTCATTTATAAAACTGCAACTACGGATTTATATCAGCTTAAAATTACAAACAGAATACGTTTGTATTCTTATTTTTCAAGTCCTTAGCCAATGGCATACACGAATGCTAATCGCTTCTTATATCAATTAATTTCATAAGTGACGACAAGGTTAGTTTAAAAAGACATATTTCAATCAAAAGAATACATTTGTGCTAAATTTTATAAGATTCATTTTTTTTTACATTGAATATATTCACATATAAATCCTTTCATATTAAAAATGATAAAATTACACAAATATATTCACCATGAATATCTTATATTTGTGCTAAATATTCATGTCTTAAGGAGGTGTATTGGTTTCTCTAAGCAAGACACTTTTGTTATCCAAACATTTTTAGTTTATAATTTTTTGGGAGGCTCAAGTTCAAATTCTACAAACTAAATAGCTTTTGAATCGGTTTATAAGACTTGTAGGTTAATTAATTAGTTGAGTAAATTTTAATTTTTGTTTCTCAAAGATTTTTTAATTTGTCGATTTCGTCTTTCAACTTTTTTTTCGTAATTTTTGCCCATAACATATTATTTTTTCGTTTTTTTGTTTCCTTTGTCAAGTATAGTTATTATTTACCGCTAAATTAACTATCTGAAAAGACCAAAAATTTACTTTTAAATAATTAATTAATTATTATTATTATGTTTTTTTTTTAAATCGTATGTGCTTTTTCGCATACAAAAAATACATTTAAAATCTCATTTATTTTTCACATATATTTTTCGACGACAATCCGTCACCGTCGATCATCGTCGCTGTCACCACTACCACCTCTGTTGAAAATCATATGTGATTTAAAAATATAAATTTTGTAGGTTTTGCAACCTACAAAATGTATGTATTAAAAAAATTACATATGATTTTCATGAATAAGGTACAAAATGAAAGTTTTTAATCACATGATTTGCAATGGAGGAGGAGGTGGTGGTGGTGGCGACGATGATCGATGATGACAGACGGTCATCGAAAAACATATATGGAAAATTAAATATGATTTCAAATATAACTTTTGTATGTGAAAAAGCACAAATAATTTTTACAAAATAAATATTTAAATAATTAAAATAAAGAAAGAAAATTAAAATTACATTTTTGATCTTTTTAGTTAGTTCAGTTAACATTTAATGGTAAAAACTAATTGCAACTTGACAGAGGGACAAAAATACGGAATAATAACAATTTATGGAAAAAAAAAATACGAAAAAAAGTTGAAGGACCAATTCGCCGAACTGAAAAGTCTTTAGGGACAAAAATTACAATTTATTCTAATCAGTGTGTTTCGAACTTTCCGCCGACATCCGATTTAGTATGTTATCATTACACATTCTCCTAATTTAATGTTAAAAACATTTTGAGAACTAAGAGTTAATTACATAAATCGTCAAAATTATGTTTTTCGTCCCAAACATTAAAGATTGCATAAATGTCAATTTATAGAAACTAATAATCTTTTTCATCTCTAAAATGACTGTTTGCTAAAAAATTTTACTAAAATATCAGCTAATCAATGATATATTTTATTTTACATTAGATGTTCGTTAATCGTCGGGAAAGTTCCCTCCGGGCTCTCCTATGCTACGACTTTATGATAGAGATAGAAAATAACAAGATGATTTTGATTCTTGTTTTTTAACCATTTTAAGAATGGAAACGGGATATCCTTTAGGTCCTCCTCAAAAAACACCTCCCTTTTTTTTAACCCATTTTAAAAAATATAGATTATAAAGTCGAAATCAAAAAAGAAAAATAAAATAGAAAATTTGAGGAATAATGTACGTAATTAATTAAATAGAAAATCATGAAATTAATCATCTGGTACATTAATTTTGAAAATAATCACCAAATTCGCGACAATTTTCTCGCTACACTTTTGTGTTTTATCTTTAGCGCGAGAACGAGATATTTTGAAATAAGTGGTGTATATTAAGCCACGTCTTCACGCCTATTAATACCCGTTCTCGCGACATGACAATCCCGTTCTCGCGCAATGACGTGGTTTAATATACATCACCCATTTTAGAAAATCCCGTTCTCGCGCTAAAGATAAAAGAAAAAATTGTCGCGAAAAAATTGTCAAAAATTTGATGATTATTTTCGAAATTTTAATATATCAGATGATTAAATTGGTGATTTTCTCTTAATTAAAAAAAACTGATAATCTAAAAAGAGTCCAAGGAGTGATAAGCCAAATGGTAGGTGAGTCGAATAAGCCAAAAGGTAGAAGTAATGTGAATAAGCCAACTCATGAGTCACAATCTAAAATCAATACACACCTCTTATCCCCTACAACACAACACAACACAACACTTAACCACCGACTTTATATAAATCCCAAAGTGGTCGCCATAAATTCCAGCTTATCTCAACCTTAATTCTTTAACCCACCCAAATTTATAATTTTTATTTGTTTTTCCCCAAAAAAAAAGGTACAGATTCACACTCTTTCTCTTGAACCTCATTCTAGTTCTAGGTTTCTACATTTTCATCTTGTTTTCCACAAATCTTTAACTAAAAAACAATCTTTTTTAACATCAATTTGTTTGGTTTTAGTACATAAAAGTTGCACCTTTTTTCACTATATTATAAACCCAGATCTGCTTTTTTTAATTTATATATATTTTTGTAATTTTGTAGTTTCAAGTGGTATAAAAAGCTGAATCAAAGCTGGGTATTTGTTTTCAATTAATGGGTATTTGTTTGAGTGCTAGAATCAAAGCTGAAAGCCCTTATCATACAGGTATATTCTTTACTTTTTTTTTTTACAGGGTTTATAATGATTTAAGTTTGATTTTTGGGAATTATTAAAAAAGATTCAATTTTTATAAATGGGTTTTTAATTTAATGCAACTTAATATAATTATATCTTCATTTTTAGGGTTTATAATTATTTAAAATTTCATTTTTGTGAATCTTGTTTTTTGAGCATAATTTTCAAGATTTATATTTGAAGAATTATTGAAAAAAAGACAAAGATTTTGTTTGTCAGAATATTCTAAAAATTAAATTCTTTTTTCAGGGTTTATAGTGTGATCCAATTCCATTTTTGGGAATCTTATCTTTAAGTTGTAATTAAACAATTAGTTGATATTATAAAATTTAGTTAATTTAATTTATACTATTGTGTTTTAATAATTCAGGGGTAAGTTCAAAAAATGAAAATGGCAATTCAAGTGGTAGCAAGGTCTCGTCTGTCCCTCCGACTCCGCGGAGTGAAGGCGAGATCTTGCAGTCGACCAATTTGAAGAGCTTTAACTATTCGGATCTTAAAATGGCCACCCGGAATTTCCGACCCGATAGTGTGTTGGGTGAAGGTGGGTTCGGGTCGGTTTTTAAGGGGTGGATAGATGAAAAATCTTTTACTGCTGCGAAAGCTGGAAGCGGAATTGTTATTGCGGTTAAAAGACTTAATCAAGAGAGCTTTCAAGGTCACAGGGAGTGGCTGGTAAGCATCTAATTAGTAACTGTGAAAAAAATAATCGTTCTTTACTCGTTTTTGTAATCGAATTGTTATTGGTTTTTGTAGGCGGAAGTGAACTATTTAGGTCAGTTTTCGCACCCGAATCTCGTGAATTTGATTGGGTATTGTTTGGAAGACGAGCATAGGCTTTTGGTTTACGAGTTCATGCCTAGAGGCAGCTTGGAGAACCACTTATTCAGGAGTGAGTCTTATGTTCTCTTTCTAATTTTCTAATTTTTATTTTCCGTTAAAAAGTAGTCTTTTCGAGTGATTAATGGGTTTTTTTTTGTTAACAGGGGGATCATATTTCCAACCTCTTTCATGGAGTCTTCGATTAAAGGTTGCATTTGGAGCTGCTAAAGGACTTGCTTTTCTTCATAGTGCCGAAACGAAAGTAATTTATCGGGATTTCAAGACTTCTAACGTTTTACTTGATTCGGTATGTTGTGTCTTTTAAAATTCCACATTTTAATCATATACTCGTCACATTTGCTATTGTATTAGTCTTAAGAATGATTGAGATATTGTCTTCTTTTAAACAGGAGTACAATGCAAAGCTCTCTGATTTCGGGTTAGCCAAAGATGGACCCACCGGTGACAAAAGTCATGTCTCGACAAGGGTCATGGGGACCTACGGTTATGCGGCCCCGGAATATTTAGCCACTGGTATGCTAACATCCATTTTCGCTATACGTTAAAAAGTGATATTTATGTATATTATTGACCGACGTTTGGTGATTGTAGGTCATTTGACATCAAAAAGTGACGTGTATAGTTTCGGTGTGGTCCTTCTTGAAATGTTGTCGGGCCGAAGAGCAGTAGACAAAAACCGACCATCAGGTGAACACAGTTTAGTTGAATGGGCCAAACCCTACCTTCCACACAAACGAAAACTCTTCCGTGTTCTTGATAACCGTCTTGAAGGCCAATACACCTTAGACGGGGCCCATGCTGTCGCAAACCTAGCCCTTCGGTGCGTTTCAATGGACCCACGGTTCAGGCCTAACATGGATGACGTGGTCAAAGAACTAGAATTACTTCAGGATCCAAAGCAAATGTCACGGTTAAGAAGACATTCCGCGAACGAGGCACAAGGAAGGAGACTGGTGGCTCGAGAGGGTGGTGCTGCTAGCGGTGGTCATTCGGCTGCCTATCCGAGGCCTTCGGCTTCAGCTATTTAATAGTAAGTGAGTTTAAGAAGTAAAGAGAAGAAGAATAAGGTCTAGATTGGCATTGGTTTTGGCTTAATGATTGTATAGTTTTGGATCAGAAAAAGAAAACAATTTTCTTTGTCCAATTTGAAGTTGAGTTTGTATTTAATCATAAAGAATGTTGGGGTGGCTTAGTAACTTTAATATGGAATTTTAGCTCTTTTTTTCCAAATGGTATATTTTTTTTCTTCTCTTTTTCCGCTACATCGTGTGGATTTTATGCTAGTATATATATATATATATTTTTTATTTATTTATTTATTTATTTTTTTTTTTTTTTGAAACGGCAACTCCTGCGGGCCAGTAATGGAGTATAATTGGGACTGAACATAAATTTTATGGTATAACCATTTGTTTGTGAACCATTCAGTTTAAAAGTTCCTTTATTTGTTAAAGGAAGAACACAAACAAAATTTCTTGTTAGTATAAGTAAATGAACAAATACGAACAATTGTCTTGTTTGTTTGTTTATTTAACATTATAAATGTTGTTATTTGTTTATGTATGTTTGTTATTATATATTATTTTAAATAGTTCATTTGATGTTTATCTCCACCTGTATTTTTTTTTTTTAATGTACGTTTAACATCTCAACGTACAAATTAATATTAACGAAACGGATAAAGATCAAACTCAATTACTAAATGAATGTATACGAAAAAGAAAATTCGTTCATTTAAATTTTTGTATATATGTTTGTTTGTCTCGTTAAATTTAAATGAATCATTAATCTTCGTTCGGTTCAATTTATTTACGACCTGTATTTATCCCTTGAAATTGAATTTCAATTATTCTATGATTTATTTTTGAATATGGCAACATGTTAACTTTACACCCGTCTTTTAAATAACTTATATGTAAGCCTAAAAACTTTTTTAAATGAAACGAAACGTGTTTTACATACTTCGCTTTTGCTTTCATATTATGTCATTTCGTGTCTCGTAAGCATTGATCCGAGGAAGATTTATGGGAGAACTCGCCAATACGTAACATGGGGATAAACTAATCGATCCCAGCACATTAAGATCCTTTTTTTCGACGATGAGGATATTTGTTTATAATGTTATGTTTAAAAGAACAAAATAACATAAAAATTAAGAAGCAATAGTCTTGGAAGCTGTATGATTTACTAATCAAGTGTTTAAATATATTGTATATCTTTTTTATTTATTAAATATTCCTTTGGATCCTGAAAAAAAATGAGTCACTATAGAGTATCAAGATATATCATACTTTTATTTTTTTTAATGTTCCCCAATTAAGTAAGTAATTATTATTTATTATTTTCACTATTTTGCGAGGTTGTAAATAACGTAAGGCGTGACGTGGCGGCGAGGTCAAGCCTCAAGTTTTGTAAGATATAGCGAGACATGACGTTTTTCAAGGCGTGACAAGGCGGCAAAATTTTAATAAATTTTAGAATTTTTATATATACTTGTATATATATTTACTCTTATTAAGTTGTATCAATAAACAATAAATTAATAAAAAATCAATATTTTTATATTTCAATATACATCTAATCTAAATATAGTAACTAATTAAAGAAAAATCAATGTTTTCAAATTTTAATAAATCTAATCTAAGATAGAGTCACCAATTTATAATAAAAGAATCTTTATAGCCATTTTCAAATTCTTTTAACAATTTTTAAGTTTTTTTTTTTTAATTTTTTTTTTTCATAACGCGTTACAAAAAACTTAGAAAATAACGCGTTAAAGCTCGCCATGGGACGCCTTTTCACGTTTTTTGGACCCCACGCCTTACAACGACGCCTTGCATGTTTTCGTAACGTCGAGTTCACGCCTTGACGCGCTTTGGCTCACGCCATGACGGGTTTTTTAGAACCTTGCTATTTTGTAAGTCCAAGTCTTGTTTTTATTCTTTTTTTATATATATTAAGAAAATGACATTGTATTTGTAATTTTGTTTTTTATATAAAATTATTTTATGTTTGACAGGTTTAGAAAAAAGTAAAGTTATTATTATGAAATGCAAATGAGTGAAATGTCAATTTGTAAAACAGTGTGTGAATAAGGGAGATTCTAATTTTCACAACATCTAGACTAAATAGAGAATATAATTTACTTTGGTTAGCCATTATTAAGATGACAAGATCGATAGATGTCTATATTTAAAGGGGTTATATGTAGGGACGGATGTTATTAAGGGTTGGACGGGGTTACGGCCCCTTCAAATATCCGGACACGTAAAAGTGGAGCCAGAAATATTTTTCGTTGGGGGCTAAAAAAAATTCAAAAACTGTGTTGTTGTAAAGAATTGAACTCATAGACCTCTTATATAAGAAGAATGAGTCTTACCACCACACAAAATGATTTTTTATGCTTATTTAGTTCAATAAATTATTATAAATAGTGTATTTTAAGGGGACAAAATTTAAAAATAGAATTTGTTTTATCACAAATTACCTTTCGTATCAAATTTTCGAGGATACCCCCATACTAACTCCGCCATGCGGACACGTACTAGTAATTTTCAAATTTTTAGAATTTTTGGAATTTTAAGGGATTTAAATATTAGATATATTAGTTTTGCTACATTAATCATTTGGTTGTAGACTCTTACACCAAACTTACCAAAGGGTAAAAAATGTTTGATATTATTAACCATCTAACTCTAACTAAGATATGTAATTTGCTACATTAATCATTTTCTATAAGTCGACGTTTCGAAAAGCATGTCTCAAGTCTCAATCTTTTTTTTCTTTATCAAAGTTGTTTATTTTCCAAAAGATTCAAATAATCATTTTTTTCGAATAATACATCAAATATTCGTAAGGCAAAAGCAATAATCAAAGAATCTCCCTTCAAACATAATCCTAGACACCCTCTTAATATACGATAAAGAAAAAGGTTAAGAATTTATGGAACTTGAATTGAGAGCTAAGGTAGAACGATTTAGCCCGAAGATAGGGTAAAATTGATGGTGATTCCGAATATGTGTCACTAACTTTTCGTAGGTTATTTTCAACACCGTAACTCTAGTTGGATCATACCGATGATTGCTTTCGTTTACAGTTTTGAATCTAATCTTTTCTCGATACAGTCTTAATTAAAAATGGTAATCAATTCAAGTAGCTAATAAAAAATACTCCATATAAATGGTTGTCAATGATTTTGACTTGAAAAATCATATTAAAAAGGTAAAATAAAGGTTTTTGTGGGTGCAAGTAGGTTGTGACTATTTGGCCAATTTTAAATGTTGCCCCACTGGCACTAAAATTTCTGCCTTTTGTTTTATGACTTTGTATACTCTTTTCCAAACTTTATTCTAAATAATACTTATCTTTTGCCCATTCCATATTTAACGTTTTAAAAATTTGTTTATATGCACAATATTTGAGTAGTCGTTTGAGGAAGAGATGACGACATGTGTCGCTCCATATGATCCGATTGAGTGAGAATGTCTCATGTGAGTGAAACATTTTACACGTATATTAGTAGTGAATACTCTCTTTGTTTCTCGACGTACATAATAATAACTTGAGCACATCAGCACGTGTTGTACGAGTTGCAAGGATAACCGCTCACTTACAGGGCTAATCCTAGCGTAAGAACCTTGCAACTCTCTGTTTCTGATCGAAAAGACAGGGCTAACATTCCTCCGTTTCATGATATGATAGCACTTTATTCTAAGTGTGTGACCGAGGTTAATCCTCGTTTTCTACACATTGTTTGTTTTGAAATGGGCATGGAAACCATATTTTAGTTTTACTTGGGCGTTTCTTATTTAGAGTTTGTCGTATTGATTCGTGGTTACGTCATTATGTAACAGTTTCGAACACTTACATTTTTACCACATCTGTCTATTGTAGAGATATATAAACATTTACAAGTAATTGCTTCCATTCATGACGAGCATACACAAAATAGAACCACTTGAACTTTCCCATTGCAGTTTCATTAATTAGACAAATCGAATAGAATAAACCAATATGATGCAATACACAAAGATCTAAACCATTTTTAACGACTCCCGTGTGTCCAATACCGCCAATCTAATCTCCCACACGATCGATTCCTCAAGCTAACTAATTCTTTAAACTCCAAAACCCGCCTTATATAGTTACCACCACCACAACCGTCTTCTCTCCCTAAATCCATTTGGTCATGGCCTTCTTCCGTCTCTTCTGCAACAAGTTGGGTTTCAGTTTCCGGTTCCTCTGGAGGTGGCAACATATCATCGATGATGATCCCCAACATCACGACAACTTCACTCATTTTGGGTCGAGATTTAGGGTTCTTTGTGAGGCATTTGTTGGCTAGAGATGCAAGTTTATGAGCTGATTTGAGGGAGTAGTCTCCTTCGAGACGTGGGTCAATAATTAAGTGGAACTTTTTTGAATCTGATATGTAAGGTTTAACCCATTCCAAGAGTTTTTGTTCGCTTCTAGGTAAATTTCGTTCTACTGCTCGCCTACCAGTGATAAGCTCATAGAGAACCACCCCAAAGCTCCAAACGTCACTTTTCGATGTTAGTCTACCAGTCTGAACGTATTCGGGAGCTGCATAACCCACCGTCCCCACAACCTACAGGAAAACATTCTGTCATTACTCAGCATTTTAACAGAAAGAACTTGAGTAAATAGATTTTATGTAGCATATGCATCTTCTTATTAGTTTCGATCTGCATAAATTTCATTGAAGAGAGATGAGCTTACAACTGTTGAAACATGGCTCAGTCCGGCAGCTGGACCTTGTCTTGCCAGTCCAAAGTCTGAGAGCTTCGGGTTAAAGTCTTCATCCAGAAGAATGTTTGAAGTTTTGAAATCTCGAAATATTAACTGAAATCAATGGAAAAGGGAATAAAATTAAGAAATTTGAAATATTATATGGAAAATGCTAATATTTTATTTACAAGCAATCAGATGCGGATACATGAATCGGTGTTAGGGTATGTACTACTGAGCGAAATTATTCAGTAATCATATTCATCCAATAAAATCCAGTTTTTTGGTCCTTTTCAGATACAGGTTATACGAGATTTAATGAATTTTTTCAGGTCCGGGCTCTTGATTAATTTTGTTCATGCTTGAATTAAAAAATCTAGTATTGAAAATGTTGAGATTAAATCTCACCGGGACCGGGCCAATTTATACATCTATGTCAATAGGTGGAATAGTCCATGCCCTTACATGTTGCCTTTGAGATTTATCATGTTACAAAATGGGATATTGGATATGGATTTACATTCCTCAAACCCAAATCACAGAGTCTCCCCGAGAGTCCAAAAATAACAACTTGTACCAAGACGGATGGGGGGGAATCTTTGCATACAAGGAATACCATTATCCACTATCATCGCACCACGCTCAACATAATAAGTTTACATGAGGTTCTATAAACCATATGGCACGTTCATATTTTATCTAAACCATAAATCTACCCCTCCAAACAACTAACTCTAGCAACTTTTGACCTATTTATTTTCAACTATTGGTTTAAGGTAAACACTAGACATAGTAGAGAGTTATCATCTCTAAAGAATAGTTAAAACACAAAAAGAAACATTTCTTTATATTGCTAATCGGAATTTTCCTTTTCAGGATTAATGTGTAGTTCACATGTGGGTTGAATTCAAATAAACGAGAGATTAGAGAATCTCTTCAATGATGTAGCAAACTAACAGGTTTTAGTTTAAGAAAAAGAAAAAGCTCGCTGAAAAAGGAACTGATATAACAAATTTAGATTGGTGTTCCAAACATGAAGTTAAGAGCAATGTATGAAAGTGTATTAACCCAAAAATCAGGCAACATTAAAAAAGAGATTAGGGAAAATCGAACACTTCAAATGCCAAAGTTTTTACTCTTTTTGTAGTACTGTAATAAAGTAAAAAAACAGAAAAGGCATCATCAGAACTCACTCTCTGGTATTAAAGAATAAATACTTGAGGCACAACGAGGTGAGGCCTGCTGCACATCAACCAAGCTAAGGGGCTGCTGTGATAACTCGAGGTGTTCCGAGCCTTATCGAGCTTTAAATATTTTACATTTTTGTCCTCTATGTAGGTGCACAATTACATAATTCAGTTATAGTACTATTTAATCGAGTCAAGTTTATTCGATCTTAAAAGCATTAATTAATTTAATTAGTATCTAATTTGTTAATACTAATAACCGAGTCGAGCCGAGCTCCAAAGTGTCGAGAAATTAATCAAGCTGAGTTCGAGCTTGAAAAGAAAAGGCTATCGAGCTTGAGTTAAGCTCAAGCTTGGCACTGTGTGACTCGATTAGACTCCTACCCGTAGTACTACAGGTGAGACTAAGAGCCCTGATAGCAAAACTCTGGAACTCCAGAGGTGTGGCTCCATAGGTGTCCCACCAACTCGAGCTATAAACATGTAGAAAAGTTTTGAAACCAAATAAATACTTTCCACACAATTAAATATGGTATGATGTTAGAATTTTTTGAACCCGGAGATCTAGTCTTCCATTGCTTTATAGCCTATAAAAAGATCTGCGCCTTTCTATACATATCTAAATTGGTTGCCAATCTTGTCTTGAGTTTCTAATCCGGAACTAACCTTTGTATGCAAGCATAAAAGCCATTTATAACCTCTTTGGTCTTCACAAGTTGCATTTTTTTATTTAACATATTACATTTCCTAATTGGTTATAAGGCAAATGACGCAAGATCATTTGCAAACGAAATGGCTCTAAACCAAAAGGAAGACCAAATGATCTAAATCCAGAACTCTTCTCCGTGTCATGGGCTCCATAGGCGTCCACCAATATGCACTATTATCGAGTAGGAAGGTATTTTAAAACAAATAAGTACTATCATAACTATCTTGTAAATATATTATTATGTTAGATTTTTTTTTCTTTACATAGAGATCTAGATTTAAACCATTCAAGCATAGTCAAGAATTATTATGTGAGAATGAACATCAGACTCGTGACGTAAAGAGAGTATAAAGTAAGTAACTCATCAGGAAAAATAGAAAACGACAACGTACCTGAAAGTCCATTTCTTCATGTAAGTAAGCCAAACCACGAGCTGCGCCTTCAGCAATTCGTAAACGTGTCATCCATGAAAGAGTAGATTTTCCACGACCCAATAAATGGTCTTCCAAGCTTTTATTTCTCATAAGCTCATAAACTAAAAGCCGTTGAATCCCTCTTTCATCGTCTTCTGCACAATATCCTACTAACTTTACAAGATTTGGATGGTTAACTACTCCCAAAAAGTTCACTTCATTAATCCATTCCTTATGCCCCTGAAAACTAAAACATAGAATATAAAAAGAAAATACATAAGATGAACCGACCTATGAAATAATGTACTTTTGCAAATAATTTATTAAGAGTACGCTATTTATTCTTTTAAGGATTTAGCAAACTTGAAAACCGAACCATAAGCAACTAGGCGTTACAGACTATCTACACATTCAATAACTGGTTATCTTTTCCAGCATCGCATATCCAATATGCATTTAACATTCTTGTGCTCATTTCTCATCTAGAAATACATATTTTTATAGACAAATCGACACATTTAGCCGAAAATATTCCATATATACAAACACCATAACAACCAATAAAACAATAACACATCACTGCACTCGTGCACCATCTTCTAATGATTCTATGAGCTTTATATTCAACTCCGTATCTAAACACGTGCAATACTAGATAGATCACACTTGTGATATTCTAAACTCGACTCAAATAACAAACTTGTAAATCATACCCGAATACTTTAACCTTTTTCAAATTCATACAAAGTCACATCCTATACTCTCTTGTACTATGCATATCCAGTTTACACCTTAACTCGCACATTTTAAGCTCTTCTATCGACTATCACACACTATAAATATTTGTTTCAGTAACTTCTTTTTTAAAGTATTTTTGCAAAACTACGGGTTGTTTGTTTTAACTATTTTTGTGCTTATGAGCTTATCTGATCAGACTTATTTTTCATAAACCCATTTTCTCCGTCTTAGGGGTAAAAGTGCGTTCAGAAATAAGCACCAAGGTTGGTGCTTAAAAATAAATGTGTTTTTCTTTATAAAATAAGTCAAAACACAGTGTAACCCAAACACTTATAAATGCGTTCGACATTTTAATAAAACACAATATGCAACAAAAATATGCAATCCCAAACACCCCCTTATATTTCGGCTTATGATCTTATTAGAAGCCCTTTTCCGGCTTACTTTCTAGCTTATTATGACTTAAAACACGAAAATGAGCACATATAATAAACCGAACCAACTAATTTCATAAACTCAAATCAAAAGAGGCAAAACTACATGCCTGCATTCCATTTCGATTCAACTGCTTAACCGCAACATTGACACACCGATCACCACCATCACCTCCGTCATCATCTCCAGCAACAGCATTATCAACAACACCTCTATAAACACAACCAAACCCTCCCTCACCGATCAAAAGCGCTCGATTAAATCCTCTAGTAGCTACTTTCAACTCACCAAACTTAAAAACTCTCAAATCATTCCCTCTGCGTTGGTTCAACACTTCTAGAACCCCTAACGAGTCACAGAACTCTCTGGAAACGCAGTCGGAATCGAATTCGGAGCGGCGAGTAGTGTCCAGGCTGCTGGAAGCTATACTTAAGGACCTAGCCCATGAAACCCGGGCGGAGGACCGTGAAACGACGGCGTCTTCGGTGTCGGGGCGTTTGTCTCCGGTACTGAAATGGAAACACTTCATTTCATGGTAGGTGTTGGGATTGAAACGGCGTCGTTGGTGCTGAAAAGATGGAGAAATGGCACTTGAGGTGAAGAAAACAAGAAAGAGCAGGTTTTGTTGTAGAAGTAAATACATATAGAAAATGGAGATATATAGAGACAAAATATGTATCTATAAATCTTTATTATATCATGAGGATTTTATGTATTTAGCTTTTAAGTTTTTATCTTTTCTGTTCAGAGCGCTAGTCAATTATAATATCGCAAATTTTTGAGTTACGGTCACATAACATAACATTAAAAATATATTCAAATCATAACACGAAACTCTAGACCCACCTATTTATATTAAAAATATTAGTTAGGCAAAAAAAGAAAACTGCATAACGTGTGTTGTGTACGTAATGTGGGGCTTCATAACACTATCATAACACGCCCGCCCAACCATGGCTCAAGACATGGAGGCATAACGCCAGCCGCTGCATGGGCTCTTAACCACCAAAGTTAATCTATTACATATTTTATGTTATTTTTTATATTTAAAAAAAAATAAAATAATACATTACACCGTATAACTTTCACTTTTATCTATTGATGGACTTGAATCCACGACCTTTAAGTTATAGACTAACTCACATACCATCAGGAGTGGGTCAAGGTCTCGTAAGACCCAAAACGAGCTCGTTATCTAGAATGTTAAAGTTTTTTAGTATTACTCAAGTCACTTCTTCATAAAACTTTGTAGCACTACTTGTACCAATTAAAATGGTAATGATTTCTTAACTTTAGGGCCTTAAATAATTTAGGACCTAAAGCATTTGCTTTAGTGGTCTTATGGCTAAGTCGTTAATACTAAAGTTAAAATTTAAAATAAAAGAATAAAACCAAATTAGGAAAAATGAAACATCTTAATTAAACCTAGTTGATCTTTCCTTTGCACGAGTGGACTATGTTGATTTGCCATCTCCAAACAATCCTAATAACAATCAAACATACACACACCATGAAAAATCTTATTTCTCTGCTTGTTTGTGAACTTGTTTGAACCGCCAACTATTTTCTTTATTAAGTTGCCCTGATGCAAACACACGCACCACTTTGCGACAATTTGCAAACACGTGAGAGAGGTCCTAAATTTCCTCTTACGAGCATAGGTTTGAGGGAACATACATTCACTCAATTTTCTAATTTGACCAAACATATTTCGATGTTTTAACCCACAAAAAGGACATACAAGAGAGACAGATTAACCTAAGAACTACTTAACCATAATAAATAATGCAATAAGAATGCCATCATCCATACATGCTTCTTAATCTCTTCTAAAAATTCAAATTTCAATAACAAAATCACCAAATTCTAGCCACGTTTAATACAAAGAGTTGCATTGTTACTCCAAAAGTCGCATGTATAATCAAACCGGACCATCGCAGGAGTCCATCTAGCTTAAGTAAAAGCCTTTAACGTTATGTAAACTCAAAAGTATGATTGTATATGAGTTACTGATCGAGTCTCAAAATATACATCTTCTTCCATTCACCGACATCTTTAGTAAAAGTTAAGTTGTCATAAACGAAAGACTTTATGACAAAGATGTCCCTCCCTTTAGTCTAGTAGAAAGAGCACATTTTATGACAATCTTATAAGTATTACTAGTATTAATGTATTTTTAGTGAGAGCCCTCACGGTTTATATAGAATGAAACATGGGGGATTTTTAATAAATGAAAGTATAGTTAGGGGTGGATATTGAATATTCGTGAGACACCATTGCCATTTGGATTCTGGTATATGCTATATGTAACATGCTTACATGTCTATATGTATTGAATATAATATAAAATAATATAATATAATATAATATAATATAATATATTATATTATAATATAATATAATATAATATATTAAATTAATATAAAAATTGGATGACTCGTGTTATAATTTGTTGTCCAACTTTGAATTTAGTATCGAAGAAAATAAAAAATATTTAATTTCGTTGCCCTTCTTCATATCTTGATTTTAACATTTAGTAATTTTTTTTTATGGACCAACTCATTGTATATATTTTTAAAAATATATATATATATAAAATACACTATGATAATCCATATTTTCATAACTTTTTAAATAATGTACAGTTCATGGTGTTTGTTTGGGTTTATATAAACGGCTTATAACTTGTTAATATTTTTGTTTATGTTTTATATCCCGAATATTTTGACTTATGTAACCATTATGAGCTTATAATTGTTTATTATGTCATAATAAACAGGAATAAGCTCATAAACAGTTACATAAGACAAAAAAAATTGAGCTTATGAAACATAAGTCGAAATGTCAATAAACCATAAGCTCCTTATATAATCCCAAACAAACACCCTTACTATATTACAAGTCTTGTATTTCCGGTCTTATATATATTACCTACGAACAAATTTTATAATATTTTGAATCTACCAATTACATTGCTTTTTTTTTAAAACGGAAAACTCGTTAGACTTACTAAATAGGAGCCAAACATAATATAAGTAGATACAATAATGTGTTGAAGAATAAGTTTTGTTAAAAAATGTAAATGGTAGTTTTCTGGTAACTTATATATTTTTGTTAAATGTACTATTAAATATAATGAACACATGGTGAGTCAGGTGAGAGGGTCCTGAACCCACGAGGTGCGTACCGGCTACCAAAACGGTCAGATATGGCGTGTGTGTGTGGGGTCGGACCTAACCATTGGCTCCACAACCCACATGATCCCTATTTTTTATAATTTGGATACCAACAAACAACTTTCAATATCAACTACTCTTTTTTGCTTATTTTTATTTTATTTCAATTTTTATTAAAATAGAGGTGGTAAATTGATTTAAGCAAGGATAACAAAAAGTTGAAAAATACTTTTGGCTAAATGTCATTCTTAGAGTAGAGTGATGATCATTACGACTTTAACATAGAAATGAAACAAAAATGAAAAAAACTAAATAAAGTGCTTATATGAACTTTTAAAGAATGTAAATCTAAAAGTTTATTTTTTAATGATCAAACTCACCGGTTTAACTAAGTTAATATGAATAAACATCTTCAAATTTACAAAAAAAAAATATTCATAAACGTCAAAATAAAAAATCACAAACTGAACTCTTAATTTAAGAAAGATAAAATGTGAAAATGTCTTACATTTATAGTTTCCGAACATAATATTTAGAATTAGCACATATATATTCGGTTGGGCTCCAATATTATTATTTAAAATCCAAATCCAATCCGAAAATCAATAGTTAAATTCGGTTAAAGCCAATTACCCGAACCAACTACGAACAAGCCAAACCAATTCAACCAAATTCATTTGGATTGAATGGTGTTTTGGGTTAAACCATTTAATGAACCCCCTTAAATGTCAGTGACGTATACTTAGCTTCTAACCTTGTAAAGCACCAAAGAACCGAACATGTGGAAATTGATTTACACTTTGTTAGAGAACGTGTAGTCATTGGACAAGTTTGTGTGTTACATGTACCCTCAGCTCAAGATATCTTCACCAAAGGCTTACCATCACACTTATATAATGACATCCGATCCGGTCTCAGCTTTCAGGAACCCTACGATCAGACTGTGGGGGGTATGTTAGATTATAAGTCTACGATTGTTTTATAATGTTTGCTTAATTATTATAGTATAAGGTTTATTATGTTAATATATTTCCCTTTATTGTATATAAACATTGTGAATAATACAAAGAACCCTAACTTGGATTTCCAGAGACCCTAACACGAACAACAATAAGTATATTTCAAAACCTTAAGTTCCAAAATATTGATGGTTTCAATTGATGTTTTATTTAGATTGCAAATCAACAATAGTTATAGGAATGTACATCAAAGGGATAAACATGGTAAGTAGATAAGGATAAATATGGTAAGTAGATAAACATGGTAATTAGATAAGTATTATAAACAATATCCTATAATCCCCCTCAAGTTGGAGCATGTAGATTTCGAATGCCCAACTTGTTAAATAGAAACTGAAGTTGATTTGCGCCAAGACCTTTAGTCAATAAATCAGCAACTTGTAATTTACTATCATCTTCATAGGCAAACACTTCGTCACAGATATGGTCGGATCTACTCGAAAGGTTCGGAAAGGAGAGTTCACCTAGAGCATACGAATTGAAGCAAAGGATATCCGCTACTCGACAGAACGGTACGTTGGTTTCAACCTACTATACAACCCTTCGATCTCTTTGGGATGAAAGCACCTCCGTGTTACCTCCACCGAGATGTTCATGCAACAATTGCTCATGTGATATTGGAAAAAGAATGAACGAATTTCAAGAACAAGAAAGGCTCTATCAGTTTCTCATGGGATTGGATGCTGATTTCACCGTGATTAAAACTCAAATATTGGCAACCAAGCCGATTCCTTCTCTCGGAACGGCTTATCACTTAGTCGATGAAGATGAAAGGCAAAGAACCATCTCCAATGACAAAAGAACCAACCCCGCTGACACCGCTGCGTTCAAGGCTTTCCAAGCGAAAGATAACGTTTCGAATTCACAAAGGGATAAACATGGTAAGTAGATAAGGATAAATATGGTAAGTAGATAAATATGGTAATTAGATAAGGATAAATATAAACAATATCCTATATAAGTTGATGAGCTAAAACTAATACTTGACCTAAAAACTAAACTAAATCAAAACGAACTGGTTTATTTTAAGCTAACAATAAGTATGTGTTGCATCGAGCGACTAGTTGGTTAGTCTTTACATACATTCTTCCCCGCCAAAGAAAAGAGAATCTATATAGGTTTAAACTCGATGCCTTGTACAATAAGCTCTTTAAATAACCCCCTAATCTTAAAATTGCTTAAGTTAATACACAACGAAATCAATGTGGAAGCAATGTCAGTTCTGAAGTTCCACACTTGAACTTCCATCCAACCATCGTTTCTCAGTTGCGGGAGGCCTTTCATTTTGGGTCTATTTAATGGGGCATGAATGTTATGTATTTTTCGACCAATGACTGGAGTTTGAGGACTAAGTAAATAGATCGACCAAAAATCAGCCTCTTCCCAATTAAATTGGAAATCTTTATCCTTCACTTTCAGAGGCATATCAAACTCCTCGTGGTTTTTCTTTGCTATTTTGTAAACAATGTAACTTGCATATGTTGTATGAGGAGACAATAATTGGGTTTTAATATTACACTCTATGCTAAGTTTCGCCCAATCAGTAACCAAAGTCGCTTCTCCAAATCTGCACAAAACATTATTGCATGTAAAGAAATTTTAAATTTTGACCAGATACTCATTCAACAGGATTTACAAAGTCGTACACGATCTATTTGCTTAACAAAATCTATCTCATTTAGGACTTTCCTCCCCTTTCCTATTTCGCGATGAAGAAGGAATTCCTTGGATAGAAAGGTCAATCCCTCCCCTACGACACAAAAAAAAAAAAGCGGGCCGAAAAAGAGGGCAAAATTCTCTTAGTTATATGTCCTGCAACCATCTGATTTCTGCCTTGGTGGTAACGAGTTTTTCTGAGAGGTCTCAAACAAGTTTGAGCCTCCCTGAGGGTTTTCTCTTGTGAGATAATTGAGATTCCTCCTTGTGAGGATGTGTGGGTTCGTGGATTTTCGGAAGAAAAAAAAGTTATATGCCATGCAACGTAAAAACTGTAAAACACATTTGCGTATTAGGTTTGTGACACTGAACACACATGTCACCATGAGTCTGCAAATGTATCTAGGTAGTTGTAAAATATAGCGAGTATTTTAAATGTTCATCTTTTTTAATTAACTTCCAATACCCAGTAAACCTTAGCACATGATACACAAATATTCAAAACGTTGAGTACTAGACATGTCTAAGAGAACATGTTGGGAGAAAAAAATTAAGAACCTTGAATCGGGTAGAGACTCGCGTTCCCATCCTCTATCTAGCAAAGCTGCTCTTGCCGGTAGCATATAACATTTCTTGTCATTTTTGGTAAGGGAAAACCACTGACAATCAATAATAAGATGTGTAAGTCCTTGGCTACCTGTCGAACCATATGTTCATAGGCTACACAACAACTACATATAATCTGAAATATGTAAATGAATTATGTTTCAGATGGTTTCAAAAATGATGGGAATGATTCGTTATCTTCTTGTTATCGATTTGCGGTGACTACTAAATCACATATGTATATTAAATAGAAACTAAAAGTGCTAAATATAAAATTAAGTCACAGCGGGGTGGTTATCATTTAACCATTTGTATGTTACGTTATAGAACCTTGTTAACTATGGGTGTTCAAATATTCTGAAAGAGACCAAAAACCAATATGAAAAGTTGTTTAACCGTACAGATTTTCCAGTTAACATACATTAATCAAACCATATAAATTTTTTGGCTTTAGTTTGATAAAGATCCATATCTATATATTATTAACTGATATCCATTAAGCATTGAATAGTTATATTTATAGCGATTATCAAACTCTATTCAGTCTCACTTATTGATTTCATCCCAATTATGCACATATTAACATCTAAATAGTTACACGATAATGTGTTAAACCTGACCTAAATGAGAATTTATCCATAACGAAGTGCCAGAAAATTTAAACCTCTTTCATATTATAAAAAATTACCTCTTCGCCGTTATTGATTAGGAACCCTTTTCGAAGAATAAAGTAAAGTTCCTTTTTCTTTGTCCACTGCACACTATCTTTTGCCAGCTTGATTATGTCTTCAAAATCACTTGGTAGTTTCTGTTGCCAATCTATGTCCATGTCTGATATGGGTTGCCGGACCACATTCTCATTCGCTAAGACGTCACGCTTCATCTATAAAAATACACATTTCAGAGTTTCATGGTCTATATGTGTAATACGAAAATATCCTATACTATACTCTTGACATTTCTTTTTGATACCATAATTTTGATATCCCTCTAAAACTTAATTATGGGTTTTCTTTCATTGAAATAGCTCTCGGGCATCCCTTTCTTAAAAAGTTTTAAAGAACATGAATAACATAAAGAAATTGGTGCAATCGAAAACTAGTTCTATTTTCCATACCTTTTCTATAGGCCGAAACTCGATACCTTCTACTACTATGTTACAATCATATCTCAGTAAGCCCTCAAACAAAATTGTAAGGTCAGTATTTCTCCCATGACTAGTAAACTGATACAACTCGGCCGTCAACCATCCATCTTCTCTCACATCTGCAAGGTACGCTATCGAAGATTGTGTATCACCTTCCAGTTTGTATTGGAGGCCTACATACGTTTGTTTAATTGAGGCTATCCTTTTAATTAATTTGAACACAAGGTTTACTGTGTATGTGAGTCTTGGTGTCAAGAACTGGGATGTAACACATGTTTTGAATTTACCACCAAATGAATTATAATTGCCCTGTGCAAATCTGCATGAATAAGCAGCAAAGAATAATATCTTTAAAAAAAGTCCGAATTAGAAGGCTAGAAACATAAAAGAGGATGTTGGTCGCCTATTCTCGGACCTCCTTTGAATCCTACAACAACTAATTGCGGAATAACTAGTATATGTATGAAAACGGTGAAGAACAAGAGATATAATCAAATGATTGATTCTATTAAGCTTACGTGTTTGTTTACAATCACGATTAGAACCAAGAACACTCGATTACAACACTTTAACACACAAGAACACTAATTACGTGACCTTAGACCTAGCTCACGTAACTCTCTTGATTTGACTGCTCTGACAATGTTCAACAACCCGCATTAAAGATTCTGAGCCAGCTATTTATACTAGACCCGAAACCCTAAAAGAGTTACGCTCACGTAACTCTTGGAAGGGAATTACGTGCACTCACTAGTTACGTGCACGTAACTCATGAGTTACGTGAGTGTAACTCTTTTACTCGAACGTAACTTGTTCGTAAATGCGTTTGGACTTTACAACTCGATCTAATTACATACTAACTCTACGACACGTTCTAATGAATACAAATACAGACAATAATGCTCCAACAAACTCCCCCTTGGATGTAGCTTGTATTCTTCAAAATTGTCTTGAACTTTTGGTGTCGAGAGAGATCGAGAGTTGATTTCTTTAACTTCAAAGAGACTTGTACGGTGTAAAGTTTGCAACCGTTATCTTGCGAATCTTTCTAACAGCTAATCTTCATCATTAAGCAACGCGGCTCCATGAAAATCAGCTTCGAGTCCTTGACTTCCAAGAAGTGCTAAACTCTTCAAGATCCGATCCTTAACTTTATAAGACCTGGCTTACAAAGATAAAACTGACCAAAAACGTGTTTTTGTTCTTTAAACTGACAAAATTTCTCATTTTTCAGAAAACACGTGATCATAAGCGATACGTGACAACGAAGAAAATAAACGCAGAAATAAAATATTTTGATTTTTGTTTGTTTTCTTAACCTAAAACCGAAACTCTTTTTGTGGTTTTTAACTATAAGCTATTCACACTACTTTAGCAACCTACAAAAGGGCAAATCTTTTTGGATAGGGATTAGTTTGCTTTTAGGATCATATCGCAGAAGTCGAAACACAAGAATCAGCCGATTATTAGTATATTTGTCCTCTTAAATACAACATATATATCATACAAAGAATCTTCCGATTATTAAAATTACAACTGTTTATATGGATCCCACTTATATTTACACTTAGCTAAATCCGAACTCCCCTCAAAGCGTCATCAAACTTCCAGTATTTATTTAGGAAACCCGTCACCTTATTCCTATTTAGTTAACTACTCTAAGAATTGAAAATGCATACATATAGTATAGAGTTTAAGCACTTGTGCATTTTTCATAATTAGAGAAGCTTTTTGCTTTCTTTTTGTTTTTTTATTTATTTATTTATATATATTTTTTTATATTTTTTGAGCTTAAAAGCTTTATAGACTCGTGAACTCCTCCCTCTGTCTTTGCCGTTTATCAAGTAAGCATCAAGAGTTACGGAATTCTTATTTGACTCTACTCTCCCCTTTATACTAACCGCACGGAAACTATGATTTCGCAACCTTATAGAATCCAGGGGCGCCTCAAGGATACGAGTTTTACTTAACTCCTCAACCTTTATACTAACCGCACGGAAACTATGATTTCGCAACCTTATAGAATCCAGGAGCGCCTCAAGGTGTTTAGGAGTTATTAATAAAAACTCTTTGAGTTTTAGAAAAAACGGGTTATTATTTTTTTGATTTTCTCTCAATTTTTCTTTTCCTCGCTTTTTCTATTACTCTCAGATACTTATTTATATATATATAATCCTATGGTGACAGATTCCAGGTACACCGAAAGTTTTCAGCTTATCATTGAGATGAACAAACTTAACCGTGTTACCCACGGAAAATTGTTTATATGATATTGGCCGTACCTACTAATACATCGAACAAATACTTATGATTCTAAGTTTTAAAATCCGCGATGTACTATCATTTCCTAAGGTTTTCACAAACTTTCTCCCCCTCTTTTTATGCTTTTCTTAATTTTATTATGTTTGGAACTATACAAATCCTAAGAAAACTTAAAAAGAAAAGTTTCGAAGTCACGATCAAAAATTTAGGTTTTTATCATTTTGGACGCTTTATACTCAATTGAGATTATTTAAACTTTGACTCAATGAGATTATTAACCTTTAGACTCAGTCGAGATTATTAAACTTTAGACTCGACGAGTATCAAAAACTTTAGACTCTTTGTGAAAAGAGTTTTGCATTTAAGCAAAACGGTTTTTGTCCGAGTTCGCAACTGTTATATGTTGCGAAGTCTAAACACTTTAAACTTAGGATATAATCATGTAAATTTAACTTGATAGTAAAAGTCTGAACGCAAACCGGATTACATACCTACTGAATCATGCATCACACACATTACAAACAAGCACTCAAGCGAAATAAACATATATATATCAAAAGAGATAGTACAGATATTACAGATAAAATATAGTTTGAGCTGGAGACAAGAAATACCAAAAACACCAGCAAATACCCTGCAAACCATATTCTACACTGCTTCTTCGACCATCACCGGTAGATTCTGCGAATGAAATCCCTTCTTGACGCAGATGTGCACCACGTGTGAAAAGACAAGCCCAAAGGATTTCTCATTCGCCGCACAATATATCTTCAGCTCGTTTAACTTCTTCAAATCTGCTTCCGAGAGGCAGAGAAGATGGATAGGATCATAGATCCTAAGTAACACTTTACCATCTTGATCAAAAACGACTGCCTCCCGAGCCTTTTCATCAAACCCCCAAGCCTTGACATCTTGTAAGAAATCCTGAGGAAGCGAGGGCAATCTGATTCTCCTGAGTTGCTTGACCTCAGGATACACATCGATCCAACCGCTTCCTCAGGATTTCTCTTCTTTTCCCTCTCTCGGACGGGCATGGTGAGCTTGAAGTTTTCAAGCTTTCTATAAAAGATATCGGATCTCAAATTCTTGAAGAACAGCTTGGCCGCATCCGTAGAGAGATTGGTGGGTTCCAGATCTGCGAGACGCTTCAACTCATAGTGCGGTAGAGTGTTGAACGTCGCATACTTCATCTTCATGTACTGGACACCATCACTTCTTAGCAACACAAAGTAGTCGGTGTCATCGATGTAGCGCCATGCAAGGACCATCCTCTTGCACGGGCCTACTAGCTTACACCCGACTAGAATTCCCATCTCCCCAAATACATCATGATCAATCTTTCGCCCTCGGCCATCGATATAATGAATTGGAGGTGGCACGAGGGGAGCGGGGACTACTGGAGGTTGAGGTGCAGCTTCGTCTTCTTTAGACTTCCCCTTAGAACCAGCTGGGGAAGCATCCGTCTCTTTAACAACGCCAGATTGGGTGGCGGTGACTTTCTTCAAACCTCGTCCTCGGAGTCTTCAAACAAACAACTCCCTTGGACTACTGAGGCAGCATCTCCCTCACCCAGTGGCATAGCCGCAAAAGTAGGGACTACGCCGGTAGACCCATGAAATGACATCTCCGGCTGACCGGACTCGAGAGTCTGAAAATGGGTACCTGCACAAACTAAATCAAAATTAAAGTTAAGATCAGCAGGCTCCCCCTCAGTCGATGCTCCCTTGGATGGAGATCCCGTATCTTTTCCAGAACCAGGCGCGGATTCATCACGCGGCGCCTGTTCGGAAGGATCAGCCATTCCTTGATCGCCCGAGCCCATTAAGGACTGAGCACCCGCATCACCTCCCTCATCAGGCTTATCCTGATCGTCATCGTCTTTGGGCTCATCATCATGAGCTTCATCATCCTTTTCAGCTTCGTCCTCGTCTTTATCGTCTATCTCAACATCTTCATTCTCATCATCGGCTTCCTCCTCCCTCTTTTCATCTACCAGATCATCAAGCATAATCATCTTTAACCTTTTCAACCGCTTTCTCATAACCTTCAAGCTTCTTCTCCATAGACTTAATCTTCAAGTCTCTAGCTTTGACTTCACCTTCCAGTTTTTTGATTCTCTTTTCGTGCTCAGCGAGTGTGCCCTGGAAGGTAGTGAGCTGCTTCTCCATCTTACTCACCAGATCACTTAAACCAACAGTGATCTGAGGGCGAGAAGAACTGCCCAATGGAGTAGAAGACATAATCGGTGGAGAAGTGGTGACTATCGGTGGAGGAATAGTAATGACTGGCGGAGTAGTGGTGATGATTGGGGGAGGAATGGTGGTGGTAGTTGTGGTGGCAGTGGTGGGTGGAGAGGTAATCACCACCACTTTCTTTGACTTCTTTACCAAAGGCTCTTCTGGAGAAGCCTCTGGTGAAGCGGTAGAGGAACGAGGGCGCTTGATCGCCGAGGATGGTGGAGGTTGCTTAAACGTTCCCGGCTGAATACCCCTGAACTCAGCGGACTTCATTCTAACCACTCGAGTAGGCTTGGTGAAGAAACAACCGGTGGTGGTTCCTTGAAAGTAACTCCCGTGGAAGCCTTTGCTTTTGCTTTCCCAAACCTCTCGATTTGCTTCATCAGCCTATTACGTCTTGCATTGTAAGTAGCCGTTGGCATAGTCCTCCTGAGGGCTATCAATCCATCCAATTCGTCCTCTAACCCCTTTCTGGTAGCTGGGAAATCAACCGTATCCTCTGACCCAGCGTCACTTTCACCATCACTGTCATCATCGTCTCCTGATGTAGAAGACTCTGAAGTAGATTCCATCAACAACCTCTACTTGTTTCTTTCCTTTACTCTTTTCCTTTGCCTTTGATTTGCTCTTGCCTTGAAACACCCGCAGCACCAGAAGCTACAGACCTTAGAAGATCGTCTAGAGATGGACGGCTTTGGGGGATCAGCAACAACTAAATGATCATAAGCAAGTGAGCGCCGGTGCCACAAAATTAGCATCAACCAACGCACCCTCATATCCCCCTCGGCAGTCAGCAAATACTCTGGGTTGAATGCGTGTAGACTCTCCCAGAGGACCAGTGTAAGCTAGTTGAGGCAGTAAGTGATCAATCATTAAAGTCACGAACCTGGGATACTGATCGAAAGTTCGTGTCTTATCCTCTAGGTTCCACAGCATGTTGCTCAGTATGAACCGGGAAGTGTTAAACGGATGCTTGAATACTAAGGACACCATCAGTGACTGACCCTTGCGGTCCAGAACGTCATATCCGCCCTTCCACTTCGACAAACATTGGATGAGCGTGTGCATCAGAAGGCGGTATTGATCAGGCATCATAGCTTTGTAGAACTGGGCGGAATCTAGTCGTCCCGTATAGCCCATCTGCTTGAAGCATCCGAAGATCAGCTTATCAGGAAACACATCAGGAGCGTTAGCTGAATCTTGAAACTGAAGAACCGTGCGAATCACGTCCTCAGAGATAACAACCGGAAGATCCCCAATCATGGACTCGATCGTAGGGGGATCAACCGTCGTATTGGCTCTAGCATTCTTCCAGAATGCGGATATAAGATCAAGCTTCAAACCAGGATTTGCACGTAGGGCATATGCAATTGGACTCCTATTGAGATAGTTGATGATCCCTTCATACCCGGCCCCACTTTTCTCAGCAGTCATAAGAGCCACCGCGTTGTGTCTCTTAATTGCGATCTCAGTCTTCGAAGCTTTAGGTGCCATTCTACACAAACGACAACAGAACTCGTACAAAAGTTAGTATATGCACAAAAACTACTAAAAGATATCGTAAACAATATCCTAGACGCGCATAGACTACTTTTGAGTGAAATTGGGTTATGCTGCAAGCGTTGAAATCAATTACGTTATGCAAATTGAATTTGCCAATAACAGATGTGAATCTGTTGACAGTTACGCGCGTAACTTGTCTAACGTAATGGATTTTTGAAAAATTTGGGCAGCATAACGACACAATTTCGCGAAAACGAACTTTTTCCTTTAACAATTCTCAGGAGTTACGTGCACGTAATAGATGTTACGTGACAATCTGAATCATAAACCATCAAAGTTACGTGACAATATAACCAAGTTACGTGCACGTATCTTGGAAATTACGTGCATGTAACTTCAAAAGACACGAGTTACGTGCACGTAATTTGTGAATTACGTGCACGTAATACTGAGTTACGTGCACGTAATTCCAAATTACGTGCCCGTAACCATTTTTGACCCGTCATTTTCTTTCGCTCAATAAACTCAGAATTTAGCTATGGTTTTTATCTCAAAAACATGTTAATCGCTTTATTCCGAGTTACATTGGTCTTTAAACTACACCCAATTGACATTTGTGTAGAAAATTTAATCAAAATTAGGGTTTTTATAGGTTAAACCAAAAAATCTTTAAAAATTTGATTAATGCCGAAAAACCGTAATCAAGCATCACCATTATGCTCGGAATACTGATTACAAGATCATGGCATCATCAATTTTAAGTTTAAGGTACTGTTTTTGAGATTTTAGACTATGTCTACCCAAACCGCCACCGTGACCATCCAAACACCCCTTTAAACTCGAATTTTGGTCAAGAAATTCATACCGTGATGTTGTAGAGATGATTCCGAGACTAAATAGGAAGAAATCGAACAGATATGGATGCAAAATCACGAAAAGCTTTTGAGAGAAGGAAGGGTTTTGACAGAGAGGGTTTTTTTGAAAAATGAAGGGGACTGTTTGTTTCAAGCTATTTATACCCTCTCTCTACCCAACTTACGTGCACGTAATTGGGAATTACGTGCCCGTAATTCATGAATTACGTGCACGTAATTCCTTAATTACGTTCACGTAATTCTCAATTACGTGTTGTGTTTTTCGCGCTTTTCTCGATTTTAAACTTGTTTTAATTCATGTTTTTATCTTTAAACTTTTACCGAATAAAAGAAAACAAGTTTTTAACCTTTAAACTCTTTCAAGAGATGAAAATGATGATTTACTCAAACCTTTACACTTTATCTCGAGATAAAGAGCCTTTACACTTGACGGGAAGGCATTTGATCAGTCGAGCATGTTTAAGCACTCGGAGCCTTCCAATCGTCAAGAATGTGCCTGTCGTGTGCCCTGAACAACCACTGATGACATACTACGTATTATCTATAGTTCACTTTGGTCGTTCCTGCACATCTTAGAAGAGAGGTTAGTTTGTAACGGGGACCCAAGCCTTAACCGACTTGGGTCTCCCACTTTCATCGGTAATGATCACATCAACCAATTCATGGTCTTTCTGATAATCAGTAGTGGTTGATGTGTCATCCTGATGTTCGAACGACTCTTTATCATCTTTAACAATCTCAGTCAATTTCGATTTTGGATCGGTTTTGACCTTGACTGGAGGAGAATCAACCTTTGGTTTGTTTGGTTGATTCTTCCTTTGAGGAACAGACTTAACGTTTGAAGTTGTTCTTGACTCTTTACGTTTCAAAATTAAGCTTTTCAAACGAGGACAAACCTTGGCAATGTGTCCCTCACATCGACAATAATAGCAGGTTCGAGGGTCAGTTGAATTAACCTCGGGAACCTGAGAAGTTGGAATCTTCTTTTGATTGTCGTTTCGTGGTGGTATTACCTTGGTTGATTTAGCTTTAGACACTTTAGGAGAGAAACTTGTAGGCTTAGAAGAAGAAGCCACTCCCTTAGTGAAGATCGTGGACATAGGGGTTTGAATAGTTAGAATCGGTTCCTCAACCTTTTCTTTACCCTTTGACCTCGATTTTGTGGACTTTGACTCGGCCTGCTTGGAATCGGATTGCTTAACAATCCGTTTTCCTTCTCGCACCTGAAGTTGTTCAAACTTCTTGTCCATCTTAGTAATAAGACGGCTTTCAAGGCGCTGAATGACTTTCTCAAAAAGACTCTCTTGATATTTAGACAATTGGACGTCTTTTAAATCGGACAGGTCTTTTGATTTTAGGTCAGGACATTCTAAGGTCACTTTAGACTCAGTGTCACTGATACTCACTTCTGGACCAGTTTCTTCGGCTTTTGGAGCCTCAGAGGTCAAAGAAGCAGTTTGAACTACCTCTACGGACGAGCCATCTACTGGGACAGGGGTGAAATTCATTGGAGGGGGCATACTAGAGTACCCCAGTCCACCCTTGTCCTTAGTGTTCGTCCGTTGCCACTCGATTAACTGACCCAAAATTTCTTTTGAGTTCGCAATTGAGGCTAACTTAGCCTGAAGAGTGTCAATTTCACTCTGTTTCTTTGCGACAGTTAGCTTTTCAGCGGCATAAGCATCAGCATACTCTTGGATCTTAGAAATGTGTCGGGTGATAACAATTTTTAAATCAGAGATTTCAACTTGTTTTTCTTTCTTAAAAGTAGTTAAAATTCTGTTTTCTTTGGACAGGACATCATTTTTTAGTCTAAGATCATTAACTTCAGAGATTAACTCTCTAGCCGATGTACTCCATACAACGAGTTTGGTCTCAAACTCGCTGCAGTTAGAACATATAGCTGTGAAAGGGTTGATGTCTACCTCACGCTTCGGAGATGAAGCATCTGATGTAGAAGCCATATCGAATACAAACCAATACCCGAATCAACCTCAAACGAGTACCCGAATACCCCGAACTTAACACTAATCTTCAAACGTCTTCACACGAATCTTCACAAACAGAACCCGTAGAATCAGTAAGAGAGACCAGAGAATCCAACCTAACACTACCTAATGTTTCTGACGAAAGTCGGGCAGAGTAACGGCTTGAAAATGAGTAAACGAACGATTTCAGAACCAGAGTTACGTGCACGAAATAATCAATTACGTGCACGAAATAGAGAATTTCGTGAGCGTAACTTACAACTTACGTGAGCGTAATACTGTATTACGTGAGAGGCTTCAGGAATTACGTTCACGAAATATAGGAATTACGTTCACGTAATATCAATTACGTGAGCGAAATAGTGAGTTACGTGCAGAGAATTACGTGCAGACTTCAGCAATTTCGTGACAGCAGCAAGAACTTCACAAAAATCGCCGTAAACGTGACAATACTCAAAACTAAGCTCCCATCTTCTGCAGATATGTAATACTACCAACTGAGAATACAATATCTGAACCCCAACTCCAAACTCCGGCTAGAAATGCCTAGATCTAAAAAATCCCGAAATAACCTAAATTACTCCAAAACCTAGATCTATCCCAAATCAGCCTAAATCTTCACCAAACGGATTCAAAGACCTCTATAGCAAGTATAGAGGCTCTGATACCACTTGTTGGTCGCCTATTCTCGGACCTCCTTTGAATCCTACAACAACTAATTGCGGAATAACTAGTATATGTATGAAAACGGTGAAGAACAAGAGATATAATCAAATGATTGATTCTATTAAGCTTACGTGTTTGTTTACAATCACGATTAGAACCAAGAACACTCGATTACAACACTTTAACACACAAGAACACTAATTACGTGACCTTAGACCTAGCTCACGTAACTCTCTTGATTTGACTGCTCTGACAATGTTCAACAACCCGCATTAAAGATTCTGAGCCAGCTATTTATACTAGACCCGAAACCCTAAAAGAGTTACGCTCACGTAACTCTTGGAAGGGAATTACGTGCACGTAACTCACTAGTTACGTGCACGTAACTCATGAGTTACGTGAGTGTAACTCTTTTACTCGAACGTAACTTGTTCGTAAATGCGTTTGGACTTTACAACTCGATCTAATTACATACTAACTCTACGACACGTTCTAATGAATACAAATACAGACAATAATGCTCCAACAGAGGAGAACATACCTTGAATTCTCTTCAGATGTAAATATTTTATGGTGAAATTGAATTTCGGTTGAAATCAAACATTCTTTTGCAGATATCATTTCACAATGCTCTCCGCTTTTGTTAAAGGAAAACCACTGTCCATTAACGAGTCCAAGTTAGTGAAACGAATTAAACCGAAGTTCATTTACTCCGGTAGAAAATTTGAGAGCCAAGAGTTTTTTATTTTTTTGTAAGTTATAGTATAATGTCAATATATCCGAAAATGAATGAACCATATTTATTGTCCGCTTTATTAGCTAATTACCGTTTTTCCATGGTTGAGGAGGACCCCTTTGGACAGATGCATGTTCAGTTCTACCTTGGATCTGTATATAGGAGGATACATCATAGTCTTGATCATATCTTCATAGGCCAGTTGTTGATTCACTTCTTCGTAGTTCTCCTGAAATGCAAGTGCAATTTGAAGTTCATCAACAACATGAGCCATGGTTGGCCGTTCTTCACGAGACTTGTGCAAACATCGATAAGCAATGTCTGAAAATGTTTCCAAAGATCTGGAATCCATTTGTTGGATCAGATCAGGAAAGATAATATTTTCAAGTTTCTTCTCCTTGTAGATATCCATCCACATACGCACGAAAATCTTAGGCTGACCATCAATTATCCTATAACATAATCTCCCACACAGGACTTCGAATAAGACCACACCAAATGAGTAGACATCAGACTCTTTCATTAAGCATCCTGTTTTCATATATAACGGATCTAGGTACCCAATTGTACCCGCAACATTGGTTACAACAACACTGTGTTGTTGAGTAGCGACGCCTAGTTTTGAAAGGCCAAAGTCAGAAAGTTTAGCGTTCCAATTGTCATCCAGTAGGATGTTGGAACTCTTTATATCACGATGAAGAATTCTTTGTTGTGTCCCTCTCGGATCATGAAGGTAGTGTAGTCCCTTCGCAACAGCTAGACATATCTTGAGACGTTGCGTCCACGTGAGAGTCGTATCACTTAAATATAGATCAAGGCTTTTACGAGACGCATACTCGTACACAAGGATCTTCTCACCATTTTTATCACAAAATCCTAGGAGAGAGATAAGATTTTCATGTACATAACGTGAAAGCGTGGTGATCTCCTTCCAGAACTCGGAATTTCCTTGCCCATGAGTATATTCTAGACGCTTAAAGGCAACCATACTGCACCCCTTGGAGTGACATAGTTCTCCTTTATATACCTTTCCAAATCCACCATTTCCAATAAGGTTCACGTTGCTAAAGTTACCCGTGGCTAACTCGATCTCTTCCAAGTGGATTTGAAGATGTTGGAACTCTTTGAGGAAGTCCATGATTAAGATAATAATGGGAAAATTCAAATTAACTATTACAGGCAATTGCAAGTGCAGATGTTGAAATCATGTGCTAAGGAAGTTGAGACGACATGCTCAAAGTCAACCCTTCTTGGGTGTGTTAGGTGGAGATGCCAAAAGTCACATGATTTTTGAAAACAATGTCTAAATTAATTTTAATTTTCTTATCTAATTGTTATTTAAATCCTATAAAAAACTATTTTTTTTTGTAGCGAAATGGACATGTAAGTTTTTGATTTATCAAAATATTAACTATATTAAGATACATTGAATTTTGAATCAACATGACTACTAAATGTATGAAATTTGATATATATATCTAAAACAAGTTGTTATATAACTGAAACTACGTTTTATTATTACAACTTATATAATGTTTTGGACCAACAATAAATCAAAGAGGAAACTCAACAAAATTAAAGACTTTAACGTCCACTAGAAACAAAAAAAAGTTGCAAGTCATATATTCGGTTCGGTTCTTCTCGGGTGAACCGACGGTTCAGTCTGGTTCTGGACCGAGAACCAAATTATGGGTATTTAGTGGACCGGGGACCGGACCAAGTTGCACAATTCGGTTTGATTTCGGTCCAAAACCGGTTCGGTTATTCGATTTTCTTTGATTCTCAATTTTTAACAAACCTAATTATATGACTTTTAGGTTGAATATTTATTGTACGAGTCTTGATAATAATTAAAAACCATACCTATATTATTTACTTGTATATAATCAACTATTCTAATCCCATGATATTTGAGGACTAATGAAAATTTCACCGATAATAGCCATCAATAAACATTAAGATTAAATTGTAAGTTAGCAACAATAATAGGATTACACAAATAAAAATCAAATTTGGATTTCACAAATAAAATCAAATTTGGATTACACAAATAAAATTTTGATACTTAGTAATATCGTACTATCCAACACATCAAAATAACTATCCACACATCAAAATAAAACATGCACTATGAGAATTAAAAAAAAAAAAGGTTTTTAAATCATTAATATTTCATTAATATTTATTTATTATTTTAATGTCTTTTAATTAATATTAATATTTTTAATAAAAGGGGATGCCGCATGTCATTAGAAGAGATCAAACAAAATTAAAAGATATATTAAAAGATGACCTCTAAACAATAATTTTACGTAGTAACTAATGAGTAATGACACTTAAGTCCTAAACTATTCTTGCTTAGGTATATAGATAGATAATTCTCCCATTCAATTAGGGTTAACATCCTTGAATTTTAAAGAAATCATCAGATATTCAAATATTAATATGTGTTTTAATCAATAAACCACAATCTCGAAGATTGTGGTTATCAATACTCTAAGAGTCTCAAAAATAAGAAAACCGCTAAACGAAGAACACCAAACTACAACCCTCAAAAAGAGGCCAACAAAAATAGAAAATAGAAACACCCCAATAGAAGATGTAGCAATTACACCTCGTTATTCGCGGTTCTCCTCGGATCTTTAATCCGCTTTTTAGCACCATAAAAGCTTACATTATTTCTACTATTATTGTAATTAATACAAATGGCCATGACATGAGCTGAAGACCTTGTCCAACTTACCTATCACCATTGAACATGAGAAGAAGGCGTAATCCACTTTTCGGGATCGTTCCTACAAACATGGTGTTATGTACAAAAATGAAATGTAATAAACTCATGTGTTAACCACGTGAGTCAATAACTAGACTAGTTAATGGGCTTGTATCAGGAAATGGGATAGTGAATGGGATAGTGAGTTGTATGAAATGGGCCAAGTAAACTAGCCTATAAGTAGTGGTCCAGTCCGGTAGTTAGTTAGTGATCGGCGTCGAAGTACCGATAAAAAATACGAGAAATTTTCCAAATACCTTATACTAGATAGGGTAAGTGGGTATCGTATCCACGAAGAGTTTATGTGGTTATTGCTAATGTTTATGTGACAAGTTTTTCGATTTGTTCTGATTTGATTAACTAAAAACTACTTTAATGATTAACTAGTAAGAATCATGTAAGTATTGGCACTACTTTGTCAAGACAATGTCAATAATGCAATGATAAGTAATTTCGAAAGTGTTTGTAAACAATAGTACGAATGAATGATCACTCCCGATTCCTAATAGTTGGAAGGAAATGTCTTGTTTAACCTATTAAACTTGTTCTTCTTCAATCACATAGACATAATTGAGACAATTTAATTTAAACAATCTTTGGCACACTTGTATTCGACATATGAATTGTCTTAATCCTTAATCTAAATAGGCTCGGTACAATTCGTTGGCTTATGACAAAATATTTTGCAAAAGTTCAATTAAAAAGCTTTATTGAGAAATAATTCAAGGTCCCAAAATTAGGTTTCAATCACATCAATAAAAATGTCGAACAAGAATAACATTCAAACAATAAATTAAATCATACTATCATTCACCATAAACAATCAGTTAGGGTTTTAGCCTACCATTATCATCTTCAAATCTTAAGAAGCTTCAATGATTTCCGGAAAGCTTGATTGATGCTAGAATGGTGAGAAAATGGTGGATTAAGGTTATGATTTGGATCTAATTGCAATGGAAAATGATCGAGAGCCAAGAATGTGATGTTTCTACCCATTTTGCTGTGAAAAAACGTGTCCTAGATAATCTCAATATCCCCTTTTTAATTCCCATTTTAAAACATAATCAATAACACTAACTTTGACCAAAAACCCGCTGATGCGACTTCTGATATCTTAGCAGCCTACCATGTCATTTTCCTCCGATTTGAAGACTTAAGGCACGACTTTATGAGGTAGTACCCCAAGTAGTACATGAATTTTTTTTCTCTTTCTTTTGCATTATTCACCGTTTCTACTTCGTTTTATACATATTTCACCTTTTAACTTAAAAGGCAAGCATTACAAAATTAAGATATTTGCTTATCAATCAAGTATAAAAAGATAGATATCGCCTTATCATATATATATAAAAACACACACACACACACACACATATATATATATATATATATATATATATATATATATATATAACAAGGATATTATAAAAAGGGGTAGAAATAAAAAGGATAGGGAGTAATAAGGTGGTAACACATGGCAGAGAAAAAAAAAAACCCATTATTATATCAATAAGGGTATAATAGTCATTTAACACCATCCTTTTACTTTTAAATCTAAAAATCAACCCTAACCCTATCATCTCTCTCTCTCTCTTAACGCAGCCACCATTTTTTTTTCTTCCTCACCTTCTTCACCGGCGAGATTCCGGTGGAAATCCGGCGCCTTCTTCCTCACCTTCTTCACCGGCGAGCTCCGGCGCCTTCTTCCTCACCGGCGAGCTTCTTCTTCACAGGCGCCTTCTTCTTCACCGGCGAGCTCCGGCGCCTTCTTCCGACGAGCTGGATTTGCATAGTGTGGATGGATATACGGAGACGGCGATTCCAGGTATTCGTCATTATTTTCTATTAATTTTTCATTGGCGGCTGAATTTTTTTTTTACCGTAATCATCTTCTTGGCTACAAATTACAATTATCATATTGGGCCTCAACTAAACTTTTAATTGGGCCTTGGTGGCAATTAAAATTAAAGACAGTGACACTGTGAAACAAAGAAAATAAAGACAGCGTAGACTTGTTTCCTTTTTTGGGAATTAATATCTGTAGGCAGCAATTGAGACAAAGGAATTGGGGATAAACAAAAAAACTGGCAGCGGCGAAAGAAAAAGCAGCGGCGGTGAACTTCAAATTGATTTGGGCGAACAACATCTTCGGCAGTGAGCAATCAATTTCGGTGGATTGATACTTATGCACATTAATTTTTTATGCACATGTTTTGTTTATGCACATTGATTTCTTTATGCACATGTTTTTTTTTATGCACATGTTTTGTTTGTTTTGGTGGATTGATTTCCGGTGGATTTTCCGGCGGTGGATATGTTTTGTATAAAAAAACTTACGTAAAATCAATACACACATTATTTTGATAAAATCGATGCACAAGAAAATCGATGCACAAAGATTGAAATAGTTATGCACAAAGATTAAAAAAATGAGTAATCTGGGAAAATGAAAAAAAAAAAAGAAAAAAAAAGAAAAAAAAAAAACAGATTTCTGTAAATTACCAAAAGGGCATGAAAGTTCGAAAATATTACCAAAATGCCACCGCGTTGACTTTTCTTGATTCCCTTTTTGTTGACTAAATGAGTGGACAAAATCCTTCCTATCCTTTTTATTTTAAAACCTTTTTACATTAACCTAACCCTATATATATATATATATATATATATATATATATATATATATATATATATATATATATATATATATATATATATATATATATATATATATATATATATATATATATTTGGCGATATCAAATCCCCACACTTGAACATTGCTTGTCGTCAAGCAAAAATGTGATTTAAATGTACAAAACTATCTCCCGTTGCTTTTTAGTTAAAACATGTATTTGTCAAAATATAATTAAAACGACTACAAAATCCAAAG
This sequence comes from Senecio squalidus, assembly GCA_910822075.1. Classification (NCBI taxonomy): domain Eukaryota; kingdom Viridiplantae; phylum Streptophyta; class Magnoliopsida; order Asterales; family Asteraceae; genus Senecio; species Senecio squalidus. Next base: position 360,936 of record CAJVGC010000001.1, on the reverse strand, counting down.
TCTTACAATTTTCGCTTGACCTAATATACGCATGATTTACATTTTATCATAAAGTAATATTTAGTTGAGAAAGTCACAACCACATTCCCTAAAATGGGGATTTTTATCTTTTTTCATGAGTGGAAATGGTGGATCAAGTGTTAGTAAATAGATCATTCATCAATTTGGCTAGTAGTTCTATTTATTATTAAGAAAAAAGAAGCCAAATCTTACTTGATTCCATGTACTTTTGGTAAATATTCAAAAAATGGTTGGTTGCTTTTGATTCCATTTTGAAAAGACGATGCATATCTTATTGGTTAAGGGATTGATATCAGGCCCGGCCCTGACATTCCGGAGGCTTAGTGCAAAAAAAATAAAAGAGGCCCTATAAAATTTATAATAAATACTTTTCATTGTAATAAACACGAGTTACATTATTATTTTCTAAACATCGATCTTCTAGCATATTTTGAAGGAAATTCATCTATTATACTTTCATAATCAATATTATCAAGAAACTCATTCTCAGTTGAAATTAAAGCCAATGCATTTAATCTCTCTTGAGACATGGTCAACCGCAAATAAGATTTTAAGAGTTTTAGTTTAGAAAAGCTTCTTTCCGCGGATGCAATAGTAATGGGAACAGTCAACAATAGTTTGTATGCCAAACAAGAAACCGGATAAGTTTTTAACCGTTTCAAAAAATTAAGTATTGAGTTGGCAAACAATGTATAAATACGTTGAACAACTCCAAAAAATTTAACTGCTTTTTCGCGAGAATTTGCCACGTCTGACAATGTCAAGTTAAGTGAATGAGAAGCACATGGGGTGTAAAATGCTCTAGGGTTAATATCCAAAAGCCTCATTTGTACGCCTTTATGTTTTCCCTTCATATTTGATCCGTTGTCATAACCTTGCCCTCTTATATTATCGATGTCAAGATCAAGGTATTATCTTCGATTATTGTTTCTTCTACCTGAAATGATTCCCTATTAGCTTCAGTTGTTACCCCTTCTCGTACTTGTTTGATAATGAATTTATCGATAGCACCTCTTTGATTACGAATAAAGCGTTCTTCATTTTCTTTTCTTTTGCGTTTAGAAGAACCCGATTCAAATTTTCTAGTTGGAGGCATCCTTTATATAAAAAATAAATAAAAACTTAAAAAGTTAACAATTATCTAATAACTAACTGTGTAACAAATAGTATATATTGTATTCTTAAACAATAGATAAACTATCACGTACGATACTTTTGGCAATATTAAACATAAATAATAATCAAATACGTACGTGCAATTGAAATTATGTGGTGTGATTTTTCAAAGTCATATGTAGGTTAATTTATAGTTATCTAATCAATTAATCATTTTCTTCTTCCACCGATGTGGGACAAAAGTAAAAATTAAACTCTTCTTTCTCTCGTGACTTAAAATCTCGGACAAAGATAATTTGTAAACTTGTAAAAAAAAAAAAAAAAAAAAAAAAAATTTTTTTTTTAAATCAGAGGCCCCTTAAAATCGGAGGCCCCGTGCGACCGCACGACCAGCACACCCCCAGGGCCGCCACTGATTGATATTCGGTTCATGCTCGTTCATTTTCCACGCAAGACATCATTTTGAAGCCCATTTTTTCTAACTTACGTGTGAATTCAGATTATAGATGTCATCGTAAATGTTATAACATGAGTTTAAAGACACCCAACACAGATGAGTATAGAGTTAAGTACGTTATCAAATTGTGACTAGTAAATATACATCTACTTAATTGTATATCCTAATCTAAGAACAATAATATTGATTCGCTAATGCTCCCATTAACCTAGGTCGATGCCTATTTGACCGAATCACATATATTTATGAATTCTTTATCGTTTTTGGTATTAGATTCACATTCCGATTGGCGTACGACTATGCACTATTTGTGCTAATTTTCTCTTCACACTTCAATGTGTTATAGTGTAGTCAAGATTGTCTCATGGTATTTGGATTTGTTATAATGTTAATCATAGTCGCCATAGATTAGCATATTTTTAACTTTGTAAAAATAAGCTATAGTGTAAGCATAAGAATCCAAGATACCTTTGTGTACTTGACAATAAGAAACCACGAATCTCATGCCAAATATTGGTCTTTGCTTTGAGTGGTGCAAAAAGCAATTGCCCCAAGATAATTGAAATTGACTATTGCCATAAGTTGTCTGGTAAAGGACAAATCAACATTAGTATCCCATGTTCTTTCTTACCTTGTTTCTCTTTCGGTTTCAAAGAATCCAAAGCTTACATTTCCATAATATGAAGAATATTAAAACACAAGTATATGACATTTTTCTTTTACAAACACAAAACTACCATTGACATAGGTTTCTTTCTCATGTTTTTTTCTCTTTTTTGTTTCTTTTTCTTGCGTTAAATAACTTATTTTGAGCTGGTAATGACCTCAACTGAATATTGTAGGTAGGATACGGCGTTAAACGTCTCATATGTGGTGAGAGTTTATCCAATTTTTTAATTGTCATCGAAACAACTCTTGGGACAAGTGGACGATTGTGACAAGTAAGATTAATCCCTAGACAATTCTCATATGTAATTAACAGATTGTGTATGATTAAAAAGTAATACTAATAAGCTTATAAATAAATAAAAAAATTGTTAATGTTTTTTTGTTTTTCTAATAGAAATGAAACGAACAGTTCTTGGTCTAATTATCGAACGTTCAGCTTGTTTATAGACATTATAATTATGCATTATGTACTCAAATGAGCAAGTAGGTAACGACAATACGGATTGTGGCATGTTAGATTAAAAATTGCTGGTGACTCGACTATAGCACAAATAAGCAAACAGCCATCGATTAAAACAAAAAACAACATTGAACGACCTTTGAGTCGTATCATTTAATAGTCTCGTCGTCTCTTTCCTATGGATGTTAGGGCAATAAATATTAAGCTAATTGTTGTCTTCTCCGAAAATATCATAAGGATTGTACATTCGGGTCGGATGTAATGCTGTTTTCAACATTTTACAAATAATATTATTTATAGTTGTTTCTGTTTGAAATTATGTTTTTGGCTAAAGACTCTATAAGCCGTTAAATATTCCAAGAAAATAATTTAACAATAATTCAGTCAAAATTTCAAATCAAAAGTAACACACACAGAATAAAACGTCACAAGTCAAAAACCCAAACAATTATACATTACACATATATTCCCTTAGATTTGCTGCGGGCAACATGTTTTTTGCAACCACTTCAGCCTACACACCTACGTATCCCCACTCAGTCCTCCATCTTTCAACATATTAGCACTTATAGCCCCTCATAGTAAAAAAGTAACAAGAATTGTCAACAAGTAGTAGAGTAAACCCGAAAACTGATCATTTACACTCGGAAATTCTTTCCGGTGAATGTTTGACCGAACTGCCAATGGGACGGAGCAATGTTCCATGAAGTGGAAGTGCGGCGGTCACTAGATGTGACCCTGAAGGAAAGTGCTTGACCGACTAAGACTGCGTTTGATTGCCAGTTTTGTCCCCAGTTACGACTCATACTCATCCAGTTAGTCTTTGTGCCTTTGACCCATACCTTTTGGATATCCCCTGCACCCGCTACGTTGCTGATTAGAATTAAGTTGAAGTAACGGTGACCGTTGATTTGGAACCTTATCCCACCTGCCTTCCTACACGGCACCCTGTTGTAATACGTTACAAAAGACGTCATAATAAGCTCATAAACCATAAAACATAAAGTAAGTTTATAGAAAGGGTTAATATAAAATAAGACGTATTAAATAAAGTCAATATCTGAAAATAAACTATAACAAAATAAGACTGAAAAATGTGTTTATGAAAAATCGTCCCTAAAGTATTCTCCCTATTATATACGAAACTTACCGACGATAAGAGACTGGGACAATGCCAGCACGATACTCGGCAATCTTAAGAAACATCGGCATAGCAAGATCGAAGTGAGTACGAGGAGGGTTACACCATCCACCATTGTCGTTAGGAAGTGCGAAATTCGGCGGGCAGAAGTTAGTAGCCGTGATAAAGATAGACGGGCTACCAGGATGACACCATCTCGGGTCTTGGTTACATTTGATTTCAAAGCAAGCACCACAACTAAACCCTTTGTTAAACAAAGCCGTGCTTAGCGCGGCCGTGTTAACTCCGTACCCTTGGCTGTACAAGTTTCCGTAACCACAAGCACCTCCTACAAAAATAGAAACACAAATGTATGTACATTATTATTACATAAGTTTTACAAAATAAATTGGTCATGTCCTAAAATAGTAAAAAAGTGACAAAGTAACACAATGTGGATAAATGTGTGTACGTACCCATTGTACCGGAGGCATCACTGCCTCCGTAAAAGGTAGCATGAGCGCCTTGCCACGACCCCGCGGCATAGTTTCCGGGGATTCGAGCGTCGGCGAGCGAGAAGAGTGTTATGATGAGGAGAATGCCGACTACGGGAATGCCCATTTTGCTCCCGGGAAAGAGTGGTAGGTGTTGTGTTAGTTAGATAGAAAGAGTAATGTAATAGGTTGGGATGAAGAGAAATGAGAGGTTGTTATGGTAGTATTTATGGTTGGAGAATGTGGTCTATGTCAGGAATTTAATGACTTGTACATTCTTTTTTTCTTTGCTTTGCTTCAACTCTTTCACACTAGAAAATCAAATAAAAAAACTGACTTCATTTGTCTTTGGATAATGTATTATACAAAGGTGATTGGTTTAAAACATTCAATGTTTTTCAATCATGTATTGAAACAATCTGATGTATAACCTTGTTTGGGCTTTTATATGGAGGTTATAGCTTATTAACATTTCAGCCTATGTTTCATAATTACGGATTTTTCGACTTATGAACCGTTTATGGGCTTATTACTATTTATTATGACATAATAAACAGTAATAAGCCCATAAACGGTTACATAAACCAAAAAAATTGAACTTATAAAAAATAAACCGAAATATCGATAAGTCATAAACCCCTTATATAAACCCAAATAAGCACCGCCTAAGTTTTATTTATGACTAAGTTTAATAAAAGAAAAACATTATCTACTGTTTTTTAATACACCAATTTAGAGATTACGATAATGACCATCGGGTGGTGTCTAAAAAATTTAGTTAACGCTTTATATTTTTGTACATTATTGAAACAACTTTTGTATTTTCGGAATAATCTTTTAATGATAGTACAAACCTTAAGGGTGATTAACATCAAATCGATTGAAGCCGGTAAAAATCAAACCTACCATTGTTCTGAAGAATTACAAGCGTCCTACACTTAACTAAATCGATTGGATCTTATAATTGAATGTTACGTTCTTTTCAAAAAAAAAAAAAAAGTTACTTTCAATTCGGCTTTTGACGTGGATTGTTATGGCCTTATAGAGATAGACATTGTCGATCTAGTGTCTACAAGCTTCACAATACTACATATAATGTACAAAATACTACTCAAAACATGTTATCTAACTAAACGATTATATAAACCCACATTACATGCAACCTTATACAAACATTTTTGGTAAATTTTCCGCTAACAAAAAATTTGGCGGGAGATAAACGAACACTAAGTTTCAATTTGAATGAATAAAAGAGCAAATATGATTTTTTTTCTTTTCTTCCCATTAATTTGGTTTCATGAGACAAAACATCCGTACTAATTTATGAGGATGTCGGTAGAACGTGTTTAGCACCAATTAGTAGTTGGTTTTAACAGAAGAAAGTTACCGCCATATATCCGCTTATATTTACTCCTCCTTTCTATTTAAAGTAATAAGTTTGCATGCATTAAAGAGATGTACTATTAGCTTTGAATGTAGTACAATGATTAGGTTTGAGTCATAATTGAACGGAGTATAAAGTCATGACTAACGGCCGTGATTAACGGTATGTGGGATTAGATGAGTAACCCCACCATTAACTAACTTTTCTTTTTACTCCTATAATAATGTTTTTTTTTTGAAATATGATTTTGATAGAGAAAATATTATTATATGTATCATTTCTTTGTTTTATTGAAAGGTGCATCTTAGCCCCCGTATATATTTGCATATCTACCAATCTCATAATGTAACGGACATGTGTCTGTATATTACCATGGAGCCTCGAACCCGAGACTTTCCACAGATAAACAACATGCTATAACCACTTGAGCAAGCCCTAGTGCGCTAGTGGTCATATATCATTTCTTTGTATATCGTCAAAAACATATTTTTGTTATCATTCTTTTATCAATGACATTATAATCGAATTTGATATGCAATTATTTTTTCGTGACATCTATAAGAATTTTGATATCTATTGCTCGACGACAATGGTTAAACTTGTCGCAATTGTATAAAACTTATTAAATAAATTATTATAATCAAAAATTTTGTTAAACATAATTTTGAAATTATACTTATTACAATAATATACAAATAACAATATATCTTAACACATGTTTGAATACATTAGCTCCAACAATCATATTTAGCAAAACCATATATCTTAATATTAAATGATAAAATGAATAGCCTTTAGATTATAGTTAAATATACAAATAATGTTTTTAAAATTATATTAAAAAAAAATAGAAGATACTAATCCTAAATATAAAGTAAATTTTAAGTGTTATGGGGTGTTTGTTTGGGCTTATATAAGCGGCTTATGTTTGATAAGTCCTAATTTTTCGGCTTATGTAACTAATTATGGGCTTATTACTGTTTATTACGTGTAGGGGAGAGGAAGTTTGTCAGTAGACATGTGTAGGGGAGAGGAAGTTTATTAAGCGCCATCCGAAGGATGTCTTGTAGCATAGCCTGCTGGAAAGACTGCATCAGCATCAGTGTAGGGGAGAGGAAGTTTGTCAGTAGACATGTGTATCACTCTTGAGTTCATCCGAACCAACCAGGTTTCCTCGCCTTCAGCAATATTGCGGGAAATATACTTAACCGAAGCCCAATCGCTCAGTTGTAGAAAATCTATCAGAGGCAAATCTACAAAAAGAAAGACAAGTTAGATTGGTAATCATCACATAAACACCGGAGGAACAAACTTAAGTACTTAGCGTACCTCGGTCATTCAACTGAAGACAGGGTTTGGAAATGTTTGAAGTCCAATATCGGCTTATACCGGCCATCACCAATACATGCTCCGGCAGCGTCCGACACTCAACTTTGTGAGTCGTAAGAGCCGTGACGGCATCATCCGAAACTTCTCCCTGCTTCACCTGCTCGTCCGCAACAGACTCATCCTTATGCTTCCATCTAATCCGGATGGGAGCCACACCGGCATTCACAAAGAAGAATTTGGTTTTCCAGTTTTTCCGGCCGGAAGGAGCCCCGGAGGAACAAACAGGATTAGGTTTCCTCCTCTTATCAAAGGTAAACCAGTCACCCGCCTTTCCAAGTTTATAAAACACCCGGAAAAGAGTTACCGAAGGAGTATACCCAAGAGCCCAGCTCTGAACCTCAAAACATGTAAGTCTCAAAGCTCCGAGAGGATTCATCTGGGAAGGGTGAAATTTGAAGTACTCACAAACCTCCAAGAAAAGTCTGGAGAAGGGAAGCCGGAGGTTTGAAAATTCAAACCACTCAGCGTAAACCCCTATCTTACCGGGGGGCGCATCCAGAATAGTGTCGTTGGGACCAGGAAGAGTAGCGCCATAGCCAACACCGATGGCATATTTGTCACAGAGGACATCAAGGTCCTCCTGGGTCAAACTATTGAATGACCTCCGAAGGTTCTCTTTATCCTTTTTCGACATCGCAACAGAACGAGAAGACAAAAAGCAACGAAAGAAAAATTGAGGAAGGAAAAACACACACAGTTAAAGGTGTAATCGAGAAAACGGTGAGAAAAAAGTTACAAAGGGGGTAAAAAAAAAAAAAGCTATTTATAGGCAAGTGTATGTCAGACGATGGGACGCGCGTTTAATCCCACCGCCTCTCTTGACCAACGGAATAGCGACAAGTGGCATAGGCATTAAATGCAGCAGTTTGAAAACCTTCCTGCCGAAGCTAAAACCCAATTATCCCGCCTAAATAGTCAGACGGTTACAAATTTCCGAAGAAACTCAAGAGACACACCCCAGTCAACCGAAAGAACAAGTTGAAAGAGTCGAAACACTTTCTTTTTTCTTCTAGTCAAGCATTACATAGTCTTAACTACGTAATACTGGACTAGGGGGGCTGATGACGTACCATCGGTGGCCGATAGAAGTCTATCGGCCAAACCGATGGTACGCCGAAAGATCTTTTAACTGGGCACAATCTCTAAGAAAAGGAATCTAAACAACATCTATTATCCGAAGAGCATCCTAAGGACCATAAGGCCGAAGGATGACTTCTCGACAGAAAGTACAATACTTCGCAATACCTCTAGGATAAACAAGGTATTATACTTAGAGCATGTTATTATCCGAAACTCAAGATCTATAAATACCAAGCTCACTCTTCACTTCAAGGGTAACGTTCACAAATATTCTATACTTTTACTTTATATCTTTACTCTTACTCTTCGTAAACTTACTCTTACGCCCGAGGTAAACCAGGGGATCAACCCCGCTCCGTTTACTCGTGTGCTTACCTGCTTGTGCAGATTGTTCGAGATCGAAGATAAGAACTAGGCTGAAGGTCTTCTTCGGATCATCTCTTTCGGATCCGAACCTTCTACCCAGTTGTACTTGTGATATTCCGGTGTCGCAACAATAAACACTAATAAGCTCATAAACGGTTACATAAGCCGAAAAATCTGGACTTATGAAACATAAACTAAAATATCAATAAGCTATGAGCTCCTTATATAAGCCCAAATAAACACCCCTTAGATAAATCAATTTTCTTATTTCTATAAGTGTAAAATGTAATACTTAAGTTATCACCGTGATCGTCGGCTCCATATACGGTAGTCGTTGATCACAACTCACAAACATGAAGAGACATCACGCGCTCCCACATATATCTCGAGCCTCACGCGTCACCTCCCACTTTTTCTTGTTTCTTTTTTCATAAATTAACCACCACTCAACTCTTTCACTTCAATCCAAAAATATTATACTAACTACAAATATTACTCGTCATATATATATATATCTTTTATTATGTTTGTAAATGAACCGAACGTTTAACAAATAGTTCATAAACCATTCGATGGGAGTTTGTTTGTGTTCATTTATATATTAAACGAACAAACTCGTACACAATTTTTTGTTCGTTTAACTAAACGAACGAACATGACCCCCGTTCGTTCATTTACGTCCGTAAACGTTTGTTTATGTTTATTCATTTATGTTCATTTAATTATGTTCGTTTATATACAATTATTATGTATAACTATATAATATAAATAATTAAGATATTAAAATGTTTTTATTCTTTTGCTTAATATTCAATTACTTAACTAAATATTGATAATTAATTAATTATAAGTGTAAAATGATATATATTCAAATTTTTAGAATATTTGGATAGCTATTTTCATATTTTTTGTGTAATTATTATATGTTTGTTTGTTTATGTTCGTTTATTGTTCGTTTGTGTCCGTTTAGCACTTAAACGAATACAAACGAACACGAACAAGATTATTTTTAAACGAACGAACACGAACACGAAAATCCGTTCGTTTAACTGTTCGCATTTGTTTGTTTGTCCGCTTAAAGTTAAACGAACGAACACAAACAAGTCCCACTCATGTTCGTTCGATTCATTATAGCCCTACTTTTTATACTTGCAACTCCTATAAGCAAATAAATTTACATCTTATGTAAACATCTTTGTAGTGTGAACATGGCTCGATTTGAGTTGTTTTTGCATAAATTGAAAACGAACCGGAAATTTAGGTATTTAGAAGTTAGACACTGCTCATTTCGATTTTACATCAGCTTGGTTTTTTCAGTTCTAAAGATCAATTACAGTCCAGTTTGTACTTTATTCGGTTTTTTATGCTTAGGATAATTAATAAGAAACATCTTGTCACTCTTTTGAAAACACAAAAATTTAGCCTAAGAAATGTATATTGTCAAAGTTATCAAAGGCTCCGAGGCAAGGCTAGAGCCTTAGATGATCTAAGGTACGCCTCATAAGTAGATGCATTTTTTTTTACTACACGGTTATTTCCTACTTACATGATATATAAAAATATTATTATTCTTTATTACTTGATGTCCCGATTTTTAAATATTTTAATGCTATATGATTTTTATATAGATAGTTATAATGTTATAAATACTATTAAACTTTTTTTCCGCAAATAGTGGCCTCAGGTACATAAGAGGCACTTTAAACTACGCTTCGCGCTAACTCTTGGCGCTCTTTTGTGTTGTGGCCTTTGACAATGTTGCATATTGTTAGACTACTTTGTAATGGTTAGTTCAGCTCGATCTTTTAGTTTTAGTTTGGTAAGGTAAAATCTAAACCGAAAAAAAATATTTTGCTTCTTCATACCTAAAAAAATTAAACCGTCGTTTCTTTTGTGTTGTGTTCGGTTATGTTATTTTGGTTTCCATTCGATTTTTCAATTGTTTTTACTCATCCTGGCGTAACGGTAAAACCACGTCGACGAATGATTATGATATATCAAAAACGTCAAAGCATCATAGACATAAAAGGATGTTTTCTTCTGCATTCTCATAAATCCAATGTACATTCGTTATTGAGTATGTCTTTTTTCTAGAAGACTTTATCTTCTTGATTGCACTTATATAGCAAAGAATCAAGAATTATAAGAAAACAAGAAAAGCTTTAAATTGATATTCTAATTAAATTTTAAATTGATAAGTAATTAGATAAAAGCTAGTTTTAAGTCTTAATATAGTTTAGTTTTCTTTTTTTTTTGAACGATAAAAATACAAACAAAAAGTTTCGGCATTGCCATCATCTCGTGCCTATACTTTAGTTAAATAAAAAAACCATAAACAAAATTATGAAGGTTATGGGATTGTCTTTGATATGATTATTGTCTAGACTTTGAGTGTATGAACAACAAGACATGGAGACAATTGGAAGATTGAGAACCCTACATGCATACTGTTGAAGTAAAAATCCTCGGGGACTTTATACCACGAACAATCTTTGAGTAATCCTTCCAACTGTGATCTGAAACACTAAGAAAACGACTAAGCTTATCGGGGAGATCTCCCCGATAAGGCTCGGGCGTGAGAATCAGTGTTCATCATGAGAATTTAAGGTTATTGATGAGGATGATTAGATATTAAATGCAGTTTGTATAATGAGAGAATGATTAAGAGCATTCAATGAGAATGTTCTTGTTTTAGAAGAATGTTAAGGATCAGATCCCATTCAGAAATGGGTCTTGCTCCTTTTATACTACCTGTGCTTTGGTCCATTGTCCCTTGTATAATAGGTTGAACTCCCTTTCGGCGCCCTCTGTTCTCTTCTTTCAAATACCCAGTCCAAGAGTAGTACCTTCGGCACCTTCCTATTATCCAGCGGGGTAATAAGAAGGTTCTACTACTTTTCCTGCTACTTCACGTGGTATCGTCCTTTTGGCCGCCTGTGTCAGCACTTTATGTCAGGTAGTCACGTGACGTCTGGCGTGTCTTCCTTTGGCGGTTTGATGTCGTCACCTTTATTTGGGACCCACGTAGCTTTGGCTGGCTCCTTCGGTGAGCTTCCGGAGCGAACAGACTCCGAAGCAACTGGGTGAGAATATACTTTTGGAGTATATCTATATATACTCCAACATGCCCCCCCCAGTCTAGTTTGACGGAGCTTTTAGCACCGTTACACTAGACTTTTTTAATAATTTATTCGCATCCGTTGCCTTTTGTCGTGGTCATTAATGGAGCCATTTATATGTCGCCTTGATAACCCCAAAGGGCAAAAAGTGTCTGTGTCAGTTATCATTGCCATGTCACTTCTCCCATAAATGCCGCCGTTTCCTTCTTCCTCACGCGCCTGACCCTAGGACTTCCTTTGACCCTTATGTCCTTTCCTGTCAGTTGCACGTGTTCCCTTAATTTCGGGTTTCGTGCCTATCTTGCGCCCCTTCGGCTAACTTGCGCTGATTTTCCCTATTTAAACCCAGATCCTCTTTCCATTATTTGTTTTTTTTACCCCCTTTTTAACTTCTCTCAATAACCCTAATTTTTCTTCTGTTTCTTCTTCTTACCCTCATCATTGCTCGCTGTTTTGTTTATGTGCCACCCCACATAATGGGTAAATCCGACCTTTCCAGTTCTTATTGCACGCTTGTTCATAAGGAATTTCAGAGATTTTGCGCTAGCTATGAAATTGCTGCCAATTGGGGTGCCTCCGAGCCCCTAATTAACAACACGGTGATGGATTGTCCCGCGGGGAAGATTGCTGTATATTGTAAATGGTTTGAATTTTCAAACCTTCGCCTGCCATTTACTGAGTTCTTCCTTTCGGTGATTGAGCACTATCGGATCACACCCATTCAGATGAACCCGTTGGGTGTTCTTCGAATTATGTCTTTTGAGATCCTGTGCCGGGCGCTGGGTTTCGACGCCACTTTAAATTTGTGGCGTCAGTTTTTCAAACTTGCTCGCAACGGCGACTGGTTCATGGTGGAGCGCCAGACAAGGAACGACCTGGTGGACAAGGACTGTTTCTCCTTCATCCCTACCGGGTTGAAGAAGTGGAAGGAGTCCTTCTTTTGGGTAAACGCTTCCGTTGCTCCTATTCCGATGACTTGGCGGTCCGTTACTGCTGGGGGTTTTAAGGATGACGCTCCGGCTCCTACAGATGTGGAGAGGGGCCATATAGAACTTATTTTGGCGAACCCCATTCACCTCCGTCCTTATCCTTCAGAAGTATTAATCCTGGCTGGTGTGAGCCGGAACTGGATTCCAATGTGCCAGAAGCCCACTATTGCCATCGGGAGCCAAAGTAAGTTTCCTTTCTTTTTCCGTTTCTTTTTCCACTTAGTTTTTGTTATTATATATTTTTTTTATTTATATATGCCCTGCTTTATTTCTCTAGCTTTGACGTTGCTCGAGTATTTGAAGCTTGAAGATGTGAGCAATGTTCACTTTCCACGAATTGTACTGGAGGCTGATGAGAAGGGAATAGTTGAACAGGTCGGTGGGAGGTTCGTGGAACCTTCTGCTACCATCCGTTCGTTGCTTCCTGTTGCTGCAGCAACGGAGGAGGTAGTAGCTGGAGCCTCTGCTCCTAAGGCAAGAAAAAGAGTTCGGACCGAAGCTTCCAGCAGCAAGCCTCGTCGGCATAAGAAAGCTGCTCGAAAAGGTACATGTATTGACCTTTCTTCCGAAGAGGAAGAGGAATGGTCAGGTTCTTGCCGGATTGTTTATCCCTTTTTCCCTACCTCACCATGTTCCTCTTTCCCTTCGGTTATAGAGTTAACTTCCTCTTCTTCTGAATCCGTTCATCGATCTGACTTTTGGTGCTCCACAGAGTCTGTTGATCAACCCATTGTGAATCCTTCTGCTAATTTGGAGGGGGAGGACAGAGTACCCCCCGTTACTTCTGCTTCTGCTCCTTCTGGTAAGAGCTCTTCTTTGCTTGTTCGTCGATTCTTTTGCTATGACTTCTTGCTGACATGGCCTCTTTTCGTTTTTCTTTAATTTGTGCAGATGGGGCTGGACCGGAGGTTAATGTCCCGGAGGTGACTGAGCCGGAGGTCATAACCCAGAACCAGGAGGTTCCTTCTCCCATGGTGACTGAACCAGAAGTCACTGCTCAGAACCAGGAGGTTCCTTCTGCAACGGTGACAGAGCCGGATGTTACTGCTCAGAACCAGGAGGTTCCTTCTGCCATGGTGACTGAGCCAGAAGTCACTGCTCAGAGCCATGAGACTTCTACGGACATTGGGGGTGGCGACAGAAACTGCTACAAGTGTGGTGAGAGTGGCCATCTGTCTGAAGAGTGCCCTAAGGGCGATGGTAGTGGTGGTGGTGGTGCTGATGATCATTTTAGTTAATCCTCCTTCTCCTTCTAACTCCGGGCCTTCTCAAAACCGAAGGTATATATGTTCCATCTTGGGCTGCGGGACCTAGCAGCAGCATGCAAGATCCCAATATCTGCCGGAGCATGCTTGACAATTTCGCAC